>OZ020192.1:93009061-93637961 GCA_963971165.1 Philopedon plagiatum | reverse complement strand
CGGTGGTTCCCAGCCGGTGGGTATTTTAGCTATATGTAGGCACAGAAGCATAAATATTTTATTTTTACTTATTATCATTAACTTTGAGTAACAGTGAGAGCTAAAGTGGAACCCGCTGGTGGTGTATTGTGTTTTTAAAGTTATAGTTGTGTTGAAAATCAAGGGATTTTTTTTAACCAGGGGTGCTGTGGTGCTGTTTGTTTTTTCTTTAAAATGTCACTTACTTGTGTCTTTCCGATTTGAAATTTTTTGGCCTAATCCTGAACACTAGTTATTTTTTTCGAAGCACTCTATATATCACTGATAATTTCTCTTCCAAACTCAAAAACCTTCTCTTAATTTTAGACATTGTTACTCTTTGAATAGACAAATAAAACTAAATTCACAAAATGTCTGTTAAATTACATGTAGGTTATTCCAGAGTCGTCAGTTAAATTTTTCTTAGAAATTTCGATATAAAAGTGCCTAGTCCCTTAAGAAAAGACAGGTAATGTGTACCACTAATACCTACCACAAAATTATGATTATTATGTAGGTCTGTATATTTTTAATGGGCACTTACTGCCCGTTGATGGAAGGTAAATGTTACAAGTAAAATATTGTTAAACCATAAAAACTTTTGTCCGGAACCGTTGTTAAGAGGGGTCGTTGTTAAGAGTTATAGATGTATCTACATACCTACATACCTACATATCTTTGGTGACTTAAAAAGTGTCCGTTCAGTAGAAGGATACATTGTCGAGAGGTGTCCGTTAATAGAAGTTTCAATGTATATATTTTTATGTAAATGCAAAATTTTATCTCATCCGCCCTTTTAAGAAAATTATTTAATGAGCATTGTTTAGACCATCAGCCAAAATGATTTTCAGTAAACATAGTGCAGCCACTGTCCCCTAATTTTACCTCAGCCTTCTCCCGTCATCAATTTTTTAATGACCATTAGTTAGCAAACCCAAGTAAAATCCTATGAAATTTTTTTTAGGAATCATAGTTCAGTCACCCTACAATTTTATCGCAGCCACCGTCGTCAATTTGTTAATGACCATTGTTTAGCACTCCCTGCCAAAATGTCGTGAAAATTTTTTCAGTAGCATAGTTCTAGCCCCTCTACCTCCTCTATAAATCTACTTCGTTTTATAACCTGCAAATTTTAATTAATACTGATTTCTTTATATTGAATTTAGTAAACCGTTTACAAAGAAATTATTTTTTTTTGCTTGGGTAACAAGGCCCTCCTTATAATTATTAGATATAGGGTATGTAAAGGATATATATATATATATATATATATATATATATATATATATATATATATATATATATATATATATATATATATATAATAATAATAAAGGTTAAAAACCACTGGTTAGATGCTACAGCCTGTTAAAATTAGAAAAATATTATTTAAATATTAATATCTCGGAACCTATTCAACTTAAATATAATAATATAGTATATTATTTAAAATATGTCTATAAGATACCGTAGATTTAAAAAATTATGGATTATACAAGGCGTTCTATTTAAAAATTTTAAAAGGAGGCTACATGCTCTACTCTTTACCATAAATGATGTATATATGATTGTGGCGGGTTTATACTAAAAATCTATTAATTCGGTGTTATGCCACCCTCCTTTAAGGAAAACGAATATTAAACGCCTTACAGCTTCAGAGGTAGACAGGCCCTAGGACTAAGTAAGTAAGTAATATTAAAAAAAAAATAAAAGTCATTTTATATCAAAGTACCAAAATAAACGATAATGACTTCAGGTTGAAAATATATTCTTTCGTAAATGAAGCGTTTATTCTAAAAACTGCCATTTTGGTCAAGTTTTATAAATTCACGTAGACATTTTTGGTAGAATGATATTTTAAAATCTTCTGTATTCAACAAAAAGCGCTTTTCTCATACATATTTTCCAGGAAAAGCCTTTACCCAAAGATAATCGTACAATACAAGCTGAAAAACAGGCAGTTCTTTTATGATTTTTTTATATTTTCGTTTGGATTTGAGTTGTTTTAAAATAAACGCCTCAAATATTTTCATAATTACTTATAGTTAATTTTTTTCATTTAGTTAGTTTGAAATTATTAGATTCTTTGATAACGATAATAGAGATTAGGTCTCGAAACATCGAAGAAATTTTATTGATAGAACTAGGTTGCAGGAAGAATATATACAGGGTGTCCGAAAAGTCTCAGTTTGGGCAAATATTGTTCTATTAGTAAATAGATAGAGATACCAAATTTTAGGTGCCAATCTTATTGGTTTATAAATCTATTTTTTTATCTAACTTTCAACCCCCTTGGGGGGAGCGGAGTTGATGCTGAGCTCAAAAATTTTAAATGCAACCCTACGCCTTGTGGTACCCCATTTTAAAGGTCTTCAAAAAAGAAACATTTTACCGAAAATCCGAGGTCAGTATCGTAATTTGTTTTTAAATGGCAAGCCTTAAAAAATTAAATATCGTGAAAAAAAAATTGAAAATGTAAATACCTTTATTCCTCTTATTCTTTAAAAGTTGTTTAAAATGACCACCATGAACTTCTTGTCAGTAATAAAGCCGATTTGGGAACTTACTTCTCACATTTTCGAGAATGGCAAGTGTTACTTCTTGGCAGAGTTCCAAAAGCGACTTTATTACTGCCAAGAAATTCATGGTGGTCATTTTAAACAACTTTTAAAGTAGGTACTATGAGAAATAAAGGTACTTACGGCTAACGCTAGTCCGGTCTAATTTGACAACCGAAAGTTTTAAACTGACAAGTATAAGAATAAGACAATTACGTTCAGATTCACTAAGGCCTGGGTTACCCAGCTTCGTAATTTTTAGTCCTTAATTCTTAATTCTTAAGCATTTCGTAAAATTTGAGTGAGTATAGATCAGGTTTATCCAGTTTCTTTATTCTTAATTTTTATCTCTTCTTTTTCCAATTCTTCTTTTGTCAGCTCGTGACAGTTGGACAATACATGTCAAAATTGACATAGGAAATATAAACACAACTTGTTTATTTGTGTTATAAATAGTTAAATTCAATATTAAAATTAAATACAAAAATCATGAAGACCGTCGTCCATCACCAAACGTCAAATTAACCCGAATAACAATGTCATTTGTGAAGATCTGTCTAAAACAGCTGAACAAGCCGCATGCGCATTTAATATTTCCTTAATTCTTTATTCGTAATTCGTAAAAGTTAAAAATTGGCAACTTTCAAGGTCGTTCTTTAAAAATTAAGGATAAAGAATAAAGAAACTGGGTAATCAGTGTCACTTAATAGTACATTGTGAACTTGCTTATGAGTTAGGAATTAAGAATTAAGAAGTTGGATAAACCCGGCCTAAGAAAGTTTAAGATTTAGTAATGGTTTAAATTAAGATCTTATAGTTGATCAGTTATGTTTTGACAGGTTTTTGTCCTGTCATTGTTAATAAGTCGTCATTAGAAACTTACAAATTATGGTGATATTTCAGCGATTTACTTAGTTTCCAAATGATTTTCATCTTGGAATGAGTTGCTGTAATGAACTCAGTTCTGTTATTGTTGAAAGTACGTACTAAAATTGTCATTTTCTTGATAAATTTGCGAAAAAGCTCAGACATAAGTTCACAGTATAAAACTTAGTTGTCTTATTCTTACACTTGTCAGTTTAAAACTTTTGGTTGTCAAGTTAGACCGGACTAGCGTTGGAGAATCTGGCTGTACAGTTTTATGCTATGAATTTGTTTCTGAGGTTTTTCGCAAATTTATAAGGAAAAGCGGAAAAGGGCAATTTTAGAATAGAACCAATTTCATTCTAGCAACCCGTTCCAAGATGAAAATCATTTGAAAAGCAAGTTTTTAATGGCGACTTGCTAACAATGACAGGACAAAAACCTGTTAAAACATAACTGCTCAACTAGAATATCTTAATTTAAATTAAGCGTTCTTAGTGAATCTTAATTATAAATATTAATTTTTTTTCATGATTTTTAATTTTCATAGACTTGCCTGTTAAAAATGAATTGACATACGTACCTCTGAGGTAAAATGTTTCTTTTTTGAAGATCTTTAAATGAGGTACCACCAATGAGGTTGCATTTAAAATTTTTGACCTCTACTCTCTAGCGTCACCCTTCAAGGGGGTCGAAAATGTTAAATTACATAAAAAAGTACATTTTTTAACCAATAAGTTACACCTACAATTTGGTGTCTCTATCTTTACTAATAGCAATGATATTTGCCCATACTAAGACTTTTCGAATACCCTGTATACTATATTCAGGCATCCCTTATAAATAAAAGTGACAGGTCATACAAAAATTTCATTTCAGGACTGCTGTGACTATGCTGTGACTTTTATTATGTTTTTACATAATAATTTTTCCTTAACTAACAGTATATACAGGGTGTTTCAAAAAACATGTGCCATCGCTTAAAGGAAGGTTCTTTGAAAGAAATTAATGCAAAAAGTTCTTATGAACATGGGTCCGCAGATGCTTTGTTTCAAAGATTTGTTAAGAATTTAACATACTATTTGACGGATATAAGAAAATGTGAAAAAATCAGTGGCGTACATGTTTTTATTGGAAAAATATTGTACCGTCATCTCATATGTACGCCCCTGGAGGACCTGTCAAAATCTTTTCATGGTCAGAATTATGCTTAATTTAAGTACTTTACATCGTGTAAATTTCATCAAAATTGATGAAGCCATTTTGAAAATATTTTCGAAAAACTGAAAAAAATTAAAAAATTTAACACCCTGTATCTTTGAAACGAAGCATCTGCGGACCCATGTTTATATAAACGTTTTGCCTTAGTTTCTTACAAGGAATCTCCCCTTGAGCTATGGCACATGTTTTTTGAAACACCCTGTAGAGTGGCGTTACACCCAATTAATAATTTTTTTAAAATCATATGTTATATTAAAGAAAATTTGGGAATTATACAGAAACTTGAAGTACAATTTGCTGGCCCAAGCGGTTTTTATAAAATAAACCAGAACCCAATCAAAACTAAGATGCCAAAGAAACACTATTAAATTTCAAAGAATGGTATTTCCAAGTGGCTTTATAATTCAATTATAAAAATGATTCAAAATAAAATTTTATCACATAGCAAACACACGCTGAGAAAATAGTCATTCTTGGAAAGTAACATTAAAAAATCAATCACATTCATGCATTGATTTTAGAAATCGATCTAATCGGATCAGGCACGAGCTGTTTTCGATTTGATTCTTGTCATTTTTTATTGTAATTGTAATAAAATAACGTCATAACAACATTGAGCACAAGTTATTTAAATAATTTATGAAACCCGTTTTGATTTTAATTTGCATATAAATGCTACTTTATTTGGTTTGTTCTGAGATAAGTAGATACTTGTGACGCCGCCGCGTGGATGTTGTGTAATAATAATTTTGTCTAGCCTCTGGTGTACCTTATAATATAAAAGAACTATAATTACTGTTAAGAAAAGGTACATTACTACACTGTAGTACAAAACGTTCCATGTATTTTGTGTTAGTACATGTAATTAATAATTTGTAATACGTTTTATTTAAATAATTATTACACGAGAGCTTAAGTATTCCTCGGCTATCTAATAAAAAGTGCAATTAATTGCTTAAGGAAAATGTCGATGGCTCTCTGGTATAACAACAGATATTTTTAGAAATCGTGTAGGTATTGTTATACAATAAAAATAAAGTCCACTGAGGTACCATTATTATGTTAAAGACAAACATATAAACATATTAATAATCTGATCGTAACTTGAAAATGGCTGCATGGATTTTCTCGCTCATTCTAAGTTTATGTACATAGGTATGTCTTCCAAAGACGAACGTACATAATGTATTTGTATAGAAACAATAAGTCACAAGTACAGTGGAAAATACGACTTACCAATTTTTATTTATGTCATTAATATTTGCTTGAACTATGCAAAAAGACACAGAGTTTTCACATAAAATTTACCAAGCCGTATTTATATTACTTAATAATCATAGAATGGTGATCAACAAATAACAGTTTCACTGTTGCTTAGACTGATCTAATTTGACAATAAAGGGTTTAAACTGACAAGTGCAAGAATAAGAACTAAATTTTGTCCTAGGAATCTATTTCTAAGTTCCTTCGCAAATTTATAAGGGAATTGCAATTTAAATTTTCCCTAATAGCGGAAATAAATTCATTTTAGCAGATAAAAATCATTTGTAAACCAAACAAATTACAGAAATAATATAATAATTTATAACAATTATTTCTTTCATCTATTAATAGTTGGTATAGTAAAGCCCAAGATGTATGACAACAAACCATCGATTAGCTCTAATGTAGCAGGGCAGTTTACTTGAGGGGTTTTACTAATTTTAGTTCATTAGTGCCACATGTACCAATATACTTACCAAAAGAAGGTACACTTCTTAACATCATTGGTGTGGGCCACTAAACACAGGTTTAATTTGGCGCCACTAACAGTAATAAAAGGTATCAACTAACCACCAATTAAAGCTCCTGTAAGTGAACTCAAAAGGTGCACATAATGAAACACGATAAAATAATTTAAATGCTTAATTTAAACAAAGATAGGCATCGTTGAATATAAACTAAATTTACCTAATGAAAAAGGAAAATGATAATCCTTTAACTAGCTCTAGGAAGTTGCAATACCCTTACAATGCTGGAACACTATATTGAATCAGTTTTTTTTTATATAAATATCAGTTATTCCTAACATTTGGCTTTTCTCAGCGATTATAAAATTAAGTACTTAGCTTGTTTGTGATGTTAATACCTCAAACTCTGGAACGCCAAGAGTACATTCCAAACCAAATAATATGTGTAGTGGAGCACGCTCCTCCACGGATATATTTTAGGCAGAGACACGCGTCTTAGGTTTCTCCAAACTACCAAAACGTCAAGAAACTGACTTCAAAACATCTCAACTCATCAACGGAGGAACATGATGCATTCAGTAATTAATCAAATCAACTAATTACAAATACTGATTAAATAGGCTGACAAATTAATTAGTCCTGTTAAATAATTAGACCGGGTTTTCCCTAAAAAGAACGATATGATCAGACTTCAACACGTGAAATTATAGGTTAGAACTCACGTCAATTCAAATTAAGAAAAATCATCCCTACTCACCCTTTAATGTTCGTCTCAAATAGGAGGGATGAAACTAGATTTTCATTTTCTCAAAAAAGGGGCCTTCTGTTGACGCAGCCTTCAGAATGGTATCGGACAAAATAAATGATCTACTCAAAGTAATCAACGTTAGCCAAGACGGTACGATTGATACCTTGGAGTCATACTCTCGCGAGTCCAACGGTTGTTAGTAAATCACTCTTTGCTATTAGAGAACGCCAATGGTTATTACAAAAGTAAAATGTCTAATTAATTTTTAAATGTTTAAAAAATAGAAACTTTAATATATTGTCTCTTTCCTGGCAAAGCTTGTAAATGCCATTTATACAATTTTACAAGGGATGCAAAAATTGAATTTTCAGGTATTTTTCTACCAGTCACTGTAAGTTGTATTCATTCTATATTAAGGCACTACTAGCTTAAGGCACTACTAGCTAGTTCCAACTACAAGTATGTAATATTTTTCGATGTTACCTGAAATAAACGCCGCGGCGCTTGCGATATTTTAAAATTGACTCTTAAGCTTCCTGTGGAGGTTACTACCTTTTGCTCTTGCTTAAAATATTTAAAATTGTAAGATCTGCAATGACTTTTGAAGGCTTAGATATGACCAAAAACGTAAGCGACAGCTGTGTACGGTGTTTTAATACAATACTGAGACTGTAACAATAATTTTAGTTATGCGTTACAATAATTTAACTTATGGAATCACGCTGTTCGAGATATTTTTTAACGATTTTCACTATTAAATAATATAATGTACTTAATGAATGTGTCTCCCAGAGACGTATAATAACACTTATTTTGACGAAACTGGCGCTTACGACACTTTGCTCGAATTGGGAGAATATTTAGTTAGGTAGCCTTAGTTTTCTAACTTTATTTCGAAAAGAATACCTTGTAAAAACATTTTCCTTCTTGGCGGACGAGGGGTTACGTTCTTTACTTACTGTTGAAGTCTAGCAGTTTAAAAATAAGTCCAAAAACCGGAGTAGCACTATAGAGCCATTTAAGTAAAATTTCTCATTATTTATAATTGCATAATAATTTAAAAGAAGTTGTGATGTATTAAATCTCTTTTTTTTTTAATTTAATGACACAATAAAATAAATAAGTAGCGCGCGATGTTGTTATTTTATAAATTTAATTTATTTTGGCACTATTTTGCCTTAATTTTTTAATAATGTTTGGAGTCAATAGCGATCCCTCTGCAGGAAACCCTAAACATTTAAAATGTTTCCGATAACTCCGGGAGATTAAACCAATCCTGGTCGAAAAGTTACTGGCGAAATCGGAAGCCAAAGCAGACCCGTCACACATGTGTAAAAATAATTTAGAATATTTTTTTGGAACCATTTTTTTATTTGAAGATTTAAGTGCCACCTTGGGGCTCTATTAGTTGTGTTTTTATTACAAATTTTTAAAACATATTTCTATCTTACAAATAAATTGGAAATTTTCAGTCGGCGGAGTTTAAAATTTACAATAAAATTTAAAATAAGTTGGGAATAAAGATGTTTGGATACTGCTGAAGTGATTTGGGAAGCTTTCAAATACATAGTAGGCATAAATAAATTTATGCAAATAGTCATTTGCCTAGGCAGTTGCTAAGTACCATGACAAATAGCAAAATGGTGAAAAATTAACTAAATTTTGTTATCTGCCTAGGGATTTACATTGGGTCATTTGACTGACGCCAAAATTAGATTCAGGCAGATGGTTATTTGACTAAGTAATTAGCAACATGAATGTAAAACGCATATCCTTTCGTTATTTAACTAGGCATTTACTATTTGCCCAGCTCTGCGTTTTCCATTTGACAGATACTGATAATGTGTTTCAGAATTACTTCACAATGTTTATAAATCACAAAACACTCGAAACGGTCACACCAAAACACCCATAGTGCAGACGAGTAAATAAATAATAATAAACACCTAATTTCAAAAACATTTACAATACATTCTACACAAACCTGTGCAAACCTGAGCAAACCTAATCAATCCTGAGCAAAACGCTTTCAAAACTCGGCATTAGTCAAATGACCAACGTAGAGCTTGGCAAATGGTAAATGCCTATTTAAATAACAAAATAGTATTCGCTTTAAATTTATGTTTCTAATTCCCTAGTCAAACAACCATCTGCCTGAATCTATTCCCGGCATTTGTCAAATGACTGATTCAAAAATCGGCAAATGCGAAATCCCTAGGGAGGTAGCAAATTTTTGTTAATTTTTCACCATTTTGATATTTGCCATGGCACTTAGCAACTGCCTAGGCAAATGACTATTCTCCTAAATTTGCTTTATGCCTACGACATATACATATTTGCCGGGCATCCAAGAATCAACGTTGGTCTCTGAGCCGGAACTGGAATCACTATTAATTTTTAACGTGTAGGCAAGATGTCATTAACTATAGGTGATTGGAGCTTGTTAATGAGCTTTTGAATTACCCCGTATATTGTGTTTTTTGTATTTACGATTTGGTCTCTCAGCCGGAACTAGAATCACTAATAATTTTTGCCACTACGTGTAGGCAATGCCATTAACTATGGGTGATTCGAGCTTGTTAATGTACTTTTGAATTACCCTGTATATTGCGTCTTTAGTATTTACAATTTATTAGGTGCTAATGCAATCAATTTATAATAGATCAGGTACAGGAAATCAATATTAGACATTTACTTTATAACGGGGATAAATCTAAGGTTGTTCCCACATTAATATTACAATTTATCGATATGAGAACTTGGTTACTAATGTCTGAGCTAAGACATAAACTTTCCATGCGTATGGCCAGGTGTCTAAGAATGTCTGCCGATTTATGGTGGTGGTTTTTCCATTCTGGGAAGTAATTCTCTAGATGTGATTTAAAATCATGTTAATTTTGGTCAGATAAGGAGCGTCTCCTGGGATTGTTGGAACTTTAAGTAGAGAGGAAACTTAATATGCGAAATAAATATAGCTCTAATTGCATTTAGCTTTATGTATCAATGACATTGGTGAATAAGTGTTTTAGTAATTATTGTACAGACGTCCCACGGTAAATGTTTATTAGATATCAACAAAAGAATATGTCTGTTTACAACGGCTAAAATAATTTGTAGGATTAGATTATCAGGTTCATTTAATAAATTATGTTTGGTTAAAGTTAACTTTTTCTACGACAGATCTATCGATATTTTGCGGGCCCGTTGTTACAGGAGAGTAGGGTGTCCATTATTTATCAAGTTCATTTTTTTTCTTGCGATGCCCCCTAAATTTTTAGTTTAGCATCTAAAAAAAATCCCAGACCAAAATATTCCCTTAATATTCATAATAAACCTTGCCCTAAAGACGATACATTTGCCATTTAAATTACATGGGATTTTGCCACTTTTTACAATTATTTTTTTCTCGGACAAGATGACTTATAGCAACGAGACATACATATTATTATAGGAAAGTGAACGCTCTACAAAAAAGGTCTCTTATAATTTTTCGATTAATTCACTCCTTCAAAAGTTATTCAAGGTGAAATTTGAACTCTATGTAAATTTTCAGATTTTTTTACTTTTACGGCAAAGTGATTATTATTTCGATAAAAGTTATTAGTTTATTTCTAAAAATAGATAATTTTGGTGGTCTTAGGGTAAAAAAATTTTAAACATGGAAAATAATATACCGCATAACAGGTAGCTGGTTCTAGTTTGAATCATTTTTGAGACTATTCATTTATAACACGCAGTCAACTAATTTTTATTGAATTTCATAAATTTTTGTATACTTTCATGAAATTTCCCTTCAATACAGTAAGTGACTCAAAATTACACTGCAAGCATTAACGCAAACACACGGATTTTCTATTCACGCAAGCGCGCTAAGTAGCATTGAGTTCCTTGAATAACTTTTGAAGGAGTGAATTAATCGAAAAATTATAAGAGATCATTTTTGTAGAGCGTTCAATGTCCTATATAGTCCATAGCATAAATAGGAAAAAAAATTATAAAGTTTTGCCGTTTTGAGATTATACGCACCAAGGGAAGAGTTTTTAAAAACAAAAGAGTTCCCAAGTCTCAAGTGGTTGCTTCACCCCTAAAAACCACCCCTAACACGCACTGAGATGATTTGTGGCGTTTTTCTCATTAACTATTGGTCGCACAGAAAATTTCATTCTTACCAAAAATCATCCTTATTAAATTTTCTACAAAAAAGGTTTTTTGCTATTTTCATTTTTTTAAATGAATTTCGAGCAATAAGCGATTGAAAAGTGGGGTGGAAACAAACACAGGTCGCATTCCGTATTATATTCTCGAAAAGTGATTTAACGTTCACCGTATACACGCGACAGATATAATATTGCAAATTATAGACAAAAACATGTTTTTCGTGTAATAGTTTTGTTCTCTGTTTATAATATTTTGACTTCTTTGTACGTTGCTGCTCGTTTCCACACCACCCATGAGGTAGAGCTATCGGCGCGTTTTTTTTTAAGTGGTTTCCCCAAGAGGCCTACCCCACTAAGCCTATAGTTTGATCTACATGCCATCGTCTCCAGTGTCTATCATGTACTCAGTATTCGTACAACTTTGCCCACGACAAGTTCCGCACATGGTTGTGTAACGCAGTCCAGCTTTAACACAGCCGTATCTTTTACCACAACCTTGTTTGCAGTTGCAAGTGATTAATAATAGAATAAAATTGAAGCCGGGGCAGGCGCTTCTGTTGTGTATAATATAGGTGACAGCGTGGTATTAATTTTCTTCCAGCCCCAAAGGTCGGGTTTTAAAGATTCTTCTCGCCATATTTGTACTTGGAGGTAAGTACGCCGGGAATGTTGATGTGCTGCAGCTGATGTGGGAGGTAATTTGAATAAAACTACGGTGCTATTTGCTTGACCAACTAGCTTATTAAAACATGCGTATCTTTGCTCACTCAGGCTGCCTTCTGATGGTTGAAGTTTGTACAGTTCCAGGATAAACCGTTTTCCGGCTTTTTCAATTTCTTCAGGAGGTGACTTAGCGTTGTTGAAAACATCTACGACGCTATCAAGGTCTTTTTTCCTATCGAATATTTGTACGTATTGTTGCTTTCCTTTTCCAAAAAAGCCTGAAGTTGTGTCACAGCCGCTTATAGCGTGAATAAATAAAATTGATTTTTTCAAATTACGTAAAATACTAGATGATTGTAAGTCCCGCGAACTGTACATTCGTCTCTTCACGTTACCTAGGGCCTCTTTTAGAAATATAATATCTCTATCTTCAGGAGAAAGTGCTGTTAACAAAACAAGAAGGTCGACGTCTTGTCCAACAACTAGAACTTGTTCGTTTTGCTCGGATATTTTGATGGCAGTACGAACAATCTGGACATCAGCATCATCTACTGCAATTGATGTGCATATATTCTCCCTATTCAGGTGTACAGCAAGCTGAGAAATGAGTCGTTCCTTATTTTTAATATTGCTTAAGAATTTACTTTGCTGTTCGACCAATACGGTATTGTTATCAAAAACGATCTCACGAGTCGTGCGTTTGAGCAATCGCCTTTCACGCTCGATGTATGCTTGTACTAGTTTCGGAGTAACCGTCGAATACCACAGTAACGTTTTGACCATAGCGCTTGCGAATGAAGTTGGCATAGGCAGCATAAACATCCCCGAATGTACCTTCTTTTGGCCACACCATGCGGTGGATAAGACAACCACCGTCGAGAACAAAGTGATAATTTTCTGTGTTAATTTCTCGTTCCTCAATAACATTAAAGATATCATAAAATGATGATTTTTTTCGTTTTTCTTAGCATTCCATTGTTGTCAAATAAAGATAAAGGTACAGAAGCAAGTTCACGTGTCTGCTGTCACCTATATACACAACAGAAGCACCTGCCCCGGCTTCAATTCTATTATTAATCACTTGCAACTGCAAACAAGGTTGTGGTAAAAGATGCGGCTGTGTTAAAACTGGATTGCGTTGCACAACTATGTGCGGAACTTGTCGTGGGCAAAGTTGTACGAATACTGAGTACATGATAGACACTGGAGACGATGGCATGTAGATCAAACTAGGCTTAGTGGGGTAGGCCTCTTGGGGAAACCACTTAAAAAAAACGCGCCGATAGCTCTACCTCATGGGTGGCGTGGAAACGAGCAGCAACGTACAAAGAAGTCAAAATATAAACAGAGAACAAAACTATTACACGAAAAATATGTTTTTGTCTATAATTTGCAATATTATATCTGTCGCGTGTATACGGTGAACGTTAAATCACTTTTCGAGAATATAATACGGAATGCGACCTGATATAATCGAGAATGATGATAATTCGAGAATATAATACGGAATGCGACACCCCACTTTTCAATCGCTTATTGCTCGAAATTCATTTAAAAAAATGAAAATAGCAAAATAACCTTTTTTGTAGAAAATTTAATAAGGATGATTTTTGGTAAGAATAAAATTTTCTGTGCGACCAATAGTTTATGAGAACAACGCCACAAATCATCTCAGTGCGTGTTAAGGGTGGTTTTTAGGGGTGAAGCAACCACTTGAGACTTGGGAACTCTTTTGGTTTTAAAAACTCTTCCCCTAGTGCGTATAATCTCAAAACGGCAAAACTTTATAATTTTCTTTTTCTATTCGTCTTTTTTAGGTCTAATATCAATGGCCTAATAAGAATATGTATATCCCATTGCTATAAGCTATCTTGTCCGTGAAAAAAAAATTAATTGTAAAAAGTGGCAAAATCCCATGTAATTTAAATGGGAAATGTATCGTCTTTAGGGCAAGGTTCATTCTGAATATTAAGGGCTTATTTTGGTCTGAAATTTTTTTTTAGACGATAAACTAAAAATTCAGGGGGAGTCGCAAGAAAAAAAATCAACTTGGTAAATAACGGACACCCTACAGGAGAGGTACAAAATCAAATTTTGATTTCTTTGACGAATTTCATGTCTTTCTTATCATGTCTATGGCAGAAAGTCGTTGGTTTTTTAACCGACTTCACAAGAGAAGGTTATCAATTCGACCCGTATGTGTCATTTTTTTTATGTATGTTCACGCATTATTCTTGAACGGATTAACCGATTTCCATTAAAGAGTTTTTTGATTTGGAGATGAATCCTCCCGAACGGTTCATTTTACAGGATTTTTTGCTGAAGTGAAAAAAGCTGCGAAAAACTAAAAAAAACTTTTGAAATCGACAATTTTTGCGTGTGTACTTCTGAATGGCAGCACCGATTTCAATATGTTTCTTCCGTTGTGTTTAGCATGACGGTCCGGTGGTCCTGTTGGTATTTGACTTTAAAAAATAATAAAGTGGAGGGAGTGAGAGGGATAAAACTGGAGCGGCTAAAAAAATTTCCAAAAATGTTTCCTAATATCTCATTTTCGGGGTTGATGAGGGCACAAAATCTAATTTTGTTTAAGAGATGTTAAGTAAATTACCGAGGGGGGGTAATAAAAGGGAGATACTAGGAATAACATCTAATTTTCGGTGTTATTGAGGCCAGAAAATCTAATTTTGTCTTACAGATTAAAAAAAAATTAACGCGAGGTTGGAGGGGTGGGGGCGATAAAAAGAAATGACGAGGAATTTCTTACAAATGTTAACTAGCATGTTAATTTCGGCGTAAGCGAGGACCGAATATCAAATCTTTCTAAACTTGTTTAAACAGTTTACGGGGGGGGGGGGGTGGAGAGAATAAAAGAAGCGGCTGGGAATTTTTCCAAACATGTTAATGAATGTATCATTTTCAATATTATCGAGGTTAGAAAATCTAATTTTCTTTAACAAATAATGCTAAAAATATATTAACGGGGAAGGGGGGGGGGGGGGGGTGGTGAATAACAAGGACCGCCTGAGAATTTCTCCAAAAATATAAACTAATATATTATTTTCGGGGTAATTGAGGTCAGAAAATCTAATTTTGTCCAACCGATGTTAAAAAAATTAACGGGAGGGGGGCGATGAAAACGAGCGATTGGCAATTTCTCCAAAAATGTTAATCAACATCATAACATCATTTTCGGGGTTATTGGAGTCAAAAAATTTAATTTTGTGCAACAGATGTTAAGAAAATGTACGGAGGGGAGAGGGGAGATAAAGAGGGGCGACTGCCAATTTCTCCAAAAATGTTAGGTAACTAATGGATCATTTTCGGGGTTATTAAGGTCAGAAAAGCTAAGTTCATGTAGCGGATCTAAAAGAAAATTACAGCGGGAGAGGAGGCCGAAAGAAGCGGGTGGAAAATTCTTTACAATGATAACTATGTCATTTTCGGGGTTACTGAGGTCTGAAGATCCAATATACATGGATATTACAAATTTAAAGATGGGGCGATAGGGGGGGGGGGGAGAATGAGTGAACTAAAGAATGATTTTTTCCAAAAAAATTAACTAACTTCACAAAAGAGAAAGCACTCAAAAGTATGAAATAATATTTTAACGTATTTATTTACTGTGGTTAAAGGTAAACTTAATTTTGTTTAAAGTTTGGTAATTTGCAATTCTGCTAATTGAACGTCTTTGCTTTTATTATAAGACTCAATTTGTCAAGATCACTGAATATCTTGACAAAAGTGGAGCTCTTTTTTCAGTCAGTGTAGTAAAATATGTACTTTGTATAATTTTTAATTAAGTTTAGCAGCATAGTCCTGCAATGCAATCTTTAAATAAAAATAATATAAAATTAAAAGTAATTAGCATCAATATGACTTACCTTCAGATACCCAAACAGATACCTTTCAGGTAATCAACTTGGTTCCCATTAATTAACAATTTTTTTCAGACAAAGGCATTTTAAATTTTTATTTCACTAACTAATTTATCCTTAGAAGGTATAATTTAATTTTTGGATTAAGCCTGGTATCACAGACATATTAGGAAGCGATAATTAACAGTTTTTGGTGATCACTACTTCTTCTCTGTGAATCGTGTGATGCGACTTGATGGCGCGGTTACGCGAGAAAATTCGTTGTTGCTAATGATGTACTTTGATTAAAATTTTTAAGTAGGTATGCCGGTTTACTGGAGCTTATAAGGTTTCAGAATACGTTGTTAAATGTGACCACTGAAATTATATGTGCGAATGGGATCCAGTTATTTTGTAAATATTTTTCCCACAACCCATTAAGAAAGTGTAGATATCCACTAAACTAGGTAAGAGCGAAAATTAATGATTTCATTTGTGCTTTACCAACTGTGTTATTTTCCTAACTCACATGTATTAGAAGAATATCACACCTTGTGGTTCTTTTGGCTTAGCAATGCGATGGAAAATAAGTAGGCTGTGGAATACTGGATTCTGAAAAATTGCTTGTAATTGGTTGACAGGCGGTTGACACCAATTGTGTTTGTTATTATAAAAAACTAGCTTTCGCCCGCGACTTCATCCGCGGTATAATTATTTATTATTACAAACTTTCAACCCTCATTTCACCCCCTTAGGGGTGGATTTATTAAAAACTGTGAAACGCGTGTTCAAGCATTTATTTTTCAGAGCACTTCTATGAAGTTTCGAGTTAATAGGACCATCTAATATTTTTTCTCCGTACAAAGTTTCAACCCCTGTTTCTCCCCCTTAGGAGTTGAAAAACCTTTTCTTAATGGACGCTTACGTTATATAAGTTTCTAGACTCAGCGGTGTGGGCTGTGTGTTGGTATATGCGTCACAGTTTCCTCTTTTATATACAGGGTGTTATGAAATTCACTGCATATGTGAAACCGGGTGTGAATTCAGATTGAATAAAAATATTCATAAATGGCGCTCCACAATTAAAAAAGGTAGATATCGCACCCCAAAAAAACAGTTTTTAGTCACTGCGCACCACTGATGATAAATAAATGGCCATATAAAAAACAGTGAGCAACGTCAGCCACAGAAAAAAAGTTTGTTTTGACGTCAGTTCTCGCTGTAGCGCTGTCAAGTCCCTCTACCATATTCCTATGTAATGTTTGAAGTAATAATATTTTTGTTACCTTTAAAGAAGGAAATCCTACTAACTCTTTCAAAACACTCGATTTCAAAAAGTTAAAATCCTATAACACAAATAAAACAATCCACTCACTCGCCAGAGAAGAGTTGTTTAAACCAAGAGTAAAATAATAATGTTCAACTAAACACACAGGAATGTTGTGTTTTACTAACTTAATATTTCACAATACTCAGCGCGTACCATATTTTATTGAATAGCACTGGAAACCATTTTTTTTTTTCAATAAATAATAAACTTAATGTACTATACCAGCTGTTTGGGTAAAACGACCGCCTAACACCACGAAATGTTTTGTTTTCTTATAAATGATCAACACTATAAGCGCGTACGATATTTTTTTTAATACTAATGGCACTGTTAAAGAGCTGGAGAGAGTCATTGACGTTTTCTGATTTTCTGTCTGCTTCTGTCTTCTGTCGCCGGCCGGAAGCCGCGTGGGCCATCTGGTGATCAAAAATACAAGCTACTTATAACTCGTTCTGATTAGTCAGGTTAGCAGCGGTCAGGTAGCGGCGGTCATGTAGCGGCGGTCAGGTAACGGCGGCGTTTTTAAAATTCTGCCAGCGACTTTATTATGAATAAATAATTAAATTTGATACTAAATTTTTTTTACGTGTTACGTTTTGTATGTATTTTATATTTTAACTGTCCCGTAAAGTATAAATTACTCGCAGAATTTCAAAAATTCCGTCGCTATAACCTATAACCAATAAAAACGAGGGTAATTCTGAAAAATCTCTCGTCCTCTTGTATCTCTCTCATATTGCCGATTCGACTCAAATCGATTTAGTGTTAATAGCATGATATAAAAAAAGATGTTCTCATTTTTAATGTAATAAAAATAATCATATGTATTTTTTACATCAATGTTTATGTGGCACAGTCAATGCTGTTTTTCTTCTGCACTGCTTCTATAATTTGTCAACTGGGCTAAAAAATAAGTTTAAGTTGAAACCCAACCTGAGGTGACGCTATTCACTAGTATTTTTGCACCCTGGAAAAATAAAGTGTTTTCTTGCCGCAAGTTCTTAATAGTTTTAGGTAGAGACTAACCGATTTTTAATCTGTTTCTTAATCCAAGATGCCGAGATGCTTAGCTTACGGATATCGTTTTGTGCTATGGAGCAGCTAACGAAACGCTTAACAAGTGCGACTTTTGTACGTTGAAAGGTTTTCCAACTTCGAACCTCCCAGTGAAAGAACATTTATTTTGTGTTACTGGTACAACAGCAACAGCTAAGAGGCCATGTGACTTCTTCTTATGGGGTACGATGAAGGAAATAGTGAATAGTGTGCCAATTGAAAAAGTGAATTAACTGCGAAATCGTGTTGAAATGGTAACCCAAGAAATAAGAAATATTATGGACAATATCTTTCAACGGGTTCTGGACAATATGCCACGAAATGCTTGTTTGGGAACAAATGGAGGATACTTTCAACCCATTCCCTACAAGATAAGTATCATTTTTTGGAACTTGTTATTAGTTTTACTTATTGATATTTAAATTATGTTAGGCAACTATTGGTTAAAACTAAGGCTGCTGACAAAAAGCAGTGATTTCGCAGTGACCTTTTTACTAATTGGTTTGATTTTTCTTAGGAAAAGGTTTAAATTTGTTTTATCTTTATCTTAAATTACGGTTAGTACAGAAAATAAATTATTCCTAAAGATTTATGTCTGGCAACCAGGCCTGTAGCCACGTTTTGATTTCGGAGGGGGCAACTAAAGTTTTAGGGGGAGCAAACTTATGATTAATATTTTTCTAGTAGCCCAGTTAATGATTTCAGTGATTTCCTAGAGTGGGTAACTTTTTCTTTCAGAGTGAGTATTACCCACTCTCCCCCCCCCCCCCCTAGCTACGGGCCTGCCAGCAACGTTACAACAAATTCAGTTGTTTTTAGTTCTTTCGCGCGAATTGTCCGTCAAGCGAACACATAGGTCAGTCAGGTGCAGCGAACATGGACGGGTTGTGGAATGTTTTTGAAATTTTTTAAAATGTTCGAATTAAGAACAAAAGTATTGGGTATGTCTGTAGACTATCCCAGGAGACACCCATTCCAACATATGCAGTGAATTTCATAACACCCTGTATATAGATAATACTGACTGCCAGACGCCAGTTTAAGCCACTATTCGAAAGACGGTCAGCCGTAACTACCAGCAGTAGTAGGCCAAGCAATAAGAGCGATTTGTCGTGACATTAATCCTATCAGAAAACCGTCTGTGCCATCATCTAAAAGACGATCCGTAGATGATTTCTGTTACATTTCTAACTCTGAAATTTTTTCCATTAATTTGTTATAAACATTTTTACGCAACAAAACGCGATTTTTTTAGTTTTTTGCTTATAAAATGGAAAGTAATGAAGCAATCTTAATGGTCTGAATAGACGATTTATAGAGAATAGAAATACGAGCAAAATGAGAGATCGAGCATCTCGATCGGATAAGTAGCAACGGAGAAAATCCGAAAACAAACGGAAAAGTAAGAGTTTTATTTTAAAATTCATAAATCGGCCATTTTTAAACGTAGAGGGCCCAACTTTGGAAAAAGTAGTAATTTATACCTACTTTGTATGGGCAAAACCCCGACGCTGTCCGACGATCAGTTTAGCCATAATCGTTATTTTAATTTTTCAATACACTACTGTGCAACAGGCCTGGATGCTCTATAGATCGTCCGATTTTAATTATTGAAACGGATTTGAAAAGTACCAGTTTAATTGAACAAAATGTATATTTTAATTTTTCCATAAAATGCTACGAAACCGGTTGAAAAGGCACGTAAAGATATGTGAAAATGGCCGAGTGCGCGAAAGCGGCTCTCCTTCGCTCCTCTGCTCTACTCATTAGTCGACCGCTTTCGCGCTCGGCCACTTTCACGCATCTTTACTATTCTTTACGTGCATTTCCAACCGGTTTCTTAGCATTTTATGGAAAAATTAAAATATACATTTTGTTCAATTAAACTTGTTCTTTTCAAATCCATTTCAATAATTAAAATCGGACGATCCATAGAGCATCCAGACCGGTTGCAAAATAGTGTATTAAAAAATTAAAATGACGACTGTGGCAAAACTAATTGTCGGACAGCGTCGGGGTTTTGTACACATAAAGTAGCTATAAATTACTACTTTTTCTCAAAGTTTGAGCCCTCTACGTTTAAAAATGGCCGATTTATGAATTTAAAAAACTCTTAATTTTCCGGTTTTTCCGGATTTTCTCCGTTACTACTTATCCGATCGGTACGTTCGGCCTCTCATTTTGTTCGTATTTTTATTCTCTACAAATCGTATATTTAGATTATTAAGATTGCTTCATTACTTTCCATTTTATAAGCAAAAAACTAAAAAAATCGCGTTTTTTTGCTTAAAAATGTTTATAACAAATTAATGGAAAAATTTCGGAGTTGGAAATATAACAGGAATCATCTACGGATCGTCTTTCAGATGATGGCACAGGCGGTTTTCTGATAGGATTAATGTCAAAAAATCGCTAATATTTTGCTCTGTTGCTTGGTCTGTACTGAAAGCACACCTTAACGAAAAACATATTTTTCTTAAAGGAGGCAAATGGAATATTACCTAAATTAATGAAATCTTCAAATCCACCATTTTTTATTTGATCATTAATATGAAAATGTCGACACAGGAGAAATTAAATGGAATAGGGATATTAAAAATCCTTATATCACAAAACGGTGATTTGCATCTAACAAATTGGTTACCATTTTTTTTAAATGTGGATATTCGGACACTGAAATTGAATGCGATTTTATCTCTGCATGTTTATTGTATACGCAACACCCTTTGTAAACTGTTATGATTAAATCACGATCGACTGGCGTATTACGCAGCAGGGATGTCCTTTTAGGGAAAGAGGTTTACCTACTGCCGCAGGCATCTCCTCCGCCTTTTGTCGGCCTACATGGCTCAATACCCGAAAACCAAAACGGGAGAGGCGTGAATTTAATTTGTACCTTGGTAGAAAGGAAAGTTATTAAGTCACACTTTTTCTGTCTCATCGCTGGAGTAAATCATTGCTAATTGATCTATTATTGAGTCATTAGCTTAACAGAATAATTTTACAGACAGATTTGGCGACGAGTAATTATCAGCCTTATTTGGTAAGTATTAATTGTCTTTGGGGTAAAATTTATACTGCTTAAAGGTAATGGTAAAATTTTTGCTAAATACAGGTTCAAAATGCAGGTTTACTGTTTTGCATGCCGATGGCAAGGAATATGTTCGGCCTTGCATTTGTACCTACTGCATATAATGTAACTCGCGTTTCATAAGTCTAAGTGTGGGCAAATATCTTTGCTATTAGTAAAGACAGAGACACCAGGTTTTAGGTGTATGTTACTGCTTAACAAATATACTTTTTTATGTAATTTAACTTTTTCGACCCCCTTGAGGGGTGACGTGGGAGTTGAGGACAAAAATTCTAAATGCAATCCAATGCGGTGTAGTATACGATTTTTAATTTTTATAGGCTTGTCAATTAAAAAAAAAAAGATACGGACCTCGGGTTTGCCGTAAAATGTTTCTTTTTGAAAACCTTTAAAATGGGTACCACACCGCATAGGATTACATTTCAAATGCACCTCAGCTCCCTAGCGTTACCTAGATTTATTAACCAATAAAATATACCTAAAATTTGGTGTCTCTATCTTTACTAATAGCAAAGATAAATATCTTAGTCTTAGTCCGAAAAGTCTCAGTATGGGCAAATGCCCATTAGGGTGGAGCGACGGTATATGACAAAAATTTAATTTTTTGAAAATGATCTTGCCTGACCTTAAGAAAGTTGTTGGAAAATAGAAATTATTTGGAATTTTAATTTTTTTTAGGAGTGCCCCGTGTACCACTACAAGATAATGAAAAATGAAAAAAAAAATCTTTTTTTTCAAAAGTAAGTTGTCCGACAAATTAAGTTTTTTAGCGTTTTCCGACTTTTTTACGAGCATCCTTTCCATCGCCACAAAATTTAAAAAGTGTGAAAATCTAAAAAAAAATCTTTTTATATTTATGTTACTATTCACTACTATTCCACTCATAAGTAAATTAAAATACCAAGTTACAGTAAAGTAAACATTTATCTTAAAAAATACAACTAAACTAGAAATTTAACACTTTGAAAGAAAGTCTTTCTTGCTTTCGAATTTTGAGAATATGGACCTAGAATCTAATTTATTTCTAACTATTTAGTCCATCTCGCCTTTCATATCCACAAACTGCAATCTGGGGCGGATTCATGGGAGGGGATGGGGGAGCCCCCCCCCCCCCCCCCTCGTGGATGCTCGAGTTGGTTAATTAGAGTACGAGGTGGCTATTCTAACCTCGTGCCAAAAAAAAACGCCGACTGTTGGGTTTTGGGAAAATTTGCAAAAAGGTCGACAGTTTAATTCCAGCAAACGTAAAAAAGTTAGACCAGTGACAAAAAAAAGTGGACGGTTTTTCTCAGCGTGAATTTACAAAAAAAGGTCAACAATTAATTTTGAATTTTTATCTTTTCATAGTTGGATATTTTTCCTAAAATATGGTGTACACGGAAAAAATATTTACTCTCTGTAAAAATACCTTAATTCAAACTTTTACTTTTTGTATATAGGGTGTTATGAAATTCACTGCATATACTGAAACCGATAAATCCTGGTATGAATTCAGATTGAAGAAATATATTCCTAAATGGCGCTTCGCAATAATAAGCTGGTAATTGCCCCCTTAAACTCTCTCTAACAAGCGTTACACGCCATAGGCAAGAAACACATGATACCGAATAAGTTGCCAATTATATCTGTAACTGTTTCTATCTGATAAGTCAGCTTAAGATATAATATTATTGTTACCTTTGTAGTAAAATCCATTCAAAATACACTTCTTTTGAAAATGTTTAAGATTAACAAATACCAATATAGCAGAAAACACCCACAACACTGTACAGCCATTTATTTAATACAAGGAACTAACGCTGGACTAATAATTAACACCAAAAAACACAATACTTAAAACAGTCCACGGTATTTTGTCACTGTCCGCACTATTAAAATTGAAAAGTAATGTTTTTTTACTTTTAAGGCAAAATCTCTGTAAAATTCACCCTTTTTAGAAAGGAACCCACTTAGGTATAGTTAATCATGAAAAAACGTTATACTAGCTAATTAAATACAATGCTTAAAATAATCCACGGTATTTTTTACTATCAGCACTGTTGAAAATCTGAAAATTAAAAATTTATTTATTAAAAAGCACAACTCTCTTAGGATACGCTCAGATTTAATAAACCTATTCTATTTTCTTCCTTAAATACGCTATTTGACATTCGTGGCAAAGTATAGGCAACCCGTAATAACATTTATGATTTTTTATTGCATAAGGAAAAGTGATTATTTGTGTCGAGACAATAGTGAGATTTTGCGATAAACGATAAAATTTAAAATGGTGTTTCTGATACATGATTTATAAAAACCTCAAAATTAAAACAAAGTCTTGCTTATCTTTGGTAGGATTATATGTTCATTTAGCAAATGAGGTGAAGACTCTGATTAATACACCACTTTAAATTTTATCGGTTAGGGGTTAGCGTTTTTTTTGCAAACTCTACCTAGCTATAAGCTCTTGGCTGTACAAACTCTAGATATCTCATATCCTGTGTATTTGGCTATAAATATGTAGTAGATATTCAGCGGTCTAAGGTTTAAGGTTACCTATATTTTATTTCTCATAACAACACATCTTTAAATAAAATTGAAAACTAAAATTTAAATATAACTTCCACTGATACAAATAAAAAAGTACCCCTTATAAGGACCACCTAAAGCCAACCACCCAGTCGATGAAATATATCCTATCCTACAATAAAACATACCCAATTTCCAACTGCATTAGGTAAATGATTCAGAAAATCACCGAAATATTTAAATTAAACGTTATCTTATCGAAAATAATCAAAAAAATATGCAGATTAATGAGATTGCTGAACTAATCATATAATTATACGATTTTAAACAGATAAACTTTTCCAGATACTAATAAAATTCATTTATTATACAGAGTGTTAATTGACACATGAACCCTAAAAAATAACCATTAATGGCTTAATTCGTCGAGTACCGCATTTAAATAAAATTGTTACTTGTGTTTTGTTTGGTGTTTGGCTATTAAAAAAATTGACTTTAAATAAAATAGAATAAAACTCAGTAATGATTCTTGTGGGCTTAATTATCTTGTTTGAGGTATTGCCATGGCTACTATAATGATTATAAACGTTGAATATGCATTACCTAAGTTATAGTATTTTTTTTAATCAAAATAAAATCAAACAGGAGGATTTTTCTAAGAATAAAATATGGACTTTAACTACTATATGTTACGTCATTACATTGCGTGTACGTCGATGCGTGCTAAAAATCACGGTCGAACAGATTTTCAGAAAATTTTCGTCTGACGTTTCCCGTCCAGTAAGCGATAAGGAAACCTAATATAGAATTTGCAGGTTTTAAAAGTTTGCAAAAAATGTAATTTTTTTTTAAATACCTCCTATTCCCATTACGTAATATGATTTAGTTTTGTACCAGAAAGGAACTGTGTTAATAATTTATGTTTAAATTTAAGTCAGTGGACAGTTAACTTTAAAATAAAGTTTAAATAATTAAAAGTTTTTAAATTTATTTTGAATGTTTTTATTTGGTGTTCAAGTCCTTTATTTAATCATTTTTGGAAGTACTGCTATGGCACTGGTTTTTTGAGCCGCAACGGTACATGTTTAGTTTGGTTTGTAGTTAAAAAAGTAGTTAAATATTAGTAGTCTAACTACTTTCTTGAAGAAGTAGTTTAACTACCAAGTAGTTAAACTACTTTTTTGATAAAGTAGTTAGTAGTTATACTTCACTACTTTTTTCAAGTAGTTTGGGCAAACTCTGGTTCCAAAGACAACAAAATAAAATGGTTATCTTCCTCGATCTGACCGGAATATCACACAGTGTTTGATCTATAAGCTCGCTAAAACGATAACCTGGTGGTGGATTAGGTGGATACTTTGAAATGAACCGGCTGCACTCTAGTCATCCGCCCTAATTAACAGTAAGGGCTCTTTAATCTCACTGAGCCATGGGGTAGAGAATAGAGAATGGGGAGAAAAGTACCAGTCAGATGACCGTTACAACATCCCATGCATAACTCAAACGGTTTTGACCAACCAAAAGACGGTAAACCCTAAATAGAATCCGGTCGAATCATGGAAGATGCGCCAACTCAATATCCAAATGGACTAGAGAACCATCTCCGGATTGCGATAGTAACAGCGACAGACAGAAACCATGCCATATATTATTATAGTAAAAGCCTACCCCACAAGATCTTACCCTGTCAGGGCCCCTTGAATGATTACATAGGAGAAGAGAGAACGCAGTCGAATATGTCAGGAACTAAGATGTTTGTTTGTAATCCTCATTTTATTGTTTGTATTTTTACAGTCTTAGTCACCGGTGCTATAATAGTGCTTGTTTATTTGTACACTTGTCTTAGCTGAGCTGAGTTCGTTACGGCTTTGTGCCTCTTTTTGTTCCACCAAATTTTTTAAATTTATGATTCTTTCTCTATCTGGTTAAGTTAGATCAGCTATATAAAAAGCCTTACCTTACCTTAACGTTTTTACCTATTATTGCATTGTGATGTTGCCATAGATGGCAAATGAAAACTCATAAAGAATACTACAAATTTTTTTTGAATTTGATGGATTTTGTTCGGGCGATCACATCCTTAATTTTTAATTTGCAATAACTTATTGTTACCTGCTATCTCCTTAACCACAGACATGCAGTTATTAGGATTACTGGATCCCTAAACTCAAATTCCTTTATTCCAACAATAATATACAAGTAAATGATAATCCCTAAAATCCTCCTATAAAGATGACTAATCTTTTATACCGTATGATCTAAAATTAACATACTACTGCACTGGTTCCAGTATTCGTGGCGCCAGAAATAACTAACAAATTATAATGGTTTTAAAGTTTAAGGTAAAAATCTGCAATAACGTGTAGGAGATCATAAAAAAAAACTTGTTCGCCCACACTAGCCGCAATAAATACTAAAAATATATAAAATCATTGTTCTCTCTTTATGTCCATACAACGTCCCTAATTGTTTAAACAAACAATTTTTATGATTGCACATTGCAATTTATACTTGAGTCATTTTCATGAATTTATTTTTTATTGGTTCTTTTTTTATTTATGTACAAAATGCATTGATAACATTTTGCAATACCTACAGGAAGCTCAATCAGAAAACTAGAATTAAACTTACGGTATAAATAGCTAAGGATGTGTTATTTCAAGCAATATTAGAGCTTATTAAAGTTACCATACTTAAAACAATAACAGTCGTATTCATAGTAGTTCTCCAGGCGAATCGCCAGCGACTTCTCCACAAGCGCTTCGCCAGCGACGCGCCGTTGATGCGTGTATTTTAATGGAGCTATGCTCCGTCTATGAAATGCATAACCGGAATATCCGACGGGATAAAAGCTGGCGAATCTCCGAAGAATGACTATGAATACGGGTGTAAAAGTCCTATGCAATATGTGTATGATAATACAATATCCTAGCATGCACATGCATTGTTGTAGTTTTTTTGTAAGTTTTTTTGTGTATAATTGTTAAAATTAACCTAATATATTTAGAATTACGTACATGACAATGTCAACTTAAAAAAAAATGGTCCATTCAAGGCTAGAAGTGCCTATAAGTTCACTGCCGGAGCCATGGATCTATTATATAAAAGGATTCGATATCCGTATACTCTGAGCGTATCGAACGTGAAGCCTTATATTTTGTTGTTTGTTATTCTCTTGGGGGAGCAGTTTACGAACTACGAACATAGACAAGACTACGAATTACTACGTAATTAAATCAAGAATGGTAGTAGAAAGACATAAAATAGCAGTAGTAGAAGTAGATGCTTAGTGAGTTTCCGCATGCGCAGTAGGGTCGACCTTGAACGCGCAGGTGTGCTATTGTTATTTGGCCTTGACATGCGCAGGTGTTATTCCAAGGTCAAGGTCAATAACTTGGCCTTGAACGCGAGCAGCTGTTTCTTTGTTTGGTGATGACCAGGTGGACGACGCTTATTTCAAGGTTACATTTGCGATGCATATTTTCAATGAATGCGAGCAGCTATTTCTTTGTTTGGTGGTGATGACCAGGTGGACGACGCTTATTTCAAGGTTACATTTGCGATGCATATTTTCAATGAATGCGAGCAGATGTTTCTTTGTTTGGTGATGACCAGGTGGACGACGCTTATTTCAAGGTTACTTTTGCGATGCATATTTTCAATGAATGCGAGCAGATGTTTCTTTGTTTGATGATGACCAGGTGTACGACGCTTATTTCAAGGTTACATTTGTGATGTTAGTTTACCTTGAGTTATTATTGGGGTGTAACATGTTTTGGTATGAAGATCGAGTGGGTTGGGTCTAATGTGGTTCGGTATATATGAGGGTAGGGGGAATTAAATTTTAGTATAGAACATTGTGCTGAGTAAAACGGTTCAAGGAAGTTAATTTGAAAGTCATGGCGTACGTGTGTGAAAATTGTGGTAAATCGTTTACCCAGAGTTATAATATGTTACGACATAAAAGAGAATCGTGGGTTGCACGATTTGCAAATATACATGGTGGAAAACAGCGAAAAGTTGACGATGGGGCATCAACATCTGAGGTGCGTACTTGCACTTGCTGCAATATAGCCATACCAGCAAATCGAATGGCAGCTCATCAAAGAACAATACACCATAAAAGTAATGCATGTTCACCAATATCAGCTGGTGTTGAACTCGTGTCCAGTGCTTTTAGAAATAGGATTGCCACATACCGTATATCAAGTGATAATGAACATACTGACTATTCATTATTTTTTGATGAAATTAAAGCAAAAATGTTAGAGGTAGTAAGTGACCTAGTAAGAGTGCGTTGTGCTTTGAAAGTTAATATGGTGGTTGTTGGTCGGTATCTTTTACCAGCACAAGATAACATGTACAGTGACAAGTCATTTAACACACGCAATGAAATTGTTACTTCAGGAAGTGATTTGGAAGAAATATATCAATCATTAGTGGAAGCCATGAAGACTCAATCGACTGAGTTTCAGGAAAAAGATTCAGGTATGTTATAAATTAACGACTAAAAATAAAATAAATACTTATGTCACTCTTTCTTGTTTTCGTAGGTTGGGCTCTGGAAAAAATTCTATACCTGGAAGTAAATGTCAACGAGTATAAACCTTTTGGTGGATCTTCATATATAAAGTTACCCCGATTCATCGAATTGAAAAAAGCCATCATCAATGTGATTAATCAAGATGAGTGTTGTTTTGCGTGGTCAATCGTGTCTGCTTTGTGCCCCGCCACTAGAAGGGCATCACAGATTCAATCTTATCCACACTATTCAAACTGCTGAATTTTACAGGTATAGACCTTCCAGTAAAGTTGCCTGATATATCAAAATTTGAAGAAATGAATAATATTTCAGTTAACGTTTATGGTTTGCAAGAAATTTTCGAAAATAATATGTTAAAGTATGAAGTTGTCGGTCCATTAAGGTATTCGGGTAGAAAACTTAACAGACATGTAAACTTGTTGTTAATAACAAAGGATTGTAGTATTAAAGATGATGATGAGCATATTTGTGATACGCGTTGTTCTAAAAGTCATTATTGTTGGATAAAAGACTTATCGAAATTATGTTCCAGTCAAATTACATCGCGTAGAGATAAAATGTATTTTTGTGATGGTTGTTTGATATATTTTAGTTAACCATCATCTTTGATATCACACCAAAAAAATGACTGTAACCACAAATATTCATTAACACCATCACTAAATTTAAAAATAGATAAATTTGGAAGGAGTGTAAGTGAAAATATATTAAAATTTGAAAACATAGAAAAGCAAATGCGTGTACCGTTTGTCGTTTACGCGGATTTTGAATCGGTGCTTAAACCGCTGGATACAGTGGAACCAAATCCCACAAATTCTTATTTAGTCAAAATCATCAAACATGAACCATATTCTTTTGCGTATTTACTTAAGTGCTCCTTTGACGATTCGATTTCAAAATTTGAGCTCTACCGGGGAAACGACGCAGCCCAGGTTTTCGTTTCTCGACTTGATTTAAGATCTCTTTACAATACATACTTAAGAGATATAAAAGCAATGGAAACTTTAACGGTGGACCAAATAGCGGAGTTCAATAATGCCACAAAATGTGGTATATGTGAACGACCTTTTGAAAATAATAATTGTAAAGTAAAGGACCACTGTCACATAACTGGGAAAAAAAGACCTGGTGCTGCTCATTCGATTTGCAATTTAAATTATAAGTTACCCAATTTTATTCCAATTATATTTCATAACTTGAGCGGGTACGATTGCCACATGTTTATTAAAGAGTTGTGTCGTCACGGAGACAAGATCGATGTTTTAGCTCAAAGCAAGGAAAAGTATATTTCGTTTACGAAAAGTATTTACGTTCACGATTATGTCGATAATAAAAGTGGGACAATAAAGAAAAAATATTTGAAATTGCGGTTCATCGATAGTTTTAAATTTCTATCAACTTCGCTGGAAAATTTGGGTAATGGATTAGCTGTGGGTAGTTTCAGGGAAACAGGAAAATATTTTTCTGATAATGAGCAGTTTAATTTAATGCGCAAAAAAGGTGTTTTTCCCTATAGTTTTGTCGATTCAATGGAGAAAATGAACCATCCAACTTTACCCGCAAAAAATCAGTTTTATGATAGTTTGTCAGAGGAGCACATTAGCGATGAAGATTATGATAGAGCTAAAAAGGTGTGGGACACATTTAATTGTAAGAATTTGGGGGACTATTCGGATTTATATTTGAAATCTGATGTTTTATTACTAACCGATGTTTTTGAACAGTTTCGCGATACTTGTTTAGAAACGTATAAACTGGATCCAGCAACGTACTATACCCTTCCAAGTTATTCGTTTGATTGTATGTTGCGTATTTCTAAGGTAGAGTTAGAGCTATTGACTGATATCGACACGGTTCATTTTTTCAAAAAAGGTATTCGAGGCGGTATAAGTCAGTGTTCAGAAATGATGCACGCTGCCAACAACATATATGTACCAAACTACGATCCTAACGAACCATCATCTTTCATTGTTTATCTTGATGCAACAAATCTATACGGTCATAGTATGTCGCAGGCATTACCATTTGGCGGCTTTAGATGGTTATCAGAGCATGAAATTTTAAATTTAAATATTATGGATGTGGACGATAATGGTCCAGAAGGATACGTTTTGGAAGTTGACGTTCATTATCCGGATACGCTATATGATGACCATTCCGACTTACCCTTTTTAGTTGAAAATATTGTACCACCCACGGAATCGGCAAAATTTTCAAAGTTAATTCCGAATTTAAACGATAAAAAGAAATACATCATTCATTACCGAACATTAAAACAAGCAATCAATAACGGCCTAATGGTAATGCAAAGACACAGAATTTTAAAATTTAATCAATCCCCATGGTTAAAGACATATATCGACTTAAATACAGATTTGCGCAATAGGGCAACAACAAAGTTTGGTAAAGACACTTTTAAATTAATCATTAATGCTGTTTTTGGCAAGACCATGGAAAATGTGGAGAATCGTAATGATATAAAACTAGTTACCCGATGGGAGAATGACAGGAATAAAATTGGGGCACGAGCATTAATTTCTCGTCCTTATTTTAAAAGTTCAACGGTTTTTAATAAAGAATTCGTTGCCATTCATATGGATCAATTAAAGGTGACTTATAATAAACCAATTAATATCGGATTTTCCATACTGGACATGTCGAAAACAGTAATTTATGATTTTTTCTACTCATTCATTAAAACAAAATTTGGCAAAAATGCTTCTTTACTGTATACAGACACAGATTCGTTAATATTAAAAGTTTACACCGACAATTTTTATCGCATAATTGCAGAAAATCCGGATAAATTCGATACATCCAATTATACCGAAGGAAATATTTTTAACATAAAAAAAAGTCAGTCAGTAGTAGGTAGAATGAAGGATGAATTTCCAGGTGATCCAATAATAAGTTTTTATGGTACCGGAGCCAAAGCTTATTACATAAACTCAATCAGTAGCGAAATTAAAAAAGCGAAAGGTATAAAAAAACGTGTAATTGAAAAACAGCTTCACCTGGAAGATTATCGGAATATCGTAGAACGTGGTGGTAAGATATTTCGAAAAATGAAAACATTTCGAAGTTATAAACACGACGTTTATACCGAAATAATTAATAAAGTTGCTTTATCTCACCACGACGATAAACGTTATATTATACCATCAACAACAAAAACTCTACCTTGGGGACACCCAGACATAAAGTTTTACGAAACAAACCCTGAAGATAACCTAAGTATGTTAATACAAGCTATGCAAAGTTTTTTACTGGAAAATAATAGTTAAAATTAGAAAAATGTTGGAAAGTGTATGTTTTAGAAAAATAAAAAATATTAACTCGAATGTCACGTAGTTTTATTAACCACTATAGTAATAGCAATAGTTGAAATTTTATAACGCAGGATAGGAAAATACATAGATAATTGTTTCAATAATATGTTGTTTTATTTTACAATATAGTAATAAAGTTACAAAAATAAAAATTAATTAATGTCTTGCTTGTAAACTTCTCGTAGCATCCATCGTCTTCTCAACATATCAGATCTGTTAATCGGCCCTCGTCGACACATCAGCGTTCCACAGTAATGACACTTAACAATCCTTACTCTCAACAATTCAATGTAACTGTAAGATTGCATGTGGTCAGTCCAAATATATACTTCTCTTTTACAATTATAGCAAACAGCAGAAATTATTATTTGTGCTCCTGAAAAAGTCTCAGCTGGACGACTGTTATCTTGATCTGCAGGCAACATTATAGTTTCTGATAATAGTCGTCGAAGGAAAGAGAGTGTCTATAAATATGGGTTGTCTGGATCATATAACCTTGAGAGCACAAACAATAACAGAAGTAAGGACACACGATTACCTTGAAAATATGTCCTTGAATCGCTGTTTAGCCGTAGAACGCAACCTTGTAAGTTGAATTAACTTGTTTGGCCTCCAAAGCATCAACCGTCAGATAGAGTGGGGGAGTTTATGGTGGGGTGATAAGTATAAATTTGGTTTGTTAGGCAGAGCATTTCATAGTTCGCTAGAACTGTTCACCGAGTAAGTTGTCAGTTAAGTGCAGTGAGTTAGTTAGAAAAATGAATTCCGAGAATGTATCGCTGTTAAGTGCATTCAATTTGGACGGGAGTACCCAAGCTGAGCTGATGGAGCAGGACGTTTTCGACCTGCTGACCCCGGGAGTATTCGAAGAGTGGCAAGATGCCGAAGTTTTAAATACGGCGTTTGTGGAAGAAGTGAATGTGGGTGAAAAAAAAGTATCTTTGGCGGTTGATTACGTCAACAACTGGACGGAGAAGGACGGCGGGCGAATCAATATCATAAGTGATGTGGTGGTAAAGAAGGCGAGGCGGCAACCCACTACGAAGTTGGAAAAGCTGCTGACATTACCAAAAAAAGTCAGCGGTAATAAAAGTCAATTTTATGCAGCTATGGAGGGTGAATAGAAGAAGAAGAAGAAATTCGTGTTCAAGCGACCAACAGTGCCAGTCCAATACCCCGATTTTTTGGAGACGTCACAACCACCGAAGCCTCTGTCACCGGTCGTTATAATTAATGAAGGCCCAAACACGATAACGCCCAAGTCCATGCCTCCGACTGTGTTGGTGGCCGACTCTGACGAAAAATCGCCGTTCGCGGGTGCGCCTATATCACCGACAGTTGGGCGTGGAATGTGCCGCAAACCATTAAAGAAGCGGTGCAAGCGGTTATTCGAGGCGGTTAATCAACCCCGTCAACCTGCTGCTGCTGCTTCTTCTGCAGAAGTGTCCATACCGGACTGGATGGAAGAGTTTTCTCCAAGCCAGAGTGTGCCTTCTCCGCTGCGTTTAGTGCGAGACACAAAACTAGTGGATGAAACTGAAGAAGAATGATAGTGATGTGGTGCAATACGAGAGACAGATTAAGGAACTGCAGGCGAAAATTGAACAGTGTAAAAGTAAAGGGGAAGTGTGTAGAATAGGCTTAGGTTATTGGACAATTTTCCATATAATTAATTTTAGAATTTAGAAATATAATTCTATTGTAAATATAGAGTTAAGTTATTTTTGTAATAGTAATGTATATATAAGTAAAAGAAAATGTTTTTGTATATATGATAATAAAAAAAGTTAAATGAAAGAATTTTTTTTATTTCTAAAATAAGTATACGGAAGTTACACACAAAAATAGTGTAAAAATGCAAAATAGAAAAACGAATAGACGGAAAATGTAGGGCCGTAACTTTAGGTGTGTAATCGTTAGATGCACACAACTTAAGTATGCGATAAAGTGTTATGTCTGTGAAGACAGGCTACCCGTTACAATGCCTGAGAACATGCATCTTATTTGTAATAAAATGTGAATTTTACTACAAGTAAGATAATACCAAACTCTCAGCATTTTCGTAGAGAACTTACTAGAAATTTAGCTAGTTCTAACGTATGGTAGGAACGTACATGTCTTTACAGAGTAACACAATATTTTCCAAAAGAAATTAATTCTTGAGAAATAATGAAAAATAAAGATTTTTGATTTTTCACCATTTTCATCAATTTTTTTAAGGCATTTCCCGACCATCTACGGCAAAAGTGGAAAGCACAAAAGATTTTGATTAATTTGAACTATTTTTTGGCATTTTTTAAATTTCGAAAAACTAAGAAATAAAGATTTTCAATTTTTTTAGCATTTTCATAATTTTTGTAAGGCATTTCCCGACATTTTATGAAAAACTTGAATACGACTAAAACGATTCTTTTACTACCCTTAACCCATTTCTGAGGTTATTTCTTAGAAATTCCAAAAAAGCGTGATAATAAGGTCGCCCACGTTCCCCCCCACCCCCACCCCCTCTCCGGTGTGGTGTAGCGGGTTGATTTAAGTATTTTTAGCATTTGTAAAATTTGAAAATAATGAAAAATAAAGATTTTTGATTTTTCACCATTTTCATCAATTTTTTAAGGCATTTCCCGACCATCTACGGCAAAAGTGGAAAGCACAAAAGATTTAGATTAATTTGAACTATTTTTTGGCATTTTTTAAATTTCGAAAAACTAAGAAATAAAGATTTTCAATTTTTTTAGCATTTTCATAATTTTTTTAAGGCATTTCCCGACATTTTATGAAAAACTTGAATACGACTAAAACGATTCTTTTACTACCCTTAACCCATTTCTGAGGTTATTTCTTAAAAATTCCAAAAACGCGGGATAATAAGGTCGCCCACGTGTGGAAGGCCTCGATGCTTTGCGAAAGAAACCGAACACATCTCGGGTTAGATCGGAAATTTACGCCCAAGTGCCATAGAGAACCTTTACGCTCAAGTACCATAGGTTCTACTATGCGGTGGCCTTAGCATGTGTTCTTTTGTGAGTCTATTTTTATTGTCCAGCTACCTGAGCTCCATAATTTTTACTATTATCAAAAAATAACCTCAGAAATGGGTTAAGGGTAGTAAAAGAATCGTTTTAGTCGTATTCAAGTTTTTCATAAAATGTCGGGAAATGCCTTAAAAAAATTATGAAAATGCTAAAAAAATTGAAAATCTTTATTTCTTAGTTTTTCGTAATTTAAAAAATGCCGAAAAATAGTTTAAATTAGTCCAAATCTTTTGTGTTTTACACTTTGGCTGTAAAGAGTCGGGAAATGCCTTAAAAAAATTATGAAAATGGTGCAAAAATCTTTATTTCTCATTATTTTCAAATAAAAAAAAATAACCTCGGAAATTGGTTAATGGTAGTAAAAGAAACGTTTTAGTCTAATACAATTTTTGCGTAAAGTGTTGGGAAATGCCTTAAAAAAATTATGAAAAAGGTAAAAAAATTGAAAATTTTTATTTCTTATTTTTTTCAAATTTGAAAAATGCCGAAAAATAGTGTAAATTAGTGCAAATCATTTGTGCTTTACACTTTGGCTGTAAAGAGTCGGGAAATGCCTTAAAAAAATTATGAAAATGGTGCAAAAAATCCTTATGTCTCATTATTTTCAAATAAAAAAAACCCACCCCCACCCCCTCTCCGGTGTGGTGTAGCGGGTTGATTTAAGTATTTTTAGCATTTGTAAAATTTGAAAATAATGAAAAATAAAGATTTTTGATTTTTCACCATTTTCATCAATTTTTTAAGGCATTTCCCGACCATCTACGGCAAAAGTGGAAAGCACAAAAGATTTAGATTAATTTGAACTATTTTTTGGAATTTTTTAAATTTCGAAAAACTAAGAAATAAAGATTTTCAATTTTTTTAGCATTTTCATAATTTTTTTAAGGCATTTCCCGACATTTTATGAAAAACTTGAATACGACTAAAACGATTCTTTTACTACCCTTAACCCATTTCTGAGGTTATTTCTTAAAAATTCCAAAAACGCGGGATAATAAGGTCGCCCACGTGTGGAAGGCCTCGATGCTTTGCGAAAGAAACCGAACACATCTCGGGTTAGATCGGAAATTTACGCCCAAGTGCCATAGAGAACCTTTACGCTCAAGTACCATAGGTTCTACTATGCGGTGGCCTTAGCATGTGTTCTTTTGTGAGTCTATTTTTATTGTCCAGCTACCTGAGCTCCATAATTTTTACTATTATCAAAAAATAACCTCAGAAATGGGTTAAGGGTAGTAAAAGAATCGTTTTAGTCGTATTCAAGTTTTTCATAAAATGTCGGGAAATGCCTTAAAAAAAATATGAAAATGCTAAAAAAATTGAAAATCTTTATTTCTTAGTTTTTCGTAATTTAAAAAATGCCGAAAAATAGTGTAAATTAGTGCAAATCATTTGTGCTTTACACTTTGGCTGTAAAGAGTCGGGAAATGCCTTAAAAAAATTATGAAAATGGTGCAAAAAATCCTTATGTCTCATTATTTTCAAATAAAAAAAATAACCTCGGAAATTGGTTAATGGTAGTAAAAGAAACGTTTTAGTCTAATAAAATTTTTGCATAAAGTGTTGGGAAATGCCTTAAAAAAGTGTATGGAAATGCTAAAAAAATTGAAAATTTTTATTTCTGATTTCATTCAAATTTAAAAAATGTCAAAAATGGTTTAAATTAATCCAAATCTTTTAGCATTTTTAAATTAGAAAAAAAATAAGAAATAAAGATTTTAATTTTTTTACCATTTTCATAATTTTGTTAAGATATTTTCCGACACTTTTCGGCCAAAGTGTAAAGCACAAAAGATTTAGATTAATTTACACTATTTTTTGACATTTTTTAAATTTGGAAAAAATAAGAAATAAAAATTTTCAACTTTTTTACCATTTTCATAAATATTTGAAGTATTAAAATAAACCAATGGCAAAAATAAAACGCAAATATGTTGTTTATAAGTTTATTTTGAATACGTGAAAATACATAATTTGGAGACGTATATAACTTCAAACTAATATATTGATTTGTTAGAAAGAGAACCATTAAGTATATTGTAGCTAAAAAATGCATCGTGAATAACTAACGCGTACACTTTAATGTCTTTAGGAAATTTACTTTTGCGTGTTTCGAACTCCAATTTCACGTCCACTGTGGACGTCCTAACGGCTTCTGGTTGGTGACTGCAATCGATTACGAATAACGGATTTTGCAGATAGTCGACAAAACTCATCATAGGATCGCTCAGTTCCCGCTGGTAGTAGCTAGCTTGAAAATTCTCATAATTATAATAGGCTGCGGCATACAGTTTCTTTGAAAAATCCAAATTCCATCTTTCATACGGAAATACGGCAGAGTTCAGATAGAGCCTAATATCACTTATATCGGCCGTTGTAAATTGTGTGCTATCTTTTGCTCTGTTGTCGGAAGAGCTAGTTGGTTGAAAACCGATAATCAAATATCTCGGTTTTTCGAGACTCGTGCTAGTTCTTAAGGCCCATACGTCTGACGATGTTTCTCTCAAAGAAGGTAGCTCGTAAAGATCCCATTTACGGTAAGCCATTGGAACGTTTGCGTTACTTCCACCTTTATTCATGCGTGATAATATCTTTAACTTCTGTCGATCGTCTGGAATTATATGACGAATTTTCCATTCAATTTTTTCAATTGAAATGTCTGCATCTACTTCGCCGATATAGCAATTTTTGAAAGTGCGGGCGATAATTAAAATCAACTCTTGCTTGACGTTAAAAATACCCTTTGAATAATCCTCTGCGAAACAGGAAGCTTGCCGGAGAGCACGTTACTTGTGGAATCTAGTATACCTTGATTTGCTTCGTCTAGACCCCATCCGCATGCCATGAGAGCTCTATTTTGTGCGGCACCCAATGACACCATAGTTTTCATCGTTGTAGTAATTCCGGGTTTCCGAACGACGGCAACTTGCTCCCCTCCCATTTCATAACGACATTCGTCGAATAGAAAGGCGATGGCATTATTTGATAGATAACATTTTTTAGTAACGTCTTTGGGTTTGAATGTTCCTTCGATGTAAATGTAACTATCCGATATATCCAAAATGATATCTTGAAAGTGTACAGGTATGCGAATTTCATCCGAATTGCGGAATGTTGGAGAACCGTAAGGTTTATATGTGTGTTCTTGAAAACTAATAATGGAGTTATCAAAAATTGGTTCGGTAAAAACTTCGATTTTGTCACTGCTAGCGGCCATTTTCTAATTTTTCTCACTTTCAAACCGATCGATTGTAGAAATTTGCAATCTTTCACGGAGAGCTGGCGATTGCTGTGCGGATGTGTTTTCGATCGTCCGTCTGACTTGCGAATGAACCTTGACTGTGTTGTCTGCTTACTTTTATGTCGTTTAACTGAATCTTGAATTGTTGACAGCTTATGCAGTTGACGGTTAAAGCAAAAACCCATTATACGATTTTTTTCAACTCTAGTTTAACTATAATTTTCTCACCTCGAAAATCGATCAAATCACCGCTATCGTCCAAGATGCGTAGAGTAATGTCGTCGATAAACTGACGACCATCCGGCATTATCGGCATATAAATATTATTTTGCGGTTCTTTGGAGATTTTGTAACCGGGTTCGACGTCAATATCAAATTCAAATAACGTATGACTTTCCAAAGAATTCAGGTATGCTCCGGAAATTATATTACAATCCACACGTACGATGCGCACTTTCATTATGTCCACGATGGTACTTGATTCGTGTCTTTGTCCACCTCGCAGCAACACGGGGCCAAATCCGAGCACTTTGCCGATACTATTGCTACCTCGAAAATCGATGCTATATTTTGACTTTAGCTCACATTTTAACGTATTATTATTGGCTGTTAATGAAAATAAATCGGTACCAACTTCATTGCATGACTCTTTTAGAGCGGTGTTCATGGCTTTTGCTATTTCATTAATTTCGTAAGCTCCTCGTGGAATCCTTACATACGTTGGTATCGCTGTTTTCAAATGGCTGAATGAGTTATTGCTTTCGTCGATATTAAAAATCGAATTATATGTGTAAAATCCCAGCAGTGCAACTCCATATTTGCCTGTTGTATTTAACTCGATGGGTGGGTAAAAATCCGCACTTAAGACACTTGTATGTCCTGTTAGAGTGAATGTGTAAGACATGACTGACCACGAAACTATTTGTGTAGCTATTTTATTGCTGTTTGCAACAGTTAAATGGATTTAAGCTGAAGCGTTGTTTTATTCCTTTGGACGTTTTTAAACTGTTTTCTGCCTTTATATTCACATCGTTAATTTTGCAATAACAACAAAATATTTTTTTTTGGCGTCGGTCCATCGCCCTCGTCCGAATCTGAATTATTGCTATTATAATGTTCGAAACAGTATTGATATTTCGATATATCGATGTCACTTTTTAGGTGATTAGGTAACCTATCCCAAACTAGTGCTATTTCATTTGGAGCTAATGCGATCAACACTTCTTTGGGCGTATTTTATAACTGTTCGGCTGTCATTTTTTGTAATCCTCCGACTTCACGATATGCTTTAAGTGATAGCAACATTTTGGTGTAGTTGTCACGTTCCATTTGGGGTGTCAAAGACATACTTTTTACGATTGTAAAAGAAACTTCAAACACAAATGTCCACACCAGACTGTTCCAAATTCTTGTTGACGGTCGTATGTATAGTAAATTTTCTTCGTCGCTTCGGAACCCATCTGCAGATATCGTACCAATTCCATGGGTGGGGGTAAATCACCGAAACTATGGTAGTATGTTACCTCAGAATTGCTTTTTCTATATGCTACCCAATGAGTCCCTACACCCGACATACTATCCAAATTTATAATGGCGGCCTCGTGACGTTTGGGACCGCGTACAGGTAATGAATCTCTCATATATACGCCTCGAAAGTGTGGTATTTTCATTTTTAAGACGTACTTTTCTATATCAATATTGGATAGTGGTCTTTGAGGTAGGGATTCTATTAGTTTTTTGATTTCTAATTTTTGCCGTTGTTTATATATAATCCCAAACCTGTGCGATATGGTTTCAAATATAATCCATTTCCTCTTGAACTTAGATGTAAGCCGGTACCTATTTTTTCTGCAGTCGACTTTTTTACTGCTTTTACGGCACGCACGATGCCTGCTGCACCACCTGCTAATGAACCTAAGGCCGATAGTCCTGCAAATATTGGTATTAACGGTAATATCCCCCCGGTCTTCGGAATTGGAATGATTCTAGGCGTGCGAATTTTTCGTTTGCCACCGGCTATTCTTAGGGATTTACGTGCAGCTACTGCAGCTATTTTCGATGCTTTCATGATATTTTTCTCGACAAGTTTTTTCCCACCAGCTTTTAACAATTCTTATCGAACGGGTCGTCTAATAGATGATCCAAAAGCTACTTTGTGTACTCGCTTATGTTTACCGACGCCATTACCTTTCGTGTGGCGGCGGCGGCGCTGGAAGCGACGTTTACCTCTAGTGGATGCTTTTCTCGATTTTGATGATGATACACCCATACCAAAACGTTGTTTCGCTTTCATAATGTTGGTAACCAACCAAGCTGCAGCTTTTTCACCAGCGCTAGAGTCTTTAGATTTTCCTCTTTTCCACGCGCTTTGTTCGAGTTCCTGATCTGCTTGGTGGCGAGAATTTAAATTTTCACTATTACGCAAATAGGCTAAATCGTGTTTTTTGCATGCGACATCCAAAGAATTAATTCCTTGATCTCCTCTTGCCACACGTTTTACTACTTTCGTCCCGGGCCCGCAATACTGATAGCCGGGAATGTGTAACTCGAACGGTAGCCTATTAATTACTGAATTAACAATACCGCTTCCAGTCTTACTTGATAAACGAGACCGTCTACTTCGTCTGACGAGCGACATCTGAATGATAGTTTACGTGAAAGTTCAGTATAAAATATAGATTTTGTTAAGATGCGTATCGTAAATCTTAAACAAAAACTTCCCGTCGATAATCTCGATGTAAAGGTCGGATCTGGACTAGAACAAAAATTATTTAAAAGACATGGTCCTTTGCTACCGTCATCTATTCGTGGATTATTAATAGGACCTCCAAACTGTGGAAAAACAATTTCGCTGCTTACTCACCCCTTGGGACTGCGTTTCGAAAATGTTTATATCTACTCAAAATCCCTCTATCAACCAAAATATGAATATTTAAAGAAAATTTTATCACCAATCAAAGGTCTTGGCTACTACGCTTTTGGCGACGCAAATAACATTGTGGATCCGTCAGATGCTAAACCTAATTCAATATTTATTTTTGATGACGTTATGTGTGAGAAACAGGACGTTATAAGATCGTATTTTAGCATGGGACGTCACAAAAATGTGGATGCCTTTTACTTGGCGCAAACGTATTCTCGTGTTCCTAAGCAGCTCGTCCGGGATAATGCCAACTTCATTATTATGTTTAAACAAGATGAGATGAATATGAAACATATATTTTCCGATCACGTTTCACCCGACCTGACGTTTACACAATTTCAAGAGATGTGTGCTAAATGTTGGGATAATAAATATGGTTTTTTAGTTATTGACAAGGATAGTGATGTAAATTCGGGCAGATACCGCAAGGGATTCGATAGTTATATATTCCTATAATAATAACTTGGATAATCATTTCATCGTTGAACGGTGCTTTGAAAGCATCATGAATGAAGAAATCGAATTAAAACGAAAGCTACTGGAAACTACAAATGCGGTTAGAAAAAAATTTAAACAAATTAAAGCAGCTGAAGTGCAGAATGAACATGATTTGGAAAAGTTTTATGAACCAGTTTCTAAACCACTAGAATCTATATCTAAAGCCGTAAAGCAGCAGCAGCAACATTACGCAACTAAAAAATCAAGTACTACGACTAAACCACAAAGTCGGAGTAGTAGCAGCAGCTTGGTGGGAATAGAGAAAATGTTTGAAGAACATCCAACAGAAGCGGATTTTGAAACATCTACACCGATTTCGCAAAAAACACAAAGTCCTACACCAAAACGTGGAAATCGTGAGTCACTGTTCGAAACCCCTTCCCCATCAACGATAACATCATCTTACACATCACCACACACATCCAGTGGTAGCAGTTCAGCCGCAAAAACTATTCAAGATTATTTAAATGGATTAAAATTGGAACCGTCCCATTATGATACCGTGTATGGTGTACGCTTTGGTAAAAAAGAAAATAAATCAACAACATATATTGGCAACTTGGTGGTTCGTTTTCTAACAAACGGAAAGATGGTGTTATACAAGAACAAAACAAACATTGCTGAATTCGATGGAACAGCTGAGCTTTACGATTTGATTTTTCTAAAAAATCCAGCATGCCTAGATAATGAAGACGAAATTAGTCTAGATGTACTTCGAAAATACCAAACCATTTTGAAATTGACGGATGCGGCCTACGACGGTTATGACAAGAAACGTGGTTTAAGGGAATCCCGATGGAGAAAATATTTACGAATCATAAAACCGCTAATTACGGAAACTAAACTGGGTGGTGGTGGTGTAGGAAGAAAAAAAGTCAACAACAAAATCCAACTACCAGTAAAAAAGCATCTATCTTCGAAATCATCTGAATATGTTTATTGGAATAAACCTAAGGAGTTAGTGGATAGATTACGATTATTGTGGGGGTCAAAAGTAGCTGGACATACCGGACATGATAATGAGATTATGTCAATTATGGAAGAGCTTCGAGAAGAAGGAATAATATATTAAGTTTTGCACGTAGTTGCCATCCTCAGTGTCTGATAAGACGTGCAACCTTATAATATGAATCCTAGCCAAGAAAAAATTGAAGTCGTAAATGAATTACATAGGACAGCAAGAACAAATTTTGTTAGAAGACGTACGGTCATAAAAGGATATCGAGATTTGTGGCAAATTGATTTGGCGGAAATGCAGCAATATGCTACTGACAATGATGGTTACCGTTACATTGTTGTATGTATAAATTGTTACTCCAAATTCGTGTACACCAAAGCAGTTAAGAATAAGATCGGTGTGAAAAGCATCATTGAAGAAGCATCCTATGCACCAAACAATTTACAGAGTGATCAAGGAAAGGAATTTTATAATAGCACCTTTCAAGCACTCATGAAAAAATATAATATAAACCATTATTCCACATATAGCACGAAAAAAGCGGCAATTGTTGAGCGTGTTATAAGAACTTTGAAAAATAAGTTATATAAACAATTCTCGGCTAGAGGTTCATCCAGATGGTTACAAATATTACCAGCTATAACGAAGACCTATAATAACACCGCACCATTGGAATGAAGCCTAACAGTGTAAAAGAGGATACCCCTATTAAAGCATATGACTATTTGAAAATTGTTCCGAAGAAAAAAAATTTCCATTTGGGTGACATTGTTCGCATTAGCAAGTACAAAGGTGTATTTGACAAAGGATATACGCCTTCGTGGTCAACGGAACTGTTTGAAATAGCAAAAGTTAATATTACAAATCCACCTACATACTTGCTGCAATCATTAGAAGGTCAACCTATTAAAGGATGTTTTTACGAAGCAGAACTGCAAAAGACAGCTAGCCCTGGTGTTTATTTAGTTGAGAAAATTCTTCGAAAACGCAAGAAAAACCAAAACGATCAATTGTTTGTAAAATGGTTAGGTTTTTCAAATCAATTTAATTCTTGGATAGACAAATCAGATATTGTATAAATATTATCAAATAGGTTTTACGTTACGTATGTATGCATTATAAATAATAATAATAAACATTGCTTTCCATAATTATGCGTTTTATTGTTAGTTTATTACATGTAACAGTATAATTATGTTTTCAAAAGAACTTCATCTAGGTTGGTTTCCATTTTGGTTTTTTTGGATCCTTTATCTTCGTTGTGGTGTGCCGTGCAGCATGTGTGTGAATTTGATGAATTGATATATTTTTTCCTTAAGGTACGTAATTTTGTCCTCATCATCTTCAAACATTTTTTGAAAAACTGGTACTAGCACATTACTAAATATGGTATTTATCTGCGAACCAAGTTGATGAACTTCCATAAGGACATATTCTTTGGTAGCAGCATCATTCTCATTTATCGGTTGGGCAACATTCCTTAATATCTTTCCCTCTATATCAAAATGTCCATCTGAAGTAAGTTTAAATCCGATTCCGGGCAACCCTCGCGATACGTTGTTACAAACAAGAGTTTTCTGTCGACCAAATTTATCAATTGTGTTGTTAACACGACCCATTTTAAAGTAAAACTAATTCGCTCTCTTTATGTTCAGCCTATATATAAATAACATAACTAATAAAAATTCATTTTACAATACACCATGAAGCAAGTAAGATTTGACGAAGAAAGAAATATTATCCACCGTATGTCTGTTTGATGTTTCGCATATAGACAAGCCCGACAAAGTAATTTTCAGCAACTAATACTTGATAGATATCATTTTCAAAGGAGAATTGGAAAAATGGATGCAATGCTAGCAAGGTTTTTAGAACGGAACCACAGAAATAATATATATCAAGAGCGACTTGTTAATTTAAATGTATGGCGAATAATAAACATATTTAGTACAAGAAGATTTTTATTATTTCATAAACAAACTAAAAAATATATAAAATTAAATTTATGGGCTATATCCAAATTGTATAAGTTCGCTTCTCCTTAAACATATAGCTCGAAAACCTTGTTCTGCATCATATTCATCTTCATTATCGCCACTTATTTCACGCATATACTCTTCATCAGAAGAGTCGAATGGGGCATCCGGTAGCGACGTTCTACCTGGTGACCACTCTGACGGTAATGACGACGACGATGGCGATGATGAACCATCTCCGTTGGCTTCTTCTTCTTCTGTAAAAGAGTTGAAATTTTGCTGTCGCTGCTGCTCTAACAAATCTCCTCCCCCGCTTAAAGTGATTGGGGTTTGAGTGGGTTGGGTGATATGCGATGATGATAATTGTTCTTCTTGCTGTTTTCTGTGCTCATTTTGACACCATTCACAGAAACCCATTTGTCCCACTAGCAATTCCCAATGTTCACAATTGGCACACATCTGATGACCATTAATGGAAAATGGCGAAACCATTGCAGTTGGACGTTCTTCTTTCGGCTGCATTTTAAAAAATTTATTGTAGTAAACTCAAGACCAAATAATACAACTGAACTGAATTTTAAAATTTTCGAGAGAAGTTCTTATACCCAAGAGTCGACCTTCACACACCGACATAACCTTGGCATCCCCACCCCTATCTTAACTTCGTTTTAGGTTTGCCTTTGCTTTTTTTTTTGACCTTCCAAATTGCTAATTCGTTTCTCAAGGCCCCATAGAAAGCTGTGGCTTATATCTCCAAGGCTGGTGATCTTCTCATTAAGTGAATATACCTCCGTATTAATTTTAGATAATATTTGTGTATGAATTTTATGAAGTTCATTCAGGACGTACTCACTGGTTGCCGCATCATGACTTTTTATCGAATTTGCAACATTGGACAAAGATTTGCATTCAATGTCATATTGTCCATCATGGGTTAGTTTGAAACCAACTCCAGGTGGACCACGTAATAACTGAACTTGTACATTGGTCCCATGACGACCAAATTTATCAATTGTGTTGTTAACACGACCCATTTGGAACTTAAACTGAAGTAATTTTGCAAGTTTACCAATTTATAAGAAATACTAAGACTAGTTAAAGCTAAAATAAAACAATAAATTAGGTACATAATGATTTATTTAACATCGCATATTACATTATACAATGAATAGAAATTTAGAAATTTTCTTCATCTTTTTGAACACACTCATCGCTAACAATAGCACACGCTTCCCCATCAACTTCATCGGTGTTGACTGCTTCACTCCCAAGGCCGTCAACAAGGGTGTTATCATTTGTGGGAGCCAAACCATATTTTCTAGCTAATTCATCGGGTAAATAAGGCACTTCGAATAGGTAGCTTCCCAATTCTTCATTTATCATCCCAGCGCAAAATTCGTCCAGATCAATGGTTCCATAAAGGTATTTCTCGCACGTATGTGCTCCAGCCGTGAAATTTACGGCGTCTTTCATATACTTCCTATACTGACTTTCACTAAAACCCACATCGGATTTGCCATAATTTGCAAAGTGTAGTATTTCTTCAGCCAGCTCTCTTAATTTACATGATAACCAATTAATGTACATATCTCGATTTTCAATGACAGTAGGGCAGTCACACATCTTAAATAGAAAGTAATGGACATGTGATTGTGTGTGAGTGTGTGTTTTTCGATATATACTTAACAAGAACTATTTTATTACATTTTAAATCAACATTAAAATAGCCTAATCAACAATATATTACAAACAACCAAAATTTAACAACGCTCTAGTATTACCTCCAGAGAATACATGTGAGCTTTGCCCCAAATAAGTTAAGGTGTACTGATCACCGGAGTTATTCATCATTTCAATAGTATCCTCTGTCAGAATTTCAGCTACGCGTGATGGTAAAAATGTTTCAAATGTTGCTTGATGTGTTGGATCAAACAATGTGACGATAATGGCTTTTCCAAAACGTGAAGTCAAAGAATTAATTTTTTTTATCATATAAATTTTGCCCACCGTTAATGTAGAGAATTTTCTACGTTCCAGAAATTGAATATCTTGGTTTATCATATTATTAATTTCGGCTATGGTCTGCTTTGAAATGCTCATGATTTAAAATACAATAAAAACAATTACTGTCAAGTACCTTGAATAAACACTTGTAGAACACACCACAAACACAATACTTTATATGCCAAAGCAACAGTTAACGCATACGATGTATGAGTGACAATGAAAGCTATTTTCGAAATGAGCCATATTTATTAGGAAGTAATCCAAGGTCAAGTATTTATTTATGGTGGGAGGAATATATCCGACGACCTTGAAAAATACAAAACAAATGTAACCTTGAAATAAGCGTCGTACTCCTGGTCATCACCAAACAAAGAAACATCTGCTCGCATTCATTGAAAATATGCATCGCAAATGTAACCTTGAAATAAGCGTCGTCCACCTGGTCATCACCAAACAAAGAAACATCTGCTCGCATTCATTGAAAATATACACCGCAAATGTAACCTTGAAATAAGCGTCGTCCACCTGGCCATCACCAAACAAAGAAACATCTGCTCGCGTTCAAGGCCAATTTATTGACCTTGACCTTGGAATAACACCTGCGCATATCAAGGCCAAATAACAATAGCACACCTGAGCGTTCAAGGTCGACCCTACTGCGCATGCGGAAACTCACTAAGCATCTACTTATACTACTAATAGCATTGGAGTGTTGGAGCTCAGAAGTCTCGCTGTCTGTGCTGGTTGTTAAATTTATTATTATTTAGCAGAAAATAAAGTAATTTAGAGCTTTTATTACTTTTAGCCAATCTTGTAATGCTTCTAACGTATTTTTTGTACACAAATACAAGGTAAAATAAGATGTGGCCAATGTTTACAAATTGTGTTTACAGTGTCGCTTAGAATGGTTTGTTTTGGCTTCAAAGAATGACATCATCCCGTATCCTTTTATTTAATAAATCCACGGCCGGAGCCATATTCTTCGTTGAAGTGGCCGCTTCCCGAGAAAACGCTTTCAAGGTAGGGCAGTCATAATTGGCTGCAGCCTAGCAACGTTCTTTCGAAAAGCGTTCCCTCAAGATATCGAATAGGGCCCCTGAAATGTTCAAATTACTTCATTCATTGTAAGAAATGTAAAAGTCCAGATATTTCATATACTACCGTTTAACGAACCATTTGCCAAATTAGTGCAAAAACTCCCTAAGTCCGTTGATTCAATTTAAATAAGCAGTATTGATTAGTCTTTAAAAAGAGTATCTTTATTTCGTATAGTAAACATTACTTTTAGTTAACGCTCTACATTATTTCGTATTTTAAATTTAATTAATTTTGTTTTGCGCCAAGGCAAATTTTAGGTAAAATTAACACTTTTATTTTTGTTAATAATTTCAATATCAGTTAATAATTGCAGGCCAGAGATTTCATGTTATTGGCACTTTAAGCACGAAGCAGCGGTTTCTGTAGCTGGAATGATGAAAAGCTAGCTCTTCTGAGCAATAGTTAAGGTTACCAGATTTCCGCCTTTTGGTAAGACAGTCATCCTTTAAGAGGGATATGTTCTCCGTCCTCCTTTTCCACTAAAATGCCCCCCTTTCATCAATCGTGCATGCAAGAACGTTGACAGTTTTTTTATATTAGCTCAGGTTTCTAAAATAATTTTGCAGGAAGACTGACATTAAAAGTAATCTAAGAAAACATTTAGAAAAAAGCACCAACATCCCTCTTAATATTAACTGGTTATTAGCTTAACATGATAAGCTAAATCGCAGTATTTTCATTTCACTGCTGCTCTATTTATTTTCACTTGCTAAAAAATAATACAGGTCATTAATATCCAAAGCAACATTTTTTTCGTATATGGCCATTAAATTTGCATTAATGAATATCAAATTCTTATCTAAAAGTCTCCACTATAAAAGAATAAGATTTATGTTTGGATTTTACCTTATTCCGCCATAACTTTTCACGAAATACCTTAACAAATTGTCACATTAATAAAACTAAATATGAATTCTTAACATTTTAATTAGCTTTTGGACTTTGTAAAAATATTAAAATTTAAATTTTCTGTTTTCAGAAAGTTAGTGATATATATTATTTTGAATCTTGGAAATGCTGCTGCAATAATTTTTAAAAATGTGTTATTAATGATGCAATATTTGTAATTAAAATAAATTAAACAACAGGCTTGAGGTAAGTACGCTATTATAAGCATAGTAAATTGAACGGTTTTATGAAAATGACCCATGTTAGTAAAAAGAACGAAATGTTACATTTAATTAATAGACTTTTAACTTTTTAAATGGTTTTTTAAAGTTATGAGGTTTTTGTTTCTTAATGATTCCATATCCCTTATAAAGTAAAGCGTAATTGCTACTGAACCGAGTCAAAGAATTAGATTGTTTCTATAACTGCGCCGGTTTTCATATTATCGTAATTAAAAAATATATATTTAAGTTGCTTGCTCACTTATCATTCGGAACTTACTTGTAGAATATTAAAATAAATGGAGGCAAGCCGGTAGCACACTGCAAAAAGTTTATCATATAATACAACATTTCGTTACTTTGTTACCACCTTTATCCTTTTGGACGATACAAAATTCCGGTTTATACAAGATGTGTAAACCTTCTTATCATAATACAGGGTCATGCAAAAATGTAACGACAAAGTTTTACAGATTTGCTGAACAATAACAAGAAAAAAAATTCTATTAATATAGGTCCGGAAACGTTTTGTTTCAGAGGTACAGAGTGATACAAATTTAATCTTATTTTGGGTTGTTTTACTTATTTTAAACGTTTTTGGAGATAAATCCTTGAAGAAACATAATTCCCAGGTGGATAACTAACACGTAGGAGCTGCCTCCGATCCGACATGTTTGTGATGAATAAGGAGTTGAGTCACAAGACCCTTAAGCACTATCAATGGACTAGATATTCAAGAAAATCGAGAAAATAAAATAAAACTGTTTTGCCATTAAAGGTAACATATATTATATGCTTTAGAGATATGTATGTAAAAAGCTCTGAGCTGTGTAAGGGCCTTATAAAAATCAATTAATGTGCGTTAGAGCTCTGTATGCAAGAAGCTCTGAGCTTTTTAAAGACACTAATAAAATCTTGTGTAAAAAATACTTTTTAAAAACACGCTCTTATTATTTAGATGGACTAAAAAAAATAAAATTAGTATACTTTTTTCATTGTGGCAATGCTGAATGCAAGTGGACATAGTTCACGTAGGTGGATCCTAATAAAAGTAGTATTAAAGTTATCACTGAAACAGATATTATGTTAAATTTAGGGTCTCAAAAGCTCGTCGCGTGCGAAAAGTAGTAGTTAGTTTTCACAGTTTCTGGACCAATCCAAATCCAAAATCCAATTCCCCCCACTCTTCGCCAATCCAAATCCAAAATCCCCCCACTCTTCACACTACCAAAATCCCCCCACTCTTCACACTATCAAAATCCCCCCACTCTTCACACTACCAAAATCCCCCCACTCTTCACACTACCAAAATCCCCCCACTCTTCACACTACCAAAATCCCCCCACTCTTCACACTACCAAAATCCCCCCACTCTTCACCCCACCAAAATCCCGCCACTCTTCACACCACTCCTCTCCCCTCTCCGCTCCCCTCTCCTCTCCCCTCTCCTCTCAGGAGCTTCCAAAATGAGCTTTCAAAACCATTCCACAACACGCACTCTTCACACTACATTAGTCGACACCCCACCTAAGCCCCGCCTCCAAGAACCGGATTGGTTGACCCCCTTCCAGCAAGGTGTGCTCTAATTTCCCACTCCAAACTAGCAGGGATAGGAGAGAAGGGGTTGTAGCATAAAAGGTTGAAAATTTCAGTTAAACGATATTAGTTCTGAAGTAATACAGGGTCATACTAAAGTCAGAATAAAGTAAACAATGGATTTACAATCAAAATTGTATATTTATAATGGTACTCCATTAAATGCGCAACGGGAAGAAATGGAATCCATTCATAAGGAAGAAAAAATTTATTTTCAAAAAACTACTGGTTGTATAGCCGAGGATAGACTTAATACTCTTGTGGATGCTGACCGCTACAATTACGGTGATGAGGATGAAGATGAAGATGACTCCGGCACCGAGGAAGAAGTTCTGGGAAGTGGTTGTGGAGAAGAAGGGTTAGTGAAAATTAAAAAAATTAACGCTTCAGAAGCTGTGAAAGAGAACTATTTAAAACGTGAAGTGTGCTTAATGCAATCATACATATTAATCACATCCATGGCAGGTGGCATGTACAGTCTGTGTCACGAGTGTTACTTTTTATTAGCCATAGAACAACCACGTGGTAAACACATACATGTGAACACCCATTATAAGCGTGCCATGGATTGTTGTAAAGATGAAATTAAATGTAAAGTGTGTGAGCAAGTTCTACATATGATTATTTTATCAGACGTCTGTGTAATGTGTAACAAACCGGATGTGCAGAAAATCACAAACCATAAAATTGAAAAAACAACTTTAGAACAATTCTTATAATTGTATAATAGTTTTACATTGTTGGAGCACACACTTCGATGCTGCGATATAAAAGGAGGGAATAAAGCTTGTGATTTTAGAGAAACACTATGAAGAAGGTTACATTTAACGAGAATATGAATAAAATCCATGTATTGTTCGCATGGAAGTTTGCTTACAAAGCAGCACGTGAGAGTGATTATGAGCAGTATGTATTGGATCGCTACCGCTTTCAAAATAGACTTCAATATGCTGAGAACCTCCTAAAGGATGTTTTGGATGAAAATTATAGGAAGAAAATATACAATGAACGTTTTAAATAATTTTTGTTTTATTACAACCAATTCAAGCTCATATCCTCCCACCTCGACCATGTGGGCTTGACTTGAGTGGGGGAATAACTATAAATTTATACGCACACGGTTTCTGAAACATTATTTGCTAGAAATATGATTCAAAAACGAAAGCTGGTTGGTTGCAGAAAATCGGTGAAAAAGCTTAAACAAGAAGACAGAAGCAGATGTCCTGTTTGTTTATATTCCATGAGAAGAGAAGAAATTTGCACACCCAATTCGTGCACACACAAATTTTGTATAAAGTGTTTAACAGAGTGGACGAAAACAAACGCACACTGTCCTCTTTGCAGAAGATTCTATTTCTCAATTGTTTTAAAAGAGACTAAGGAAAAGATTCTTGTGAAGAAAAATGACAGTGCTGATCAAGCTCTAGTGATATTGTTGTATATAAGTGACATGAATTTAATATAGATATATCAGAAGTAAATAAAACCATGTTGTTAAATATAAAGTTTTTTATTTTATTATATTACATCTTTTTTTAATATCCAAGAATTGTGTGATTTATCCATTCCCAACCATTTAACATAAACTTTGTTTCCTTTTCTTCTTAGCACCTTTTCCACGAGATACACGTTTGAATGTTTGACTTTCTGCAACTCCGGTTCATAAAAACTACCTGAAATTATTTCATTTTTGTCATCTGCCAGCAAATATGTTCTTGGGTTGGTTAATTTAATTTCTTTAATTTGAAAAATTTCATTTGACCAGTTTGGTGTATATCCCTTTTGAAAAGCCTCCCTGTATTTACTAACCCTAACATAATCCCCTTGTTTAAATTTTGATTTTCTGGAGTCAATTGTTTTTATATTATTATAAGTTGATTTTAGAACATCTTTTTCATTTTCTTCATTTATATCAATAGGTTTTAATCCTGTTGTTCTATGTTTAGTTGTATTATACTTAAAAACAATATTATTTAGGATATCCAACCATTTATAAGTGCCTTGCAAGCTAAACTGTTTCCACATGAGAGTTTTTAAAGTTCTGTTGACCCTTTCAACAATACTTGCTTTGACTGTGGAAAATGTACTGTAGTGATTAATGTTATATTTTTCCATTAATTTATTAAAGTTTTTGTTGAAAAATTCTCTTCCTTGATCTGTGTGTATGTTAGTTGGAGGCGTTTTCGCAAGCTTTAAAATTTTTTCCATAGCTAAAGTTACTTCCTCAGCAGTTTTTCTTTTAACAGGTTGAACCCAAACATATTTGGAAAATGTGTTTATAACAACTAAAATATATCTATATCCTTTATTTAGTTTTGCATAAGGTATCATTTCCACCAAATCTGCTTGCCATAAATCGTTTAAATTTTTAATAATAACCCGTCGTCGTCTAAAATTTTTTCTAGCAGGTTTATGTAACTCGTTGACTAGATCTTCCTTGATGTTGGTTTGTTTACTCATGACTTCTAAATGTTTAGTTTGTTACTTCTACAGGACATTTTATTAACAATTCACCATAAAAATCTTCTAAATGGCTATTTTCAGGACGATGAAAAGAAAGAACATCCCCTTTTTTTAACCGAATACCTACAGGGTCAGTGATCTTTTTTCCATTAATTTTTAAAAAAACATATTTTTTCGGGTATTCTCCAGAAATTATAGTAGCAGATTCCATAGGAAAAACATATGTAATTCGTTTGTCTTGTAATAAATGGTAAACTCTATCGGACAGAGAGTAATTTCCCATAAAAGGTAATACCAAATTATAATATAGTTTAACAGCACTAAGGTCAACAAGTTTTATAATGTTATGTTCTTTATTGTCTTTGCCAAAGATGTGGGAACCAAACTTGTCAATAGACATGGTTGTTGCCAGCGGTAGAATAAGGAATAAACATGTGAGAATTAGTATTTATTTAATTATTTTTGCTTCTCTTAGTTCTTCTAAAATCGATATTATTTCATTTTGATGACCAGTATGTCCAGCCATTTGCGATGACATCAACAATTTCAATCTATCTATGATTTCGTTTGGATCGTCATAATAAACGTAATCTAATTTCTTTTTTGATAAATTTAACATAGCTCCCCCCTTTCCACTTTTTGTAGACAGATTTCTTGTAGAACGCGGTCTTTGTGGAGGTAACAAACGCGAAGTACTTGGTAGTATTGCACGATAACCTGTCTCTGTTGTGCTTCCACGTTTTAATATACCTTTTTGTAATAAGTAAGGTTTAACTATTGTCAAGTATTTAATGTCGGTCGAACCTTGAATTTGACTATTAGGATCAAAATTTCGTCTATATGCATTTGTCCTATTCAAAACATCCATATAATTTTCCATATCATTTGATGTATAACCAACAGGTTCTTTTTTAAAAAGAAGCTCATACAATCCAGGTGTTCCCTCATACCTAACTCCTTCAACTTTAAAATCTTTTCCTATGAAATCCACCACAGAATTAGCAATCTTATATTTATCTGCATCAACATCATGGCTAAACCCATATTTGTTATCAAATTTGCCTTCCGTGTCTTTTATTAGTCCATCCACGAAAGGTCTTAGAAGTGAATGATATGCTTCCAAATATTCTTCATAAGCAGGTGTCCTTGTTAATTCTAAAACATCTTGTCGCAACTCACCTATAGTTGGTTCAATTGTTGTTTCAGGGCTTGATTCTCCTAACTGTTGCGAATCGTCAAAAAATACTTCTTCATCTCCTAAAAGTGAGGGCATGTGTGTTGAAAGATATTTACTATATGCATTTGATTTCCTTTGATTGACCTCTGGCGTAGGAAATTGAAATTTTGGGGTCGAAACTAATTGTGGTGAATATACTTCTTTTTTAATGAACGGTTCTGTTTTAATTGTCTGAATTAATTCATGCAAAGGTTGAGTTATTGGTTTAAATTCTTTTTCCATACGAATTTCTTTATCAGATAAATCTGATTTTAAAGCTTTATACTTTTGTCTAACGGCTTGTCTAGTTTTTACCAACTCTTTCGCTGTTTTTTCATCCATCTTTACAAAAGGTAGGTTGTATACTAGAAAATTATCGTTGTGTCAGAGAGTTATATAGTGGAAATAAAATTATCAAATCCTTTTCTATAGCGGCCACCATTAAATTCACAGTCTTTATCAATAACGACAAAGTCATATTTATGTTTCCAACACATTGAACACAAGTTTTTAAACGCTTGAAAGCTCATGTCACCATTTACATGATCATCATATATATGTTTCAAGTTTGTAGCATCCTGTTGAAAAATTACCAAGAGGTTGGCATTATCACGTATAAGTTGTTTAGGGATTGATGAATAAGTTTGACACAAATAAAAACAATCTGTATTTTTATGACGTCCGAAACAAAAATAATCCCTCATTAGACTTTGATCAGTGCATACTATATCATCAAATACAATCAGTGAGTTTGGTTTTATTTCAGTGGGTGAAACAATATCCTCAGCGTTCGATGATTCAAAATAACCAATAAACTTTAGTGGAGCAAAAAGCCTTTTTAGATATTCATATTTTGATTGATATAAGGATTTTGAGTACACATATATGTTTTCAAATCTTAATCCATTAGGGTGTGTTATAAGAGAAATCATAACATTTGTCTTCCCACAACCCGATGGTCCTACTATTAAACATCTTTTACAGTTTCCACCAAATAATTGTCCATGTTTTCGATAATTATCATGACATAAATCAAAATTTTTTATCGGTAAAGAAAAATCTTGTTTTTTGATCTTCATTGTTTGAACATCGCTATTTAAGTAAGATTATTTGCGTTTTTAAATCATTTATATATAATGATTAGACATAATAATGTCATTCACTGCGTGGAAGGACAGAGAACAGGTAGTGGTTTATTAAATACTCTTATTAATAAATTACCAGTAGAGCTCCATATTCCTTCTTATAACTTTTGTGGGCCTGGTACAAAGTTAAATAAAAGGCTTGCTCGAGGTGATAAGGGAATTAATTTATTAGACGAAGCTTGCAAAGAGCACGATATAGCATATTCGGAATATTTCGATTTAAAAAACAGAAACGAGGCAGATAAAATATTAGCTAAAAAGGCATTTAATAGATTTAAAGCTTCAGATTCAAATCTAGGCGAAAAACTGTCATCCTTGGCTGTGGCCGGAATCATGAAAGCAAAAACAAAACTCGGTATGGGAATTAGAAAAAGAAAACAAAAACGCAAGAAAGGAGGTCAAATATCCTTTAACCAAGGTGTAAGAAAAGCACGTGAAGAGCTGGTTGGAAAAAAGTTTGCTAATATAAGGAATGCTGCCAGCACAGCTTTATCATCGATTAAAAAATTAAAAATAAAAGAACCTAAACAAAGAATTATTCCAATTCCAAAAACTGGTGGAATTTTACCTTTAATACCTATTTTTGCTGGTTTATCTGCTCTAGGAGCCCTAAGCGGGGGCGCTGCTGGCATTGCGCAAGCAGTAAATTCAGCTAAAAACGCGCAAAAAAAATTAGAAGAACAAACAAGACACAACAAAGAAATGGAAAAAATATCAATTGGAAAAGGTCTTTATTTAAAACCATATAAGCAAGGGTGTGGTCTATATTTAAAACCATATTCAAAAAACTGTTAAATTTGCTACCTCGCCGACCTTTGACAAATATAGATTTATTAAAGTATGCGAAAATATTAAAGTTGCCACATTTTAGAGGTGTCTTTATGAGAAATAAGTTACCCAAAAAAATAAAAAAATATGAAACAGGTATTATAAATTTAGATGATGATATGGGGGAAGGCACTCACTGGACAGCGTATGTTAAAAATAATAATAACATAATTTACTTTGATAGTTTTGGAAATTTACGACCACCAAATGAAGTTATAACTTATTTCTATAGCGATGGTAGCAACAACAATATTAAATATAACTATGATAAATATCAATCTTTTAATACCTCAACTTGTGGACAGTTATCATTACAGTTTATTTATAATAATGCGTAATTGTGTTTCCGTTTTATTCTTATTACGACCATCATGTCGTTTACTATAGCTCTTTCCGCAAATTCAGCTATACTTCAAGCAGATTTCCATCCACCTATTTACTTAGATCCTAACACTTCCTACGTTGTAGGACTTACCAACTTTGAAACATTTAATGCAATACCAAATATTGATAAAAGCAATAATAAAGTATATTTTGGAAAAAATAATGAATTTTTAACAATTCCTACGGGAAGTTATGAAATGGATGATGTTAATAAATATTTACAGACTGAATTCCAAAAAAGAAATATTTCGTTTCACCTCTATGCAAATAACAACACATTAAAATCAACAATAAAGTCTACTACAGATATTATTTTTAAAGATGGAACAATAGGAAAACTTTTGGGTTTTAATAAGGGCATTGTATCTGGTGATGGAGTTCCAAGAACATCGCAAAATCCAGCAGAGATTATAAAAGTTAATTCTTTATGCATAGACTGCAGTATCGCAGAAGGTTCCTATCTGAACGGAAAGCCAGTACACATTATTCATCAGTTTTTCCCTAATGTTAGCCCTGGATTTAAAATAATAGAAAGTCCCCAAAATATTATTTATTTTCCTGTTACAGTAAAAGTAATAGATAAAATAACAATAAAGGTAATAGACCAAGATTTAAATATTGTTGATTTTCGAAACGAAACTGTAACTATAAGGTTGCATATAAAAGAAGTATAATGGTTATCCTTTATAATAGAAAAACCTTCAATTTACCCACAAAAATTAATAAAAACTATAAGAAGACTAAACATCGTAAACCAAAGATTAGTAGAAAGAGAAACACACAAGGGATAACACCTGAAAATATAAGCTTTTTGAAATCTCTAGGTTTAAAGGTTTTAGTATAATGGATATCCTTAACGTAGCAGAAGGTCTTTTCATAGATAATTCAATTGTGCATTCCGAAGTTCATGGTTATGAACCATACCTACCTACAAAATTGGGAAATAATGATGAAATTATAATACCAGTTCATGAAGTAGACAAGTATACTCTTCCTTCCGAAAGCTTTCTTTACATAGAGGGTAAACTAACAAAAGATAATAATACTATCTCAAATACATTAAAATTGATAAACAATGGGATTGCATTCCTTTTTAAAGAAATGCGTTATCAACTAAACGGTGTTACAATAGATTCAGTTAGAGATGTTGGGTTAACTTCAACAATAAAGGGATACATGTCGTATAATAAAAATGAATGCAATAAACTTAAAAACGCAGGTTGGTTTCCTATGGAATCTTCACAAGTTGTTGATGCAACGACAGGATTATTTAATGTTTGCATTCCGCTTAAATTCTTAATGGGGTTTTTTGAAGACTACAAAAAAATTATTTTAAATGCCAAACAAGAACTTATTTTAGTACGAGATAATTCAGACAAAAATGCAACAATTAATACTGCAGATGAAAATCCAAAAATTGAGCTTACTAAGCTAACTTGGAATATACCTCACATTTCAGTAGCTATTCCTCAAGAATTAGCATTATCTAAAATAATTAATAAGAATACTGATATAATAATTGCTTTCCGGAGTTGGGAACTCATCGAATACCCAGAATTATTAAAAACTAATCGTCATAACTGGCCTGTCAAAACATCTACGAAAGTTAATACCCCACGTCATGTAGCAATTGCTTTTCAAAAAGACTTAAGGGATAAATCAACAACTGATATGTCTTTATTTTCCAACGTTAAGTTACGAAACATTAAAGTGTTTTTAAACTCTGAGAGATATCCCTACAACGATCTATTTTTAGACTTTGCTAAAAATAAATTTGCATCATTATATGAAATGTTTTCACAATTTCAAAAATCTTACTATGGAATAACACCTGAACCCATTTTTTCTCCAAAGGAATTTAATACTTATGCTCCTATCGTATATATCGATTGTTCACATCAGAAAGAAACAATTGAATCCGGACCTATTGTTATGAGAGTTGAGTTTGAATTACATGATGATCTTAAAGACAAAATATCTGCCTATTGTCTCATTATGCATGACAAAGTATTTAGCTACAATCCATTAACCAAAAATGTTAGACAACTTTAAAGCGCTAAACTATATAAAATCAATGTTCTACTATTCTTTCCTACCATTATGGGTGAAGATCTAGAACTTCGAGTATCCTACTTTTTAGAAGAGCTGAAAAAATTAAAACAACAACTACAAGAATATTCTGACAAGAAATCTATGATTAAACAATTCTCACTTTTGAAATTATGAGGTTATTAATTGTCGATGTGCAAGGATTTAACATAGAAAATAAGAAGTTTATTCCCAAAGAGTTGGCTGCCTATGATGGACAAAAAATATGCCACTATATCTTTAAATCACCATTTGATATAAAATACCTACCACCTGACTTACATAAACAAGCTATATGGTTAATGAAAAATCATCACTGTATTCCTTGGAATGAAGGATATACACCAATTCACAAATTTTCTGAAATAATCAAGAATCTAACAGAAAAGGTGGATCAAGTTTATGTGAAAGGGAGAGAGAAATCCGAATACATCCGAAAATATTCATTAAAACCAGTCATGGAACTTGACGAAAATCCACAATTACAAGAAGGAGAAGCTCATTGTTTTTATCATTCTAAATCACCATGTATATGTGCACTTACTAATGTATATAATTTATATAATAATTATTTAATGATTGAATAAAACAAATAAATATATTAAAGTTTTTTATTTCTTATAAATTAGGTTGAATTCTTGAATAATTTCAGGTGGCAAAAACTTCTTTACTTCATCCAAATGCTCCTCAAATCCCATTTCTTTCATCGTGTACAGAAAAGACTTTAAATCAGAAGTATGTAAATATATGTTACAGGCTTCTGCTGCTTTTTCATATTTTCTAGTCATATCCATACATTCCTCATACGTATAAAATCTTTCGAATCCATACTCGGCTTCATGGGCAGCATCAAATTCTAAGTTACTAAAGTGTTGTGATAGATTCTCTATAGCACTTGTTAGGTTATATGCTACTCGTTGAGATGTATATGCTAACCACATCTTGTTGGATAGTGTTCAGACTTAAAGTAAGTTCAGAGCTTTAAATATTAATTTAGGAGGTGGGAGGAATAAAAAGAAGAATATATTTATAAATTTTTATTTTCAATACAACTTTTTACAAATTCATTACATGCGAATGATTCTACATCCTCCACAACACAATCTGAGTAAAAGTTTAATAATTCTAAAACACAACAAACATTTAAACTATTTTCCATAGGTGTAATAACATCATATATATTTTTTAACAAATCGCCATTTTTCATAGAGATTCCACTAACCAAAATATTGTAATATTTGGAAAATTCCTGGTTTTTTAAGATATCAAAACGATATTTGATTAAATTTGCCAAGTTCACTAATTCATTTATGGTATCACCAGCTAGGAATACTTCATTACCACCATCTTGTGTAATCTTGATAATTCTTGCATCCCCAATAAACACAAAGTGAATCTCATAACCATTTCCCTTCATGGGTTGCCACCCGGTGTTGTTGGAATAAATAAAGCTCATCATAATTCCTTGATTATTTAGGAAGGAGATCCATTGATCTTCATTAAAAGTGACATTTTGATTATATTTGTATCCACAGAGTTTAACAACAGGAATATATTTTCTCTCTAAGGAAAATCCAATGCTGACCCATTTGGATTTGGATTTGTTAATGTAGTAAATTGTTTCATTAACGAGAGCTGCATTGCGCTTGTTACTAAACTCTTGTTGGCTTGTTGGTTTATACATTTTCAGTTGCTTGCTTGAAATAATGGTTGTAGAACTGTGGGTGAGTGCTTAAATAAGCAAGCGTGGTAGTGGGGATAATAAGCGTGGTAGTGGGGAGTAGTAAGAGTGGTGGGGGGATTTAAACACTAATCTTATAGATTTAAACATCATTTAGCGACTAACCATGAATGAGTGTAAGACAGAACTTTTTATCGACATTCAAGGATATAACAGTTCCTTTGGATACATTCCAAAAGAATTAGCGATTTATGATGGGATTCGTTGCTCAAATTATCTGTTTAAATCACCATTTCATAAAAATATGTTATCTGCTCTCGATCTCAAAATGGTTAAATGGGCCGAAGAGTATCATGGATTGGAATGGAATTTTGGAAATATAGAACTTAATGAAATTGATGATATTTTAAAGCATGTGTTAGAAGTTTACCAATCACCCAAAATTTACGTGAAAGGGAATGAAAAAATAAACTTCTTAAAAAAGTTTTTGGATGAAGATTTCATATACGCTATTCCCATTGGACAAGAACCAAAATTAAGTAAATTTAAGAAAATTCCAGAGTGTTATTTTCACAAAAATGTGAATCCATGGCATTGTGCATTAGCAAACGTAAAATTGTTATATAATTATAGACATTGTTATGAATAAAAACCTTTATTATTATATATTATTGAATTTTATTTATAATACAAATATACTTTGAATAATATATATCCTATTGAACATATAAACACTACTAACAATATACTTAATAATACTACACACACATTTGAATTACATTCTTCTTCTATACAAGATTTTCTATACAACTGATTCCATTCCTGTGTCACTATTGAAGTTTTATTGACATAATATAATCTTAACTTATACTGTACAATGGTAGAATCATTTATAATATTATCATCTATTTTGTAGGTAAATAAACCATTATTTATATTCATTCTTTTCCATGTTGAAGGCCAACTATCATTATTTACATTATTCACAGATAGACAAATAAATGCTTCTCGAACATTATGATCAACTTGTATGAACAAAGTATTGTTAACGAATGCTGATAGAAATAGAACTCCTACTGGTAGCATGGCCATTTTCAAACTAAAATATTTTTCCAGGGTTCTTATGTTTTATATTCATCATGAACTAAATCTTTTAGAATATCAATTACATTATTAACTTGGTCATCATCAGTCTTGGATTTCTCTTCCAAAATACTTATATGTTTGTGCCCCCAAGCTAAAGTTCTAAAAGAATCTGGAATTATATAGCGTTTATCATCTTTTGGAGACAAAGCAACCTTATTTTTTAATTGTGTAAACATGTCATGTAAAATTGAATGAAAAATATTCATTTTTCTAAATTTGATCTCAGAATTTTCAACTACGTCTTTATAATCTTGTTTAGTAATGGAATTTTCTATAACATATTTTTTAACTCCCTTTGCCTTTTTTTCAGATTTCTCTTCTAAATTTACACAGTAAGCTTTAGCCCCCGTTCCATAAAAACTTGAAATTGGTTTACCTGCAAATTCATCTTTCATTCGCCCTAATACTGATTTGTTTATAGTTAAATTATGTATATTGTTTTCATTGTAATTAGAAGTGTCAAATTTCTCTAAATTGTCTTGCATATCTTTATAAAAGTTTTCAGTCTCTACTTGCAAGATCAAACTGTCTGTATCCGTGTATAACAAAATTGCTTCGTCTCCATACTTGCTTTTAATATAGTCATAATAAAAATCATATAAAACGGTTTTTGATAATTCCAAGACTGTGAAGCCAACATAAACAGGTTTATTGTAAGTCACTTTTACTCTTTCCATTTGTATCGCAACCAAGTTTTCATTAAAGACCAAACGATCTTTAAAATTTGGTTTAGCAATCAATGTCTGCGCTCCTTGTTTTTTACCAATATTCTCCCAGTGTGTGATTAATCTAATGTCAACTCGCTTGTCAATGTTTTCTAAAGATTTACCGTAAATGGCATTATTAAATAATTTATAAGTATCCTTTTCCAACTTATTTTTAGATTTGTTCCTCATTTCGGTATTTAAATCGATGTATGGTTTAAGAAATGCAGCTTGCTTAAATTTAATAACTCTATGAATTTTAGTTAATTTTAATCCATTTTGAAGCACCTGTTTCAGATTTCGGTAATGAATAACATATTTTTCTTTATGGTTTAAATTACATATTAATTTCTTTTGTTTTGAACCTGGTGCACAAATATTTTCAGCCAAAAAAGGTAATTCGTTGTGTTTTACATGTAAATTTTGAGGATACTTTAAATCTACTTCCAAAACATACCCGAATTCAGCATCATCAGATATAGACATCACATCAAGGGCTTCAATTTCTTCATCGTTCAACCAAGAAAAATCACTTACGGGGAGACATTGACTCATACTATGTCCATACAAGTTAGTGGCATCCAAATACATTATAAATGAATTTGGTTTGCTTGAATCATAATTTTCCAAGAATTGATTATTAGCTTCAGCTTTTCGAACGCTGCAATGACAGACACCACCTCTTATACTATTTTTAAAAAAATGTATCATATCTATATCCGTTAATAATTCTAATTTAACATCAGTCATTTTTAACATTGAATCCCAACTTAAACCTGGTAATGTGTAATACTGTGCAGGATCTAGCTTAAAGTTATTTAAAGATATATTTCGAAAAGCTTCAAAAAAATCTGTTAATATGAGAACATCTGATAATAAATAAATTTTGGTATAATCCATAAGATTTTGACATTTAAATAAATTCCAAATAATAATTGCTCTATTGTAATCCGATGAACACATAGGTTCATCTTTAAGTTTATCATAAAAATGTTCAATAGCTGGGAGTTGATTTTCATGTAATTTTTCGAAAGAATCAACGTAAGAATAAGGATAAACACCTTTTTTTCGAATTTCATTGAACTGGTTAGGATCTTGAAAATATTTTTTTATTTCTATACATTGATTTGGTTCCAAGCTTTCACCAAGCTTTTCCAAGGAGGAACCAACGAAACGGAATGAATCTAAAAATCTCATTTTAACAAACAGTTTTTGTTCTTTATTATCCTTGTCTTTTACTTTGTCAACCAATATGGATTTTGAAAATGAAATATATTTTTCTTTGGTTTGTGCAAGTACATCAATATTATCTTCTTCACAGCACAATTGTTTAACAAATAAATGACTATCATAACCAGTTAAATTATGGAAAAAGATAGGTATAAAATTTGGAATTTTAAAATTTAGATTGCAGATACTGTGAGCTGCATTTCGAAATTTACCAGTTAAATGATCGTGATCCCTTACTTTTTCATTTTCTTCAAGTTTTTTATTACAAATATGACAAATTGTGCAATTTTTATAAGCCAGCTCTTCCTCATCTGATAAAGGAAGCATTTTCACTACAGGTTTAAGATGTTCATTATAAATTCTATGTACATGACCTTCAATTCGTTTACAAAATTCATCGGCTGCATCTAAACCAAAATATGAATCTAATACCGACAAAGAATCATCATATGAGCACTTAATGAAATAACAAAAAGCGTATGGTTCGTGTTTAAATGTATTTAAAGTATAAGAATTCTGTTCGTTTCCTGGTTCTTGATGCTGCAAAGGTTTTAAAAAGCATTCAAAGTCCGCATAGATAACAAATGGAACTTTTAGTTGTTTTTGAAAATTTTCAAACTGTAAAATATTTTCTGGTATATGCTGACCGTACTTATTAATTTTAATATCGTTGGTAGGAACTTTTGTAAACAAATGATTACAATCATGTGATTGATGTTGTTTTAATTTTTCCATCGAAGTAAAATAAATTAAACAACCATCACAGAAATATTTTTTATAGCTTGTTTTATTAATTTGAGATGATACTAATCTTGACATATCCTTAATCCAACAATAATGGTTGTTTTCACCTTCACTTATCAACAACAAATTTATGTGCGCTGGAAGTTTTTTACTGGTATAATGAAGAGGACCAACCACTTCATACTTGAATTTATTATCTTCATAAACACTCTCTAAACCGTAAACATTTATAGATATTTGATTAAGCGTTTCAAATTTATGTATATCCTTTAATTTCACAGGAAACTCTATTCCTTCAAAATTTAAATACTCAAAAGGATTTGGATATGAACTTGTTCTGTCAACATGATTTTCAGTTGGAAACAGTGCACTTATCACACTCCATGCAAAACAATGTGAATCATTATTTTTGATATTAACAACAGCTTTTTTATTCGAAATTTGTTTTGGTAATGGTATATACGATGAAGCTCTAATAGGATTAAATTTATTTATATTAAGCTCCAAATGTAATATTTTTTCCAATGCCCAACCTGATCCATTTTCTGTGAATATTGACACCTTCTCTTTAATTTCAGACAAAAATTGTTTATAAATATCAGATAAATCTGTTGTTGAAGTTATCATCTTATTTTTCGTATTAAACGATTTAGTTTCGATTGTCTCTTTTGTTTGTAAAATATATTGTCCAAATAGTTCTACATTAATCTTAACACTTTTATGCTTAACTAACTGTTCGGAAAGTAAACTTACAAATTTTTGTTGTACTTCATCAAAAAATTCTTCAATGTCCACATACTTTTTCGATGGCAGCAACATGTAAGACACAATCCTGTTTTTAAACGCGGAAGTTAAAATTTTTACATTATCGTCACTTTTAAGTGCACTTTTATGTAGGTTTGACCGTAAATGCGCAGCAAGTTTATTTTTCACGTACCAAGTATCACAATCTTTACATCGCGATAAAGTAAGTTTAGGTATTGGAGGTCTGTCTTCTTTAATATCTTCTATTTTAGCTTTTTTCATGGACACATCACATACCTGGGTATTAGCCTTCCTTTTTTCTCGCGAACAAGATGGTCTCATGGCACACGATTCTCTTTTATGTCTATGCACGTTAGATTGATGCGTAAAACTCTTGTTGCATTCACTGCACTGATACATCTTGAGAACCCAGAAAACAGTTCTTTTGTAAAAATTCTTGGGATATTTTATCTGGTTTCACAACACTTTGCACAATACTGTTTTTGCAAACTAAACAATTAATATAAGTCAACTAACCGCTGAGGATATATAGGTAACAAGGAGAAAGCACAACTGTCGAGCTCAAGGTGCGACTGCAGAACGAGAAGCGAAGAGAGAATATAAAGAGAATCCGTGTGGGCGGGGCATGCCCATGCGCATCTCTATTGCGCAGATGTAAAAAAACGAAAAATATAAAAAACGTATTTTTTTTTTTGAGCCGCCATTTTTTTTTTTTTTTTTTTTTGAGCCGCCTTTTTTTTTTTTTTTTTTTTTTTTTTTTTTTTTTTTTTGAGCCGCCATTTTTTTTTTTTTTTTTGAGCCGCCATTTTTTTATATGCGCAGTAGACCAAAATGCGTACCACGCGCACACCGAGCGTGCTAGACATGCGCACGGAGTGTTAGGAGATATACTTTGGTGTGTACATTCCAACCCACCCACTTTTAAGAATTTGTTGTTTTGGGCGGGTCTACCGCTCTACATATGGGGTCTGTATTGACCTGTGTATTGTTCGAATTAGTACAACACTTGCGTTTTAACCGCACTTACCCTTTTGAGTAACGCGCTGTAATACGATGAAATGAGTGAAGCTTTGTGTAATGATGTTTAACGATTTAGAGTGGGGGGATTTGGTGGTGGTGGGATGCTGTAAATCCATGGATTAATGAATAATACTTCTAATTATTTGTTTGACATTTATAAAACATTTATTAAAATACAGGTTTACTTTTGAACAAAAATAACAATATGTTTATCTACATTAGTCTACTTTATGTTTCTATAGCACATGAAACATGATTTCTGGGATACAGGAGGACCATCGAATTGTGTGCTCCAGTCAGGACGATTGTAATGTATAAAACATGGCAATTTAATTTGAAGATCAAAACTTGATTTATAAGACATTGGTAATTTTCCCCATACATCCAAGAGTTCCAAAGGATCTGCATAAGTAATTAGATATTCCAAAGGTAACATTTCTAGTTCTTCTGTAGTAAAATCTATCAAGGTTTTCTTTCCGCTTACATGACTAAACATTACATTTGCTGTTGGACAAGACATAGTTTTTTTGCAGTCTTTTCCTTTTTTGCTTCCAATTCTTGAACTTTCTTTCTCTGTTGAGTTCGAAACTTTTTTTTAGCACTCTTAGATAGATTGGGAGGTGGATTGATTATTATTAAATTGTTTTCTATGTACTCTTGTGGATTATAGCTTTCGCAATGTTCTGTGTCCCATGAATAATCAATAGGGACTGCTACAGACATCGTTGTGAATTGTGTTAAATACTGCAAATATTGAGAATTAAAGTGGTGTGGCGGGTAGGAGGAATGGATTTGATATAAGAGTGGTAGGATTTGGTAGTGTGAAGAGTGCGTGTTGTGGAATGGTTTTAAGCTCCTGAGAGGAGAGGGGAGCGGAGAGGGGAGCGGAGAGGGGAGAGGAGTGGTGTGAAGAGTGGCGGGATTTTGGTGGGGTGAAGAGTGGGGGGATTTTGGTAGTGTGAAGAGTGGGGGGATTTTGGTAGTGTGAAGAGTGGGGGGATTTTGGTAGTGTGAAGAGTGGGGGGATTTTGGTAGTGTGAAGAGTGGGGGGATTTTGATAGTGTGAAGAGTGGGGGGATTTTGGTAGTGTGAAGAGTGGGGGGATTTTGGATTTGGATTGGCGAAGAGTGGGGGGAATTGGATTTTGGATTTGGATTGGTCCAGAAACTGTGAAAACTAACTACTAAAAGTCCATACAGGCATTAATTTTGTTTGGCGGAAATAGTACCTATACCTAAGTATGTATTTTTTTCCATTCACGCGACAAGCTTTTAACACAATAAATTTAACATAATATATTAATCTGTTTCAGTGATAACTTTTATACTATTTTTATTATGATCCACCCACGTGAACTATGTCCACTTGCATTCAGCATTGCCTTAATGAAAAAACCATAATAATTTTTTTTTTATTTCAGCACATCTAAATAATTAAAATTTGTTTTTAAAAAGCATTTTTTACATAAGATTTTATTTTAAAATTTTTGGTTACGTCTTAAACTATACATTTCTGATAATGCATCATTATTACAAGACCTTTTACCTGTTATCGTATTCTATTCGTCAAATCCTTTTATTTGATACTGATATCAAGGGGTTTGTAAAGAAAAAGGTAATCCGCGATCTTGTGGCGTCCGCCATATTGGGTTTGTTATCAAGGGGATTGCGAAGACAAAGGTAATCCGTCATCTTGTGGTGTCCGCCATTTTGGGTTAAGAATGACATCACATAGCTTTTCGCGATCTACTCGTCAAACCCTTTCATTTGATACCCATATCAACGGGGATTGTTAAGAAAAAGTTAATCCACCATCTTGTGGCGTCCGCCGTATTTGATTTGTTATCAAGGGGATTGTGAAGGAAAAGGTAATCCACCATCTTGTGGCGTCCGCCATTTTGGGTTTAGAATGACGTCACATAGCTTATCGTATTCTACTCGTGAAACTCTTTCATTTGATACCCATGTCAAGGGGATTGTGAAAAAAGAGGTAATCCGCCATCTTATGGCGTCCGCCATATTGGGTTTAGAATGAAGTCACATAGCTTATCGTATTCTATTCGCCAAACACTTTCATTTGATACCCATATCAAGGGGATTGTGAAGACAACGCCATTTTGGGGCGTCCGCCATATTGGATTTAGAACAGTATTAGATGTACTATATTGCATTGTCACCGGACTTAAACACGTGTGCAAAATTTTAAAGCTCTAGCTTAATTATGACTAGTCGAAATTTTGAATGCAATATTTGACCTAAACATAAAACCTAACAGGTGAAGTTAAATAAAAGCTTGTAAAAAATAAATTAATTCAAGTTGACAGAAAGGTAAATGTTATACTAATGTTTAAATGTCTAAATTGCTTTAAAAAAATACAAGTATGTTACAAATATATTGTTGTATTTGTCGTGGACTTTAAAATAAAGAAACCCAAAAAACTATTTTGAGATTTAAAATAATTGAATAAGTAGTGTTCAGAAATATACACCATAAATTAGGAGACATACTACTTCTCTGTCATAAAAAAAAACCTAACATGATGCGGGCAAAAACCATAAATCTTTCATTTCTTCACATTATTTCCAAGAGCATTCTCGCATTTAATTCCCATTTTAAAATGTTAGAGCTTCCTCGTAGTACGTGTCATACAGTACCTTCACAAAACATTTTCAAGCTATCTAACGCTACAAAAAGTAGAATTATGACCAGCCCAGTAATATAAAAGTATCTCGGACAAGACCTCCCCAAGAGTTAATAAATATTCATATTAGCTTTTATAATATTTGTCTTGTATTGCAATGATATAAACGCGTTTGTTTCTTTGTACTGGGGATTTATATCTCTCCTAAGAACCTGGTGATTATGGTGCTATCTAAGCATGATAAAGTACACAATAATTAACTTAGGGGGATTGGTTTTAATGTACTTATGTTTGCACAGAAAAACTAACGTGTTTGTTGACTTTCATCCCACTATGGTAAAGCATTAACTTTATTTACTTATTATTTGCAATTAAGAAAGTTGTATCATTATTATTAAAATAAAATTGCTAAATCTGTTATACAGACAGGCCGTTAGAACCCACGGTTAACCACAACATTCTTATTATACGGGAGAAATAACGCTATATCTTATTTTTTAACGACTAGGGTTTGACATATGTGTTCTTCATATGAGAGTAAAGCTAAAAAACAAACCGTGTAGACACAAGAAAGAAATATATAAATCTTACGTTTAAATGTTTGACTATTTTCGTGGTGACGTGTATGTGATCAAAATTGCAATAAGACGAATATAATAACAATAATAATAATAATAATAATAATAAAACTACGGAAGTTAAAAATAATCCTGCTAAGTACAGACCCATCACGTGCATCCCAAAATTTATAAGATACTAACATATTAACAGAGAATATTTATACTTACCTTGAGACTAACAAGTGTTGGATGAAGAACAGGAGGGATCCGTAAAGGCTCAAGAGGATGCAAAGAATAACTATTGATTCAGTCATTTCGTTCAATGCCAAACGTGTCAAAGATTCTCTTTATTCAGCGTACATAGACTATCAGAAAGCGTTTGACAGCGTTCCTCACATCCGTCCTCATGGCCGTCGGAAATTCTGGACATGTATAAAATTGAGGAGCATATTCGTCACTTTCTTCATCACGCAATGATACAATGGCAAACATGGCTGACGCTGAATACCTCCGAGAATTGTCTTGATGCTGTTGGATAATATATGAAATATAACATCTGTGTCAACAAAAATCAATCAAGAGGGTTTAAAACATAAATGTCGAAAACGATATAGAGGAAGGGCTCAATTATCTTTCTTAATATATTTTATGACCATATAAGTTTACGAGGTAGGGATTAGCTTATGAATAGAAACGCTAAGTAAGACTTTTAGAAATATGTTATGGATTTAAAAAGGAATAAGGGGGAGTTGTTAGTTTCGAGTTAGTAGTTCGACAAGAGACCTTCCGAGTGCTTGTCTTAAAGAGTCTGAATAAAAGATAAAGTAAAATTCAAACAACGGTGTAATTATTTATCCCATAACCCAATAGGTTATGGGCCCAGTCACCGCAAAGATTTAAATTCGCGCGGGAATACCATTAGTTTGTGTTTAGTGACTTTGTTAAAAGGAGTTATTAGTGGCTTAGATATTAGGAAGTGACTTTAGTTAAAGACAATGGAAAATAGAGATGCAAAAAGAAACATTAAACCGTTTGATGGTGAAAAATATAGTGTGTGGAAAGTTAGAATAAGGGCTATTTTATCCGAACTTGACGTGATACAAGTAATAGACAATGATATTCCTAATCCTCTCACAGATGAGTGGAATAAATCTGAACGAATTGCAAAAAGTGTGATAGCGGACTATTTGTCAGATTCATTTCTTGGTTTTGCAAAAGCAGAAAGCACTGCAAAAGAAATTTTGCAAAAATTGGACACTATTTATGAACGAAAAAGTCTAGCTTCTCAGTTGGCACTGAGAAAAAGACTACTCAATTTAAAACTACAAAGTGATACACCTTTAATACAGCATTTTACGGTATTTGATGACCTGATTGGCGAATTACTGGCAGCAGGAGCCAAATTGGAAGAAACCGACAAAGTGTCACATTTGCTGCTGACCCTTCCAAACACTTATGATGGTGTAATAACAGCAATTGAAACACTATCAGAGGACAATTTAAGTTTGGCTTTTGTAAAAACGCGATTACTTGATCATGAGGTCAAGCTATCAAACGAAAACCGGGATACAAGCAGAAAAGTGCTTCTAAGTGAAAAGAAAATTTACGCACCTGAAGAAAATAATCGTTTTAAAATGTCTTACACTCCAAAACGTTACCAGTTTTCAAAATTACACCAAGGTAATAAATTTAAAATAAATAAAAAGACAAATGGCACAAAACGTCATCACTGTGGAAGAAAAGGCCATTTTAAAAGGGATTGCCTTTATTATAAGAGAGCACTAGAACAGAAACCACCGCAAAGAAAAAGAACTGTGCAAACTATACAGCTAAATCCACCTGCAAATGAAAACCCGTTTTGCATTGATGCTAGGGACTCAACACCACAAAAAGGAAGAAAAAAATAAAATTACATTTATTTTGGATTCAGATGCCTCGGATCATATTATAAATAGATATGACCTCAGCGCACATTTTTCTACTCTACTGACACCGACGAAAATTTCTGTGGCGAAAAATGGCCAATTCATAGTTGCAACAAAGAAGGGCTCACTGACAGTAACCAGCAACTTGGGAATCCAAGGAACTCTGGAAGATGTCCTCTACTGCCCCGATGTCCCCTACAACCTGCTATCGGTAACAAAAATGCAAGCAGCTGGTATGACTGTAACCTTCAATGAAAAAGGAGTTGAAATCACTAAATGCGGTAAGATGGTACTGCAAGGTAAGCCATCAAACAATTTAATTTCTATTGATTTTATTGTAAACAGTAATTCAATAAATACAATTTCGCATACGTGTAATACAGTAAAAACAAACTATGAAATATGGCATCAACGATTAGGGCATATAGGAAAAAATAAATTCATAGATATTAAAAATAACCAAATGATCGAGGATATAGGTCTTTTAGATCATATTACACCGACTAATAGTTTGTGTGAGGCCTGTATAAGTGGTAAACAAACGCGGTTACCTTTTAATAAACATAAAGATAAAAATTATGTAAGAAGGCCGTTATTTATGGTACATTCCGATGTTTGTGGGCCTATTACTCCCACAACAGTTAATGATAAAAATTATTTTGTTTTATTTGTTGATCAGTTTACTCACTATTGTGTAACATATTTAATTAAAAATAAGTCAGATGTCTTTTCAATGTTTAAAGATTATGTTGCAAAAGGTGAGGCTCATTTTAATTTAAAAATGGTTCATTTATATTGTGACAATGGAGGAGAATATTTGTCTTCTGAGATGAAGCTTTATTGTATGGAGAAAGGTATAAGTTATCATTTGACTGTTCCACGAACCCCACAGTTGAATGGTGTATCAGAACGTATGGTTAGAACAATAACTGATAAAGCTCGTACAATTATAAACGGTGCTAACCTAGATAAAGTCTTTTGGGGTGAGGCAGTTTTAACGGCTAATTATTTAATATATATTACACCCACTAGGGCTCTTAAGCAATTTAAAACACCATATGAATTGTGGCATAATAAAAAACCGCAAATAAAATATCTTAGAGTTTTTGATTCTACTGTTTATGTGCATAATAAAACTAGTAAAACAAAATTTCAAGAAAAATCTTGGAAAGGTATACTAGTCGGAACCAAATGGTTATAAAGTGTGGGAAGTGGAATCGCAAAAGTTTGTTGTAGTCAGAGATGTTATTATAGATGAGACTAATTATTTAAAAACCAGGCCTGTAGCTCAGCCGGCAGGGGTTAATTCTGAAAAACCGAAAGGTGAAACTGATATTTCTGACATGTCAAAATCACTGATAAAGTCTTATAACTCTGACAGTGCGAAGCCAGATATAATTAAATCTGGTGACCAAACTGATGTTTCTGACATAAGGTCAAAATCAGTAATAAATCCGAATGAATCTCATACAAATAAATCTTTATCTCAGGGCAAACAAGGTATAAAGCGTAAATCCTCCGATCTAAGACAAAGTGAAAGACTTAAGCTAAAACCAACTGTTTCTTATAATGAAGACAGTTTACCTGACCATCCTTTGTGTGCTCAGTCAATAATTTGCAGTATCCCAACTTCTTATTAAGAAATTAAAAATAGGGATGATAGGTTAGAGTGGGAGCGTGCCATAAAAGAAGAAATAAATTCACTTTTAATTAATAATACCTGGAGTTTAGTACAAAAACCCGAAAATAAAAATATAGTTAACTGCAAATGGGTATTTTCTCTAAAAAATGATGAGTTTGGGAACCCAATAAAATACAAGGCTCGCCTTGTAGCGAAAGGGTTTAGTCAAAAATATCTCATTGATTATAATGAAACTTTCGCCCCTGTAGCGAGAATATCAAGTTTCAGATTTTTAATAGCTTTCGCAAATCAATATCGTTTACTAATTCATCATATGGATGTAAAAACCGCTTTTCTAAACGGTAACTTAAAGGAAGAAATTTATATGAAGGTTCCTGAAGGAATCAAAAATACGGGTGATCAGGTCTGTAAATTAAATAAAGCCTTATACGGATTAAAACAGGCAGCAAGATGTTGGTTTGAAGAGTTTGAAAAAGCTCTTACAGAAAAAGGTTTTAAAAACTCACCCGTAGACAGATGTATTTATATTTTAGATAGGGGTGATATTTCTAAAAATATTTATGTAGTACTGTATGTGGACGACCTAGTAGTTGTCACAGCAAATATTGAAACAATGAATAGTTTTAAAAATTATTTAATGAAAAAGTTTTTAATGGTAGATTTAAAAGAAATTAAACTATTCCTAGGAATTAAAATAACACCAGAAATTAACCAAATATGTTTGGACCAAAGTGCATATATAAAAACAATTTTAAATAAGTTTAGTATGTATGACTGTAAACCAGTCAATAGTCCTGTTGAAAGTAAATTAGACTACATAGCGTTAAATTCTGATGAAACATATGATGCCCCTTGCCGAAACGCTATCGGATGTTTAATGTATTTAATGATTTGTACAAGACCCGATTTAACTATAGCTGTAAACGTATTAAGTAGGTTTATGAATAAGAATAATAAAGAGGTTTGGAAATGCATTAAAAGAGTATTACGATATTTAAAAGGGTCAATAGATATTAAATTAAACTACACACGACAGAATTATAAAGCGTTTTTAATAGGTTTTGTTGATTCTGATTGGGGTGGTAGTGATGGAAGTGACCGCAAAAGTACAACAGGTTATTTATTTCAATTATTCGAAAATTGCACTATATGTTGGAATACAAAAAGACACGTCTCAGTAGCAGCTTCATCAACAGAAGCTGAGTATATGGCTTTGTTCGAAGCTGTTAAGGAGGCATTATGGTTAAAATCTTTAGCAACCAGTATTAATATAAATATTTTAAAGCCTATAATTATTTATGAAGATAACAGCGGTTGTATAAGTATTGCAAATAATCCAACGAGTCATAAAAGGTCTAAACACATAGACATTAAATATCATTTTTCAAGAGAATAAGTTGAGAAAAATGTAATTAAAATAAATTATATTCCCACAGGTAGCCAAGTAGCTGATATGCTGACCAAACCGTTACCATCACCAAAATGCCTAGAATTAAGAACTAAAATAGGTTTAGAGTAAGATGAATGGTCTGATTGGGTTTTTCTGGGTTTTCCCAATCCTAGCAACAAATGTTGGACCATATTGTATTAGTTTCCCAGGATGCACAAGGAAGGTGTCTACTTAGTTGCATATAATATTGTTCTTTAATACCATGTTACAAGGGTATTGTGTTAAGTAGTATTGTATTTTAAGCATTATTAAAGTTTTTTGATTAATTTTTGAGGGGGCGTGTTGGATAATATATGAAATATAACATCTGTGTCAACAAAAATCAGTCAAGAGGGTTTAAAACATAAATGTCGAAAACGATACAGAGGCAGGGCTCAATTATTTTTCTTAATATATTTTGTGACCATATAAGTTTACGAGGTAGGGATTAGCTTATGAATAGAAACGCTAAGTAAGACTTTTAGAAATATATTATGGATTTAAAAAGGAATAAGGGGGAGTTGTTAGTTTCGAGTTAGTAGTTCGACAAGAGACCTTCCGAGTGCTTGGCTTAAAGAGTCTGAATAAAAGATAAAGTAAAATTCAAACAACGGTGTAATTATTTATCCCATAACCCAATAGATGCAGGCCTAATTAAAATTAAAAGAGGCGTATTTTAGGGAGATGCGCTAGCAAGCCCTTTGTTGTTTTGTTTAGCTTTGCGACCTTTAACAACATTGCCTAACAAGCAGAAAAAGGGATACCAGATTAGACAGGCAGATTAGTCACCTTTGGTACATCCTTAAACTGTACACCAAGAACAAAAATCACTTGCATGACACGTTGTCTTATGTGGGTTGCTTTAGATGAAATAGATGAAATTCTTGCAAACTATAAATGTTTTTAATTTAGGTTTGAACTTACTTATCTCATACATAACTGAGAAACGGTAAGCTGTAAGTCAAAAAAATGTTGGTAAAATTAAATTTACAGGAGGATTTACATATAGCAAGACAAAAGCATAAGTACCTAAAATAACTATTTATAGTATTAAAGGTATTAAATTATATAACAATATAATAATATAAGATATTTAGTGGTCTCGCTTTTATTGCTAATCAACAGTTGGGCTAAGTGTAACTATGTTTTTTTTATAAGGAGGAAGTCAAGTGACACCTCATTTGGAAAGAATTTTAATTATCTCTTTGTTCTTCGAGTATTAGGAAAATTTATTTATAGCATGTACAATATATGATACTAATAATTAGTTATTTTTTTCCAAGTCTATCTTTATCTTCGATAATTGGTTCTGCAAACGTCGACTGGTATCAAACCAACAAGAACAGTTAAAGTATTATATTAATAAAAATTACTGTACTCAATTAGTTTTTTACACTAAACTTGCAAAACACTAAAAAAGTTACTCTGAATATTATTCTGCCGTTACATTTTGCATAAAATAATCATCAATATCCTTAAGGTAATATTGAAATGTCTTTGTTGAAGTTAATGGATCGATAAATCTTTGATGTCTAATTACAAATAATGACGTTTCAATCCGTTCTTAGCTACCTCAGAGTTATTTTTAACTTTTTAATTATTAAACATTTGTAAGCGCGTAACTGCCCCTAAAAATTAGGTAACAATAAATAACATAATATTATAAAATATTTGGTAAGAAGTTCCTTTTAAATTAAAAAAAGTTTAAAGCATTTGTCAATTAAGTAAGATAAATGAAATTAACAATTTCATTCATCTATTAAAATAGACGTCCCAACACTAAAATGGCAAGTTTTATTTGTTGATTTAAACTAATCAGAATAAGATTACGCGACAATCATGCACTAGTACAATTATCCGATAATCGTTCTAGTGCATGATTATCAACCTTTTTTTGTAAAAAATAGTATTGGTAGAAATTAACTTTAAGTAGCTTCTGTTTTATTTTTTTTTTCTTTAATTGCAAAATATGCAACGTAGTTTATAAATAAACAATATATATTTTAATTTTTTTTTAATAAGCCTAACAAATTGGCAGGCATTTATATCTAATTATTAAAGCTGTTACAATTAGACACACAGTTATTATAATAGGGAATATGCATATAACCCAAATAAATCTGAAATATATTTTTTTATACTTTCTATATAAATTAAATGTTTATGGCGGTTGCTGTTATCCATTTATTTTGGTCTTTATTACCAAAAAAAAAGGATTTAAAACTGCAAATTTTCGTGCGAATTTCGAAACTTTTAAAACGTGATCCCATTGACTGTGTCGTCAAAACTGAACTTATGACTCATCATGAGTACATGGCGAATTCCAGTGTTGTAGAGTCATCGAAAACTCAATAAAAATGGCATTTAATGCGTAAGTCATCCAATGAAATATCCCTGCACTTAAAGTAGAAGGTTCCTAAAATCTTATTCATGTATACTTCAAGCCGAAATCGGTCCAGGAACCTTTCACTTTTGCAAAAAAATTGGCCTTTCTACGAAATTGTGACACGTCTTACTAATTTCGAGTAAATAAACTGCAATTCTTTATTTTCATGGCAATCTTCGAAAATTCAAAACATTTTCAAATTTTAGATGTCACCGATGCAAATAAACCTATTTATTTATAACTTTACGACAAAATAAGCGATATAAATTAGTGGGAGGTATTCTTAGATAATTAACGGATCAAATAAACCCACAAAGAATCACTAATTAAGGTAAATAGTTCGGAATAATGTCGGTTAAAATAGGATTTGTCGGAAAAAAAACAAGAAAATCCGATTTTTACCCCTTAAATACGATCCCGGATGACCAATTAGATATTCATTTTACAGTGTGATTATCCCTTTATAAGATAGTGTTGAAAAATTGGGAAGAAATAGATAGGAAAAAATACAGAGTGATTCAAATGTACCGATGTCTAGGGTAAAAACAGTAACAAAATCGAAATTTAATCGGCGATTGTTCCCTTCCTATAGAGAATGAAGAAACTAAAAAATATGGATAACATATAGTTGACGAGCTCTTTCCGATGACGTATAGGGGATTTTAATTTGAATCACTTTGACCCCACAAAAAATTAAAAACCGTGAAGTATTTGGGTAAAAAATCTAAATTTCCAGTTTTTTCCAAATATTTCCATTTTCCAGTGATTTCAGGTTTAGGCAAATACATTGCAAAAGAAGTATTTGAGATTTTAAAGTTTCACTTATAAATCCGTTTTTCGATCTGACCTTTTGTTTTCGGTACCAAAAAGGGGTCTGGAAATGGCATTTTTCGATCTAAAAAATTCAAAAGAATTACTCGCCATTTTCTGATCCTCACCAGTTTTAGTAGAGTTCTGAAGCTCCGGGTCCCCTACAACCTTCGAAAATTTATATCGATTTAATTCGCATTTGCGACCTGTACCCGATTTCAACGGAAATCGCGGAAATTTCGACTTTGACATTTAATAGCTCCGAAACGAAACATCCTGTATAACAGAATTTTTTACCGAAGCTAGTTGAACTATTCCTCTATCAACTCAAAAAATTCTATTTCTCTCCATCTGACTGTTTCCAACAAAATCAAACATGTTCGACTTTAGGTTAAGCTTTACGTCAACATGCAGATTTTTGCTGATCTCCTGACGTCGTGCGTATTTCCATTCTATACATGGCCAGAACGCAGCCATAGAAAACTGCTCGTTGTCTATGGCTGCTCACCCAACCTGAGCAAAAAGGTGGTCAGGTTTGCTCAGTTTTGATTTATATAGATACATATATATCTATATCAATCAAAACTGAGCAAACCTGACCACCTTTTTGCTCACCCAACCTTCATCAGCTCTGGTTACTGGATTTTGCCATTTCTATGACATTTATTGTGACAATAAAGTTTTATACTTACGGGGGTATACCAAAAATTGAAAATTTTAATTCGTGAAAATCTCTCATAAAATACAATTCTTGCAATGAAAAAATATCTAAAATTTTGATTAATTTGCACTTATAGAATTTAATCTGAAAAGGGCACTCGTGCACTAAGTGCACTTCTGCTCTTTTTCAACTTAAAATGCATTCGGGAAAATTCCCCAAAAATTATAGATAATTATTTTCATTGCACTTGTTATATTCTATTGATAATTAGTTAATTGTGAAACGGTCAGTTAAGTAGTGCTTTATTTAATTAAAGACTAGTTATTAAAATATGTTATGTTATTACCAACAGTGGTATATGCCCCTTGCACGATAACAAACATAAAAATAGAAATTAGTCTTGTGCAAGTTAAGCGATGTCTCCCTATGGTCAAAATATATTTTTATTTTACAAAATGTCAACGATTTGGAATGATTTTGAGTAGTGTACGAAAATATAGGTGACGTCTTACTGGAGGCTGACTAATCTGCAATTGGATTAAAACCATGGATATAACCATAGATATAATAGAATATATCTTATCATCATTAAATAATAAATCAGTCAAATTAATATTGACAGCAAATGAGCAACAGCAGTGATTTTTAGTGCAGGAGCGGAAGGTATTTGAGTTTGCAAAATATGAGGAGCGAGATCTGTTTCGGAATTCGTATACCTGAGATACTGAGGAACCCAAAAATGCATGTTGCCAGCAGCTGTGTTGCCTCCCCTCTTTCTTCATCCCCATTCTGCTGCCCCATAGTCCATTGTATAGATTGGTACCGGCATCGCAAGGTCGCTCCGAAATGTCAGTAGTTAAGAAAACGTCGTAACAGAGAGTGTGTTTTATATTTACAAAATTAAATATTGTATTTTTATGAGTACTTGTAATGTCTATGTGCTATTTTTTAGTGTAAGAAGTGAAAAATGTCTTTACATATTACTAGTTCAAAGCGGAAAAGACCGGACAAGTTATTGTAATTCTTCGGGCGATGTAGTGAAAAACCCTAAAGAACAATCATTCATTACTATAAAAAAAGCTGGAGATAGACGAAAAGATGAACTTAGTAAGAAGTTTGATAAAGTATACAAACCTGATTCTATAACACAATCTTTTTCGTGGCATGGAACATGTATGGCGAGCTGTCAGTGAGGAAAAAATAAGGCGCCGAGAGATAGCACTAATAAAATAACTCGAACAATCTGCTGCTTCTACTTCAGACACCAAAGATTCAAGTAGTGTTCATATTCGTCATTCTGGAAGGGTTCCTGTAGGAAATGAAGGAAAATTAAAATGTTTGATATGGGGTTTTTTAACTAAAAAGAATAATAAACAGCTTTTTTATGCTCTGAATTGTCTGCGGAAAAAAATATTTTCAATACTGCAAATCAAAAAAAGGATAATGTTTATACAAAAATAAGTCTTTGTCAAAACCTGAGGATCTGTTCGAAAGAGAATTCAGGTATCATTGAAACTGTGAAAGGCTTTCGCGGCTATTGTCCAATATTTGTGGGGTTTCTGGGTTGTTAGGCTGCGTCGGTTGTCTCTTGCTATTGCTGGCGAATAGTAGTTGAAAAAGTTTGCACCTACTTATTTAATAAGTAAAAAGTGACAGCGGATGAGGTTCAATATAAGTTAATCTCTTAATCTTTTTGGCCTAAATTTATTAAAAGTCATATGTACAGGGTTATTGGCCACATTTTGACCAATAGGTAACTTTTTTATTTAAAGTTTTTAAAATATATGGTTTAAATGTAACATTTATAGGCCCTTTTGAGAAGCGCCAGTAAAAGTAGGTTTCGGATATACAGGGTTCCCCATTACGAAATGTCAGAGCAATGTTACTTTTTTTAAACGGAACACCCTGTATATTATTGAATTTTTAGATTCTCCAGACAAATCTAAGTATATTTCGTGTAAATATCCTATCCCTATCTTCAACAGTTTCCGAGATATTCATAATTGAAAATATATAACATACATAAAAATATATATTGTTCGTAAAAATTTACATTCCAGTAGTTCACAACTCCTAGGATACTGTTTCTCTTAATGACTGATAGGTTAAAATGTAAAAAAATGAGGAATTTCATCAACTGGCAACATCGAATAATTTGAAGTTTAGGAGCTCCAAAAACTTAAACTCGTTGGAACAATGCGCTCCTCATATTTTGCAAACTATTTCTTCTTTTGTAGTCCCTATTGGTGAATAATCTGTTGATTTTGCCCGGCGGAGATCAAGGAACGAAGAGCGCCAACAACCCTAAAATTTCTTCAATAAAGGTCTTGATCTTTGTCTATCTTGAGCACTTCTGTTACTTTCCTGCAGTACCGATTTATACCTACATCTCCTTAGGGTCGTGTTAACATAATAACAAATGGTCTCGAGCCTTAGGGCGATTTTCAAATAGGTCACCCGACTATTTACAAAAAAGTCGATAGTTTAGTTCGGGGAGGATTTGCAAAAAAAGTTCGACAACGTAATTTTGGGAAGCATTTTCCAACAAAATGTCGACTTCTTTCTCTTTACTTCACTTTGCCCCTAAACGTTACACTTAAGGTGCATCCCTTTGTATTAGTGGTTGGGGAGCATGTCCTATTAATTGTTAAATATTTTTTGTTTTGCTTCATTTTTAGCTCTTTTACCTTCGTAAGGCCACCGCACTTTAAAGGTGCGCGCACACTTAGGCGAAGCGTCGCGAAGCGAAGAGAATTTTATCTGTCCAAGAAACTTACGTGCAATCAAATGGAAGCCCGCACAACGCTTCTCGACGCTTCAGTGTGCGGACTCCCATTTGATTGCATGTAAAGTTCTTGGATGGATAAAATTCTCTTCTCTTCTCTTCGCGACACTTCACCTAAGTGTGCGCGCACCTTAAGATGAAATCCTGTCTGTTTTTCAGAGTGTTAATATATTAGTCCTCTTTCCCTAAATGCGATGATGTTTACGATTTTTTATAATATTCCATTTCAAATGCTTTTACTCGTCTTTTTTTTCACTTACAGTCACGTTCACTTTCGACTATATCTTTTGAAAGCGTCTTTTCTATTCTTACGCTAAAATATTTTCGTCGTTTAAGCCTCTCAAGTGTATCGCTGCACTTGCTTCGGTTGATTTTTCTTTATCCTACTTCCCAGGTGATCGAACTCTTTGATTCCTCTGGTGTAAATTCTTGTAGTTTTCTGCTAAGATAGCTACATCGTTTGCCGTCTGGCATAGTCCTTAACAAATTAGGTTAGGAAATAGACTTGACTATTCTGCCGATAATTTTTTTGGGAATGTAATAAAACAGTTTTTAAAAATCCAATGAGTCCATTATACAGAAAGGTTCAGCTTGGTGCGACCATAGGTAGAGCATGGACGAATTCACTCGTGTCCACAGGTAAATCAATCGGGCGGGGAATAATATCTTTAAATACACCATAGATGCATTATTTTGATTTTAGCAGCATTTTTGCAGCCTATTTCGCTTCAAGTGTTGAAGGTAAGACACGTGCTAGTATAAAAACCATAATTCCAGCAAAATGGACGTTCAAATGGAAGATTTCACCAGAAGAATCAGAAGATTCACCAAACTGTGACTGTGAACCTTCAGAACGAATTTATCTATGCTGACGGCCAAAAACTATCAAGCTCTGCCCGCTCTGCATCTAACGTGTATTTGAAAATAGTATTCCCCACGCGATTGATTTAACTGCAGACACGAGTGAACTCGTCCATGCTCTACCTATGTTCGCACCAAGCTGAACCTTTCTGTATAGTCTTAATTAGCTAGGAACTGATCTAATTTTAAAGCCTGATACATAATATACATATACTTAAAGGTTAAATATTTACTAAACATTTGATTACTACATTTGATGTCACAATCTATTAGAGTGGGTTACTGAATATATTTCGCTAAAATAACATTGAATAATATAATTCAATACTATAATGTGCAGGCGTGACGCTGAAATAATATTTACCAATGATTGAAAATGGTTTTACATTATCGTCGAAGTACTTGTTGAAAGGATATTGTATTTTGATTGTAGACCAAAGAAAACACGCGCTAAGTGCACGCTATAATTTTAACACCTATAAAATAATAGGCTTCAGGGTCACGTACAATATGGCGTGAAAAGGGCAGATCTTGTTATATGCCCAATTAGGTTTGATATATAATTTTAGAAAAAAGGCATGAAGGCAAGGTTCGAGCATTATAACAGTCTGTTAAATATTATACACCGGGTAAAAATAAAACTACTACACGTCTACGGATGGCGCCACGTTCTTACGTCATATTTTTGAGTTAAAAAAAAGAAATCACTCAGTACGGCGGCGAATGGCGCCATAGCACAGAGGTTTGGGATAAAAGGGTGAAATCAGGGACATGCTGGATATGGAGAAAATAGAAAAAAATAAGCGTCAATAACGCCATGCTCTATACCGTACCCAATTTGATTTAAGAATGATGACAGAAACCGATTTTACAACGGAGAGATGAATATCTCTAATGTTCTTTCTCTCTCGTCTTCTTTCTCGCTCATACTCGTATGACATTATGGGTCTTCTGAATAAAAATGAGCATTTAGTATATACTCCAAAATTTGGAGTAACTACTCCGAATGATATGAATAAAAACTAGAAGCAGATGCTCCACTTGAGTAAGTACTCTTATATACTTCGTGGTATATATGAGTAAATTCTCACTTTTGGTATGAATAAAAATTTGTTTATGCTCTTCGGGGTGAGAATCTACTTCATAATTTTGGAGTCTGATAGGCACCAGACTTCAGTATGACCGCGGCAGAGCTATGGCTGAATTCATCCTTAATTTGCGCTCCAAAAAATATTACAAACCTAGAAGAAGTACGTGTGATCGCGACTTTAAAGCATTGTATCGATTTACTAAAGAAAATGTCGAGTGGCTATCAACTCACTTTTTGGGTGTACAATCTGGAGAAAGAAGAGGTGGTGCTAAATATAACGTTGATAAAATGAAAATATTTTTGAGATATGTAGGTGGCCCGGGTTTTCAAACAGGAGTACGAGAAGATGTTGGTGTGCACCAAAATTCTGTGTCAAAAGTTGTGACTGAAGTTTCTGATAAGTTAATAGAAAAATGTGGACGGTGGATAAAATTTCCTCGCAATCCTGCGGATATAAGAGAAGCAAAAGAAAGGTGGCAAACAAAATACACCTTTCCATGTGCATTGGGTGTGATCGATTGCACTCACATTAAAATAAACAAGCCGTGTGAATATATTAATCGCAAGGGATATCATAGCATTAATGTACGAGCCACGTGCAATTCCGATGAATGGTTTACAAGCTTAGACACATCATGGCCAGGATCTGTCCACGATTCACGGATTTGGAGTAACTCAGAGAATATCATTGCAAGGAATGATTTTCAGGGGTCGAATGCACTGCTTTTGGGAGATGAAGGATATGGCATCGAACCGTGGCTAATGGTGCCTTTCAGAAATCCTAATACCCCACAAGAGCATGCTTATAATAATTTATTTACAAAGGAACGTGTAATAATTGAAAGAAATTTTGGTCAACTAAAACAACGATTTCCCATGCTTCAATATAAAGTTCGGGTATCCATAGAAAAAGTTCCAAAACTTATCATAAGCTGATTATATTACTAATGAAATGACGAGTATTTACTTTATCTACTGGGAGCAGATACTCCTAAAATCGAAATAATTTTTATTCATATAAATTGGAGCACAAACTACCAGTTTATGCTCATGCCCGTGAGTACATACTTGGAGTTTAAACTCAAGTTTTATTCATACCACTGAATATTTCAAGCCTGTCCCATAATTTAGGTTGTTTTTGCAGCGCAAAAATATACTTAAAAAGTTTATATAAAATATTATCAGCTTAAATTCCTATGTTTTATGAATCTAGGACTGACTAACAACTATTGAAATATTATGCAAGGTACATATTTGTTCTTCTTTACATTACTTGGACTGGGCGTTATGGGAATAAGTTAAAGGAACGCCGACCCGATATAAAGTTGAGAGCAGAGGGCATCACAGAAGGTTTCTTCAGTTATTGAGAAAGGAGTGACAATTGCGCCCTAGAAACGTTTGGTTTCAACATAAAGCTAAAGTCACAGTGCCATTACAAAGTGTATCTATCCTTCTGGAACTAAGACTTTCAACATTTACAGTTAAAAATTGTGAAACTACTTGGTATGTTCGATTAAACAATTTTTGTTGCATCTTTAACCCACACAAACGTCACGGTTCGCCAGTAGGCTGTATTATAGATCCATTTTCTTTATATATTATATAACAATATAACGATAGAAATTTGAATATATTCTTTTTTTATTTATCTTCTTCCAATGCACTTTCGACAACACGAATAGAAAGAAAACTGATTCCTTCGTGATTATCAGGATAGAAAAGATGATTATTGTGATTGCTAAAATATGTTCTGGTGTAAACTGTCCATGGAACTGACAAATAGGGTGAATTCTTGTTCAACGGTTTTTTTTTTTGGATAGAATATAGAACACTATATTTTTTTGCTTTTTTTTGTTCTTCATAAAAGTTTATTCACCATATTTATACTCTTTCTATAGTGCTATCCACTTGCAATAGTTCGTGATGTTTTACTTATGTACATCTAAAAATTTGCCATCTTTGAGATTTAAACGGATTCTGCGGCTTTTATGCCAGCTAAAGGTACAAAATAATCAGCACCATTATAATTTTTTACAAAGGTCCTTTTTGTTATTTAACAAAATTGACATTTTTGAATGCACCGATTTCAAATTCTGAAAAGTATTTACTTAGGTGTGTTGTACAACAGCTGTGCTGTTGCTCAACAACCTGCCTATCATGTTTAAATGTTCAAAAAAGTGTTGTACAAGAATGTCTAATGGTTAATATTGGAGAATTTAAGTTGGAATTAACAATGAGCCACATACACGATCAAACTCAAACAATTTGCGCAACAGAGGGCGTTGTGCAAACGTTTTGGTCGTGTATGCCTTTGTCTGAGCTGTTGCACAACAGTTTCAGTAAATTCAGACTCGCCTGAAATTATTTGGGCAATACGTACCTTTATGCAATAGGATTGACCCTGTATGTAGATTTTTGAAGCTGTTGTACAACAGTCTCTCACATTGTGTGCTGTTATTCCATTTGTGTTAATAAAAGTGAAAAAATGGCGATATCTACGGCTGGAAATAAAGAGTTTCGGCAAGAATTTATACAGATATATCACGATTTGCCAGAACTATGGAAAGTGAAAAGTGAAGTTTATGAAAATAGGAATTGAAAAAGTGCAAGTTATGATAAATTAGTAGAAAAAATTTAAGAAATAGATGAAAATGCCGACAGAGACAAAGTAAGGAAAAAAATTAATGGCCTTCCTACTGCATATCGCAGAGAACTAAAAAAAGTGACCGGATGCCCGAAATCTGGCGCTGGAACGGATGATTTGTATATACCATCACTCTGGTACTTAGATGAAATTGGTTTTCTTCGAGAACATGAAATTCAGGTGTCTGGTACTTCTACGATGGATGATGATGGCAGCGAAAATGATGAAACAATACAACAAATAAGTTATTACTTTCAAAATGTTTATTTTTAACTAACTTTCAATTAAATAAGTACATCAATATCCAAATATTATTATTAAAATTGAAATATTTTTGCTTGCCATGGAACTGCTCCAGTAGAATTAAAGTAATTAAGAAAATTTTGATGCCAGAATACCAAATGCGTTTTCAACTACTCGACGAGGTCGGAATAATCTGTAATTAAAAATGGCTTCATCCCTTTACAAATTTCTTTGATTGAATGGTGTCATTATATTACCAGTGAGTGGAAATGCATCACCTGCAACCAAAACGAAGGGTGTCTTGATATTAGTCTCTGGCTCGGGAATAGACAATGCTTTTTCTACTGATTTCTTATAGAACACTGTATTTGAAATTACTCCTCCGTCAGACACTCTTCCATTTGTAACAAGATCTATCATTATAAATTCGTAATTAGCATTTACGATAGCCATTAACACAATGTTAAATGAATTTTTATAATAATTAAAGTAATAGGATCCAGTTCCTGCAGGTTTACGTATATATATGTTTGCTGTCTACCGCACCCAAACAATGAGGAAAATTCCATCTCTTCTGAAAATGACTGACCACAAGCTTCCACTCATTTTCTGTTTTCGGAACCTAAAAAAAGTTCATTTTTAATATAATTTTTAGTAACTTTGCTAAATATTGCATACTAAAAAAAATGTTTTTTTATACTGTCACTGAAGCCAGCTCTCCAACTTCAGAAAATTTCCCTCCACCAGTACGCAGAGTAGCTGATAAAAAATACCACATACAAATGAACAAACATCTGAAGCTAAGCGAAATCAGCTCTTATAAATGGCCTATCAACGTCTTAGCAATGTAAATTCTGAAAATTGGGCTATGGATTTTCTAAAGCTTAGGCCGGATCAACAAGTTTATGCAAAAAAAAGGTATTAATGACATACTCTTTGAAGGACATTTAGGCATTTTTCACAGGCATTCTGTAGCAATTAACCAATCATCCCAATCCAGCCCTACGTCCTCCAATTATTTTTACTGAAATGAGCCTTCACAGTACTACAGCACACATATCAATCTTTATCGCAATCACGACCTGCATCTTCAACTTTGCCATATTCAGGTCAGCCTTCGCCTTATACAAATCAACCATCACCTTATACACAAACATCTTCATCATTCCCTGTCCCTTCACCATATGTATCACCAAAGCCGACTGAGGATTCATCTCCTCATTCTCAATTGACGAGTAGGGATAATAACTCATCGAAAAAAATACCTACAGCTAAACAAGTGCCAGAAGCAGATCAGTGCCGTTAAATTTCGAATCTCTTCATGGACCAACAATATCAGTAGGACCAACAAAGTACTAATAAAATATCGGCCAACAGGACGTTTCATTTAAATATCATGGTTTATTTGCTAAGTATGTATTATTGTATAATAAAAGGAAGTAAATACAATAGTTACCTTTATGTTATTCTTTAAAACCTTCATTAAGGCTTTGCATGTTTCAATTATAATTTTCCCAAGAGCTTGTGCTGCGATAGCGGTTATAAACAATAAAAAAATCTTCAAAAGTCAATCCACCTGCTAATAATCGCAAAGTGACAAAAAGTCTTTGTTTTGGCGATATTTCTTCTCTGATTAGTGTATCCTCTTTCTTAATAAGAGGTGTAATCATTTTTAGTATTTCAGAGAAAGTAGTGCAATCCATCCTTAGTTTTTATAGTCTAGAGGAGAAAATAGCTGCAGCTTTTTGATAAGATTTGCATGTGTCTTTTTGGAGGCAATTCATATACAGTGTATGCAACTATAATTGCTAAACACGCAGCTTCTATAGACATTCTTAATAGTAAAATTAAAGATACTGACCAAAAACGCCAACCAACTGCATGAAACAATATAAAAGTGTTCAATAAATTTGCGCAAAGTGTTGTATCGTGTATGAACAACACTTGTTGTACAACATAGTGTTGTACAACCACAGTTGGCGCAAATTGTTTGGTCGTGTATGGAGCCCATAGGGTACAATTATGTTGGAACTGCGATAAACGATAAGAGCAGCGATACTAGCGACGCAGAGAGAATGATTTTATTATTTTGTATGGAGGTGTTTATTTTGGAGCCACGCGTTGCTTCATATAAATTCTTTCCGCTTCGCTATTATAGCCGCTTTTATCGTTTATCGCAGCTCCAACATAATCGCACCCATAGTTAAATGAAATAAAATTACAAAAGAATGGCAAATATTTCAAATTTATTTATTTTACGTTATTATTAATGACATCACATACGATTTGTAATAAAAATAAACTAAAAAAAGTAAAGTATTTTTATGTGGGAGTCTCTTAATATCTAATCATAGCCCCATCTTTTTTTAAAACTTCATGCTGAAGGAGATATTTTTGATTTGTTTAACATTAAGGAACTGCAAAGACCAAAAGGTCTAGAAGAGTTCATGAAAAGTAATAACAAACACAGAGGCGGGGCTATAAAAGGAATAGTAGAAAAATCAAATATAATTTCCCGATGTATGAAGAAAGAAGAAGAAAGAAAAAGAGCGGTATTATTAACATTGGCTCAAATATTTCTGTTATATTCAGTGGCGGTTCCTGAAATTTCAGATTGTCGTATCTCAGTTTCTACGAATGGGTCCCACACCAAATTATAAGATGTTACTGTTGGGTACTCAAGAATAATTTTCGTGAATAAATATTTAATTTTGAAATTTGCGAAAAAAAGTTAATTTTTTGGGCCGCTTCACCTGAGATCTGAGAAAATTCTGAAGATAATTTACCTCATCCATTATAAAAGCGGGTTGATTTTCACCTGATTATTCAGCGATAATCTCCCGCTCTCCGGTGAAAATCACCCTTGTCAAAAGTGAAAATCTCCCCCGTCAGAACTGAAAATCGCCCTTGTCAACAGTTAAAATCACACGTCTGCAACAACAGGTTTTTTATTGTCGTGGTGATGTTTGATGATTATCTAGAATCTAGATAACGAACAATGGCGTTTTTGGTTGTTACTAAGGACCACAAATAAAATACAAACAAACGTCAAAGTATCATTTCGAGATATCATTTAAATATCATTAAAACCCATCAGTACTCAACCTATTCATCCCAGAATGGATATTTGTGAAGAGACCACAGCAGCGAAAATTGGCTCTGTTTCTTCAAACTCCAATCAGCATTCTGTTATACAGTATACCAATTGTGTGTTTAATTGCAATACATTAAATTGTGCAAAATAAATCGTTAGTTTTTTATTTGGTAAATAATCTTCAAAATACATTTCGGGATTGGGAAATAATCAGAAAATCATTCTCAGATTTTTTGCCATTAGGAAATCGCTCTTGGGCAAGCCATCGAGCGATTTCCACGGCAAAAAATCTTCGGAATGATTTTCGATAATTTCCCCATCCCTTAATATATTACTACAGAAAATTTTACTTACCATATTTTTCATAAAGTATATCAAATTTTATCGACAAATTCCAAATTAGGTGAAAATATTCTAATTTTCCTTAAAGAAATGACATTTTAAATTATTTATTAGACAAAATATTTTAGGGCAAAACTTTTAAACGATATTAGAGGTAATTCAATGAAATTTGAATTCTATCGATAAAATCTGATAAAATTTATGAAAAAAACTTGGAAGTAAAATTTTCTTCAGAACTTTCTCAGATATCAGGTGAAGCGGCCCAAAAAATTAACTTTTTTTCGCAAATCTTAAAATTAAATATTTTTTTACGAAAATTTTTCTAGAGTACTTAATAGTTACATCCTATAATTTCGTGAGGGTCCCATGCGTAGGAACTGAGATACGGCACATCTAAAATTTCAGGAACCGCCACTGGTTATATTTCACATTACTTGCTTCAAGATCTAAACATCTCGTAACATCCTTAAACAAGAAGACGAAAATTTATGGTCCTGACTCACTATTCTCGCTTTCAACTTTTCAAGTAAATAAGTTTATTTCTAAAGGAATTTAGCCTCTGTCAAATTTGGGTTTGTTGGTAAAATGATAGTTTACTAATTTTCAGTAGCTCTTCACTTCTAGGTTTTAATTTCTGTTCTGTTTTAATTATCAGTTATACCCTCTTAAGGCTGTCTGTTTCTTCTTTTAACCTTAATGCCTCTTTTTAGGTCTTTTTTCTTGTTTCCTGCGGGAACAGTAACACAATAATGTGAAAAATTGAAATGTCCATTTTCACTCCATATTTAAAAACATGGCTTCTTATTTTAATCTGATTCGCCCTGCCATTCGATCTTCATCCATTTTAATTAAGGCGAATTTACACTTTTACGCTTTGGTTGTGCATCGCGAGTGATTTATCAGCAGTGAAAGGTGTAAATATGGTTTTCATCTGCATTTCATCCACACTGAACATCCAAAGTGATCAGTGAATGACGTAGAGCCCCTCTCTACTTTTGAGGAATTAAATGGATGATTCACCCATAGCGATGCGGCAGAGGTAAGTCTAAACTTATATTTTTTTAAATGTCTGCATCTAGTGTGCAGTAAACAACCGTTCAGAGAACACATTTCGTAAAATTGCTTTACAAACTTCAGGAATCATTAGTGATATGTTACAAGATGGTAGTCTATAAAGCTCACTTAAAATACGACAAGAAGTTCCTGTTGCAAGATAATGAAGCGTGACTTGTAATTTAATTTTGCTGGTAAAGCTAGTCTCATAAAGGTATTGACTTTCTGTATCAAAGGACTAATTTTCTGTAAAAATAACAAACTAAGCTTCACTCATTCATGATTCCCGTAACTATCAGGATCTTCTGAAGCAAGTTCCACTAACAATAGGGAATATGCATGTAATCCAAAAAATTCTGAAATATTTTTTTTTGTATTCTCTACATATATTAAATGTTCATGACAGTTGCTGTTTTCCATTTTTTTTGGGCTTTATTAACAAAAAAAAAGGTTTTATTTTGCAAATTTTCCTGCAAAATCCAACATCTCGTAAAACGGACTTCTTTTGTTTGTGACGTCACTTTTTTTATGACGTCAACGTTTTATAATGGCTAGTCACGGCTAGTGTAATGTAAATTTCAGTGTAAATCCATTTTCTTGAGTTTTTCCCAAAGACTAGGATATTTAGTCGATAGAAAACCTTTTATTTTATTAAACAGACTGGTTATAAATGACCAAAACGGCATTTGTGCAAAGAAAATCGGAAAATTGGCTGGAAGTTAGTGCTGGTGGATTTGCCTTTACAATTTAGTTAAAAACACTTATTGTTTATTATACTATAAAAATAAATGTACAGCAACATTATGATTACTTGAATTTGGCGATACTGACCTTTATAGATACCGCTTTATGTAAAATTTTTGATTAATTTTCCACTACCTAGTTTCTTCCAACACCGGCTCTTTTGGACACGACAAAATGAAGTTTTCGAAGCCATTCGCTATGGAATTTTTTTTATACTGGGACAATATAATATCTGTAGGGTGGTTTTTTAATATTTCCTACTGTTTAATAAAAAGGATTACTAACAAAATACGAATATAATCAAAGATAAACAATGTAAACAAACTTAAGGACAAGAGCTGACCAAATAAAGGGGCCGACACACTGAAAAACCAACGTTGCCACCGCTGCAAACAGCTGATTTCAAATGGTAAAGAAGAAGGGCTCACTTGAACAATTTTATGATCCAGATGCGTGTTCGATTGACAAAAATTGGATCACCAGGATCACTTTATGTCACTCCAATGCTATTTTATCTCTGCACTGCCATTCTTGATTTAATTAATATCAAGACAAGTAACACAGACAAAATAAACGTCCAGACCAGGGACGGAGAATGCTAGTGAACAATATTTGTTGTGTACTTGTATTGTTTACTGGTCCTCCACGGAACGATAAACCCAAAGCCGGTAATCAAGTGAACTCCAAGACCAACGGAAACCGGTTATCCTTTTTTATTTGCAACTCCTAGAGAAAGATAAGTTATCACCTGATGTCAACGTAATTCGTGGGTTATAAATCGAATAGTCTCGCCTAACAAACTTTTGTTCTGTGGTTTCGCTAGACACATGTCATTTGCTGTCGCCGTTTTTTAATTGAAGTAAACAAACACACGTGTGTTTCTTTAGTTCAATGCGTTTTTGCACTTTTCAAGTGTTTTAAAACCTTCACATATCGTGTTCGATATGTGTTTCTGTTATTTAATGATTATTAAATGTATACTTTGTCCCAAATGCGACACAAAAGGTGGAGGACCATCATTTCAAGGTAAGTTTGGCGTTTCTTGCACAAGGGAAGCTGGCTAAATACCAAACATAGTTTTCACCATGATTAAAAATTTTTAAAAAGCTGTTGGTAGTGTTGGTTTTACCTTTTGGAGGGATAGCTATTGCACTTTTTCGGATTTGCCACAATGTATTTAGTTATACAACAAATATTACATTACTTTTTAGATATCCTAATAGGGGAAGCCGTTATTCATTCAGTCACTTAAAATAAAATGTGAAGATATAGACCAGTAGTCAGAGCATAGATTTTACCTGAAGAAAATCTGGAATAGGAATCCTGAAACGGCGGTTCCTGTTAAGCTGAAGTACGTATTTGTAAGTATAGTTCATGCCAAATATACAACTTTGTTTTATTTTTGCAAAATAGGGGCATTACTTGTTTGCTAAGTATGTAGCTTTTTCACAATAATTTATGTATTGGGACAATATATGACTGAACTGTCTCCGTAGCCTTAGTAATGGAACCTATAAGGGGTTAAATGCCAGTTCTTGTAACCAATTATTTTTCTATAACTTCAATGAAATATCCTGTTGGGTTGAAAAAAATAGCTAAAGAAATATTCAGTGAAGTGTCACTGTGATAAATTTATGCCAATATTTTTTACTAAATTTGATTGTTAAAAATTAATAGAGAAATGTTCAAGTTTCACTCGAGTATGTATTTAATAAGTAAAAACAGTATTTTACAGAATAATAATCTTTAAAACCAGAGCTAAGAACGTTGCATAATGATTGTAAATTTATCAAAAGCTTTTCTGTAGGCTTCAAATTGAGTGGAATTACAAAAGTGTGCAAACTACCTATTTTCTAACCACTTCTAAGCACTGTTTTATATTTTCAAATTAATTACCGACATTAACAAAGAGAATCATTTTTTTTTTTAATTTTTAGGCACTGTTATCCATGACAGGTTTATCCAGCACATTAACACCCACAAGTTTTCATAGCTACAGAGTTCACTCAGGTTTTTAGCAGTTCATATCCAAGCTGTGAAGAAAAAGAGCCATCAAATTAATGAAATTAGAATGGTCAATGATATATTTACGTATTAACATGTTGGACACAGTGTATGTAGGATGTAGTCATAAATAGAATATTTTTGAGGAGTGTTACACTAGGAATAATTTCTTCTTTGCAACTTATTTTACAATGTAAGTAAGAATATTTAAGGAACAAAGCCTTTTATAGCATCGAGAATTTCTTGGAGGGTGATTTTTCAGATCTCGTCTAAGTGTAAGAGGAGCATAAGACTGATATTTGGGTTGTTTAAATTCTTCAAAATTTTCTGAAATATGTTCTAAAATGTTAGTCTTGCTTCGTTAAGCATTTCCGTTTGTACTTTATACTTAAATGTTTATTTGTAATTTTAATATTTTAATGAGCTATTTAAGAAATTTTAACATTATCTCATTATTTAGTTGTAGCATAAAGTCTTGACGTGTGAAAGTACTTTTGTATGCACTAACATTAATAAATATTTGTATTTGTAACCAGTGATATGTAAAAAAAAAGTGCCTATTGATAATAAACCATAGAAAATGTAACAAATTTAATTTATTTTTCTGTAACTACGACAGTTTTTCTTGTGACAATTATTTATAATGTAAAGCCATATGACCACCTTAGTATAGCCATTTTTAGAAATAATGGAATAATTTCTTTTTTTATGCATAGCTGCTTTCATTGACATTATACTCTAAGGAATGGAGTAATTCTGTATTAAAATATGGGAAATTGATCTAGAGGTGCTAATTTTAAGCTATATAAATTTTATTTTGCACATTAAGCTCTTGATGATCCCAGATATTTTTGTATCATTTTAAACTACACATATTCTTGAAAAATAAGCGCAAACACCATCACCTTTCCTATAATACTTTGTATAATATATCCTAGGGCAGGTTGTGTAGACTATTTAAGGGGTTTAAAAAATATAAAAATCGTTCAAGAGTAAAGTATCCCTATTGCGAAAACACAGAAAAACGTTATTAAGAAAAGTTGTTTAGAATTAAAAAATATGTCCAAATACGAAGTCATAACCTTCTATTCAAAAAAAAAATATTTTCTTGAGTAGAAATATAAATATATGTAAATTTCACAAATTTTCTTCAACTTGATGAAAGTTATGCAGAAATGATTTAAGTGTGGTTAATTTGAAAATGTTACACAAGTCTTGGACAATAAAGGTTTTTTTGAGTTTGAGTTTATTCTAGCTAAATATAAAAAAATCATAAGGGGATAATTTAAAATTAAAAAAAAATATATAGAAGGCATTGGAAATATCTTTTAATTTTAAACACCTTTTCTTAATAACGTTTTTCGAAATAAGGATACTTTACTCCTGAACGATTTTTATTTTTTTGGCCTGTCCTGTATGCTGTTTGACTTGAAGCCATTCTAAGAGTCACACTGGACTCTTCACACAGGCCTAAGTATTCTACTAACGAATCGTGGGCGTCTGAAGAGAAGGAAAATGTAACCTATCGACACAGGATTTAAGGATTGGAGGGAAAGGGAAACATCTGCGGGCAACTTGTTCTATAATCTGGAGACCCTAAGTGTGAATGAGTGAGAGAAGTGGGATGTCATAGGTTTTTGTAGCTAGACTGTAAAGGGCTGCATAGGTAACACAGGGTTGTTTTATTAGGAATAGTCAACGGGGAAATGACAGAGTCTAGTTCTTTCATGTCGAAGCTTTCTAAATGTGGAAGCAGTACTCTAGGTTAGGTCTTATTTGGGAAACATAAAAACTGTGTACGTTTAATATCGCTGCGGCCGCTAGCCGCTAGTTTCTGCTTCATATTTATACTAATCTTATAAAGTAGAATAAAAACATTATTTTATCGCAAAATATTTTTATATTGTTGAACAGCTGTACAATGCATTTACAAAAATAAATGATTTGATGGAATTTCAGTATTTGGTTTTTTATAAAAACAGCATGTCTAAGAATATGCAAGAACCATACATTAGAGAAAATGAGAGAATATGAGAACAAGAAATAAAAGGGATTATAAAAAAACAAAGTTAGTAAGGTGAGTTAATCTTGTTAAAAAAAAGTTTGGGGGGCTTTAAAGAATACATGGCATGGCACTTTCATCTGGCACTTTTGTACATTTGTCAGTCTTCAGTTTCAGGAACTACGAATCTGTGGGTGTTAGCTCCTCTGGTCCTAGGCACTCTTCAAATCTGTAAATAATTACAAAACAAAACATATATATATATATATATATATATATATATATATATATATATATATATATATATATATATATATATTTTTTATTTTTTTATTAAGGATCCAAGAAACAAATCAAACCATAAACTATATATATATATATATATATATATATATATATATATATATATATATATATATATATATATATATATATATATATATAAAGAGGAGAATTATTGTGGGCATGTCCACTGAATGAACAGAATGGTAACAGGTACGACACGTGTTTCTGCTCATTGGCTTCATCAGGCCCACGTATGTGACCGTGCCTCTCAACATAAGTCGAGACGCACAACGTCACATACGCAGTTACGGGTGTAACCTTAAGAAAAGAGAAAATTTTTTTTTAATGAGGACCACAAACAGGAGCCAGTACACCCATTTGTGGCTTCAGCCAAAAGACCCCTTTTTTGGGGGCAACAATTAGCGTCGCCGACGTAGGCAACTATAGCCAACTGCCGTGGTATCCTATAAGCCCAAGAGAAGAAAAAAAATTGCTAGAAACTAGCGCGGATCGATACATAAAAAAAAAGAGGAGAATTATTGTGGGCATGTCCGCTGAATGAACAGAATGAAAAGTTAGAATGGTAACCCGTACGACACGTGTTTCTGTGACGTTGTGCGTCTCGACTTATGTTGAGAGGCACGGTCACATACGTGGGCCTGATGAAGCCAATGAGCAGAAACACATGTCGTACGGGTTACCATTCTAACTTTTCATTCTGTTCATTCAGCGGACATGCCCACAATAATTCTCCTCTTTTTTTTATGTATCGATCCGCGCTAGTTTCTAGCAATTATATATATATATATATATATATATATATATATATATATATATATATATATATATATATATATATATATATATATATATATATATATATATTTATACACTCCCAGAAAAAAAACCGCTATCCTAAAATTATTTACTTTTTAACAGAATATTTTACTTTTTATTAATAGTTCCGTAAAAATAATATTTTAAAAATGGGGTGCTAACTTCACGGGGGACCAACCTTACACTTTTTTAAGTCAAAAATTTAAGTTGTAAACCCTTTTTTAAAAAGTGTGAAGTTGCCCCCCCCCCCCCCATGAAATACTTTTTAACAAGAGTTCTGCTTTAAACTCATGAGTTCCCGTTAATGCTGCTATAGTTCTACAGTTCTGCAGAATCAGAATGATATTTTTTTGTTTACAACTTACATTTTTGAGTGTTAAAAAAGTGTGAAGTTGGCCCCCACGAAATATTTTTTAACAATAGTTCTGGTTTACAACTCATGAGTTCCCGTTAGTGTTTCCATAGTTCTACCGTTCTGCATCAAGATAATGATATTTTGTTGTTGAATATTTTACTTTCCAAAGAGCACAAAACGTAATATTTTTTTTTTGTAAGAGTTCTGACCTCGAAAACCATCAAGAACTGTGGACCTCCTTTAGAACTATTAAGCACTCTGGCCAGTGATGTGAGTCTGTCATATGACCTCGTCATTTTGTGCGGTCATGACGTCATGACCGTCACATCACATTAATAAATGACCATCAGGTCATTTAACCTCTTAAATTTCATGCTTCGACGTAAGAGTAAAAATTAAGCAAGAAAAAGCCACGAGCGTCATAGAAATAGTGATGTAAATGAAATAAAACGGCAATGTTTTTTTTAAAAACCGTGTTTTTTGTGAAAAAAAAAACATAAAGCTTGTTTTTTTTCTTCAAAATGGCGTTTTTTTTCACAAACTGACAAATATGCAAGGTTTTAGAGGAAAATAATTAGAAATCCATATGTGATTACATTTGTAACGATAAAGTAAATAATATGCAATAAATTTGTCAATAAGTAAACATGTTTAAAAAACAACGAACTAAAACCACCTATTTATCAACAGGAACACAAGAACAGCTAAAACGCCCAAGTTTGGTAATACTAATAATATTACTAAAAATAGAAACAATAACTAATAATGAAAAAGTTTTTTTTTCGGCTATCCTAATAAACTAGGTTGCAAAAATTATCATGTATCCTACTGAAGTCAAAAAAATCTAAATTTAAAGAAAAATAGAAAACGAATTACGTACTATCTAAAAACTTTTTGATTCGTTTATAAATAGGATATATTATTAACAATAATAAAAAAAGCTTAAAGCAGATCACCTGTTGACATTGCACACTAGCGGTTTGTTCTTGTGTGTTGCACGAAACTGCACTAATCTGCACTGACTTTTTGCTTATGGGCTTCTTCCACGAATAAAAAATGTGCAGGTTAGTGCAGTTTGGTGCATCACAAAAGCACAAACCTTAGGCTTGTACAAAGAAATGAAGACATCACGCGTGCTCTGTCGCGTTTTAGAATATTCCTGGCTTAATTCTAAAATGAGACAAAAACGAAATAACTGACGAATTTGCACATGACGTAGAAGAACATGATGAAACTTAAGGACATGCTTTTCTTTTTTAAATTTTGTAAGAATATTCTTTTTTAACTACAAAGTATTCTTAAACTTTTAGTTTTATTACTAATGTAAATTAAGGGTATTTTTTATAAATGACCTATATGACCGTCACATGATGGTCATTTGTTACGGATGATAAATGACCGTCATTTCACATCACTGACTGTGGCCATACTTTTGTTTTTGCAATAATGGGGGGCTGCTTGAAGTTAGCACCCCATTTTTAAAATATTGTTTTTACTTTTATTTTAACGGAACTATTAATAGAAAGTAAAAAGAACTCTAGATCTCTTCATAGAAAACTCCATTAATTTTTAATAAATTTAGCATCTTGGCTATATTGGGAGTGAAACACCAGACATGATCAAATATGATTTTGTGAAAAAGGAGTTGCAAATGTGCTGAAAAAAATTTCTTTCTTTCCTGTGCAACTTTGTGAGTGCACGAGGCTTGAGGAAAACCCATATTAACTTGAGCACATCCTAACATTTACCATGTAGTTACTTTTCATAATCAAATTTGGTACTTACTTATGTTTAAGTTCTGCTATGGTCATGCTGAGATTACAATAGCAAATTCCGGGAGGAACCCTTTTAATCTTGTATGCCTGGCATAATTACCTAAAATATACAAAACAATTTGAAAATATTACAAAACGTTTCTACATGTAAAACTAGGAGCCTTAAAAATTCGAAATAGCCACGAGAAAAACCTACATGAATTTAGTTTATTAAAGAAAAATATAATTATTTAATAATAAATATCACGTACTACCCAAATTTTACAATATCCTATTAGTTATTATTGTTAGCTTGATAAGCTAACTCCAATATCAATAACCCCTATGTAGGGACATTTTTACATTATTAAAGCAGTTTATAAAGTAGGTATCTAGGTACTATCGGCTAAGTACCTGCATAACAGAAACTTAAAAAAATGCAGAAATCGGATTCTCTATAATTATAATAACAACAATACTTTCATCCATGTCATCCAAAAATGAACAATAGCAATATCATTCTACTGTAAGTTTGCCTAACATTATTTTATACCAACCTATTAAATTATAATAAGTAATGTGTGTATAAAACACAGAACATTTAATACTTTGAACTCAACGTTGCCTTTCAAAACGAGAAAAAGTTATTTAAAAGTTTTTAAATGGCTAAAAATAAAAGTGTAGATGTACCTACCTGCATCAAATGAAATGTTTGTGTCTTCAGCTTCTCATAGGGTTTCATCTAATTAGACCACGCAATTTTTACAGCCTCTTTTCTTAAGCAGCGATGTGAACTTACACTTTCTTAAGTTTTATTTAACTTTTATTATATCCAACAGACGATCTTTTTACGCTTATAAAAACATTACCACAGCTTAATAACACAACATAACCTTGGATGAATAAAGACAGTCCTTGAGGTAATCAGGTTATAAAACTTCACTTTAAAAATGTTGTAATAGTCCAGATTCATACCAAAATATTTCCAAATACAATTATTTAGCTACAATTGTCTAAACTAATAATTACCTATTATTTAATTCTAAAATGTCTAAAAAGTTCTTAAATAAATAAAGACAAAACGTCAACTTACAGTTACAGAAGTGGCCGGTAGGGGAGCGGGGAGCAGAAGGCATCGACATGGCGGTGTTGCCGTATCCCCTTTTAAGTCGTTACTTTAATTTGAGTCGCCAACACGTTCAATGTAGATTGCCACTTAAGTTTCGTGACGTAACTTTTTTGCTGGGCAAATGGCTCCTTTTGAAATTGTAATAAATTATACCGAAAAGTAAAAATTTTTTTTAGCTAAATTAACGCAGTAATTTTCCTCAAAATAGCAGTTTTGGGGTTGTAATGACTTTCTTAAACGATTTAAGCAATAAAAAAAAAATGTGCATATTCCTTATTGTGTCGATGCTGACAATAATTGTTCACGTCGTCAAATCCAAGGTTTTACCCACCACCGACGAAGTCGACGTTTTCTTCTCGTTTCTAAAATTTTGCACCATTCTCCTGCACGGACTAAACTTATTGATTCTATCCCAACAGTCACTAACACAGTCGCCAACATCTTAAACACTATAGAAATGAATAAAATTAATTTTAAATATAATTATATATTATGTTAATACTCCACCTTTTATCTTTCACACTCGCGATGCGCATCCAAAGTGTAAAAGGATAAATTCGCCTTTTTTAGCTTGACTACTGCTTTATCGGCGTAGTATACACACTTCTGCTTTAATAAAATTAATTATTTTAGAATCCTTTGCTTAACTTTAATGAATTTGTTAACCAGCCGAACACAATCCGACTTTAAACGTCCGCAAATTTAATTTTAAAATTAATAACTTGCCCTCTGGGTCAGAGGCCACTCTAACCTCCGGGCAGTTCGTGTTTTAATATCGTTCCAGGAAATCTAGTTGAGGTTATGTCTCTTTTTCTTCTATCTTTTGTACATCTCGGCAAGTTCTAGCCTAGAGCCATTTGCTCGTATATTTTAAACTCGTAACAACTTAAATATTATCTTTAAAACGGCTGATTCGACTGTAAATTACAAGGTTGTATCATTTAAGTTGTAGGTAATGTTTAATGTTTGGTTTGTATTGTAGTAATTGTTGCTACTGAATATAAGCTTTATGAACACTTAAAATGCCGCCTTTACTAAATTTCGTTAAGCGCGACGTTTAGAAAGTGTAAAAAAGATAAGCTCTTAAAAATTTTATCGTATTTTAAAGCCCTATCAAAATATCGGCCAGATTCTCCATCGCTAGATGGGTCTAATTTGACAAACAAAAGTTTTAAATTGCTAACTGTAAGAATAAGACAATTATAATTTATACTGTGAAGTTGTTTGTGATTTCGCTTCTTTATAAAGAAAAGTGCATTTTTAGTAAGTACTTTCCACAATAATACAACTAAATAACCCTAGAACGCCAACGTTTCAAAATACTATTGTAACGCCAACCATACGTAAATTTTACGTATATGAAACAGTGAGTAGAATCTTATGGGTTTTATATTTCTAAATAGATATTAATAAAATAATAAGAATTTTGTTCTAAAATATGTTATTTATGTATGATGATAATACAAATAAATGACAACGGGGCTGCACCATAGAGAAAATATATAGTAGAGAAATAATGTCAATTACGAATGCGGCAAATTTACCGAGCTGAATCCGTAAACAAAGACGGTCCTCTGCGGGCTTGCGCATTGTCGAACGTTTGCCTTGTGATAGACAGGACCGTACTTCAAAATTTATTTTACATGACGTGAATCTTTTATCGAGTAATAAATGCTAAATATATTACTTGTAATTATTCTTTTTATTAATGATAAAAATGTAACCATTAGTGAGATTTTAACAAAAAGTGTATAGTTTGTTGGCTTAAATCTGAGTTTTCTTGCTATACAAAACTGTCGATCATTCCTCGAAAATAGCTCAGTTTATATATATACAGTGCGTCTCTTTAATGTCCCCCCCCTCTTAATTCTTTAAACGTTACATTTACAAAATTGAAAGTTGAAATAAAATATAAACATAGTATTCTAAACAATAGAAATAAAATATGCAACTGTTTTAAGAAGTAAAATAGTAAATCAAAAAAATTACATGTGTATATTTTATTGGATTGGCATCCCATCCTGTATAATTATTGAACAAAGCAAGTTCTAGGGTAAGATGTAAATATTTTTACACCTATTTACAGTGTGTGCACTTGATACTTTGCTGAAAGCGCTACTACTTACGGCCCCATGTCAATCTAATCCACCGATATCTTAGCGATCCTTTGGCGAAAGCGCTTTTTTCTTTCGCCATCCCTTTTAAAATACTCCCCTCTACCCTAATCCACCAGCATTTTTAGTGCCCCTTTGACGAAAGCGCAAATATGCCTTTTGGACACTCACCCTTCTAATCCACTGATATCTTAGCGATCCTTTGGCGAAAGCGCTTTTTTCTTTCGCCATCCGTTTTAAAATACTCCCCTCTACCCTAATCCACTAGTATTTTTAGTGCCCCTTTGACGAAAGCGCAAATATGCCTTTTGGACACTCACCCGTCTAATCCACTGATATCTTAGCGATCCTTTGGCGAAAGCACTTTTTTCTTTCGCCATCCCTTTTAAAATACTCCCCTCTACCACAATCCACTAGTATTTTTAGTGCCCCTTTGGCGAAAGCGCAACTATGCCTTTTGGACACACCCTTCTAATCCACTGATATCTTAGCGATCCTTTGGCGAAAGCACTTTTTTCTTTCGCCATCCCTTTTAAAATACTCCCCTCTACCCTAATCCACTAGTATTTTTAGTGCCCCGTTGGCGAAAGCGCAAATATGCCTTTTGGTCACTCTCACCCTTATGCAATATAGGGGAAGGAAGCATTGACACTATATATGACCTTCTTACACCATCTTACCCCTTATACAATGCCCCTAATACACACACACACCCCATCAGTGCCTTTCTGACACCTTGACCACACTCAATATACGACACTGACAAATATTTCTACTTCTCCGTGTGTGTATTCACTTCAACACCGGAGTGCATTTAAGATAAATTATATTTTTTACCTCCTATTCTTTCACATATTGATATAATTTAAATTTGGAATTAAACTATTTCTATTTATGCACTACTTGTAAGAAATAGACTACGAAATAATACCTTATATTTAAAAGTTGGATACATAATTGGCGAAACATATGAAATGTCTGATGTCTGTAACACTTTGTAAAGACTATTTTTGTATCGAAATAACAAGCTTCAGAGGTTCGCTATATTCGCCACCCCAACCAAAAATACCATAACATACAAATGACTGAGATTTTTTCGGCCCGGTTCTGTTCGCCGCGTTGCGTCATTGAGTTCAACAACCACTTTTGCTAGACGTCCCGAGTGCGCATGCCTCGAGAGGACCGTCGTTTAAAAATCTGACTGGCGCCCAATGCGTACAAACGCACTTTTTCGCCCATACATTGGACGGATTCAGCTGGTGTCGCGAATACGTTGTGATGGTCTAAATATATCTTGTCTATGGGCTGCACAGAGTAAAACGGTATAAAAAAGTAAATAGAGACATCATTTTTTAACAGCTTGGATGCATTCCTAGCATATGTTAATCTGATGTTCTCCACAAAGTGCTCGTGGACAGATGTGCCAGTAAGTTTTTGATAGCTAATTGATTGTGTATTATTTGATGTAGATGGGTTGCATCATCATTGGAAAATTTTGCTTTTTTGGACGAAAATGTGTTGGGAGGGGTATTTTGTTTCCTCCTCTGATCATGACTCCATACCTCTTGTAGTTCCTCATTGTATAAATCCTCATCTAATTGATCTGGGACATAATTTTGTCGGCAATGCTATCGTCGCTGTTATGATCAGCATCTATTTCTTCTGGATCATTGTCTTCTAGGTCGCTTATGTCACTAAAACCAAAATCGCTTTATGTGATAATATCCTCTAAATCCTTCACTCAATATTTTTTTGGAGCTCAAAATGTATTTCGCACTCATCTTGGCTGAAAATAAAGTAAATTAATATACAAATAGAAATATGACTCCAAAAATCATTCTTACGTTTTTGCCAACTATACGTAAAATTTACGTGTTGAACTTTACACCTGCAACTATCACACTCTAACACTAACTAATGCAATCTCCAGTTCAGCGGCGCTAGAACATTAAAGTAGTATGGATACTCGGATAGCACTGTTCGCGGATATACATATATAGGATATAATCATTCTGAGAAATAAAACCGTACGTAAAATTTACGTATGTTGGCGTTCTAGGGGCTAGCAATCAATTGGAAACCAAGAAAATCGTTGATATGTTGCAATAGCTCATACGTTTTTAATGGCGACTTATTAACAATGACACGGAAAAAACAAGTTAAAACCTGATCAACTAGATTAATTTTAACCAGTACTAAATCTTAAACCTATTTAGAGAATCTGCACGAATGTTTTTTATTATTTCAATTTATTAATACCAACTAATATTACTAATATCAAACAGATTAAAATGACGCAGGTCATTTGGTATGTACCGATTTGTGTAAAATGAATAAGACGAAAAGAAAACCTTAAAGAAATTAGTTATCTGCTGCAAGGTTCTGCCATTAGGGTCAATTTTGGCTATCTAATGTCTTAAAGGCAAGTCTTCAAGCGCCTTGTTGCTTCATTCATTGTTCTTGGTAGCGAAAATGTGAGGTCTTAAGCACGACACAAAATGACAATGACAGTTATAATGTTGTATAAAAACAAGAGGATCCAGATCGAGATAATAAATTGTGGTAATATAAAGAAATAATCTAACATGCAATATAGATGTCTTCTAAGTCTTACAATAAAGTCAAATAATACCGAGTCTGCCGAAAAAGTGTCTTCCTCCACAAATAATTAAAAAGTTGACACTTCATTTGTCATTCTTTCCACCCACTGACGGCTATTTCGATGTCCTTCCGAGATTGATGGATGGAACGGATAAAGGAAGATGAGTCTTCAGGGTGCTTTAAGAGTGACGTCATGACTTTAATTTTGATTTGTGGTGACGCTGCAGAAACACCTGAAGACCTACTGTGAGACTGCTTAACACAACTATGAAAAAGGCTAGAATACGTCGTAGGGGTCATTCTAAAAAAATATAACTCCCAGGAATATAATTCTTGGCAAAAAGTTTAGGGAATCTGAGGAACCTTTAATTCACACACACAAAAAATCTGCATAGTGTTGGGGGGCATCGGGCCTAAGCGACTGCTTTTTGAAATCTGCAGTCTGTAAATATCAGTCTCAAAACTCAGTAATAGTAAAAAGGCTCAACCCAAGACTATGTATGTATTTTGGGAATTACGCTGCACCGCATCGATGCAAAAATATCATTCATGCAGATAAAGTATCTAGATAAATTTTATAGCAGTTCGTAAATGCCATATATGGATATTTCTTTCCGCACTTGAAGCTACAGTGTACAACTCCAACATACTATAAAAACAGTTTCTTCTTCACTATAAGACAACAAAGATCATCTTCAAAACCATTAAATGGGTAAATTTTATTCAAGTTGTACCCCATAGATTAAAACTGCCTGTTAATTAATTGTTTTCAAAACTTCTCTTTTTACATTCTCTAGCTTAACATGTTTTTCTTCTTAAGTGTTTAGAAGACAAGGTCCTTATATACGCACCTCAAAGCAAATAGTTAAGGCAAAAACACAGACAAAATAGAAAACACGGAATCGTTTACAGAGTGGCCTCAAACAAAATATTTGTTATATTTTACTCAGGTTTGATGCTCCCAGATTAAAATTGGTTTACACGCAGTGTTTCCAAAAAAGTACGCAGTCTTTTTATTATTGAATAAAATATATATTCTTGATAAAAGTTCGTGGATACTTTCAAAACTAAAGACCAACATGTTACATCTTGTGTAAAGTTATTTGTTATGGTGCACATGGCACTAACACTTTCCAAGAGTGAAATGAATGAAATTTAAGATCAAGTTTTAAAGTTTATTTTATTTCGTAAACATTTCTAAACTGGTTAATTATGATATTTTTGTCACAAACCTACACCGAAATGAACGAAATATTGTTATATATATATATATATATATATATATATATATATATATATATATATATATATATATATATATATATATATATATACGAGCGTTTTAAATGTAGTGAAATGGTTTAAACAAACAATCTAGTTATATCTGTTGCCATAATATTAAAAACAATTATTAATAATGTTAGTATTGTCTGCTTATCCTTTGTAAACGTTATCAAAAAGAGGTATTAACATGCTCATTTGCATACAGTTTTCACTGTAGAGTGTAAGCAGTGGAAACAACAGAGGAGAATAAAAGTTTTTTTACTTCTGCTTTTTTTATTTTCTCTTGCTAATACCACCAAATATATCTTGAGAACAAAAACTATAATACTTAATTGGGTAAAATTAACATTTTATTGTTGGGTAACTAAAATTGTTTTACTGACGAATTTCCTATGGTAAACCGCAATGCCCATGACCTACCACCCACAATATAAAACAACTTTTTCTTACAACTTTTTTCAATCAGTTTAAAATAAGAGTAGGTACCTACTTTACCCTTGGTGAGCCTTTTGGACTTTTACTAACAACTTTACATAATACATGATATGTTAGTCTTTAGTCTGACATTAAGAATAAAATTTTAATAAGAACAAAATTTTTTGAGAAACCCATTAAAAAGGTTTTCCATACGCTGCATACTTTTTTGAGCACATTGTGTATTATTAGAAAAGACGCAATTTCTCTATTTACCACTCCATCTGTAAATTTTTCAATACTTAACTATTTTTCAGCACCCTCTAATCCAAATGAAAACATTTTCAATAAACATAGTTTAGCCAAAATTCTGGTTACGCATTTGAGTATAATATATCTATATATTATGGTGTAGTACATCTATACATTACAGCTTGACAGAAATTGAGATGAAAATAGTTTCAAATCGGTCACAAACAAGTTAATTTGTACATTTGATTGATGAAAATGAAAATTATCCAACACTCTTTCTCAATACAGTCGATCTTCAGGAGATTTTTAAGTAAGTAATAGTAGTAAGTTTTTACAAAATGTATGTACACATAATTATACAAATGAAATGTGCAAAGCTCAAATTACCTCATTATAAGAAAATGGCACCTAGCTAACTAAATATTGTGCCAAAGCTCAATCAATTACACAACACATAACAGTGAAAAAAGTGAAAACGGTTAACATTATATTAGTCTTACCCTCAGAAGGAACCTTCAAAGCGCTCATAATTTTCAAAAACAAACCTTTTGCAAAGGTTTCCAAATTTTTTATCTTTAGTAGTAGTTCTAATGTTTGCCGGAAACAGATTATAGACCTTAGGGCCAATATAATTTAGGTATTTCAAATTCAAGCTGGAATTCCCACTGGAACTGGCTCGAGTCACATAGAATATTATTGTCCTTGCCTAAGAAATTCTCCTCAGGTCTTGACCCGATTCCGTTTTATATATTTATGTAATTAAATTTGCTGCTCAATTTTTATCCGATCCTCTTACAGACATAATTAATGAAAGTTTTTTATCTAAAGTCTTCCCAGACAGCCTCAAAAAGGCCAAAATCATTCCTGTTTTTAAATAGGGTGATCATCACGACATTAACAACTATCGTCCTATTTCATTGTTGTCTTCTGTGTCGAAGGTATTTGAGAAGGCAATTTACATCAGACTAATGGATCAGTTAATTTAAAAATCAATTTGGCTTTATACCCAAGAAATCGACCGAAATGGCTATCTTTAATACGTTAGCACATATAACTGAACAACTTGATAAAAATTATAAGGTTGCAGGGCTCTATTTTGACTTGTCAAAGGCCTTCGACACAGTTGACCATCAGCTGTTGTTGGATGTTGGTGCAAGTTATGGTATAAGAGGGGTAGCAGCAAATCTATTAAAGTCCTACATGACTGGCAGACAACAAACTTTGTGTATAACTGGTAAAGGTACTCACTCTTACTCTGAGATGATATGACATCAAGCCGGGTGTCCCACAAGGTTCAATTCTGGGCCCCATCTTATTTTTGCTATAATGTAAACAACCTGACCAGTGACCAATGGGTTTGTTGGTACGGTGTGTCAATTTGCTGATGATACATCAGTAATTATGACGGATACTTCTCTTGGCGGACTGTCCCTGGGATGTACAGAGGCAGCTCAGAGAATGCAGGAGTGGTGTCTGAATGGAAATTTGATACTTAACACAGGAAAGACTGGTTTAATAGTTTTCTCAGAGACCCCTAACAACTTTGAGTCTCCCTAAGTTAGGCTTGGTGGAAGGACCGTTCCGGTAACAGATCACCTAAAGTTTTTGGGGCTGAACCTGGACCCTACCTTAAGTTAGGATAACCATATTATAGCATTACAGTCTAGATTAAACAGTTTGTGCAGATTGGTCCAGAGACTTAGAGACACTATTACAACGGATACCGTTGGGCTCCATTACTTTGGGCAAATTCAGTCGGTGATAAACTATGGGATATGCTTTTGGGGTTCTTCGAGAAGAGCTCCAGAGATCTTCAAGATCCAGAAGCATATTCTCCGATGCATGATGGGGCTCCATCCAAGAACATCTTGCAGACCCATATTTGATCAACTGGGTGTGCTTACTGTTCTATCGCCTTGGCTATGTTTGTCAAGAAAAATCGTCACTTGTTTTGCGAAAATCATGCTTTGTATGGGGAAGGTATGATAATGCCGACCAGACATAGGGCATAACTCTACCTTTTTTAAAAAAGGACCATATTACATGGCTGTGAACGCATACACGATGCTACCTGCCAACATTCAAGGTATATAAAACATCAACATATTTAAAAAACAATTAAATCAGTGGTTGCTTCAAAAACGTTTCCATTCTTTTAAATTTCAATTTTAATTTGTTGTCCCATAAAATTTTTAAATCTGCTATTTTATTATATGTGAGTGTCATATTAATCTATTATTTAAACATTGTTAACTTACATTAGTGTCTTAGTTTCTTTTGAGAATATTGGCCTGATCCGCTTGTTGACGTTGCTTTGTCATTCTTACGATTGTGTGGGTAAATTAAGGAATTTATTTATGACAGAATCCTATCTTTTTTTACAAGCCCGTAGTACTAGCAATAGTTTCATCTATTTTTACGATATTCTTTTTTCTTTATTTTCATACAAATACAAGAAGATGCCAACAAATAAAACATTTTTAATCAGCTCTCTATAAAGCGTCAGATTTCAGATAATAATATAAAACCTAACTATCTCAACATTCAACTGTTTATTTCATATTATTATTTTTATTACACACTACAGATATATTTACTGTTATAAAACCATACGAAATCTCTTAATTAAAATTTTTATTGAGCACCGAAGCCAAAAAATATGTTACACCCTGTACCAAAATTACCATTAACACCTCCTATCTTCCAAATCTTATCCGTACAACAGCATCAAGATAACGCAGCAAATATCTATTCAGTTCCAAGATAAACGGCTTGTTCACACTCTTGTAACGTAGATAAAAGTGGCGATCCACTTTACATACTTAAAAAGTTAAAAACGATTCCATATGTTAACTGAAGTTGTTTAATTAATCAAGGAACTAAACGGTGTTCTAAACAAAGCTAACTATTTATTATTTTGGTACTTCGTTACGAAATGTTCTTGTAGTACTAATATCTTTGCATTAAGATGACGAATGTACCTCAACGAATAACAAGAGTAGGGTAATTATAGTAAGCTGGATAAAAGTTTGTCTTCGGTACTGTTTGGTGGCTATTAGCTATTAATGGAGTTATTTATTTATGGTTATTACTTTAGAATACATTAGACTGGTTTTTATATAGCAACAGTGTTTTCGGCATTTGATCTGTAATAGACGTTTTAAAATCTATATCAATCATTTAAATCACTTAAAATTGTCGTATAGTTGTATTTTTTGGAATAATTAAGACTGATCAGTTAACCACACAGTGTTCGTAGTGTCAATGTGCATTAAAATTATATAACATATATAAGAGTTCAGACAATGGTTGTATGCTGTCTTTAAAAGTGAAAAAACGTTATTAGTTCCTTGAAATAAATAGCACAAAGAGTAAAAAATATGTCTTACACAAGGCGTACCTCAAGGATCCATATTGGTCTCTCTTCTTTATTTAATTTTCTCAAATGACTATGCAAAAGTTTTAATTGTTGACGAGGATACACATCAACTTGGGACTATTGCAGAGGATGATATAAAAAAATTTCACCCGGTCAAACAATAACTTTTTAATTCTTAATAAAGAAAAGACAGTGTCTCTATCTTTCACTGTAAGTAAACAAATATAAAATAATGGATCTGTCCTTTTTAGGGCACATCAAGTTCTAGTGAATGTAGCACCACAACTAAAATGTTCGGAATTACCATTGATTACAAACTACAGTCGATCATACACATCTTTTAAACACTAAACTCAAAATTTGTTGTGCATTGAATTTTCTTTGTTCACAATATAGAAAAGGCATTCTTCCGACAGCGTATCTTGTAAATATCCAAAACCTCATGAGATATGGAATTTTAAATTGGGATACCAGTGCACAGGTCGTTCGAATTTTGCGGCTTTAGAAATAGGCGGTCAGAATAATGGCAAAATTAAAGCGGTCAGGAACTTGTCGTAATATACTTAAAGAACTAAAGATTCTTACCTCCTATAACACCTATATAAGTAAAACATGTTTGTGTTTTTAGACATCGACAACTAAACTGCTGGCCACTCGAACTTACACATAGAGATTTTTAGGCAAAATTTAAAGTTCAATATTTTCAACAGGAATGCAAATTTTGGAACGCATCTTGCAAATTTCAAGAGTTATTGTTTTTCGGATTAAGCTGCATGACGTATATTTATCGTAGGACCATAGGTTTATTATATACGGGGTGATCAATGGTCATGCAAAAAATCAAAAAGTTTGTATGAGTGAAATTGCGGCAAACAATTTTTTTGGTCGTTGCAATATGGGTCGTTACTAAGGTAACATCAATATCTCTAGACGTTTTTGTCACTTTTTGGATTAAGGCCCTTAAGTCTTGTACACACTACGAAACATAAAATTTGGGTAGCAAAATTTTTAAAATGCTATAACTTGACATTGGATTGACGGTTCTTGATGATTTTTACGGATTTGGAATCCTTATTTCACGTAGATTTTCTATAATTTAAACATTTTATTTGGGAGTTGAAATATACAGGTTGAAATTTACACATTATACCGGGTCGATAATAGACAAAAACGTAGCGACAAGAACAAGTTTATTACATTATATTCTACAATATACAAGATTGGTTAACAACGGCCAAAAGTCAATTCTTACAAAATTTCTAATTCGAAACCTAATGTAAAGGTTCCTGCAATCCCTAAAAAAACAATGTCAAGTTATAGCATTTTAAAAATTTTGCTACCCAAATATTATGTTTAGTAGTGTGTACAAGACCTAAGGACCTTAACCCACAAAGTGACAAAAGCGTCTAGAGATATTGATGTTACCTTAGTAACGAACCATATTGCAACGACCAAAAAAAGTTTTTGCGGAACTTTCACTCATACAAACTTTTTGATGTTTTGCATGACTTCATTGATCACCCCGTATATAATAAAGCTATGGTCCTACAATAAATATACGTCATGCAGCTTAATCCGAAAAACACTAGCTCTTAAAATCTGCAAGACGCGTTCAAAAATTTGCATTCCTGTTGAAAATATTGAACTTTAAATTTTGCCTAAAAATCTCTATGTGTAAGTTCGAGTGGCCAGCAGTTTATTTACTTTTGAGACAGCTCAACGGCCTTAGGGTACTAGAAAGGGAGGGGGCTGTGAACACCCGGTATGCATGGCATTTACATTATACCAAAAATCTTGTGTAAAAAATACTTTTTAAAAACAAGCTTTGATTATTTAGATGTACTAAAACGAAAAAAACAAGTATAGTATTTTCATTGTGGCAATGCTGAATGCTATTGATAAGTGAACGCAGTTCGCTTAAGTGGATCCTAATAAAAATAGAATGAAAGTTATCGCTGAAACAGACATAATATAATAATATAATGTTAAATTTATTGTCTTAAAAGCTTATCCCGGGCAAAAAGTTCATACAGACATTAATTTGGTTTGGCAGAAATGGTAAGTACCTAAGTATGTATTTTTTCTTTTCTACTCACGCGACAAGCTTTCAAAATAAATTTAACGTAATACGTATCTCAGTGATAACTTTGGTTCTACTTTAGGTTCTAATTTTTAGTTACGTCTTAACCTATGCATTTCTGATAATGCATCAGTATTACAAGGCATTTTACGTGTTTTCGTATTCTACTCGTCAAACCCTTTTATTTAATACCCATATCAAGGAGATTGTAAGGAAAAAGGTAATCCGCCATCTGGCGGCGTCCCCCATACTGGGCTTAGAATGACGTCACATAGCTTATCGTATTCTACTCGTTAATCCCTTTCACTTGATACTCATATCAAGGGCATTGTGAAGAAAAAGATAATCCGCCATCTTGTGGCGTCTGCCATATTGGGTTTAGAATGACCTTTCAATCGTATTCTACTCGTCAAGCCCTTTCATTTAATATAAATGTCAAGGGGGTTGTGAAGAAAAAGGTAATCCGCTAACTGGCGGCGGCCGCCATATTGGGTTTAGAATGACGTCACTTAGCTTACCGTATTCTACTCATCAATCCCTTTCATCTGATACTCAAATCAAGGGGATTGTACAGAAAAAGGTCCCAAAAGGAACCATCTTGTGGCGTCTGCCGTATTGGCATGTCATAACAATCGTATTCTACTCGTCAAACCCTTTCGTTTGATATAAATATCAAGGGGGTTGTGAACAAATAGGTAATCCATCATATTGTGTCGTCCGCCATATTGGGTTTAGAATGACGTCATATATCTTATCGGATTTTACTTGTCAAACCCTTTCATTTGATACCCATATCAAGGGGATTGTAAAGAAAAAGATAATCCGCCATCTTGTGGCGTCCGCATTATTTGGTTTAGAATGACGTCACATCGTATTCTACTCGTCAAACCCTTTCATTTGATACCCATATCAAGGGGGTTATGAAAAGAAGGTAATCCGCCATCTTGTGGCGTCCGCCATATTGGGTTTATAATGACGTCACGTAGTTTATCGTATTTTACTTCTCAAATTCTTTCTTTTGATACCTATTTCAAGGGGATTGTAAAGAAAACGGTAACCCGCCATCTTGTGGCGTCCGCCATATTGGGTTTAGAATGACGCCACATACCTTATCCTAACCCTTTCATTTGATACACATGTCAAGGGGATTGTGAAGAAAAAGGTAATCCGCCATCTTGGGACGTCCGCCATATTGGATCTAGAACAACATTAGATATACTATGTTGCATTGTCACCGGACAAGTGTGCAAAATTTCAAAGCTCTAGGTTGAATTAGAACTAGTCGAAATTTTGATTGCAATATTTTACCTAAATATACTAACAAACAGACAAGCCAAGCTAACAGGTGAGTTAAATAAAAGCTGGTAAAAAAAGCTTTTATTTTAATTGCTGCAGATTTTTAATTAATTATTTGTCCCAGGGCGTAAAAGACTGGAAAGAATGTGTAGGTATATCTTCAAAAGGGGGTTAATGAAGATATTATTAGAATAAGATATTATGTTTAATTATCCATCATTTACGTGTGTATTCTTTTCCTGTCGGTGCGTAATTTATGTGTGATAATTGGCTAATTTTTGATAATAAATGTGAATGTGAAGTAGTATATTAAAAATTTATATTTTTCGCCGTTTTCTTCAACTACTGCTTGTAAACATTTTAATTGGAGAAATAAACTACTTCAATTTGAATTTTAATGTACTTAAAAAGATATTTGGATCAAATGCAACTTGAGAATAGTTGTTGTGGTAAGCGGTCAGCCATTTGCATAATTTCCTTCTAGCTGGCGTAGTTAAGGCTCAGTACTGGCACCAACTCTGTATCTCATTTACATTAATGAACCGAGGTTAGTACTCTCCAGTTCACCATCGATTTCTCCAAACTAGTCTCAAAGCTTAATCAGGGCACACAATATATTCCTGCGAAGGAATCTCGAAATAATAATAATAATTTAGCAATGCTTTGAAAAACTGTCTTAACGTCACATAAAGAATTCAGCAATTATTCTCAGCTCATCCATATGAACGAGATATTTCTATGCTTTTTAATCCTTCAGCTTTAAACTAGAATACTTAGCTGCAAAGCAGCACCAGCTTCGATACTAGAATTGAAAGAAAAGTATTACTGAGCTCGAAAAAGTAACCTAAGCTTTTTAGCAGCTCATCCGGTGATGTAGAGTTTTCCCAAGATAAGAATGGTACAGCACGTGTTTGAGAATGTAATTTCAATTGATTAAAATAATTTATTTTTTGCACATTTTTCACGATCTTGTAATGTTAAACTAGCGAATGACTTTATTGGATATCGCAAAGATGCCAAGTAGTCAGAGCTGAACCAAGGAGGTTAAAAAGTCAATAAAATCGTGTACCGGCACGCAATGCGCTAATGCGCTGGTACCAGTTGAGATCATATTTGAATAAAACCAATCATGTTGGCAGGATCAGTGTCGATGGAGTTCTTGTGTAGAGAAGATAAAAGACTGGCTTTTAAAACTGCTTTTGAACTGGAAAAAGTTTTTAGTACCTTTCCAAAAATTAGTGAGGTATCATGAGACATTTTTGACATAGACTCTTTCAAGATAAGTTTTTTATATCGATATGATCTTAAAAACTATATGTTGTAGAGCATCTTGAAAGTTCTCCGGTAAACGTGTTACTGTTCTTTATGGTATATTATGCCAAAAGTGGCAAAAACCAAAATTTATAAAAAAAATTAGATTGGCCCTTTGAGAATTGACTAATCTTTGACTATTAAAGGAAACAAAAAAGCAATATTAGAAAAATTTTATCTCCAAACAGAAAATAGATTTTAACATGAAAACAAATTTTGTGTAGAAGTGCCTGACAAATAGGTAAACAGTCCTGGTTCTCATGCCTGTAAAGGACATATCTCGCGCCCGAGCTTGCGCCACTAGGTCCAATGTCCGACATTGGTCGTTTTTCGTATTGGGCAAAAATGTAATGCTAAGGTCCAAAGTGTACATAGGCCATTTAAACCAAAATAGCCAATAATATATATTAATAGAGATTGGCCCTCTTAATTGAGATTGGCCCTATTATTTCTGTTAAACGTTAAATTTGATATTGGCCATTTCACCACAATGTTACGACAATAAATGAACTACAATAATGAGACATAGAACTGAAAATTAAAAAACGTGGCATTTGCCCATCTTGAACCAAGCCACAGAGCTAACACCGTGTTAAATTTTTGTCACGTTACCCATGATTGAACTAACGCAAGGCCAGTGTTAACAAAATACCTAACATAGGTGTTTACATTCGGGCAATCGAAAGCGGTCGTTTAGTTGCTAAGCGTAAAAAGTTGTATTTAACCTGTCTTGTGTTTGTTGTGAAGTGTAATTGTTTGTTTGGGTATAAATTATAAATATGAAATGGAAACAAAGGGGCAGATCTCGCAATTATTATAATGAAAGGAAAATGATCTATTTCTAAAAACAGTAGGAGAGTAAGAACATTTATTTTTAGTTAGATAAATATATATACTTTATTGACGCTCTACATAGTTGTTTACTCTCAATTAATATTTTCCTGATGTTCCGAACAAATCTCCCATAAAATCCGTAATTAAACCCTGATTTCATATTAGATTTTCCAGTTTTAAACTGTTCTAAGTATTGCCTGTCTCTTAATATCATTTTTAAAATTTTAAGGAAAAATTCTTATATTATTCAAATAGCATGTTTTGTTAAAATACACATTACAAATTAGCTTTATTTTTCCTACATTTTTTATTATAGCGTGCATACTCCGATACAAAGATATCGGAATATGCATTTAGTTAATAAAGAAAAGTAGAATGTCCATTTGTAGTAGAGCAGTGAATAATTTTAATTTCAAATATTAAAGAGACGATTTTTCTTTCAATTTTTTGTATTGGAATGCAAAATTTTGACAAATTAACTAATACGTTATCAAAGATGTTACCAAAAAATAAGTTATCAAAGATGTTACCAAAGCCATAAATTTAATCCCAGCATATTGTGGCAGAGTTACGTCATCTCTGTGTTAAAATCAAATGAAAAATAAACATCTAACAAAGTTTTGTAGTGGAAATTGTCTGTTCAATCACTGAAGGGGAAAAACTTTGGGCAGTTTCTGTATACGAAATAAACTAAACTAAATATCTTATATGTTTAACACTGACCTGGGGTTTAACACTGGAATAAACGTTTTGCGCAACCGACTGTACGATGTTTTAAAGTTTCTAGGATTGCTTCGGAATAGGAATATATTTTAATTTCTTGGCGTTATAGTCGGTTGATTGATAGTAATGTGATCATGTCACTCTTAAAAAGACTTATTGGTTAGGTTCATTACGTTTTTAAAGCTGCTTATTATTAATATTGATAAAAGATTAAAATACCGCATAACGTGAATATTAAAATTATATTTAAAGGCATTTAATCGACACATTTCTTCTACATTTATTCACTCTCAAATACATAAAAATTAAAACGAATCAATGTACATTACATGTTTTATTAAAAACATACAATATCAGCATCATATTTAGAAATGGTCAGCAGGACTTCTAACATCAAAAAGCACCATTGAAGAGCATTTCTCAAGCCTTTACTTTCAACTTACCATGTAGTAACAAGCACAAAGTGATATTCACGATGAGTGCAATGCGATATGAGTAATAAATTTACTTTCACGATCATAGGACGATGTCAGGCATCAGTCGGTCGTCACCCGCTGACTATATTGGTAACAGATTGCCGTGCTGTTTGGTGTTTTCACCGTTTGGTGCCGCCGTTTAAGAACCGGCCGGGGTCGGACCTCAAGCCGAGAAGTTCAAGGAGCATTTTTAGATCTCTTGCTGTTTCTGTCATTCACTTCTTGATTTGAAAGCCATAACTCACGATGTTTTGATTTAGGTTATTGTTTTATATTGTTGTCGGCATCTAAATGGACGCAAAAGATTTATGTTATTACGTAAAAATTATCTTGATTTCGTACTTGAGATGCGTATGGGTTTGAAACATTCCAAACAAGAGTATGTATACCGATGTCTGCTTGAAGATGTTTCACAGAGTGAACACATTACGGGAATATATGCCTCAATCCATAGAATTATATAAATGTTTGCCTGTGATAAAGGGTAATTATTAAAACTAACAAATTGTTGATAAAATTAAAGACGATTAGAATTTTCGCCGTGAAATACAGTAGGTATATTTGAGAACCATGTTGACACATTGTAAACGTAGGTAATACAGCCAAAGTTATTTTAATTGTATAAATGTCATGGGTCAATGATAATGCCCTATTAATAGTAATAATGACCAAAAGGATAGCGTAACATAAAAATATAATATAATAATATGGCATTGGCAATACATTATAAATAAAGCTCCATTGCATTCCCTTTCAACTACTTGATTCAAAATAAAATATTCTTATATAGGGTGTCCGCTAAGTACTGTCAAACTCTCGGCAGTGTACAGGATTTGTCAAAGCCATCAAATCTTTATTAAGTAATGGAGCCCTAGTCCTAGGCAGAATATGCGGACATGCATTTAATTTATGGACCAGCTCAAAGCAACTCTCTGGAGGCCAGAAGAATTTATGCCGAGAGATTTCCAAATCGAAAAACATTTAAAAGGGTTGATCGCAGCTAAAGAGAAACAGGTAATCAGAAAATTAAAACAGAATTATGCTTAGATAAATCTTTACAAATCCATTTTAGGAAATATTTTACCACGTTGTGGTGGCGAAGGGCCTTCAAGAAGAGCAAGAAATCCAGAGTTAGAAGAACACGTTCTGGATGACGGTGCTGACAATCATTCTAACAGCGTAAGAAAGCTCGCAGCTTAAATAGGAACAACAAAATGGGTTGTCCATGAAACTTTACAAGAACAATTGCTTGATCTTTTCCATGTCCAACACGCAATGTCTCTAGACGATTATCCTGCAAGACCAAATTACTCAAACTGGTTTTTGCAAAAATTTAGAGAAAATCCACATTTTACTAGAACTGTTTTATTTATGGATGAAGGTGGCTTCACAAGGAACGGCATTATAAATTCTCATAATTAGGCACCAACAAAGATTTATGGTTAAGGTTTGGCGGGTGGGTGGCGATCATTGGGAACCTGTGGCGGGCCTGTTTTATGGCCACCAAGATCTCCTGACCTAAATCCGTTAGATTTCTTTTTTTGGGGACATCTCAAAGGACTTGTTTATTCAATGCCAGTAAACACCAGGGAAGAGTTGCTTGAAAGAATAACCCATTACTGCAATCTTATTCGAAATGATCCTGGAATCTTGTTTCAAGTACAGCGAGAAAAAATTCGCAGAATGACTCAGTGTATTGAAGTACAAGACGCCCAATTTCTTATTTATTCTGTGCAACACCGAATTCAAATGCATTTTTTCTCATAAACAGTTGCTTCCGGCGACATTAATAAAGTATATCCTATTTAAGTAAAAAAGGTAGAGGAATGAGAATTTCTATTTATAAATTGTGTACATTAAAGCACAAAAAAGTTGGGATATTTTAAAATTGCATCTAATGTCGTATGTGACGCCCCCTACAAAATACAGCAAATTTGAGAACGGATTTGCTTGTCCCATCCCATAAAACTCTCGCATGCCAAATTTTGTGAATTTATTTAGTATTTTTCAAAACATATCGGTAAAGATGTAAAATAAAATTTTAACTTTAACAGCCTTATCACCTTTTGTACTAAAATAAGTTAGGTTAAATCGATCTAAATTGAGCCAAGGAAGCCACTGCTATGACCTATTCGTTTTCAAATACCCTGTATATAACTAGGTAAACACATATCCAATTTTATCAGTTTTTAAAATTTTGTATGACAAAATGTTACTCAAACAAAAGTTTAAAATAGAGTCTACTCATGAGTGTAGTGTGTCATATAAGTCAAGAAGTTTGTAAATATTGGTTTTAAAACAGGTGAAGGGCGTAGCAGTTTTTTTTTTTTGATTGACACAATGAATATCTTGGTCAGGATGACCTTTTTCGTTGATTCTTGGTGCTACTCAATGCGCGTAGACATAAGAACATCGATCCAGTGATGTGTATGTGAAGTGCTTGATATTTTGTGGTATTGGACTTCATCCGTCAAAACTTCATTTAAAAAATACTTAAAATTATGACCCTAAAAACGTGACTTGGAACGCGCCACTTGCTTGTAGGATATATTTAAATGCTTATTAGGGTGTCATTTTTCAATCGCGTCCATGGCCATGGTGGCCAACTTAATTTCATTTTGACATGGTTTTTCGGCTTTAAAATTTTTAACAATAATATTATGAGTATATTAAATATAGACTCATATCCTGCAAGCAATTCTCAGTCAATTATTTAAAGTTTTAAGGTGTATAAGAACATTACAATTTTAAGAGGTCTATGGTGTAATTTATTGTGTCTCTAGGACCCCTATATTTGTTTCAATATAGTTTTCCTTAAAAAAATCATAAAATATCTTAAAACTTTTATTAATAGGTTAACAAGTAACCATAGAATATGAATCTACGGTTAATATTGTAAAATTATTCATACAAATGCAAACTAAAGCAAAAAATTATACTAAAATAAAATTAAGTTGGCAATAAATGGGCGTGGTCAGCAAAGGAAGCCTTAATCGAACATTACTCAAAACTGTTTGTTACTGAGGCATTGTTTAATGTACGTTAGTTTTAGTCAGCTTTCGTTTGTCTAGATTAAATTGTATTATAAATCATCTAATATTACTTAAAGATTTACCCACTAAGCATAATGTCAGAATAATCGGGGGTCAGTCGTTTTAACTTTTGCATGTCTCCCACCGCCCTAATTCATGCCACTTCCAATACTTTCAAATACTATTAAACATGTGTCGAGTCAACTTTTACATTGCTCGATCAGATCATAATATTAATATTTATAGTGATCATGTTATAAATCAGGATAAACAACAACACCCAATGAGAACTGGGTGTCAGCTCATATACGTACAGCCATGGTTGAAACTTTATTTCTGTCTTCTCTTTTGTCGACTGGATTTATCCTCGAATATGATATCATTTCGATGGAACTGGACAGTTTTGGCAAGCTTCTTTTACATTTTTCATAATCTTTAACCTGATAAAAAAGACATCAACAGTCAGATAGACAAGTAACCCTTTTAAAGTTGAAAAGCTTAATTCGCAATCAAAAGCGACGGTGCTGCTAATCGCAGGAAACTAAAGGAATTGGGTTAGTCTGACGTCTCGACTTTAGTTTTTACTTCGTTTTTAATTTTTAAAGTGTTTGTTAGAAGAAGAAATTAGTAATGTTTCTGCAGGCTTCGCTGCCAGTTAAACACTGAATTTCATTGAAAGAAAACGCACTCACTGCACAACTGCACACTAGTAATGTGACAACACACATGTTAATGTCATTGATAAAGGACTCTAGACGTCCATTTAATTTAGTACCTGACTAAATGCTTTCAGAAAACAATTATAAAAGTGAAAGACTGTTTGCAATGTGCCTTTTTTTTAAAGAGTTTTGTGAACAATATTAATTAATTAAGTGCTCTACGGCTAACATTATTTAAAAACTCTTACATTTAGAGCATGTAGTGTAATCGAAGATGACTTTGTTATGATAAAAACAATTTAAACCACACGTAGTTAAAAATCGAATATTAAGATGCACACTCAGAATACACTCAGGATGGTATATAGTCCAGCATTTGAAGTGTAACCTTCACCTGTATGTGTAAATGTTAATTTTGTCTTCAAACAGTGCCTACTACTGAGTGTAAAAGTTGTTTAATTAAGTGTAAAATAATAACTTTTTAATATACTTTAGGGTGTAAAAGTGATTTATCCGAGCGTAAATCTAATCTAACACAGTCTTTCAAATTCACGGGAGTGTAAAAATAATTTACCGGGAAGTTAAAATAAGGTCTTCTTAAAACACTCAAGAGTATAAAAGTAGTAATATGAGTGTAAACGAATTCTGTTTTATGTGCATAATATTCATTAACAAATGAGTTGCGGAAAATAATGCAAATTAGGTATTAACATTGTATTGTTTGCATTAAAAAAATATATAAGGTGCATGGATTTATTAAGAATGGATACGGGATGATTTAACATTCTTTGAAGCCAAAACAAACCATTCTAAGCGACACTGTAAACACAATTTGTAAACATTGGCCACATCTGATTTTACCTTATATTTTTGCACAAGAAATACGATAGAAGCATCACAATATTTACTAAAAGTAATAAAAGCCCTAAAATACTTTATTTTCTGCGAAATTATAATAAATTTAATTTAAAAAGGTTTTATTATTTATAGGTTATGTTACTTCTAAAGGTGTTTAGTTAAAGTCGCTCCGAGTCATTTATAAATCTATAAGTCGCACTTTTTCTTTTCAAGTTCATTAGACAAAGACGTACGTGTAACCGAGTGTTCAGACCGAGGTTCAGCTGTTTTCCTAAACAACCAGCACAGACAGCACAGGCTGCGTTCGATATCATCGCCGGGTGACACACCGGTGTGATTTTTCAACCTGAGCTCCAACACTCCAATGCTATTTTATCTCTTTCTACTACCATTCTTGATTCAATTACGTATTTTCTGTGGTATTTCCTTAAAGTTTGTAAACTGTTCCCCCAAGAGAAAACAAACAAAAAATATAAGGCTTCACGTTCGATAGGGTTACAGTATACGGAACATCGAATCCTTATTATAACAGATCCATGATAAAGTGCAAGAAAATGCAAAACAAAAATGATTTTAAATAAATTAAACTATTGTTCTAAAATTATCAACTTTTATTAAAGGGCAACCTTTTAGCAGGAATTTCAGCAGGGTGTCCTTGAAAATGTAACCAATCTGTTAGGTACTTGCAGGTTGCGTTTCTAGAACCAATAATACAGAGCTAAAAAAGTGAGAAACACTAATAAAAAACGCCCTGTATGGCATGTATTCTTCATATATGTAGCTAATAAAGGTTGGTAAAACTTTAGTATAATTTTTATTACTCTTTAATTTCCTTTAGTTTTTCTCTTCCCGTTTATTAAACATTAAATTTGATTTTTTCAAATTTTTACCGTCGTAGTAGTAGTTTTACCGTCACGCGCCAAATTTTGTCAAGAGTAAATATACTCATTGCTCTAAACTTCGATATATACAGAGCAGACAATATCATATTTGGTGTAACAAAGTTACAAACAGAAATATTAACGCACGTAACATGAACTTACCTGGTTCTATCGTACAATAGTTTCATACGAAGCAGAATCTTCTAACGCTTTTCCTCTACAATATCCGCACTTTATTTCAATTTTAATCTAAAAATGTACGTTCAGATTCACTAAGAAGGTTTAAGATTTAGTATTGGTTTAAATTGAGATCTTCTAGTTGATAAGTTATATTTTGACAAGTTCTTGTCACTGTTAATATGTCGTCATTAAAAACTTATGAATTATTCGGATATTTCAGCGATTGGATTGATTTTCAAATGATTTTCATCTTGGAACGTGTCACTAGAATAAATGTAGTTCTACTGTTGTCAAAAGAACGTACTAAAATTGCCCTCTTCTTTATAAATTTGCGGAAAACTTCAGACACAAATTGATACTTTAAAACTTAAGTGTAAGAGTAAAAAAACTGTCAGTTTAAAGCTTTTATTTGTCAAATTAGACCGGACTAGCGTCGAAGAACCTGATCGATAAATTTTTACCATTTTACCGGTCAAAGTAGAACAAAAGACACTTGCTGGTGTACGAAATAGTGTCTGACGTCCACAAAACACATGATGTATTAGAAATGGCTCACACGCTGATGCGTAACATATACGATCTCAGAAAAATTGTACCCTAGTGCTATATAATTTGCTATCCTATTTACTCTCGGAAATGTGCTTATAGTAGCAACGCAAATGTTCTTTTCACTTACTGTACTTTATTTTGTTATATACTTTAATATCCAGAAAATGATCAATAATTGCCTAAAATTAACGTCTGCTAAGAGTTCATCTGAGTGTATAATTATAATAAAAAAGATTTGCAAGTATACAAATCTACACTCACGAATTTTACTACAGTAGAAGTACTAGCAGCATATTTTTTATCGTGTAATATCAGGGCTAATTTTTATGGAAATTGTGGAATGTATTTTGAATATTAACTAATTTTGTATTGTCGCAAATCAACAGCAATCATCTAATTATAATACGTTAACAATAAAAAATATGTGGGCCATATAATGGAATTTCAACAAAATTCTTGTGTAGGATAGCTTGTAATGCATATTTTTAAAGCAATCGTCACTTCATTGATTGTATGCTAAATTAAAAATTACTATCAACATTGTTTCCCCACGCACCTCGATTGAAAAATGTGTTTAAAATGTGCGTGGCCTTTAAAGGACGTGAATGGATGAATTAACAACTAATTAACTACGTATGTATTCCAACTATACTAATTAGGTTATTATACAGGGTGATTCACGTAGATGGTACATTAGACGTATCTGGAGAACCAGTCAACGAATCGTTCTGAAACTTGGGTCATTTAGATAAACGAACATGCTCTACCTGCCTAAAATATTTCTGACTATGCTGTGTTGCCGCTTCTGCTAAAAAGTAGTAACAATTTTGACATTTTAAATGTATGACCTTGTATATTATTTCACTTTCAAAACCCCTATTACTTTTTTAACAACTTCCTTTAACATTGTTTTATACTTATACTTATGTCTTACCGTTTCTGAATTGTCGTTGACGTCAGGAAATCCGCAAAGCTAAGTGTCAATCTATATTATGTTAACGTAAAGCTGAACCTAATGTCGAACAGGTTTGTTTTTCTCGGAAACAGTCAGAGGGGGAGCAATCGAATTTTCTGGGTTAATAGAGGAATAGTGCAACTAGCTTCGGTAAAAAAATCAAAATACAGCATGTTTCGTTTAGGGGCTATTAAACATGATTTCCGTTGAAATCGGGCTCAGGTCGCAAAAGGCAATTAAATCGATGTAAATTTTTGGAGGTTGTAGAGCACTCGGAGCTTTAAAACTTTATTGAAACTGGTCTTTTGAGTTTTTTTTAGGTCAAAAATGCCATTTGCAGACCTCTTTGATAGAGTCAAAATCAGTCGTGTATAGTTCAATGACGTTGGTGCCGGCGGAGGGAAACCTTTTAGTTAACCACTGGTTTTTAATGAAGTCACACAAGGTTCGAGAGAAAAAGTCTCGCAACAATCTTTCCGCCGGCAGCAACGTCATTGTACTTTACAGGATTGATTTTGACTCTACCTAATAACTCGAAAACAAAACGTCGCACAGACGTTCGTATTAAGAATCTAGCTTGACAAAAGGTAAAATTTCTTGAACTTTAAAACAACATATATTTTATCTTATTATGGTCATAAATAGTTGTGTATCTATGAAGTACAACCCGTTTTAGAAATAACATAATAGAGTCTACGCAAAATCAGTCAGAAGTCTCTGTTACCGTGATCCTTTTTATCCCGTTGGCACCAGTCTTCATTTATGTTCGGAACTACAGTCTCTGTACGAGTAAAATTTTATCTAATAAGTGAGTTGGGCAGAGTACATAAATTACAGGTATTTTCCTTGGTTTTAATATATTTTTTTCGTATTTTATTATTATTGTCGTCTTCTTTGGTTGACGTAATTATAGGGCCAAATTTCTTTAAATTGTTCGATTTCTAAATGAAATAGCAGGCCCGCAATTCCAAAGGCCGCCGAAGGCCGTTGTAACTTTATATTCAGCGTTTAGTTTACCTCTTTGGGTGCTTAATTTTAACTATTTTATAACCATGTTCAGCCATATTTTTTTTGTAATAATTTTTTCAGTAATCTTGGAATTCCAAGAAGAAAATTGTTTGAGGTTTGGCGAAATGCCCCTAACATTTCAAGAAGACTAGAGTCTGTGTGTATGATTATAATATAATGACTAAAAGTGGTGTGGAGGATCCTGATGGAAACATTCGCGAGCTAGTGCGAAAAAAAAGTGTCGAATTTTGTAAAAAAACAAATAATCGTTTGCACTAAATATTTATGAGTAAATATACAAATAGAAGCCATTTTTTATTTTTATTTTCCCAGAAAAAACATAGAAATAATTTTGTCAAGTTAGATTAGTTATCGGAACCACTGTGCGTCGGATCGAAAAACGCATTCATTAGTGAAACTTTAAAATCTCAAATACTTTCTTTTCGTAATACATTTACCTAAATCTACAATCAATGGAAAATGGATATATTTGGGAAAACTGGAAATTACGATTTTTGACCCAAATATTTCACGGTTCGAAATTTTTTATATTGTCAAAAAGGTTCAAATTAAAATCCCATATACGTCATCGGAAAGAGCTCGTCGAAGTACATAATATTCACATTTTTTAGTTTCTTCATTCTTTATAGGAAGGGAGCAATCGCCGATTAAATGTCGATTATTTTACTTTTTTGCCGGCGACATCGGTACATTTGAATCACTCTGTATTTTTTCCTATATACTTTTTTTTCTTATAAATCACACATAATCACACTTTAAAATGAATACCGAATGGGTCACCCAGGGGTAAAAATCGAATTTTCTTGATATTTTCCGACAAATCCTATTTTTAACCGACATTATTCCACACTATTTGCCTTATTTAGTGATTTTTTGTGTTTATTTTATCCGTTAATTATCTAGGAATACCTCACACTAATTTAAATTGCTTATTTTTTGGTTAAAGTTAGAAATAAATAGGTTTATTTGCATTGGAGACATGCAAAATTTATTTTTTTTTAATTTTCTAATTTTAGAAGATTGCTATAAAAACAAATAATTTCAGTTTATTTATTCGAAATTATTAAGATATGAGTGTCAAAATCTCGCAAAAATGTCCGTTTTTGTTGCAAAATTAAAAGGTTCCTGGGCCGATTTTGGCTTGGAATATACATGAATAAGGTTTTAGGAACCTCCTACTTTAAGTGCAGGGATATTTCATTGGATAAGTTACGCATTAAATGTAATTTTTATGGATTTTTCGATGATCCTACAACACTGGAATTCGCCATGTACTCATTATGAGTCATAAGTTCATTTTTGACCACACAGCCAATGTTATCACGTTTTACAAGTTTTGAAGTTCCCGCGAAAATTTGCGGTAGAAAAACTTTTTTTTGTTAATAAAGACCTAAATAAATGGATAACAGCAACCGTCATAATAATTTAGTTTATGTAGAAAATATAAAAAAATATATTTCAGATTTATTTGGGTTCTATGAATATTCCCTATTGTCATGGTCATACGCTTTTTTTTAAAGCGTACCTTACACGGTCAATAATACTGACAATATGTTATTATATTGAAAAAAAATATTGACCGTGTAAGGTGGACATATTGATGGTTTGATGGATTGAACTGACGCGAATGCGAATTTACGAATATCAGGCATCAATATCAGCGAGTAGGGATACTGTCAGTATTACTGATGGTCTAGGGTGCGCTGTCAATATTGGACCAATCCTTAGTGTAACGTTAGCTGCTGACAACAATGGAAGCAGCAAGCACGCTTTCTTACCAATCTTTCATCCAGCGCTTACGCTTTACTGTACGTTTTATGCCTAAACTTAAAATTATCGTAATATATTACATGCTCTATGTCGAAGATCCATTTTCAACAGGCACGGATAATAATAGGGTATACTGAAGGAAATATTGACAGTAATATTTATCCTGTAAGGTGGAAGAATATTGATACAGAAATTGAAGTGGATTGTTGAAATATGGTCAGTATTGATTGATTTCAATATTATTGACCGTGTAAGGTACGCTTAAAGTAAGGAATGAAAGGCTTGTAGTGTTCACTTTTTGATAAAACTAAGCGTTTCGACATTTGACAATCACAGATGACATCAGTAGCTAGTATTGGTTCCTTCCAAAAGTGCCCAGATCAGTAGTAGTGAGTGCTGGTCCGTATCAAGCTGACACGACAGGTCGCGTCGTTTTATTTTTGTTTGATTTTTGTGCTTTGTATTTGCGATATTGGTGTCTTTGTGAGTATTTTTTGTATAGTGTGTGTTTTAAACATTTTCAGCCAGATTCTCCAACGCTAGTCCGGTCTAATTTGACAACCAAAAGTTTTAAACTGACATGTGTAAGAATAAGACAACTAAGCTTTATACTATAAATTTATATCTGATCTTTTTCGCAAATTTATAAAGGAAAGGGCAATATCAGTACGTACTTTTGACAATGGAACTAAATTCATTACAGCAACTTCTTCCAAGATGAAAATTATTTGGAACCCAAACAAATCGCTGAAATATCAGAATAATTCATAAGTTTTTAATGACAACTTATTAACAAAGACAGGACAAAAACTTGTCAAAACATAACTGATCAACTACAAGATCTTAATTTAAACCAGTACTAAATCTTAAACCTTCTTAGTGAATCTGAACGTTTATTTTTAGACAGAGGGTAGATTTTCTTGGTGTTTGTTATTTAAGTTGAATGGTGAGTATAAGTCCTTTCCAGTCTTTTAGCATGCTTTTATCCAACCTCTAAACGTAAAATAGATCAGACTTCAACAGGGTGCAATTAATGACAACTGACATGGCCACCATATCGCGAGATCTAAGAAAAATTTTATTATAGTTGTCTAATCCACTAAGCAGACTAAGGTATTAGTAACGATTATACCTTCGTTTTATTAAAACCTGTACACTAGACCTTTTTAAGGGGTTACATACAGTTAGAATTTTCAAAAAATTGATTTTTTTTTAATTTCATTTTCGTAATGTACATATATTCCAGTACACACACAGAAAATTTCTAGGCAATCCGGCGATTATTTTCGAAGTTACACGCATATTTGTAAAGACGTGTCAGAGCGATTGCACACTATGTAACGTGCTTTTGAAACTTTAAACGCGTTTTTCTCAAAACTGTGTTTTTAAAGTCGGTGACCAAGATTCCTCGGAAACGGCTGAACAGATCTGTCCCAAATTTTAACACAAGCTTCTTAAGTATATTTTTTAGTAATTAATCGAAGGTTTTTTCTCACCGATAAATATTTTTTTATATATAAACACTTTAAGGCCAAAATTTTGGCCAAAAATCGATTTTTTTTCTGAGAAGCCGCCATTTTGTCAAAAAAAATTATTTTGCTTATTCCTTCGATTAACTAGATGATTATACATTACTTTAACGAAATCTGTTTGGTTTTTTCATTTTCGATGATCCAGTCCAGAGATATCGTGGTCACCGCAAGATGCCTTTTTTGAGAGGAACTCCTGGAAATCAGCTATAGCAGCTTTCAAAATTATTATTTTTACAAATACAAAAATCTTAAAATACAGTTAGAAGTTACCATAATATGTGTACAAATTTTCATATTAATAAATTTAAACGTCTTCTCAGGAAAAATTCTTGAAAAATCGCTTTTTTTAGGCCTCCTAACTGTATATAACCCCTTAAAGAGTTGGTATAGACTTAGTAAAAGTAATGTTTTAAGTGCATAAACCAGTACGCAAACAATGATTTACATATATGAAGGCTCACTTTTTAAAAAGGATAAAACCCTAAATAACAATGTTTTATAAAATAACTGTATATCCTTCATTAAATTTTTACCTGCGAAAAATATTTCTGATTTAAATATAGTTATGCAAGAAAGTTGTAAATTACAGGATAATTTTTATCAGTCATAAATTTTACGATTACGCTCAAAACGGCGTTACTTAAGGCTATTTTTTGTAACAGCTTACAATGATTATCTTTCGATGAATAGCAATTTTGATGCCAGGATAATTTACGATAAATTTATATACAGTGTTAAAATTTTAAAAACCCTAACCACTTTTTTGGAATGATATACTGCTACATAAAAATATCTTAAAATAACAATTACTTTGTAAATTGTCATCAATGAATTTATAGAGTTTATTTTCAAAAGAAAATGTCTACCAAAAATTAATCTTTTGAGATAGAGAGACAGCCAAATCGCCATGCTGGAATGCTTTTAGGCCTCGAAAAAATTAATGATTTTTATTCAAATCTAAACTTTTGCCCGAATTGTGACGTTCAAATTCAAAGTTTTATAATTTCCATTTGATTTTTGCTTAAATTTCTAAAAAATCACATTATAGATTCTTTAATTATGCGCGGGGGTTTAGTTGAAAATGCACTTAGTCTAAAATGGCGTTTATAACTAGGTAAAAAACAGGTTCATAAAAAATCTTTATATAAAGCTATGACACTATATCCATCCTCCAACGGCTTGCTTTACTCATTTTACTGCCCTCCTTTACAATCTCTGTTTTACGTATTTGCAACATTACAACAAAATATGTGCAGTTTTCATTGCAAACCAAAACAAAATTTCTCTCACTTTTAACCGACTGCAAAATAAGGAGATTCTGTGTTTGATTTTTATGTCTATAATATGTTCAATATGTATGTTGAAAGCATGTCTAATTTCTAAGAAATCACTAAACTGATCTCGATACGGTTTTCACTACTTTGTAGAGCAGTACTTTAGAAGGGGTTTAGGTAGATGTTGCCAAAGACTTTGCTTGTGTAAAACAGGAATCAAATAAACCGCGGGGACAAAGTTTCTGGCTTAAATTTGCTTGGGTTTGAAACGTTTGCTTGGAATATCGGCTATAAATATATAATTCTGATGGAATGATATGTCAGTATAAAATATAGCGGTGGAGAATTTTTTTATACCATAGGTACATATGGGTATGTACATATACAGGGTGATTCACGGTCGATGGTAGGTTAGACGTTTATGGAGAACGGAACGCGGGATTTTTTTGAAAATTTGGCAACGTGGGTAATTAGCTATGCTCTGTCCATCTAAAATATTTTCAGCATTGCGACGTTGCCGCTTCTATCAAAAAGTCCTAGCAACTTTATTTTTTTAAATGGAACACCCCATATATTAATAAATTTTTAGAATCGCTCTTTTATTACAATACTTTTTTGTTAATATTACCCTATACCTATCTCTATCGGTTTTCGAGATAAAAATTAGTTTGTGTTAAATATGGTCCAAAACATGGCCCTAATTACACGTAAGTAAATTAGTGCTCTCAATTCATGGAAAGTTGATATTTTGGCGGTAGTTTAGACAGACCCGATGTATTTATTTTTCACCATGAAATCGACTCCATATCATACAGGGCGTGCTAAGATTACTATTATTTTCGTTGTTCATAAAAGGGGTCAAATGTTCGTTTTTTTAAATGAAACCCCCTGTATATTAATCAATAAATTGAAAGACGAAGAAAAACGCTTTAAGATGGTACATCATATTCCTATACCTAAATCATCAAGTTTTCTTAATAAAAGCGCTTTTTTGTGAAAAAAAAAATAAAGACTTTAATTTTAAGTAACCATGGATATCAAACATCAAAATATCAAACTTACGACATTTTGACGACTGTGTTTAAAAAAATCTCCCAAAATGAACGCAGATAATCATTATTCAAACGAAGTTCTTATGAAATTATTTATTTTACACGGACAATGTGATCAAATCATTGCCAGAACTTGCAGAAAATTTAACCAAATGTATCCTGAATTGACACAAATGAACGAAAGGAAGTTTGTAAGATTACAAAATAATTTCATTTTAAAAAAGCACAAAATTAGCTTTTTTATTTATGATGCCACTTTAAATGCTGAGAGATATCTCGAAATACTAAGGACGACTGTTACCGATTTCGTCGAAAATTTATCTTTAGAGGATTATAGGAATTCGTGGTTTCAACTGGACGGAGCGCCAGCTCATTGCACCCAGGAAGTTTCCAGGGTACTTTATGAAATATTTGACGATCGTTGGTTTAGGCGCTTAGGGCCGTGGGATTGGCCACCGAGATCCCCCGATCTCACGCCGCTTGACTTTTATTTATGGGGTGTTTTAAAAGAAAGAGTGTACAGTACTCCAGTGCCTACCAAAGAAGAACTGCGACGGCGAATAGTTCGGTGTATTGAAGATCTGGATCCCCATGAAATTGAAAAAGCAACTACGAGTCGCGTACAAAAGCACATACTAAAATGTTTAGAATGTAATGGACAACATTTCCAGCATTTATTGTAAAAATTTCTTATTTTGTTTACAGTTTTGTTTTTTGAACCTTCCTAATTTTGTTATTTAATTTATTTTCACATGTTAATGAAATTATTTTGTAATCTTACAAACTTCCTTTCGTTCATTTGTGTCAATTCAGGATACATTTGGTTAAATTTTCTGCAAGTTCTGGCAATGATTTGATCACATTGTCCGTGTAAAATAAATAATTTCATAAGAACTTCGTTTGAATAATGATTATCTGCGTTCATTTTGGGAGATTTTTTTAAACACAGTCGTCAAAATGTCGTAAGTTTGATATTTTGATGTTTGATATCCATGGTTACTTAAAATTAAAGTCTTTATTTTTTTTTTCACAAAAAAGCGCTTTTATTAAGAAAACTTGATGATTTAGGTATAGGAATATGATGTACCATCTTAAAGCGTTTTTCTTCGTCTTTCAATTTATTGATTAATATACAGGGGGTTTCATTTAAAAAAACGAACATTTGACCCCTTTTATGAACAACGGAAATAATAGTAATCTTAGCACGCCCTGTATGATATGGAGTCGATTTCATGGTGAAAAATAAATACATCGGGTCTGTCTAAACTACCGCCAAAATATCAACTTTCCATGAATTGAGAGCACTAATTTACTTACGTGTAATTAGGGCCATGTTTTGGACCATATTTAACACAAACTAATTTTTATCTCGAAAACCGATAGAGATAGGTATAGGGTAATATTAACAAAAAAGTATTGTAATAAAAGAGCGATTCTAAAAATTTATTAATATATGGGGTGTTCCATTTAAAAAAATAAAGTTGCTAGGACTTTTTGATAGAAGCGGCAACGTCGCAATGCTGAAAATATTTTAGATGGACAGAGCATAGCTAATTACCCACGTTGCCAAATTTTCAAAAAAATCCCGCGTTCCGTTCTCCATAAACGTCTAACCTACCATCGACCGTGAATCACCCTGTATATGGTGGTCTGTTCGTCAGCCACTCTGACTGTGACCGTGCCTGATAAAGGGTAAGGGCGCAAAAATCGCAGGGGGACACCCAGACCAGAATCAAAAAGAATAGTCCTACCATATTTTATTTGTCATTTTTCGGTCTTGTGTTTTGAACTAGTGAAAGAATTAATGCTTTTGCATTTACCGACATATATTAAATATATTGACCGAAGAAAATTCCCCAGTTTCTATATATTCATATATAGACAAACATCCTTATATATATATATATATATATATATATATATATATATATATATATATAAAGCTTAGCTAATAAATACGTAATAATATTAGCTTTGTAATAAACGTAATAAAAATAGGTCAGTAATAAATATTTAAAAATTTGATTTTATATTTTCCAGCACTGAAAAAAAGGATACCTTGGTCGAAACGCATTTGCATTTTACCCAATGAAACCGCGACTCCAAATAGGGCCAAATGCATATTCTCTTAAAAAATGTATTTATCCTCTTGTTATCAAACCATTATATGATTCTGAATAAATGAAATATGCGATTGGTCCAAGAGTACCGGTCTGTTTCCAAAATATAAGATTGCTAAATTTTCTTAGCCTAAGAAATCAATAGCCATAATTGAAACTAATAATTTATTATCTCAAGAGTTTAGTTCTTAATTAAAGAGTACCTGTTTTTGAGTATCTTCAATTACTAATACAGAAATGTAAATGAAGTTACTCATTTCTTAATTGTAGTTTTCCCATTTTTTATGTTATTGGTTAAAAATCGTGGTTTCTTGCTTTAAAAGCATCATGAGTTGAGGCAAATAAAATTCTTTCCAAACAAAATTGTAAAGTTCATAATAGAAATTTAATTATATTTGGTGATAGGTCCTCGGTTTCTTCGTTGAAGACCGACCGGATTTGATTTAAACGATTGGTACTTTAGTCCAAATGTAGAAATTTTCAAACGTTTTGCCTTCAGTTGCCCGAGTCACCTTCAAGTAGGTTCACCAGTGGACAAAAAAATTGCACATATGAATAATTCACCGTCCAAGTTCCAGCCCCTTAAAAAGTATAGACTGTTGATTTGACGTATAAGAATTTATTATAAAAATCTGAAAATGCGGTTACTATAACTATTACGTGACAAAATAACAAATTTGTACAAAAAGAACATTATTTTTATGCATACTTACATCTTTTTTCAAATTATCGATGTAAATCTGTATTCTAATGACATCTCCAAAATTCCCAGACATTAGCGAAGTAATCTGTTTCTCTGTTAAATAGACCAGCAGCTTTGTCTCACCTAAGTTTTGTTCTAAAAATAATAATTAGTTGGTACACGATAATTTTATACGTACCACTGTGCACTTTCGCTTAGCTTAATACCTGGCGCAAGTAAAATACCCAGGATTAAAATTAAAAAAAAAACTTCGATATAATAAGTAAATCATGATGCAATTAACTAATCAAATAATTTAGTTTAGTATAATAGTAATTATTAAATGATTTCGATTAATTATATGATTTTTGTAAATTACACTCCTAATTGTGTACAAGCAGACTGTGACAGCTTGTTCAGAAAGATTGGTGTCTTTAATAAAAATCACGGTCGTCATTACTAAAGAGGGAGAGGCTCAAACAAAGATTTATCAACTTAAACTAAGAAATAAATCCTTTGTTTTAAGCACAAGGCGGATCTTCAATCTTCAAGTAGCTGGTTTTAGTTTTAAGGACAGCAGAACTTTTTATAAGGTTTGTCACGACAGACCCTAAAAGAGGGACGCCATTTTTACAACCTCGTGCATTATATAGGAAAGTGAAAAACGCTTAAATAAAAATACTATACTGCCTAATAAAAACCATAGCAACATTTTTTGAGCCAAGCAGCATAAGTAGCTGACATAAAATTTTATCTATACATTTTTATACAATTTTATAATTATATTATTACTAGGAACAATTTTTGGCCGTTCGCAGAAAAAATCTAAATTTAAATAACCCCAGAAAATACAAAATTGGCTTCTGAAACCTAAATTACTGAAGAATATCACACAAATACCGAAACTGACAATTATGTCAAAATCAACGGTTTGTTCTACTTGCAAAAATAATCTAAAAAATTTAGCCATATGCAATTCTTGTGGAAATAAACTTTGCAGAAACTGTTCTGGTCTGACTCAGAAAGAGTTCAACTGTGCTATACTGGTAGTTAGAAAATTAAAATTTTTCTGTGCTGAATGTGACAATACGAATACTACCTCAAATAATTATTCGCAAGATCTCTTTCCAACTCAAAATTCAAATATTTTAAATGATGGCCATGACAGCTTTAATGAAGAATATCTAAGCAAAAAAGTGTTTCAAGAAGAAATTTCTAAAATATTTACCTTTTTTGAGTGCATTAAACAAGAAATTACTAATTTAAAAGAGTCTAACGTTGATTTGGTACGATTTCTCTCTTCTGAAGAATATGTTAAGATGGCTCAGGCTAAAAATGTTAATACGGCACCAAAAAATATCCATCTAAACAGCCATTTTGGAGTATACAAAAACAATTACAGTTCTAATGAAAACGTTGATGATCTTCGAGGAAAAGTTTTAAATTCTGTAAATAATAAAAATCAAAACGTCAATCAAGAAAACGTCAGGCAGAATATCAAAATTTACAATGAACCAAACTGCAAAACAAACTTATCCAGTGAAGCGAACTTAAAAAATCAAAATTCTTCAGAAAATGTCAACTCTTATAAAAAGGTAAAAACCAAATCTAAATTTATACGAGGCTCAAATGAAACTAAACTTTTAAAATCCTCAAATACATTCTGGATTTTTGCAACAGGATTTAGTAATAAAACCAAAGAAACCGACGTTATTAAATATTTGAAGCAATTCAAAGACCTGGAATATATTTGTGAAAGACTTCAAACAAAAAATCAACATTCTATTTCTTTCAAGATTGGCATTCCTTATCAGTACAAAAATGAATTTTTCAAAGAAGATATTTGGCCACTAGGAATATATATTAATCAGTATTTCCCTCCGAGAAAACTAAATTCAAAAAATGAAGGCGATGTTCCAAAAAACTGAATAATAGCGGTAACATACTAGTTGCACACTTAAATATTAGATCATTAAAATTGTCTTTTTATGAGTTTAAAAAATTTCTTTTAGATCTCAACCCCGACATTTTTGCAATAAGTGAAACTTGGCTTACTAATAACGACTCTTCATTAAGCTTTGAAATTTTTGGTTATAATTTTTTCAGGAAAGATAGAAATGGTAGAGGAGGGGGTATTGGTGTATATGTCAAAAAATATTTAAAAGTAAAAGAAATAAGTGTTCCAGACACTGCACCAATAGAATTACTTTGGTTAAATATTTTAATTAACAGAAAAAAATTAGGGTTAGGTGTTGTTTATAAACCACCAAATGTAAATTATAACTCTCTTCTTATTCTTGAGCAAATAATTCCACATGTTTATCTATCAGTTGATAGACTTATCGTAACTGGTGATTTTAACATTGATTTTTATAACAAAAGTATTGACGGAATTTTTCTTGAAAACCTGTTTTCTACATTTAGTTTAAAACAAATAATTACAGAGCCAACTAGGCACGAAAAATCCCCTAAAATTATTGACCATATGTATATTGATGAAAACCTTGACCTAACTGACTTTGGCACTACCGAAACACAAAATATTCAAAATAGCTTAGGTAAACCTATTACTGATCACTCCATGATATTTTGTAAGATTGCAATTCCAAACAAAATACCTGTACAGGTGAAATATTTTAGAAATTTTAATAATATAAATCTAAACATATTTAATCAAGATTTACAAAATATTGACTGGAAATGTATTGAAAGCACAGATGATTTTGAAAACAAAGTCAAAATTTTTAATAATAATATTATAAATTTATTTGATAAACATGCACCTATCCAAATAATAAGAAACAAAAAATGCAGTCCATGGATTACTAACACCATTAAAGAAATGTCTAAATTAAAACGAAAAGCTTTACAAAAATATAAAAGGGATAGATCCCAGATTTCATGGAAATCTTATATAGATGCTAGAAATATTTTAACAAAAGCTATTAAAAAAGAAAAGCAAACTTTTATAAGACTTAATATAAGTACTAACAATCCACAGCAATTTTGGAAAAATATAAAAAAATTTAACATTAATTTAAAAGAATCTAAATCTATTAGTGAGTATCCTGCTGCAAACGATTTAAATAGTTATTTTATTAATTCTGTAAAAGATATACATCCTAATGAAAATTTATTATCATTTTATATAAATAATAAGTTTGCTGGAATTGATAAAAATGTTTTCTTTACCTTGAAACCTATTTCATGTTATGACATTACCAAGATTATATCAAAAATTAAAACAAATTCTTGTGGGGCTGATGGCATAACCTTACGAATGCTAAATCTTTGTATCAGTAATGACTTTTTAAATGCTCTTAAACATATAATAAACTATACTATACTTAATAATTCTTTTTCAGATATATGGAAAACCAGCATAGTTATACCTATACCAAAAGTATATAACGCGCAAAATTTAAATGATTTTAGACCTATTTCTTTACTTTCCATCATATCAAAAATACTTGAACGTGTAGTTTTTAATCAGGTTATAGAATATATTAATATAAATAATATTTTGCCTGATAACCAATCTGGATTTAGAAAAGGCTTTAGTACTACCACTTTACTTTGTAAACTTAAAGACGACATATTAGTAAACTGGGATTCAGGTTTTGCTACCAGTATTATATTTCTTGATTTGGAAAAAGCTTTTGATTCTTTAAATCATAATTTACTTTTAGCTAAACTTAAATATATCGGTTTTAGTAGTTCAGCCTGTCAATGGTTTAAAAATTATTTATTTAATCGAAACCAGATTACAAAAATTACTAGTGAACATATAATAGAAAACTCTACTTCATTACCTGTTTACAGAGGGGTTCCTCAGGGATCAGTATTGGGACCATTATTATTTATTCTTTATACATTTGATTTTTACCTAGCTATTAAAAATGGAACACTATTATCTTTTGCTGATGATACTCAAATTTATTATCCAATTCACTATACAAATTTAAAAAATTATGTATCTTTAATAAATAAGGATTTATCTAATATTTCACAAACTATTACACATCATGGCTTAAAAATAAATGAAACTAAGACAAACCTTCTTGTAATTGGTCCTAAAACTTTGGTTACAAAAATTGAAAATAATTCTGATTTCAATATTATTCTCAATAATGATTTTATATTACCAACTATCAAATTAGGAAGGAATCTTGGCGTAATATTTGATCAAAATCTAAACTTTGATGCTCATATAAGAAACATAGTAAAAAAAGGATATTATAAATTAAGGATCTTGTATCATTTTAAAGAATTTTTAAATATCGAAACAAAACTTAAACTTGTAGATTCGATCATTATAAGTGGATTAGATTATTGTGACGTTATATATCATAAAAATATCAGCTACAATTCTAAACAAAAACTACAAATCCTACACAATAACTGTGTAAGATTTTCAGTAAATCTTAAAAAATATGATCACATTACCTCAACATTCAATCAGTATAAATTAATTAAATTAGAAACTAGACGTGAAATTCATCAAACTTGTTTCATTTACAAAGTCATAAACACTAAAACACCTGATTATCTATTTAAAAAATTAGAATTTCGTAATAATGTTCATTACGTGAATACAAGAAATCAAAACAACTTAACTATACCATCACACAAAACAGAAAAGTATAAAACATCTTTTAAATATAATAGTGCAATCATATATAACAGCATTCCCTTCTATCTAAAATATTTTACTTTTTCAACTTTTAAAACTTATTGTAAAAATTATTTAATCGGGGTGGAGTTGGAAGAATGATTATATATAATCAAAATTCTACCTTTTTGTGCCAACTAGTGTGTTACTATTGTTATTCATTTTTGTAAAATATTTATGCATGATATTATATTGTTACTTTTTACACTGTTTATTGTTTACTGGCACAAATAAATAAATATTATTATTATTATTATTATATCAAATTGGTCGATAATTTTCATATGTAATGTGAACTGAAATAAGTTATACGTACCTTCGAATTTCGCCACTAAGTGACCCAGATTCCAATCTTCCAGTAACTGGTGAATTGCCATAATTACCGCTAAGAGCACAACACAGATCCTCCCTCATCAAGTCGGTGCATTTTTTAAATTTTTTTTGCTATTGTTCTATGTTCTATGGTCTTGGATTTTTCAATTTCAATCTAATAGCGTCTTCCATTCACTTTCTGTAATGTACTCTTGGAGCACTTTTAGAGTGCTGTCAACACATTTTTAGTTATTAGTTTATATATTCTTATATAAACATGTAACGCTTGATTACATATAACTTGAAATCCATTATTTAATAAAACGATTTTTCGTATACGTGCTTTATTTTGTGCGAGCCCCTTATATCTGATTGCGACCCCCTTGGTGGTCGCGACACGATACGACTGATGGATAAGGTTTTCAAGTGGTAAAACACCAATATCAGTTGATTTAGGAATCTTTGTTAAGAATTTCATGTTTTCTCAACGAATGGATGAACCTCTTGCTCACTCGTCGTTCTAGCTACTTACGAGATCGATCTGCAGGGACCTTACTACCTGGTTAAGCGATTGTTGTAGTACTTGTTAAAAAATTCTGGAATGACCGCAATAACAACACGCATACAATACCAACAATACAGCCCGAACAATTTATTTACTGGACTAATAAAGTAATTTACTATTTCAATCATGGATTTATTAAATAAAAGGATTCGATATCCGTATGCTGTGAGCATAATCGAACGTGAAGCCTTATATTTTGTTGTTTGTTATTCTCTTGGGGGAGCAGTTTACGAACTACGAACATAGACAAGACTACGAATTACTACGTAATTGAGTCAAGAATGGTAGTAGAAAGAGATAAAATAGCATTGGAGTGGTGGAGCTCAGAAGTGTTGCTGTCTGTGCTGGTTGTTTAGGAAATCGGCTGAACCTCGGTCTGAACACCGGTTACACTTACGTCCTTGTCTAATGAACTAGAAAAGAAAAAGTGCGACGTATAGATTTATAAATGACTCGGAGCGACTTTAAATAAACACCTTTAGAAATAACATAACCTATAAATAATAAAACCTTTTTAACTTGAATTTATTATTATTTAGCAGAAAATAAAGTAATTTATGGCTTTTATTACTTTTAGCAAATCTTGTAATGCTTCTAACGTATTTTTTGTACACGAATACAAGGTAAAATAAGATGTGGCCAATGTTTACAAATTGTGTTTACAGTGTCGCTTAGAATGGTTTGTTTTGGCTTCAAAGAATGTTACATCATCCCGTATCCTTTTATTTAATAAATCCATGATTTCAATAGTTTTTTAATCGATACATCAGCTACATCGATTGACTTCTGACATTATTACTAAACGGTCAATATACCGGAGATATACTATTAAAAACTGAATGATATTTGCCGTTGCAATTCAACGTTTAGTCAAATAAGGTTAATGTGATTCGCGTGAAAATGCAGGTCCTGATTACCGCTCTTGATATGGATTTTGGGTCTCCGGGCATCCGGAAATCGTTCTTAAATTAAAGGGTCTTTAATCTACCGTGTACACTTAAGATTGTTTTATGTTTTAAGTCTATAGGATATAGGTATTGAGTTGCTGATGCCGTATAGAATTATTTCTAAATTAGATTGAGATACTATACTTATCATAAAAATTAAACACCTGGGAAAATAATGGTTACACGCAGAAAAAAGATTATATAGTCAGTAGCGATACTCCTCTGTGCGTCGCGTCGTCGTCTAACGTCAGAGGTCAGGGGGAGAATATAGTCCAAACAGTGAAATTAAAAGTGACTCAACAATAAGAATTATAATTATAATAAATTTATTATTATAAAATATTTTAATATATATATATATATATATATATATATATATATATATATATATATATATATATATATATATATATATATATAATAAATGTAAATGCGAAGATTTACTTCTTCGCTAGTGCAGCGAAAAGGCCGTGAATGAAAAATAAAAATAATGAGGACTATCTTTGATTCCGGTCTGGGTGACCTCCTGCTATCGATTTCTGGGCTATTACCCATCAGCGGGCAGGCTTACACCCAGGGTGGCTGAAGAACAGACCACGATTTGACCAGAATCAAAGAGAGTCCTTATATCCAAAATGTTCGGAAAGGATGGGTAAGATGTAGTGGCTCGCGCCAACTAGTTCATATATATATATATATATATATATATATATATATATATATATATATATATATATATATATATATATATATATATATATATATATATATATATATATATATAATTATTATAAAATATTTTGCGTTAAGAAAAAATATCTTGGTGCAAGATTACATTTTTTATCCAAATTGATCATTTTTAGAAAAAAATAACATTCAGCACAAAATTAGTGCCACGATTGAAGGAAGTATTTTTACTTATAAAAAAGTAAGTAGTTACGCCAAATCAATATACACGAAAAAAATGGATAATTGGTAAGGGAGTTTTTTTTGGCCGTGTATACTTTAATGAAATTTGGTACACACAGAAGAAATATTTTATGGTTAAGAATAAAATACTCTACTTGAGTAAATCGCGTACTTATACGCAAGATATATGAAACCCATGGCAAGAATTTTCTTGTGAGACTTTGTCGAGCCAAAAATCTTGGGGTAACAAAGGAAGTCATAAATATCTTCACAGAAGTATTAACTTTACTCTTACTGAATGAGAATAAAATTGCGCCAAGATAAAACCAATATCTATTCGTCCCATTTTCGGGACATCTCTCGGAAATGGCCCGTTTTCCTTTTAAGTTTTTCTATATGTTTTAATTACATATATGTTTATCAATTCGTTTTTCAACTCTTTGTCTATGAAATAAATAAAAGCAGGATATCCGAAAAGTATTAGTATGCTCAAATATCTTTGCTATTATAGTAATAAAGATAGAGACATCAAATTTTAGGTGTCTTATTGGTTGATAAATCTACTTTTTTGAGTAAATCGCGTACTTGTATATACGGAAGATATATGAAACTCATGGCAAGAATTAGATTTTCTTGTGAGACTTTGTCGAGCCAAAAATGTGCGTTTCCTGGGGTAACAAAGGAACTCATATCTTGACAGAAGTATTAACTTTACTCTTACTGAATGAGAATAAAATTGCGCCAAGATAAAACCAATATTTGTTCGTCCCATTTTCGGGACATCTCTGGGAGATGGCCGAATCGACTAGTTGATTTGTATTGTATTTCTGGGGGTTCTGAGCTTTCTGAAAGGGCATAGAAAAAAACTCTCCATAATAATCTTCATGGATTGCTTTACAAAGGCAATCATGCTCCTTGCAAATAAAATAATTTTAATGAACTTTTTCATTCCATGATCACAAATAATTAGATTTAAATATGATAATGGTGTAACATCGATTCCTGAATTTCGTAAACATTGTCAACAGTTTCCTACTGAATTCATTAAAATATGTTTTTATGGCGTGCACATTAGCCAAACAAATTCGTTCGTTAGCATTTGTTCGCCTTCGTTTGCTTAAAGACATGTATTTACTCACCTTACGCGATCAAAGGGGCAGTATATTCTATACGCATTTTTCTTGGAGTTGTAGGATAGCACGGCAGGTATTGCCACAAATGGATGTACGACTTCTTTTTTCTAGGTTATACCCGTAACTGAGTATGTGGCATGTGTTACTCGATTTATGTTGGGGTGCACAACCGCATTCGTAGCCCTGATGAAGCCAAGGAGCCGAGATACATGTCACAATCCGCTATATTTTTTTTTCCATGTGCTTATAGGATACCACGGCAGATATACATATTATATTTGCTTCCGTAGCGTCGCGATTGATGCCCCCAAAAAATGGGTCTTTTGACTAAAGCCACAAATGGGTATACTGGCTCCTGTTTGTGGTTCTTGTTTTTTTCAGGTTTGCCTTTGTGGCGTGTGTGTCCCGACTTGTGTTGGAGTGAACAACCACATAAGTAGCCCTGATGAAGCCAATAAGCAGAAACACGTGTCAGATGGGTTACCATAATACTATTTTTCTTGTTCTGTTCTATTCCGGCCACGCCCACAATAGTTCACTTTCGTTTTCACTAACGATCCGCGGTCGCTTCTGGCATATTTTTTCTGTCTCTGGACTTATTGTAAGGTAGCTATGCCCTTCATGGCGACGCTATTTGATGTCCCCTAAGAAAGGGGTATGTTGGTTGAAACGACAAAGGGATGTACTGACTCCTATTTGTGGCCTTGTTTTTTTTTTGCTTTTTTTAGGTTACATCCGTAACTGAGTATGTGGCGTCTGTTTCTCTATTGGGGTGCACCACCACATACGTAGCCATGACGAAGCCAATGAAATGAACAGAAACACGTGTCGGACGGGTTAACATACCACCTTTTTTATTTTCTGTGACTACTCCGTTTTGACATTTTTTTTTTCATTTTCCTTGCTTGCATTCGGTATATTGTTACTACAGTGCTGCCTTCTGCCTCCATATAGAGCTTAGCCATAAAGGTTTAATCGTGCGCATTTCGCAACATTTTGTGTTTAATAAACATTAAGAAGGGCCCATAATTAATTGACACTTTCGCATAAAATTTTTATAAAACTTTATTTACCTGATATAAACAAAAACATTTAAGTGTATTATTACGTGCGCACACACTTACACACGGGAATATCTAACGGCCTTAAAATTGTAAATTTTAGCACCAAAATGGAACATAAAAGTCCATTACAGTACTGTAACAATTCCATAATTCCACCCGATTCACGGGGGTGGAATTTTTGTTATGGTTAGAGACTTGCCATATTTTTGTATTGGGTGGAATTCTGTGGTACCAACACACAGGTTGTTAATACTTTGTTATCATTACTATTAATTCTACAAGTAAATTTTAAGGCAAAACCAGAGTGCTCCCGTCTGTTGTTAAAAATCCTTCAATTAAAAGATTTAATTAGGAGTCTAAATTCTGTCTCATTAGCTGAAGACGACACGAAATGTTTGGTTTGTGACCCATTGTGTTTTTCCATTTTTACAAATTAACGGGTGTTTTTTTAATTGGACCTTGTTATTCGTAATTAAGGCCGATGGTGCCCGATGATTAAGATCGGTTTAATTACGCCTCACGATTCGTTCACACATTTTACTGGAATTTTATGACCCTTCAGTAATTAAATCAACAATATTAAGGATATGTACTAATGAACAGTTACTAGCAAGTGGTACAAAAAATTACAAGGTATATATCTATCATCAAGGAGGCTACAGGAATTATCGCAAAACATTGCCAATAAGGGAATTTTAATGTATTTGAAACTCAACCCAATGTATTGGTCCATCTATCCTACATGCCTTTTAGGTTAAATTACACAAGTGGTGTATTATCTCTCTGGTGTGTCTATTACGAATCTCCCAGAAGAATAGATTTTTGTTTAAATTTTATTGTACTTCTTGCTTTAGTAAAAAAGTGGGTCTCTTCCAAATTTGTTCAATTACTAACATTTGGTCTTGTAATGTATCAAAACTTAATTAAAGCTAAAACTTAAAACACAAATTCAAATGTGCTTTTGCATTCGACCAATTTTTTCTACGGATTTCTATGATTTTTTAAATATATTTTTCTAATAATAATACGTGGGCTTGGTTCTCGCACCAGTAGATTTTTAAAATGCTCCTGCATTTATTTTAAATATTAGGAGAATATCTGCATAAGCCAATGACCTTTATAATACAGTATATCCGCGGATTTGGTTTAGAATAGGACAAATGGACCAAATTTTGCAAAATACGTAAAAATGTCACTCCTAATAAAAGTTGTTGCTTTTAAAATAACTAAGACTTACGTTATGAAAATTTTACTTTTTATTTATTATTAGTGAGATTTTGCAACCAGAAATTCGAAACAGGCTAACCCATAAACGCTAAACTTTAGAGTGGTGTTTTAATCAGAGTTTTTGCTACATTTACTAATTGACTTTCTAAACTCACCAAAAATGGGGCAGGCTTTTAACATTTCAATTTAAAGGTTTTTATAAATCGCATGTTTCAAACATCACTTTATATTTTAGCGTTTGGGGGTTAGCATGTCTGGAATTTCTGCTTGCAAAATGTTCCTATTATTAAAAATACGAAAACGTTATTTTGCGTAACAACAAACATACCTTTTTTATCATTTTCTACCAAAAGAGCAAATTTTAATATGAAATATGTTTTAAAAGAAACCCTAAGTCGTAGTACAAGCTTTCATTAAAAAAATTAAATATTAAAAGTAACGAGGTTTATCACATTATCTTTTTAAAGTCCCAACTATTCTTTAACCAGAGTACTAGTTTCTACATATTAAACATTAGTGACACCTATGGACATGTCTTAATTAAATGAGGCAATCATTTAATTTAAAATAAGTCTCATCAAAATGCTATCTACTGAACAAAGGATTTTTATAGTCCAGTGTTATGGGGATGGCAAAGTATCGTATCGCTACATCATGAAACAATTTAGCGAGAAATTTGTAGGAATTCCAATAATTGAAATGACAATCTACAACGCAATAAAAAAAGTTCCAAAGAACTTGTTCGGTTTTGGTCTCAGAAGAAGAAGAAATATGACCAAAACGATGCTGCCACAGTTTTAGTTCTTCAGTGTTGGAGAAACTCCGGTGGCGTACCTTAGAAACCGTGCCAAACATCTTCTAGAAGTTGTGAACAAAACTCCGTTCAAACCACACTTTAACCAAACATTTGAAGAGGGAGATGAAGCGAAAAGACTAGATTTTTGTTTATGGATGGGAGACCAAATTTTAAGCGGAAATATCCATTTTCATAAATTTATTATGTTTTCTGATGAATGTACATTTTAATGGAACTGAAGCATCCCAGCATGTCAGGTACTGGTCTCGAGAAAACCCCGAATTTGGAGTAATAAGGCGAAGACAATATTTTACCAAAGTGACCGTGTGGTGCGCGATATCTGTACATGGCCCACATTTTTTTAATAACACCTGCAATAGAATATCTTACTTAGAAATGCTGGATAAATTTTTTAGCGATGAACTCGAAAATTTGGCATTAAATTTTCGCTAAAAAATGTATTTTCAATAATATGGTGGTCCAGCATATTGCGCTCACGAGGTAATAGAATGGCTTCACCGCAGATTTGGTCCAAGGTGGATTGGTAGAAATGGCCCAATTTTGTGGCCCCCAAATAGCCCCGACTTAACGTTAGCCGATATGTTTCTACGGGGCCGTTCAAAACAAATAATTATTTATGCCACTCCAATACCAAATAATATTGATGTGCTAAAAGGCAGTATTGCCCAGGCTGTTAGTTCAATATCTCAAGAAGAAATGAGAAATTCATTCAGATATCTAAGGAAGCAATTATTAGAAACATATGTTGAATATGGGGGTGGTTTTTAAATTTTGATATCTTTATTGTATTGCGTAGTTTATATCATATTGTTTTGAGTTTAATTAAATGCTCGTATTATTTAAAAATTCCACATGAATAAGAAGTATTTTGAATTGAATAATTGCTTCATTTATTAAAGACACTGAAAGACATGTTTAAAGATGTCATTATTGTTCAATATGTAGAAACTAGTACTATGGTTAAAGGTATGAGAGAGAATAGTTGGGACTTTAAAAAATAATGTGATAAAACTTGATACTTTAATATTTAAATCTTTTAATGAAATTTTGTACTTCGGTTTAGGGTTTAATTTAAAACATACTTCATATTTACTCTTTTGGTAGAAAATGATAAGTAAGGTATGCTTACTTTTAAGCAAAAGAACGCTTTAGTATTTTTTATACCCTATATAAAAAATTTGAATTTTCATAACGTAAATCTTATTTATTTTACATGCAAAATTTTTTAATAGTAGTGACACTTTTACGTAACTTGCAAAATTTGGTCCATATGTCCTCTTCAAAACCCCATCCGCGGATATACTGTATAATAAATGACCTGAAGACATTGAGCATGTTGCCTCCTGCCTGCTGACATTTTCCCTTTGGCTTAAATTTAACTTAGGTATGCTTAATAACTTATGCTTGTTTGCCCCCTCCCCCTCTAGATTTTAACCGGTGGCACCCATGCCTGAAAACGCACAACGGCGTAGTGACTGAGACCGACCTTACAATACAAAGTGACTCGAAATTTTCATGAAAAAATTATATGGGTTATGACGTCGGTTTCCCTTAGACCACAGAACTTGTGCAAATAAGTAGGACGCAAAGATACTAGGGAGCTCTAATATTTAAGATCAGCGTGAAACCCTTTAAATTATATCATTCACTTTAAAATGTAGGTAAAAGTAAATTAATAAATAAACTGATTTTTATTGAGAAACACCCACCCAATTAATTTAATAGGTAAATAATTATATTATCACTTATTTTAACTTATTTATTTTTCTCTTTTAGGTTTTATTCTCTTGTATTCTTGCAATAAAAATTATATTTGTTTATTGATTCTAAATTTTGTTCTGATTTACAATCTTGATCATTAAAGTAGACCCTAACTGTCAAATGTACTTAAGTGTTTACTATAATAGGAGTTTTATTGTTACTGACTTTATTGTTTTGATTAAGTGTACTCACTTTTATCGGCTTTAAAAATTCAAACCTAAATGCTGTTTTACAACTATTTTACACAACTATTAAACCATTTTATTTTTCAATAAAAAACAAACAAAATAACGATTCTTTATGAGCCTTTTGTCTTCGAAATGTATTTAACATAAATTGGAGACTATAAAAAATATTGACCATCCATTCTCCCTTTTTCTTTCGCAAAGATAGATTTTTAGCTGGATTTGTATCAATAAAAAGTTTTAAAAATTACACAGAATTGGTAATTTTTTTAAATTTGGAAGAAAACAATTAATCAGTAACTATTAAAACAATTAAATTTTGTTGTGAAGGTTCCTTGTAGAAAGTAAAATTCAGGACTGCACCTGCACATGAATGCAGCAAACTGGCCCATACCATAATATAAGCATTATTATGACTTACACACTTGTACACTGCTCAAAATGACCACCATGAACTTCTTGGCAATAAGAAAGTCGATTTTGGAACTCACTGCTCATATTTTCGAGAATGGCAGGTGTTACTTCTCGAAACCAAAATATTAAATATTATTATCGCCAGATTTAAGTAAGCATATTTTGCTACTTATTTATTTTTATCCCCAAGAAAAGTTAGTAGACAAATGCAGGGGTGGATCCAGGATTTAGCAAACCTAAACATTTACCCCAAATTCACAAAGAAGTTTTAAGACTTTGCGACGCACTTTGTTAAATAAAAAAAAATAAAAAAGTGTTTAGTTCTAAACTGTCAAAGATACTATGATGAGTATCATTGACCAAGTACTTACCGCTTTAAACTTGAAAAGAACATTAAATAAAAAATTCAGGAAGATACTCTAAGAAAGAAACAGAAACAGCAGGGTGCTCTGTGTGAAGCAGTTGTAGTAGAGCGCGTGCAAATTAGCCCTCAGCTCAGTTAGCCGGAAAGGTTCGATTGGACGCCACCAGTTTTTTACACCGACACAAACTGGAAGTCGCCTAGGTGGTTTAGGAACCTGCTTCAACACATAGCAAACCTGCTATTCATAATTGAAAATTAAAACATAGGGCGCAGTGAGCTGGATAAAAACAACATAATTACATATAACCCTGTACATATATTTACACAAAACAGAAAAAAAGAATTTTCACAAGTCTTGTTACAAATGTTGTTCATACATTTGGTTGGGCGATTTTGCCCCCGCAAAATAAATAAATTAAATCAGATAAAAAAACTCTGTCCTCATACACAAAAAATCTAGGCTGGCTCCTTAGCCCCTACTGAAGAAGACAGGACGGCTGCTTAGCGCCCGTCAAAAGTAAACAGGGATGTTTTGTAGCCCCTGCCGAAGAGAAAGTAATAGGGATGCTTGGTAGCCCCTACGGAAGACCCTAGGAACAAAACAATTCCTAGTAGTTACAGTAATTCAACTTTAATTAATAAAAAAAGGTATACATTACGTTAATAGAAAAGGGTAAAATTTGGAAAGAAACAGTTTACTGGAACTAAACAGCAAAATTTAAGAATATTAAATAAAAGGTTAATAATAAAAGAGAAAGCCAGTCGCTTGAAATCAATCGCAAAATTTACGTTAAGTTACAAAACCTAAAATATGAAGTTACTTTAATTAAAAAAAAAATTACCAATGAAAGAAGTAATCGCAAAACACAGATTGCAAAATCTAAACAAACTTAGGATAATATTAAAAAGTTACTTTAATAAACAAAATAAATTATTACTCAAGGACATCGATATCTAAACTGTAAAGTTCATTGATACTTTACCGATAATCGTTAATATTTACAAACTACTACATGATCACTAATTGACCAGGTTTAACGCTGCATTATGTTATCTTACATTAACAATAAAAGTATGTACAACAAAAGAAAGATAATTGATAATTAAATCGTAAGTTTACGCAAGATTACAGGTATAAACAAAGAAAAAGGCTTAAGTGAAGACAGTAAAAATAACTAAAAATTGAAACCCCAGTTAGCTACCCGAGCACTACCCGAGTAAACTAAATCCATGTAAGATAACATAAAAAAAATAATAATTGAGTTTAGAAAAATTCTGGTCTGGTGAAATTAAGAGAAAACGCCCCTTATATGGAGAAACCGTTTAAATATGAACAATTAAACAAAATACACCGCTTATGTGCCTTTATAAAACACAAAGCTCACATTAAAAGCTACCATCAAAGCAACTACTTAACTACTCAAAAGCAAACAACATGATATAAAAAAAATGGATAATAAATATATACAAGCGACTATGTAGCTAAACTACCCTAGGTTCCAAGCAGTACGGTATAATAAGAAAGGTGTAAAATGTGTATGAGCCTAGTAAGTTTATTTCCCCAAAACAATAGTCAAGTGACAAATTTGAAAATTAAATAGTAAGTTAACCCCTCTGAACACATAAAAAATTACTTAACCAATCGATATAAATAAAAGCAAATATAAATCTAAGCTTTCCAACTTCATAAACATAAAGCCCGACACTTCAAGCTCATACACCTTTTTACTTATACAAGAAAGGGACCTATCTGGAATATTATTTAAGTACATTTACACAAATTAATAAATTTAAAAAAAACACTGACTATACTTAACGCTTTAATTTTTCAGTCTGGGGTATGTGACAGGCTTGTCAACTTGGCGTTTACGATAACAAATTGTAGTGTCAGAACTAAATAGTACCACAAATTCCTTTATATCTATATAAATTACGGTTTGAAATTATAATTATAGATAGTAGCCCCTGCATATGATTCAGTAGCATAAAGTCAATAAAAAAACTTGATAAAAGCAATCTACCTTGTAAACGGGTGATTGACTATTTAAATTGAAATAAAATTCAAGCCTCAGTCGTACAACTGGCCCGTAAGCTGGTATAAAGAGGTTCTAAACATAACTTATGGATTGTATGAGCTTTACGGTACACAACTAGAAATTATTCAAGCTTTTAAAAGAATGCAAATCAGGTAGAGCAATATTACTATTAAGAAATTGAGAAGCTTGGTTATTATCAGTCAAAATATGAGGTAGCACAAAGAGCTACAAAAACCAGTCTTAGTACAAAATACTTTAAAACAGAATTTCGATAATTACGGTTCGCTAAAATCTTAATTAAAATTTAGGGGCATAAGAAAAAAATAGGCGATTAATAAGTAACTCAGGAAACACGAGGCAAAAACAAGCTTCAAGGTGACTTACCTCTTCAAGAGGGCTCGATATCCAAAACTCCCCCAACAAAACACCAAAAGGGGGGGGGGCAGCTACCAGCGGTCTCCAAATCGTCAGACCGATGTTGATGGCTGAAGGAAATAAAAGAAAGAAAACCCTTAGAATGAACATTCTCGCCCAGCACGTGGCGTCTACGCATAGACAAAAAAAACGTATAATCTCACCTGATTATCGAACGACGTCGCCAATAAATCCTGCTCTTGCAGGTAAAGTCCAGCAAAAGAACCTTGACCGCCGTCTCAGGACTAATCCAACACTTGGGGCCCCAAACTGACCCAAAAAAAAACCGAGACTGCGAACGGCTACCTTCGTCGACAATCAAGTTGGAAATGTTAACTCGTGGGCCGGTGAATAAATTGACATTGCTATCCCACTACCGACACATAACAAAATGGTGTCCGTCAATTTCCGTCCTGCCCTGACAAACCTAAAGGAAATCTTCCACCACAACCTGTGGCTTTAACTACAAAGCGCCAAATAACCGGCTTACCCACGCGAAAATGCTCAGTTGCTGTGGGGCAAATTTTAAACTTACAAAGCGGCAACGCTGGAAACTTTCATAGTGCCAGCTGTCAGTCAAAAAAGGGGTTCTAACCAAAGTTAACCCATTTCTAGAATTTCAACAAATTCTGTAGAAATTAATGCCGTTTGAATAATACAGACATACAGAATAATACAGAAACCAAGACAGTAAAGGCAATGCGATCCAAGGAAAAAATCGAGGGCGCTTCAATGTTGGAAGAGAATGTAAACAAGGGAAAAAACAAGTAGGTGTACCCCTAAAATTCAAATTCTAAAATCACGTTAGCATAAATAGACTAAGGGCGACTTGTCTATACACACAGGGTGGACTTTAAGCAAGGCAAAAAAAACAAAGTTCATCAAACCCAATCAAACAAAAGGAACATTAAATTGAACTACGGGCCATGAAGGATGGACATTGGACCGCTGATTTGGGCAATCAAGATGGGCAGGGAGTAACTTGGGACACAGGGCAATGCAAGCCCGCCCAGTGTAAGAATGAAGATTCAGCTTCTTAATCAAGGTAAATTATTAAGTAAAACTAAACAGGCAATCGCGAATAAAATTAATTAGTAAACACATACCCAGACAATGTGGCAAAAATGGCCTGTCACAACTTAAGGTTTAAAGAAGGGCTTAGTAATTAATAATGGTACTAACTATTAATACCGGTGCTGAGATTGACTAAAGTCAGGGGGTAATTATGATGTTACGTTGTTGTTGGACGGTCAATGGGAGGGGGGGGGGGCTTGAGCCCCCGAAGCCGCCCGTAGGTCCGCCAGTAGACAAATGAGGTTATAATTTACCACTGTCAAAATATAGCGTAAGTTAAATAAAAACTTATTTGGCGCTAATTACCCCATAGCATTATCTTAAACAACTATCTTTAGGCTTTTACTCCTTTAATGTAGGTAAGTCTGGATTTGTAGAAAAATAAGCAGTTATCGTAAATGAATTAACTGTCGGCAGCGAAGAAAACAGAATATTTGTGTATATTTAAAACGAATATTTTTAAAACAAAAACTTTCTTTGTAGGATGCCAATGTCATTGGTATAATTAACTTTAAATGTTAATAAGGCCAGAAACGTATTTTATACATGCAGAAACTTTTATTAAAATTACAATTTTCTGAGAAATCAGAAATAAAAGGGTTTAGTATTATATTGCCAACTTTATGTATGGCACTGTAGAAACTAGACTATTTTATCATATTACATTACATATATTCGTATACTTTAACAGGCATGTTAAGTGCAAAGTTGAAAAATATGTATGTGTACAAAGTTTGTTTAATATCACCATAACTTTATAAATATAAGGATAATAGAATTCAAAATAAAAAAATGCTATTATATGAATTAAGAAAGGATTCGGTTTTCCGTATACTGTGAGCGTATCGAACGTGAAGTCCAGTTTACGAACTTTAAGGAAATACGTAATTGAATCAAGAATGGTAGTAGAAAGAGATAAATTAGCATTGGAGTGTCGTAACGTCGATCAAATTTTTGTGAATCAAATACGGCTCTCACGAGCGTTGATGTCTCTGTCTCCTCTCAACAGCTGAGCGGTTGACGTCAAATTACCTTGGATGATTCTTGATTCATTCACGGTCTAAACACTCGGTTAAACGTATGTCTTTGTCTAATGAACTAGAAAAGAAAAAGTGCGACTTATAGATTTATAAATGACTCGGAGCGACTTTAAATAAACCTTCACAAATAAAATATTTAAAAGTTTTTTAACTTAAATTTATTATTTCGCAGAAAATAAAGTATTTTAGGGCTTTTATTACTTTTAGTAAATCTTGTGATGCTTCTAACGTATTTTTTGTACAAAAATACAAGGTTAATTATTAAGATGTGGCCAATGTTTACAAATTGTGTTTACAGTGTCGCTTAAAATTGTTTGTTTTGGTTTCAAAGACTGTTAAATCATCGCGTATCCATTCTTAATTCATCCAAGCTATTAGCTATCTGAATCAAGTTGCGAACATTCCAGTTCGTCCTCTCATGCATTGTCATCACACTTGCTCTCTATAATGACAATAACAAACTCAGCACAAAGGTGGTGTACGTGAACCCGGAGTAATTATTAATGATAAACTAGCCTAATTGTTTTATTCTCGCAGGTAACAATGTTTTGGCCCCCAATATTTTGATTTGTATTACATTTTTCATCAGTATATGTGTCTTGTATGTCAAAAATAAAAGAGTATTGTGGCTAAATCAATATAGAATTTGTACTGGAAAAAATAGGACCTAATAGATTTTGAGGTATCTATTCATAATGCAGTGTTAAAAATTTGTCCAAATACTAAAATGACAGGGTGTCAATCTCATCTAACCCAAACGTGGTACAGAAAAATTCACACTCTAGGTTTAACACAGGAATACAAAGACCAAAATTCTGGGACTGGAGAGTGGCTTCATTATTGTTTTGGTCTTTTATTTTTCGAACCAGAGGACGTTGACGATTTTTATTTCTTTGAACTTTACGAAATTAAGCCAGTAGACGATAGACTTGAAAAACTTTCTGATTACCTTCTCGAAAATTATTTTACAGCTAATTCGAAATTTCCACTCTATATATGGGCTGATACCTCTGCTGCGTTAAAAAAACTACCAATGCTTGCGAATCATTCAATTCATATTTTAATGCATCCATGTACCAAACGCATCATTCCTTATTTATTTTTGTAAATGCACTTCGTAATGTACAAACCAAAATCTATATCAAATGCAACAGAATTACCCAAATTCATTAATTTAAAACTATAGCCACTAAGAAACGTCATGATTTTATTAATATTAAAATTACAGAATATAAAAATAATAATTTGTCAAAACTTAAAATATGTCTAAATAAAATCCCATTATGTTTGTCATTAATTAAAATTATAATTTGTAATGTATTTTTGTTATATATGTATGTATGTATTATAACTGAATATATAAATTTTGTTACTAAGATTACATAACTGTAGTTTTTGCAAGCAGAAGCATAAGAAATTATTCATGTTCCTGAATTATACCTGAGGCATGTGCCGAGTTTGTATTACCCCAAGTCATATTATTATATCTAACCACATTCTACATTCGGCAACATCGGGTGCCTCTCAGGGCCGTTTGCACGAACTAGATAAGTAAGGCGTAAAAATAAGCTAATATATGGCCGTGAAGAGACAGTATTAAGTATAAAACAGAAAGATCACAGTCATATGACGGCTGAAACTTAAGCCTCGCTTCGACAGTTCGTGCAAACCGCCATCAGAGGCACTAGCAATGATAAGAGATGCATGTTGATGGAACGGATTTTATTTCGATTCTGCCGGTTTGCCGGTTCATTCAGCCAATTTTTATCATAAGTAGTATTGTAATTATTCGGATGATTTTAATATTCGGAACATGCGGAATCGAATGAAAGTAATATCTGGGTCAGTCATCCGATTCCGGATTAAAATTTAAGAATCCACGAAAACACACTATATAATTCGATAGACGGGTGGAAACCTATTTGCCTGGTGTCGGTGAAGCGACTCGCTTCACCGCTTCAAGCGAGGCGATCTAATCCGTATCCGTCTATCAAGCAAGAAATATATTTTTTATAGATACGTCCGTTTAACAAAAATTTGTTGTTTTGTTTTTTACTTGTTTTATGACTGTTGTTATTTAAGAATAATTATTTTGCATTAATATTATGTATTTTATTATACATTACATTACATTATGTATTTTTTAAAATTAATCTAAAATCTATTTAAAACTCATATTTAAGTATATTTTAAGCTAAAACTGCCTTTTATAAGCTGCTAGTAACCTAGCAATACCCACATATATGGTATATTATTATTATTAAAGAGTTTTCAATTATTATATAACAAAATTGGTATATTAATTTTTTAATATGAATTATTGTTAATAATTATTATTTTTTTTTATCTAAGACATCCACGTAGACTTCAATCCTAAGTACTAACGTACCGTGGGAATCTGAAGAGAAGGGAAATGTAGTCTATTGACACGGGATTTGAAGGATTGGAGGTTGGGACGGGAAGGGAAATTATTATGGCTCCTCTATTGAAATGCCACTGATTTTCATTTTCTAACAAAAATATGACCGTGTCCTAGCGTAACATCCATTAAATACAGAAAACAATACCCCGATCGGCGAATATAAAATGTAAGAGAAAGAAAACATGACATCGGTGCTTCGGTGCATTCACAATTCACGTTCCGAATATCGAAATCATCCGAATCACACACGCGAATAAATGATGGGAATCGGCGCTCGGAACTTGACGGTGTATGCGGTATTTGACAATTCGAATTCGACTTAGCGGGCAAAGCGGTTCTGTCTACTCTACATCAGTACCTAATACCCGATTCCGTATTACGTATGAGATATTCGGATTAATCCGAATATTTTGATATTCGGAATCAACGGATATTATAATCCGGATTCTTATAACACTAATCATAATAATAAAGACTAATCCATAGCACGCCTCTGATGCCCACTTTGCGAAAGATGAGAGAGAAGGAAATAATCGCGATTTCTGTCAGCTAGACGCTCGTGGCTTTTTCTTGTTTGAGTCTTACTTTACAACCAATAGCATCGCGTTTTACGGTGTTTCGAAATTTGTACGAAAATTTGTGCCTAATAGAAAATTTTTTTTTTGTTGTTAAGGAAAACCAAAATAACTGGATAAAAACAACTACCATAAATATTTAATTTATGAAGAGAAAACCAAAAAAATATTTCCGGTTTGTTATTTAGATTATATGCATATTTCCTATTCTGGCAACTTAAAACTTCATAATACGTATTTTAGGGCTTTATCATCTGATTTATTAAATTTTGCACGTGGGTGTCAAAATAAAGAAAAATGTACCCACATTGAATATACAATTTAATTAAAACTGTTAATTAATATTTTAAAATTTTAAATATAAGTCTACCTATAAAATATTAACCCGTTAACTTTCTTGGGTCAGGTACTGCGATCCGCATACGCTCTTCAAGTAATATTATTATCCTTATGTTATGGGTGTCTGTAATAAATTTTATTAACTTCAAATTTGGGTGGTCCAGGAGAATAATTTTAGGTAAAACACCCAATTGCGCGTATTGGGTTACATGCAAATCTGTATGCGCACCAGAAATACACATAATATATACTTATACATTATATTCATTGGGCGTGTATAAAATGCTAATTTTTATTTTTATATCAAACGACGAATATTAATATCAGTCATAAGAAAGAACCCGTTATAAATATATACTTAATAAATAAAACAAAATTTACATGGCCTATCCGGGTATGGGGGACCTTAGCTTCTTGATATTTTAGGATTTTGTGGATTTTTCACTTGTACATTTTTTTGTATTTCTTATTCCTATTTTATGTGCATCTGTTTCCTGCAGAATGATTAGAAATTTCATTCTAGGGTAGGTTAGAATGGTATGAATCTGCGTTCAATTTAAGGAACTTGGAGTATGCGTTCCTGCATCCTGATGGCGGGGGAGGCGGAGGGGGAGCACAGGGTGGCTGAGGGGGTAGAGGTGCTGCCGTTACAAGCGGTGCAGGAGGAGCGTTTTTAAAGCATTGGCATTGCTCTTTGAGCGAAGTGACTTCCGAACGGAGGTCTGTGAATTTTGATAGTTCCTCTTTTGCCTGAAAGTATAAGTGTAGTCAGACCTCATCTGACATATCCTCATCAGCACGGTACCGCCACATATCGGCTGTTACCGATCATTTTCCACTGGAGAGAAGGAAACGTGATCGGTAACAACCACAGTATGTTATATGACATTTAAAAAAAACAATTTTTTGAGAATACAAACATGTCATTCAAGAGATCACTTGTCGAATTTTAACATAAGACGCTAGAACTGGCTTATGCATGAAAACATTACTATAAATTTTCTGTTCGTCTACTGCACCACGCTATTGGTAGTGCGTCATACGCAAAAGCTTTCTTTTTAAAAGTCTTTCAAAATTACGTTTGTTGGTGCGTGTGCCTTTTAAAACTTAATTTAAAAAACCTTGATAACGTCGATGGGGATTTTTGATACCTTTGTCGATACGTCGGGACATGAACTTCAATAACGGTGATAGTCAATGGTGGATGGCAACCCTAGGTTTGACTGAAGTCGAAATAACCCACTTACCATTCAGTCTTTTTTATCCATTTCCTTTCAGTTTTCGTATTAAAATATGGCTCAGATCGCTGATCTAACATTTTTTAAACAGTACAGAAGAAAAAGTAAATCTAGATGAATATAAAAACTGAAACCCAAGTCGTACCTAGACACACACGTTCGAATTCGCTTGTACCCGAATGAAAATTTCAAGCAATTCCTGATTTTCGTTCAAGCCAGACTTATTCTTGAACGGAGTATCAAAGTCTGCCAATTTGTCAACACTAACACAGCGACTTATCTTACAACTTATGCTTGCGCCAGCAAATTGATACACAAGACGGAGCGTGTCAAGCCGTTACCACCGAAATAAGAAGGCCGATGAGCTTGGAGCGTGTCGGCACGTGAGTAGGCCAACCGTTGTACAGACGTATATATATGGAGTATACGCTAGTTTAGTATTTTTTTTAGCAGTTTTAACAATTAGATGCTGAAAATTGTTGTACAGCTTGCTTCTTCATAGATTTTACATAGTTTAGTTTATAATACTCTACAATTTTGATATGAAATAATATGATTTCAGTGAAAAATGATACAGTTTTACGCTGCCGACATTTTTTTCAAATTCATCATTAATCATATTATTTAATTAAATAAGGTCGCGATTGGCTTATATATAATTTTTTTTTAAATTAGAAGAGTCTATTAGGTATTAAAAATGACATGATTAGGGATATGGTGATACTTAGGTTGAAAGAGTATCTAATTTTCTCTTATTTCCTTTTCCAAGCCGGTCATTTGTCTTGCTACAATAGTTTTTTAAAAGGGTATTTGTGATAGAATTTATTATAATTTTGGCAATAAATGTGCTATTGTGAACTTCACATTGAGAAAAATCTGTTAATAAGCCATTTTGCGAAATATATTTTGTTGTAATTGCTGACAAAAATTCCTTTTTATTGTGGATGTTTAGGAAAGCCTCCTCTTGATTTTCTAAAATTTTATTGAATATAATATATTCATATAAAACAATATTAGTGACTTTGTCTTTCGGAATTTTGAGACTTCCTCTGCTTAAATTTTTTATAAGACAATGGTTGTCTTCAATTTGGAGATCATCATTATATGTTAAACTTAGTTTACACGATTCGCATTTAAGTTTCTTTAACAAAACATAACAACAATAGCCTCCCAAGTATGTAATAACCGGCATTTCTGATGTCACTATTGCAATGTCCTCTTCGGTAATGTAAAAATCATGAGTAAACAAACCTGATTTTGAATTGGTTTCCTCGGTCGTTTCGGTCGAAAAATCATCATTTTCATAAAAAGTACGAATATTTAATGTACCAAAGCAACGCGATTTTAGAGACATTAGAGACTGTATTCTAAGTTTTTTTTCACATTCATACAACTGGCGCATAGAAATGTTGTACTGCCCCCCTGCCAATTGCCGATATTTTCCAAACCTGTTTTCGAGAGGATCAGTTTGAAATTTTCCTAGTAACACATAATTCATACCTATTTCTTCAAAACAATATTTTACAATTTCTAGCATACCATAAATAGTGTGATGTAAAGCTGTATGTGTTTGTGAAGTTAAAGTTTTTGTAAATTGATCTGATTTTTTCCAGATTTCCAACCACTCTAACATTTTGTGCAAAAATATAACTTTGGGATCGTTATCACCGGCAGAAGAAGTTATGGGTTCTTGGTATACGTCATTTAGACGTTTTCCCTTGTACGGTGTTTTTACATTAACTATCTTCCACCAAGTTAATATTACATTAAGGAAGTCAGCTGTATCTTTGGAATGATTGATTTCACTACCAAACTTTAAAAGAGCTTGAATAACAAACGGATTAAAAATTTTTAAAGCTAGCTGAACATTTTGTCTCTCAAAATTTGTTGGGAAAAGAGCTTTTAAAGTTAGATTATAACCGTATTTTAGCAATTTGTCATTTTCTTTACTGTGAAGAATTTTTAAACTTTAAAAAGATGCATATTTCAAGTCAGAAGTCTCGAAATCAGGATAGATAAACATCTGGTCAGGTTTTAAATTGAGCCAGTTAGTTTTTATACACTTCAATAAATGTACGCAGTCGAACAAATAAAATAAAGGCCGATTTACATTAGCAGGATGAGGAAAAACAATACTTAGTTTTCTTGTGGGTGAAAAATTACACATTGCTTTGCTATTAATTGCATTATTATCACTTAAAACACAAAAAATTTTGTATCCAATTTCTTCTAGTCCTAAAATAATAGACTTTATAAAATTAAAAAGCATTTCATGATTAATTTTTGTAACTGGTGAAATATGTATTACTTCTTTAAAATTTGAAAGTATACTGCTAATCATGAAAGTAAATGCTGAGTTTGTTAATGTCGTACTATTCACAGCTGTCCCAACAATGTTTCCTCCTTTATAATCAATGTATGGTTTTATATGTATTTCATCCATGAGCAAAATCATGTATTTGTCGTGATCTTTTAAATATTTAAATATATTTTTGGCGTATGTCAAAAAAGATTGCCGTTCTTCCAGAGTGGGGTCTGTAAGAAAGGAGTTACATATAGATTTTAAAGTGTCAGGATGAGGCAATGTTAAAAATCCATGGTTTCTTAAATATTTATATGCATGTGCACTAATTATATTTATCGAACATAATATTAAGGTGTCTGCAGAATATCGATACCTTTCTTTAGGTAAAGTCAATAATTTTAGTTGTTCGCATACAAAAGACAACAAAGAACTATTTTGTTCCTGTTTTAAACTTTCTATTATATTGCAGATTTGACTAATAATGTTTTTAAAGCTTTCATTTGATGTTTGTTGGGAACTCGATTGATTATTTTCAATTTTATCTAATTTTTCTATCTCATCTACTACTTCGGATAAATCATTAATATCACTTAAAATAAAAGGTGTTTTAAGTTTACGTGTTTGTAATAAAATTTCATGTTCATATAAATATCTTTGTAGTTTTAAATCTGACTTAATATTTATAGAATAAGTTATAATGGGACCCGGAGATGTTTTGATTTTGAATAAAAGGACCTCATTTGGATTATTAACTATCTTATGCCATTTTTCAGGAAGTACCCATTTATCAAAAATATTTTTAAATTCATCAATGTTTTAAAAAAAAAAACGGACTTTTTATAGGCTTCAAATTCCTTTATACTATCTCTAAGTGCCTTTCGCAAATTCTCCTGCTCTTGTAAGATGATTTTCTCATCTCGACCCTTTCGGCTGATACTATCAGGTTTTGAAAGATATGAAGGGCAATTTGGAAAAACTGTTGGAACCGAACATGGTGCAAGTTTTGGATGTTGCAAAGGCACCTCAACAGTTTTTCCAGATTTTTCATCATAATAGGTACTTGAAAATATTATACTTCCCTTTGTGAAATGTTCTTCACAAACTCTGTGATTTTTTGTGGGCACAAAATTATCTCGTGGAATGCTTCGGAGCCATTTCGCTAAAAGATCAGCGTCCTTCGGAAAGCCAAAAACATGAACACTTTTTTCGCCGGCATAATTGCCCTTACAACCCGGAACGCAACACTTATATGGCATTTTCACTGCACTGTTTTGCCAACACTATTGTTCTAACACACTTAAAAAATAAAGACTTTAAACAAACACTATAAATATTAGAATATTTAATTAAGCACACCGGTTGACCCTTAGCAGAGCCCTTTAGGGTTGACCATTCTGTATTCTGCCTCGGTGCACGCTTTCTCAAGCTTCTTGTAAATAAGACGCAGCGTTGCCAACATGTATATCTAAAAGTTTGCTTAGGTGTAATAATTATTATTTTAGTAGAGGTTAAAGATAATATTGTACCTACTTTTATGGTATTTCAATGTCAATGTAAGTTTTGAGGTTTGTCAAGCTATATAAATTATTATTTTCTGATCATTAAACGATTAGAATGCCGTATAAGTTTTTCCTTCATAGGGATAATATCTTGGCCTATTGGCAACCCCGTTCAAGCTGAGATTTTCATACGAATTCCTTGATGGCCTACTTAAATTACGTAGGAGGTGCGTGACGTCAGAGCCCGGTGGCCTTTTTCCCTTCCCGGGGGTAACGGTCAAGCGGCCTTAAGAAATTCTTATTTAAGACAGATTTATGGAAAAAGGGTAATATTTGTAGCGGTTTTGTATATGCTGCATCTCCATCATACTTTCTTTCTTCGATTTTATTGAGCTGAGCCAAGGATTACTGAATCGGATGTAAAATGTGTCGACAAACAAGGGATTGGCTAAATTGGTTGGTTCAAGCGGATCGGGCTTCCAGAATGTAGCCATGCTCGATGACCCACATTAAAATAATTCTGTGGTGTTTTGCTCTAAATACCTAGTTTAGCTCCAGCGTCGAGTAGGAGCTGCAGGATGCTTAAGTCTTTAAAGCTGTACCTGACTACCTGACAGCACAGATTCATATAGCTTTGCGTAGCTATATGGATCTGTGCTGACAGTACATTACTTTAAATAAAATTTTTACTTGCGTGTGGGTACATCCTTCACAAAGAAATCCGTTTACAAGAAAATGATCAACTCTATAACCTCCTAATTAAACAATGTCTAAAATATGCCCACATTAAACTTCATTGTATGCTGTTATTGTTACCGAGTCTTATTGTTAAAGCTCCAACAAAAATATTTTATGCTATCAACATCATATATTAAACGGCGTTGTAACAATTGCAAGTGTGCAAATGAAAATATCATAAATCGTTACAGTCATTAAATTCAGTGACAATATTTTAGCCAAATACAATATAAATCAGGCGGACAATTCCTAATTTTTATTTATGATGCGCGGGCAAGACATAAATATTACAGAAAGAAAGAAACTGAGGTGAAAATGTCTCTTTTAAAAGAAATATTTGACTACCTACGTTAAATGCAATGTGTTTGTTTACAAGATATTTACAAAGTACTCGTAAGAGGTGCGACCCAAATAGTTTGTAATTCTTATTAAACTTCAGGATATCTTTAGAATCAATGTAGGAATTTTGGAACGCGACTACCGTGATGCCGACTGGATGACAGGCCGTGCATCTTAATTATAAAAAAATTCTAGAGATAAACAAAATCTCTAATTTTTATTTGTCAAACGCTTGTAAGGGCAGAGTTTTTCACCCGTATATTGATTTATACCATTTGTATCTAATACAACGTGCAAGGGCACAACTTTTTTGTTGGGTTTCAGCTTTTATAGTAATAAAATTCATTTTTTTACCAAAATCTAAATGATCCATGACTTAGAAACTAAAGCATTTCATTTCTGTCGTTAATTTCTACTGAAAATTTATTTCTTAAAAGTTAAATGGAAATAGGGAACATTGATATAAATCCCAATTTGACAACACTGCTAAACAAAGCCTTTAGGTTTTTGTGATGTTATGTGCTTTTCGTTTCAGTTTCAGATATAAGTACCTTTCTTATTTTCTTAGCAACAAAATCATATCCCGTCTTTTTAGTGTTCCGTGCCAAACGGAGCACTTATGGAATGACTTCGGTGTAAGGATTCATGATCTAAATCGATATACTTATTGGAAAGATCGATTTTTTTCAAATGCATGAAAATCGATTTTTAAGAATCGATCTTTTATCCTTCGATCCTGCAGGGAAATCGGCGATTTTACGCAGAATTGATTCGAATTTTGAAATTTTCATATCTGTAAACTTGAAAATTTAATTAATAATTGGTAATTATTATTTATATTTTATTCTTTACAAACTATACGGCCCCTGTGCCACGATCAAAACAATCCTAGTAAGAATTAGGAAAGGAATGAGGAAAAAGTTAAGCTGCGGTATCTAACATAATTTTCTAGAAAAAACTGAAGTCTGAATAAAAGTTTCGTTCAAATGTTTACTATTAATTATTATTATTAATTTTCAATACATTAGCATGTTTTTCATGATAGTATTTTAAACTAAATATTTTCCCCTCCATACCCTTCTAAACTTAAAAATAAACAGAAAATCTATAATTTAAATATTTTTCTTTTTTCTTAAACTTCAACGTGCTTCAACTGTACATTTATACCCAAAGAGTTTTAAATAGCATTGATTTGGAGCGGACACTGTCTACTCCCCCGGCTCCCCTCTCCTACGCCCAAATTATTCCAAAGATCGATTTTTTAAAAGATCGATCTCTTAAGGCGACCTTAATAGTGAATCGATTTCCATGATCACGATCTAAGATCGATTCGAAATATCGATTTGTTTGAGAATTGATGAATCCCTACTTCGGTGTCCGTCCGTCTGTCACAGGCGATTTCCTCTGGCACTATTCGACGTAAAAACTTGAAAATTAGCACAGAGATAGAGTTTGGTGGCCCAATTATAGCGTGGAGAATAAAAAGTTGAATTTTGATTCTGAGGGTTAATTCCAGGGGGTAAATTGGGAAATGAAAACAAAATTAAGGCTATCGTGTAGGGTGTCAAATAAAAGCTTATTGAAGCACGAATTCCACAATATATGATGTATTTTTTAAAGTATTTTTTTAATCATTTTTCGGGAAAAACTCTTAAAAATTTCTGTCCCTCACCCTTATCATCAAAAGAATTGCTCAGAAAAGTCTGAAAGAAATAATGAACATTGAGAATTAGGTGAAGATTGAGCCAAAATTATTAGGATAAAAAAATTGTAGGGCGATCAATTTTTATAAACAGTTTAATTGTTTATTTCCTTATAACTGCTGAACCATTGGTTTTAGAGAAAAAGTTTTTCGGCAAAAAATATTTCTTGCGATGTGTAAGGAACAACTTTTGTGCTTACACGTTTTTCAAAATTTTTAATTTGGCTTAAACGCGAATGCATTACTATTAATAATTTGGGGGCTGATGGCACGACACACTAATTGTTCAAGTATAGCTTGCACTTCACCGATTTTTTTCATTAGTGGCTAAATCTTTAAAATAAATTATTTAAAAAATTTCATTTTCTTCAAGAAAAAATCTCCAGATGTACTGGGTGAGTTTTTTAATGTGTTACAAGGCGATATCTCTAAAATAATTTAAAATATTTCCATGAAATTTTGGTGAGTTAATAGGGAGATAAACATATTTTTGATATTTACTCCCTTTGTCTATTTTACGGAGTGGTGCCCACCTTTGAAATTTTAAATGTAATGTTCAACCTATCTACTTGTGTTTATAAAATTTAAATCTACGTAAAAAACTACGTATGTGTACAAAAATTTTTGATTTACTCTTTTGGCTACGGAATTATGGTTAACTTAATTTTCATTGAAATTAAAAAATTATTTTTACCAATAAATCGAGTTTATTTATTTCTGAATTATTACTTGTTTCCATGAAAATGCGTTTTTACAAGTCAGTTGAGAATTTTCATGTTTTAACGATTATTTCTCAATTTATTGCTCAATTAAACATGGAAGCGAATTTTAATGTGAAAGTTGATATGTTGTTAATTTTGGGGGAGTGCACTAAAAAGTACAGATGGTAGCCCAAGAATTCATGTATATATAAAATTTCAATGAATCCCAATCAAACAAACAATGAGTTTTGGTTGCGTGATAGCAGAACAAATGACAATCAAAGACAACGAAATCCTAATAGTGTGGTGGATATTAATCCGGCTCTGAAATACTGTTATCTGCGGTTAGCCTGTGTTAAAGGTGGAAGACCATTCAAGACAAAAAATAAAAAGTCAACAAGGAAGTGTTCCACGTGTAAGAAAGGCTGCCAGGCTAGCTTTTTCTTGAAAGTAAGTGAGTGTAAACAATTTCTATGAATCCTGGGGATCGAACAAAATCACAATCATACTTCATCCAAAACTTATTTCAATTTTCTGGCAAAACAGAGACACAGAGTTACAGATCCATATGCTCTGCTAGTTATTTCTACCTCAAAAATGGCAATATGTCCATAGAAGACAAGGATTCCAATCAAATTGATATCAGACAAATTGAACACTCTTATTGAAGGTATGAAAAGTTTGATTACAATACATATGTGCGAACCACGATCAAAAGTTTCAATTTAAAATCGGCTGCAACTTAAACATTTTCTTCAGTGGAACGTCTAAGTTCAGAAATGGGAAAAAAGGTATAAAGAACAGCCTAAGTTTGAATTACGAGACATACAGATACCAGGAAAGGTAAAAAAACGTGGACGTCCGAAGAGGCTTGGAAATACAGTAATAAGGTTGAATCGCAAAATGACTAAGAAAGCGAAGACTTAATTTTAGGAAAAGTTTGATGTTTATTTTTCTTATTTCTACCCTCAAATTCGCAGAATAATAACAATTGTTATATTTGTAAGAAGATTTAGGTTTCGTTAAAGTTTACACTATAATAAATTATTTTTTGATTGAATTAAGGTATTTTGATTCTCATTTTATTTTGACACTAATTTTCTAATGCTGCCGGCTCCCAGCTCGGCTGCCGGTGCCGGCGGCGGAGTCACTTATCCGGCACCCAGCTCGTCTGCCGGCGCCAGCATCCATGATGGCTGCCGGCGCCGGCAGCGGAGTCACTTCCTTTAATTTATCATTATTAACTAAGTAGGTACCCCCATCGTATCCTCGGTTTGACGTACCGGCGGGGCTTGCGAGCTTCATTGACTCGGAGGGCTAGGCCAGCTAGGTTCAACCATGCTGGGAAGGTATCTGAGGTTAGAAGCCAGACTAAGAAGGATACAACTGCACAGTGGTGCCGACACTACACATTTAACACCAGCTCACTGCCTGTCCTGCTGCGGCCGCCCTGCGCGGAGCGGCGGGGTACAGCGGTGAGCACACTACAACACCTACACTTCACCTACATCTAACACATGCGGCTTAATCCCACGGTGTGACGCGACCCGTGCCAACGGGACGAATGGCGCCTGAGCCGTAATCAGGCGTTTGAAACGGAGCCTCCGGGACACCAGGCGACATCCCGGAGTAAGCAGCCTTACACCGGCAAGGGGGCGCTGCCGGTGCGGACCACCCTTTCCCCCAGACTCGTGGGAACAAGAATGGACAGGAGTAGAAAAGAAAAATTACAGTCAAAGTGAGGGTCGTGCAGGTTAACCTTCACCACAGCAGGGCAGCCTCGGCGGTCCTGTGTAGGGTGATGGAGAACTGCGACATCGCCCTCATTCAAGAACCTTGGGTCAACCAAGGTAAAATAAAAGGTCTCTCGGGAGTAGGTGGTGAATTGGTTTACAATAGAACCACCGACCGACCGAGAACCTGCATTTTAATTAAAAAGAATATAAGGATGCTGCCACTGGCTAAGTTCTGTCTTAGGGATCTCGTGGCAGTAAGACTAGCAACCACGGAGGGAGGTGGGCCGAAGAATATCACTATTGGATTGGCTTATTTCCCATACGATGACCCGGAAGCGCCACCACCCAGCGCTGTGGAGGAACTGGTGAGAGACTGCGGAGGAAGTGGATCGCAGCTGATCATCGGGTGTGATGCAAACGCACACCACAGCATCTGGGGCAGCACTAACACCAATCAAAGAGGTGAGCACATCTTTCAATTCCTAATGGCAAATAACTTAGACATTATGAATAGAGGTAATAATCCGACTTTTGTAACGGGGCAAAGGCAGGAGGTTTTAGATATAACTATATCAACGGCTTACGTCGGCAATTATATTAAAAACTGGCATGTGTCTGAGGAAGAGAGTTGCTCGGACCACAGACATACGGTTCGAAATAACGTGTATAAAACGGGAATCTAACTCTTATCGCGACCCTCGCAGAACGAACTGGGGTAACTATCGGGTAGACCTAGAACGTAACCTGGAGGGGCTTAAAGAGGTAATAAATAACGTGACGGACCTCGAACTGGTAGCGGATCAATTGACGGACGCGGCCATTTCGGCATTCGAAGCAAATTGTCCTCAAACTACATCAAATTCCTCCCGGAAGGTCCCCTGGTGGGGACCAGACCTGGAGGCCAAAAGAGGACAAGTAAGAAAGAACTGGAATCAGGCAAAACGATCAGGCAACTGGGGAGCGTATAGGGCTACCCTTACTGAATACAACATAGCGCTGAGAAAGGCCAAGAGAGCATCCTGGAGAAGGCACTGCGAGGCTATTGAAAGCACTCCAGAATGTGCCAGACTCGCAAAGATACTGTCAAAGGACACTCAGCCTGCAATCAACTCTCTTGTCACTGAGAATGGAGAGCAAACATTAACGGGGAAGGAAACAATGACCGAACTGTTTCGGGTTCACTTCCCTGGGTCCAAAATCATAAAGGAAACACCTGAAGCCTGGAGATTTGGAGGACCTAATGAAGCTCCTAACAGAGCTCATAGGGACAACTGGCAGGCTGCTAAGAAGGTGATATCCCCTGAAAAAATAAAATGGGCTATAAACTCATTTGAACCCTACAAATCTCCGGGTCCAGACGGAGTTTGTCCAGCGTTGCTACAGCAGGGATCAGACCTGCTTGTCAGCAAGCTTTGCCACATACTAAGGGCCAGTCTGGCCCTAGGTCACATACCGAGGATCTGGAGACTGATCAGAGTGGTATTCATACCGAAACATGGACGTCCCAACTACTCGGTCGCCAAGGCATTCAGACCCATCAGTCTAATGTCCTTTGTTGTAAAAACACTAGAAAAACTGTTAGATAGGCATATAAGGGATGCTATAATGGGGGACGGACCATTTCATCAAGACCAGCATGCCTACAGAACAGGAAGATCGACCGAATCAGCACTCCACCAGCTAGTTAGCAGAGTGGAGAACGCGATAGGTAACGGAGAAGTGCTTCTCGGAGCATTTCTGGACATTGAAGGAGCGTTTGACAACACATCCTTCACATCTATATCCAGAGCAATCAGGGGCATCGGGCTAGATGAGACCTGCTGCAGATGGGTAGAAAGCATGCTTAAAAGCCGGGTAATTTATACAGATCTACTCTGTGAAACTTTGGCAGCCCGGGTGGCAGGGGGATGACCTCAGGGGGGGTTCTTTCTCCCCTCCTCTGGAACCTGGTAATGGACGGGCTTCTAAAAGAACTAAGCCAAAGGGGTTATTCGATCCTGGGCTACGCAGATGACCTGGTCATAACGACTCAAGGAAAATTCAACACAACCGTGAGGGACTGCATGAGGAGCGCCCTCGCCGTAGTGGAAAAATGGGTAGGACAGGAAGGGCTTAATGTAAGCCCAAACAAGACTGTCATCGTCCCGTTCACTAACCGCAGGAAAAAGGAGGGGCTCGGTCCTCTAACCCTGCGAGGAGTCACAATTCCACTGCAGGAAGAGGTAAAGTATTTGGGGGTAACACTGGACTCAAAACTTACCTGGAACAAGCATGTGGATAAAACCATACGAAAAGCGGAAATCACTCTTGCGGTGGTCAGACGAACGTATGGGAAAACATGGGGTCTCTCACCAAAGATGGTGCACTGGCTGTACACCAGAGTGGTGAAACCCGCAATAACTTATGCAGCCTTGGTCTGGGGGACCAAGGCAACGCAGAAAACAATAATGCTCAGGCTCAGCAGTCTGCAAAGACCAGCCTGTCTGGGCATTACAGGGGCAATGAGATCGACCCCTACCTCAGCGATGGAGAATCTCCTAGACCTTCCTCCCTTGCACCTGGTCATCCAGGGAGAGGCGAGGATGGGTCTCTATCGACATGAACTCATAAGAGAGAAGATGGGAGGGCCCGATTTAGAAATGAGATCGGACTACATGACTCCAAAATTCCAATGCAACATCCCCTACGAGGTAGTAATAGCGGATCGCAGGGAATGGACTTCGACAAACCCAGAGTTTCCTCCGGGGTCAATCATATGGTACACCGACGGATCAAAAACCGAAGCGGGAACCGGAGCAGGAGTACATGGGGTCGGACCAAGGAGGGACATGTCCTTTTCCTTGGGGAAGTACCCCACGGTATTCCAAGCAGAAACCTACGCCATCTTACAATGTGCGCTGGAAAACAATAGGAGGGCTTATTCAAATAAGCGGATCTATATCTGTTCAGACAGTCAGGCCGCTTTGAGGGCACTCTCATGCCACAGAGTCACTTCGGGACTGGTATGGGAGTGCATAAACGATCTTGGCGCGCTAGCTGCCAGAAACTCAGTGAAGCTCATGTGGGTACCGGGACACAAGGGCATCACTGGTAACGAAAAACCGACGAACTTGCTAGACAGGGATCGGCTACACCATACATTGGCCCAGAACCATCTCTCGGGGTGCCAAAGTGCACGGCACGAGAGGCGGTAAACAGATGGATCAAACAACAACACAAAGTCCACTGGAACGGAGTACAGGGACTGAACCACAGCAAGGCCGCTATAGGAAATCCCAATCCTAGACTCACCAGGCAACTGCTAAATCTGAGCAGGATCCAGTTGAGGACAATCGTAGGGGTACTAACAGGACACATGGCTGTAAAGGACCTTCTCAACAAAATGAAACTGTACCAGGGAGACCTTAGCTGCAGACTATGCGGTAGGGACAGGGAAACAGTTCAGCACATTATATATATAATTGCGAGTCACTAGATCGCAAGCGCCACCAACTGTTCGGGCAACCAAAGTTAGAACCGGAGGAATTGATCACCCGCCCCCTTGTGGACCTGTACAGGCTTGTGCAGGAAACTGGGATAACAGAGTGGGTGTAACAAAAGTTATTGGGTAGGCACAATAGGCCTCTAGTGGCCGCAGTGCTTCCGGTCTCGGACGGAGCCCAAGGAAAAAAAAAAAAAAAAAAAAAAAAAGTAGGTACCTACCTTTGTATGGGAATATGCACACTATAATAAAAAATGTAGGAAAAATGAAGCTAATTGATAATGTGCATCTTAAGGCGGCATTTTCCACGTGACATCCACGTTGGACAACTTAATTTAATTTTAGTACAATTTTTTGCTTCATTTTTCTTTTGTATGAATATTGTGACAATATTAACCGTAGATCCGAATTCTATAGGTATTTTTTAGCTTATTAATAAAAGTTTCAAGATATTTTACGATTTATTTTAGCCAAACTATATTTAAAAAGGATATTGAGGTCCTAGTGACAGAAAGAATGTCACCATATATTCTTAACATATTAATCTTCTAAATGAAATCATTATACATGTTGAAACTTTAAATAATTGACTGAAAATTGCTTGCAGGATATGAATCTGTATTTATGTTAATGTTAAAAATTTTAAAGCCGAAAACCGTATCAAAATGAAATAATTGGGTTGGCCAACTTCGACGCCACGCATGGAGAATGCCGTCTTTACATAAAATATGGAAATTTGAATAATATATCATAATGTTATCCATCAAAATTTTATAAATAAAACCATTTTTTGCTACTCTTGTATAAAATTATAATTATACGATTGAATATCGCAAAAAAAAATCAAAAGACATGGATTAATAAGAAGAGTTTAACACTGGAAAATGTGATATGAAAACAGGATTTAATTACAGATGTTACGGGATATTTGTGCAGAACATCAGGAAAGTATTAGTTAACTATAGCTTGAATAAAGTATGTATAGTTCTTTAAATAAAACTTCCTACTATTTTTAGCAATAGAACTTTTTGGGCATAATTGGAGGATCTATTCCTTTGTTTCTTTTCCATAATTAGTATTCGCCCAAAAACACACAATTACACTCCAAAACAAACCCAAGACAGGTTAGGTACAACATTTTACGCTTGGCAACTTCACGACGGCTTTCGCGCCTATGTTAAGTGATTTTTTTTAATGCACGCCTCGGTCAGCTTTAGTTTAATCACAGGTAACTTGACAAAAATTTAACACTATTAAAATTTAACACTATTAAAATCTAACACGGTGTTAGCTAATCCCGAAATAATTTTTTTTCGACATCCCATGGTCTTCGGTGATAACATTGTCGTTCAGATCACGGCCTCATTATCGTCTCTTGTCCCATACATCGCGAGTTCGCTGAAATCATGCCGGAATGCACGATCAGGCACTACAGTTCTACCGTCTGGGATGTTCTCCGAAACTTCTTTTCTACTTTCCCTTAGAACCCTGTGTGTTTTTCACTCCCGATCCCTCCGATATTTGCTCTCATATCACAGATATCATTCAAGTAGGTATTGAAAGTTTCATTCCACATACCCGCAAGAAACCTAACCTCCGCCATCAAAAGCCCTGGTTCTCCATGGTTTGTGATAAAGCCAGGCTCAGAAAACTCCAAGCTCACAAAAGGTTTCTTCAAAATCCTTCGCCCGAAAATCGTCAAATTTTTACCGAGGCAAGAAATCAATACAATCAAACTATCTTAGAGTAGAAAAATGCTTTTAACAACTGCATAAAAGATAAAGTGCTTTTCTGTTCCAACGGCAGCAAATCTTTCTGGTCACCTGCCAAAAACATTAGACAAAACTTCTATAGAAGCAGTTTTCCTCCCTTGACCTTTGATAACGATATTATTTCCACATCTTAAGGGAAAGCTAAGCTATTTGCCAAATAATTCGCTGCCAATTCCACCCTCATTTCTCCTGAAAATTTCACTCTTCCAACCGCTACGTCTGTACCCCACAAAATGTCCGATATACCTATTACTTAAGGTCAAACGAGTTTAAAAAATCCTTCTATATCTCGATACCAAAAAGTCCTCCGGTCTGGATGGCATACCAGCAATTGTTATAAAAAATGCGCTCCAGAGCTCGCACCCATCTTAACCCGCCTTTTCCAGATCTCCTATAACAAGGGTATCTTCCCAGACAGTTGGAAGACTGTTCGTGTGCAGACTGTTCCGGAGAATGCTTCCAAGTCCCTTCCATCCAATTATAGACCTATATATCTCTCTTCTCTTTGTTGTCAGCAAAGTTATGGAGAAAGTCATAACAAATTCTAAAATATCTAGAAAAATACAAAATCATCCATGACAGGCAGTAAGTATTTCGTCACCAAAGATCCACAGCTGATCTCCTTTCCTTCGTCACACATAACTGGAACAAGTGTCTCGAATTTCATGGCGAATCTCAAACAACAAACTACTTCCATACGGTCTGCCTTCCAAACTATGTACCTAGACTAGATCGGTAGCTTTCTCTCTAATCGCGCATATCTGTCGTGATGGACGGTCACTTATCTAACTTCCATCCTATCAGTGCTGGCGTATCCCAAGGTTCAGTCCTTATCCCGTTTCTACCGATACTTCCATGGATTTTGCTCTGAAGAACTAGCTGCTATAATTCCTCCCAACCTTGAGTCCTTTAAATCCCGTGTCAATAGATTACATTTCCCTACCCTTCAGACCCCCACGGTACGTTAGTACTTAGGCTTGAAATCTACGTGGACCGTCCCAGATAAAAAAAATATTTTTAACAAAAACAATATAAGAAACCTCACAGATACTAATTAAGAAAAAGGGTTGAGATTTTGAGATTGCTTTAAAAACTTCACCACCGTAGCCTATTATATCACTAACGTTCCGTTTGTCTTTAATTTTGGTGGGATTTTCGTTAAGAATGGCTGATTGTTTAAGTCGCTTTAGTTAGATACTTTGCATAGTCGTGATGTATGCATGCTTCTCAGCCAAAAGATTAGGTATAAAGTTTAAAACGACAAGAATTCGCTTATAATGTTTAATAATACGAATCTAACAAGGAAACACAACAAAAAGTGCCTCTGATATCGTGTTTCAGCATCTCGGAAACAATGGTGTATACAGCAGGTTCCTCCGCGTGTATGCAGATTTGTCTCTTTGTGTTTTATGCCGAGGGGTAAAGGTCACTTGGGCGAGACACACACACAACTAGACGTGATACTTTGAGGATGCCGAGGGGACACTTGAAAACGAGACCCCGCCATTTTTAAATGTATTTTGTACGTGTTCCCACGAATCGGCGGGATTGTGAATATCAATTACACCTAACGACGTATGATGTAACGACAATAAATTCAGCGACGGACGTGGTTTTAAACACAGATTTCGGATCTATAAATTCTGATTTTGACTTTTTAACCTTTTTTCAAAGAGATAAAATTAATCTTTTCGTACAATATTTTACTTTATTCTATAAGCTCACAAATTCTGATTACTTTTGAAGGTTGGACATTTTAAGATGTTTGTAGGTAAAAAAAACTTGTAAAAAATACTTTCTAAAAACAAGGTTTTCTTATTTAGATGTACTAAAACGAAAAATATTAGTATAGTTTTTTCATTGTGGCAATGCTAAATGCTGTTTATAAGTGGACGTAGTTCGCGTGGGTGGATCCTAATGAAAGTAGTATCAAAGTTATCACTGAAACAGATGTAACATATGTATTATGTTATATTTATTGTCTTAAAAGCATGTAGTGCGCGAAAAGTTCATACAGGCATGAATTTTGTTTGGCAGAAATTGTAAGTAGATACCTAAGTACGTATTTTTTCTTTTCTATTCACGCGACAAGTTTTTAAGACGATAAATTTAACACAATATATTATATCTGTTTCAGTGATGACTTTGATACTACTTTTATTAGGATCCACCTACGCGAACTACGTCCACTTATAAATGACATTTAGCATTGCCACAATGAAAAAAACATACATATTATTTTCGTTTTAGTACATCTAAATATTAAAAGCCTGTTTTTAACAAGTATATTTTAAAATATTTTATTTTTAAATTTTTAGTTACGTCTTAACCTATGCATTCCTGATAATGCATCACTATTACAAAAAATTTTACCTGATCGTGTTTTACTCGTCAAACCCTTTCATTTTATCATATATCAAGGGGATATTTAAGAAAACAGTAATCCGCCATCTTGTTGTGTCCGCCATATTGAGTTTGATTGGGGAATAACGCTACACAGCTTATTGTATTCTACTCGTCAAACCCTTTCATTTAATACAAATGTCAAGGGGGTTTTGAAGAAAAAGGTAATCCGCCATCTTGTGGCGTCCGCCATATTGGGTTTAGAATGACGTCACATGGATTATCGAATTTTACTCGTCAAACCCATTCATTTGGTGCCCATATCAAGGGGATTGTGAAGAAAGAGGTAATCCGCCATAGTCAGTTTAGAATGACGTCACATAGCTTATCGTATTCTACTCGTCAAACCCTTTCTTTTGATACCCATGCCAGGGGGGTTGTGACTAAAAAGGTAATCCGCCATGTTGAGGCGTCCACCATATTGGGTTTAGAATGACGTCATATAACTTGTCGTATTCTGCTCGTCAAACCCTTTCATTGGATACCCATAATACCAAGGGGATTGTAAAGAAAAAGTTAATCCTCCATCTTGGGGCGTCCGCCATATTGGATTGAGTACAATACTAAATATCCTACTATATTGCACTGTCACCGGACTTATACAGGGTGAGTCAAAAGTACTTTGACAAACTTCAGGAGGTGATTGCTGGCATTATTTTAAGGCGAAAAGTTTATATAAACAATGGTCCTTGGCGGCTTCGTTACGGAGATAGAGGGTGTTGAAAAATTAAAAAAAAAATAAGAATTTTTAAGTAGCTTCTAAACGTTTTCAGCTTGTGTTATGAAATTCGGTGGATGAGATAAGCACCTAAGGACACTCATTTTAAAAGTATATCGCGTTCTTAAATTTAACCAGTGGCGTCGGTACGAAACTTTCATATAACATTTTTTGTGAAAACTATGCTACGCCACTGACTTCTTTTATTTTAACTACCATTTTGTGAGGCCTTGCTTTATTTGAAACAAAAAAAGTCTCTTGCGTTTTTTTCATACGGGGAACGGTTTAAAGGTAAATCATTATTTTATTCGGCTAAACAAATGTATTAAAAAAATATTTTGAATTGATCAAAAAAGTGTATTTTAAATTGATCCAAACATTCAGACATTCTTAAAATAACAACTAATTTATTTAAATAAATAAGTAAGAGTTTAATTGCCTTAAATAAATTGTTGGAAATGTCCACCCTCAGCCAAGATGGAGGCATCTAATTTTTCAACACCCTGTATTTCCGTAACGAAGCCGCCAAGGACCATTGTTTATATGAACTTTTCGCCTTAAAATAATGCCATCAATCACCTCCTGAAGTTTGTCAAAGTACTTTTGACTCACCCTGTATATGTGTACAAAATTTCAAATCTCCAGTCTAACTAGAACTAAGTAGTAGAAATTTTGACTGCAATATTTGAGCTAAACATACTAACATACATACAATCATACATAGCAACAGGTGAAGTTAAATAAAAGCTTGTAATAAAACCCAGAACCCAGTTTCCTTAAAGGATTCCAGATTCCACAAACAGACGCGGTGGAGGTGGCGGTGGCGGTAGCGGTGGCGGCAGCGATGAAAAAGAACCCACGTTCTGGCCGCAGTTGGAACGTTGGTATTTGAGTGCTCGAATTGTATTACGTGGGTTCTTTTTCACCACTGCCGCCACCGCTACCGCCACCGCCACCTCCACCGCGTCTGTTTGTGGAATCCTTTACACTGTGTTTCTTGTCTTAGTGTGTTTTTCTTTAAGCCGACGCCTACGATGTATTTCACAAGACCTTACACAGAAAGCAATTAATATATGTTTTTGTTTATAATATTTATAATAAAATAAAAATGTTTGTCGCATAGCGAACAAAAGAGACAGTGTGTTCTGATCTTGCATTAAAATACGAGGCATCCACCAAGATTAAATTGAAAACCCCGGGCCGGGTAGAGCTTTTATCCTTGTTGGGGATCATTAGACAGACGCGACACGACGCGACGTTACTTTTACGTCACCGTCACATCTTTTTTGTCTGCTATGCCATAAATATATTAATTTTCTTACATTTTTGAATGTTATTTTGATAACATTTGTTATTGAAATTATTTGTGTATAATATAGTATATAAACTTATTTAGTTGTGTATCTTATAAGTATAGTATTTATTTTCATTATTTTGGATACTTTGTGTAACAATTCGACAGTAGCATGATGCTTTAATGTACAAAATTGTGAATTTATACTCTAAAATACTCTTAAGCGAGTCTTTAGATAGATAGTTCTCAATATTGTCCATTTCAGGCAGTACTTGACAATTCACAAAATGAAATTATAACAACAATCCATCACAAGTCTTCGGTTTGGAGAGGCATTCTTGGAATTTTAACCCAAATAAAAATTTTCCATGGTAATAATGAGGAGTAGTCAGCTTCAATGTGTACTGTTTTTTAAACGTCGGCGTCGCGTCGTTCCGATATTTGCTATGAAAACTTTTTGGTGTAGATACCTATAAGTAGAGAGCGAAATATATGCAATATACATACATATTTTGATCAATTTAATAAATTTAAAATAATGCATAATACTTTAAAAATGCCCCAGCACGAGCCGAACGAATTACAGACGCAAAATAAAATTTTGGCCTAGCTATAACTGTATTATTGTTGTATTCTTTTAATTTAGAAATTAGTACCCCTTATTGTAAATATCACTTATTGTGTGTTTTTTATCTTTTAACCAATCTATTTTTGAGGTTAAGGTAAAATTGCTGCATATTTTTGTTAAAAAAGATTTATTGCTATTATATTTTTTAATTTAAAAATGAAGGTTTGGCTTTAAAAATTAATTGTGTTTTTTTAAATATTCTGATTTCTATGCATTTTGTATATTTTAGGGTAAATTGTTGCATATTTTTGTTAAAAAGGATGCATATTTATGTGCATGTTTTGACTTAATTTAGGTGCATATATTCCGCTCTCTACTTGTTCCTAAACCTATGAAAAATCTACGTTATCAAACTAACCATTTTGCTAAAGCGCGCAGCGCTTAGGATATTAAATAACTGGATAAACAGTAGTGCTTATATTTCAGCCTGAAAAATTTTATGAATTAACACGAATAAAAATACGCCACTCTTTTCCTAATACGCATATACAGTTTTTATTTGAATAGGACAAGGCGAATAACATCATTTTCATTTTACACATCTCTACTGAAAATCCTGAAAGCCGAGAAAATCTTGCGCAGGTGCAGGAAGGCCTACTTTCAGCTGAATTTCCCGCGAATGGCGCCCCAAATAGCAGGAATTCAGAAGTTGTAAGAGATAAACGACGCCGACGTCTACTTTTAGCGTCGCGATGTTTATACGTATACACTTTCAGCATGGCCCATAAAGATTGATTGTGGGCGGAGAAAGCGTCGCGACGCGCGACGCCGCGCGCTGTTGTTTAGAATACTAACAACTGTATAATTAATATTAAAGTTACAGAGTTTTTATGCATATTTTTATTCATACTTACAGTGCTTTTTACAAAATAAAACCTTTTAGATAAAACTTTTAGTACTCTTATCTTGTTTTTTGAATTTAGAAAATTGTAAAATGAAATAGGAAAATACAAACACTTTCTTACGAAAGGTCATTTCCGTCAGGTTACGCAATGATCAGTACTTGAGTTTCCAATGGCCTCACAGGGTTAACATCAGTTCCGAGTTCCACTGGCTTCGTCTCTACGGGATGAAAGTTATACTTTTTACCGTAGAGAAATCATTAATTTTAAGTATAAGTACTGTATTATTGCGGTTGGAGTTACTGTTACTGTTGTACTCGTAGTGTAAGTTTTGTACATATGTGCGCATCTGTGCGCACTTAAGAGGTTACTGTTAATGGGTTGTAATATATTATGTAAATAAATGTCTAATGTTTCGTCTTTCAGGCTGAACGTATTTTGTTGCAGAAAACTCCTGCGAAAGAGAACCATCTCTCGGGGTTTATGCTTGTGGACTGGATGGTTAGTAGGAACTGAAAGGTTTTTTGAAGATTACATCTGCGACTGTCATCATTTGCAAATAAATCAATTTGTTGAGAAAGGATTACGGACATCCGGGTCTTACTACTTGGTTGCTTGACTTGGCGTTGACTCTGAACATTTTCGTAATGCTTTTTGCAGTTTGATGTTGAATGGTTCATTCTCTTCTGCTCTCAGAATTTCTGCAATGGGAATGCCATCTTCGTCACTGATTTCTGTTTCACTTTCGTTGTCCGTGTCCAGCCTGATTAAAAGTGTTTCCAAATTAGAATTAGTGAGGGAAATATTTGATGTTTTAAAGCAGTCATTTTGTTCAGAGTTTAGAATGTCGGGATTTTTGAGATAACCGAGAATGTCAGAATAAATGGTTCTACGTTGCTTAATCCTTGTTCTCAATGCAATGACTCTTGTAGTTCCGTACTGAGTGGTGTTTTAATTCTGGATAATTTCTTCAACGTGAACTTTAATGCTGCATCTGCTTTACATAAATCCATATTGCGACGGCATAGGGTTTTAACTGCATTTTTTTTTGGTTGGAGAACTTTTACAACACCTTTGAGAACCTCACTTTCTGAATCCAAAATTGATATGTTTAGATCAATAAGATCTTTTTAAGAAATTCTCTAATAGTGTAAAACGCTCGGTTATGTCAAGTAAGCTGCTCCATCTCATTTTGCAATATAATAGCTCTGTTCGTAGAGAAATCACAAACCGATCAGCGCCAATCAAATTTTAGTTATTTGGTAACGTGACAGTTTGCGGACTGGTTTCCAGTAATTTCATTGGCTCTGACTGGTTTGAGACTGTTCTGCGAACTGGGCTAATATAACTCCTAACTCTTTCCCATGATCATTTTTGATATACTTTTCTAAATGTTCAAACTAGACACCAATACACAGAGGTGATGATTATTGATAATGATTATTTCCAGAAAGTCACTTTTTTCCAAAACTTCCACCTTATTCCATACCTTCAGTGCCTTCTACATAGCTGTCGGTGTCGCTAAAGAATATTTCGGGACTAATCCCGAAAATATTAATCAATTCCGGGATTTTCGAGTCCGGTTTATACTCCGAGACTCCCGGCGTCCCGGAATCCCGGGATTGACACCCCTAGTCGACACCACATGTGGTGAGTACTTATAATATATTTACAATACCGGGTGTCAACGAGATCACTTTCCGGCTGCCATTTCTTTAGTATTTTATCGAACAAGGTGAAACTTGGCAGAAGTCATAGGCTAATAAAAAGTCACTTTTCTAGGTACTCGTCAAATTTCGACGACTTCCGGTTTAGCCGGAAGTGACACCAACTTTAGATTTTCAAATGAGACACCCTGTATATTTCTTGATTTTTGGAATCTAGAGATCATTTTACCATCTGTTAATACATCAAAATTCCTAAATTTCCTTCAATTCTGCTGACACTGCGTGGAGGATAATAAACCAGGGCTAACATGCGTAAAGAAACCCCCCTGAATGATTGTGCTAAGAGCGATTAATTAAGAGCTGTTGTGCCCAGGTCAGAACATCTAGATTACCAGGTAAATCTGTAACGAGAAGATCCTTAGGATAAGTTAAGTTACAGTCTTATATCTAAAAAAACCATAAACGTAAAGACGCAGAGACTGACGCAGCAGTAGGTAACAAAAAGTATACAACAGATTATTTTTGCTAACAAATAGATAATGCAAAAATGCTCATAATATAATATGCACTTGCTTGCAACATAATAGAGTCTAAGCAATATAAAATAAGTTTTAACCTGAATACGCGAAGCCGCCTATATATTACCCCTAATTTTTATCGTATTTATACTATACACGAAACTGACATTATTATTACTTGTGGACATGGTACCAGAAAAAAATCAATTTTTGAAATCAAAATCTTGAACATCGGTTAAGGCATAAATGATTAAATAAATTTCTCTCTTTTAATCAATAATTATTATCGTATCTTGAGACTGGAGCAAGGAACTGACATTTTAAGGTTCTTTTCTTTAAATAGGGTTAAAAGCAAAAAATAATAAAAACAAAATTTTAAGTAAACGTATCTCAACACACTGTGAAAGTTTTGTTTATAATGTGGTTAGTTAACTTACCTTACGTGTCCTTAACTTATACACCATGTACGAGTATAGGTTTCTTATGATATCTGTTCGAACCATCATTCTCTTAACCCTATTATATCCCTTGTTTTATATTCATCATTAACTGGTAAAAAACTATTATCAATGAATCAGTTCAAGTCTTACTTTACAACCTCGTCTATTGATTTGTTTTACTAAAACGAAATTATTTATTTAAAATACGCGTTTACATGCAGATGATAGAAGATAAAAGATTTAACAGTATGATACACTTCCTGAAGATGTTGTTAATTAACAGTATTTAAGGACATCTAATATTGATTATGCACGAATGCCTTATAAACATTTCCAAATTATCAATTATCTAAAGGCGTGAAGATAAATTGTTTGAAGTACAGTTATTGGAAAGGTAATAAATTTACAAGAATACGATCTCCAAAATTAAACAAGTCCAATTTGTGGAGGGCATATATTACTTTCCTTGTACGGGTCCGTCCTTTCACGCGTTTCGCCGTATCACGGATGGACTTGTGGAAGGAAAGAAAATACTCCAAAAACTGGACTTTTTTGGAAATCGTATTATAGTAATACCAAGCCTGGGTTAAAATACTTCTTCAGCGCTGCCTAGCTATCATTCGTCTAATTGTGATGACTTTGCAGGTGGTTGACTCTATTTGACTAATTTATAATAGAAAAAATAGCTCCCTTGGGCTGTTATTATGGCTACTTGTTCTGTTGCTTTCCAGTTTTTCGGAATTCTTGTATTTTGGGGCGCCAGTATCCATTTATTTTTTGTAGTTCAATTTTATATAATATTTGTTCACAAGAGAATAAAAATAGATGACAAATACTGCATGCCATGAGAATAATACTGGGGTGTAATAAATACACTAAAATATCTGATGCGTTAACAAGTTTAAAATGAATAAATGCAGAAAACTTTTTAGTTTATTGCCGACTTAGTTGTATTCATAACATAAATTAAAATTTCTCAGCACCTTATTATAATAATTTTTTGACTAAATTTGATGAAATCATAGACTAAATAATACATAGGCGAACACTGTCGTGTAACAAAAATGTGACCAAAAAGCTCCCCCATCCCTTGAGATATTTTGAGGGTTTACTGGCTTATGGCTTAGGAATTTGTTCCACCTTTTTATATATATATATATATATATATATATATATATATATTATATATATATATATATATATATATATATATATATATATATATATATATATATATATATATATATATATATATATATATATATATATATATACATATATACAGGGTGTCTAAAATAGGTGATACCACTATTGCTATCTCCGAAATGGTAAAAGATACGAGGTCGGTTAAATTAGGGAAAATGTGCCATTTCTAGTCCCCACTCATATTCCGTTTACGGAGTTGCCAAATTCTCTATAGTTTTTTATCTATATGAGATTTTTTAAAAATAGTCAAAAATTTAATTCTTAAATATCTCGAAACCTATTATAGTTAGAAAAAAGTTGTTTTCACAAAAATCACACGATTTTTTACCTTCTCTAAATTAACGTTATTGTTTTGTTTATACCATTTGTTTTTACTGAGTTACTGATACTAACTTGTTTTTTTCAAATACGGACCTGGATTTTTTGCTGAATTTTGTGAAAGAATGCTTCATACCCTTTACAACTGTGTATCACTTGATTATGTTTTCCGACATTTTGGTGAAGAATAGTATCATCATCAGGATATTCTACCAGTACGGACCTGACATTTTTCAAATTAATGCGCCATTTCACGGCCTATTATGGCGACAATTAGGTCAGAATCAGTAACTATGGATTAAATTGTTTTAACTGGTAAATTTTAATTATAATCATGATTACTAACCAGGACCCTCAAGTTTGTAAAATTGGTCCAACGCCTGAAAAAGAATAAGCTTAGTTTTAATTATAACAAATCCTAATAATTAATTCTTAGAGGCGTCCATCAACCTGTTCGTCCGCCCGTCCATATGATATAATTCAACGCAACGTCAAAAAATAAAGCAGAAAACGGATTTTAGATTCGAAATCCTTATAATCCGAACCCAGTAAATATGACAATGGTTTTATGCTATAATATAGTTAAAGGTCTTTAATTTGAGATAATATGGTTTGTTTTCAATTGTACCAGCAGAATGAGTTGCAGCAGAAATGAAACCATTAGGTAAAATAGGATTATTTATTATTATCTTTTGAACTGAAATGTGATTTTTGGATACGAAAATATTAAAAACGTAAATAATGAAGACGTATCATCAAGGGTGCCTTTTACAATATGTAGTAAACTTAACCACGAGTTAGGTGCTGTTAATAAAGGCCGCTAATTATATCTGATCTGAGTCTGCTAAACTTTTGCGTTCAACGACTCATTGGCTTAAGTGCAATTTGACAAACTTTAATGACCAAAGGGTTTTGGTTAGTAATCATGAACATAATTTAAAATTAATCAGTTGAATAATTTAAACCACAGCGGTAGGTTGTGAAATTGTGCCTTAACATGGAAAATCCCAGGTCCGTATCGATAGAAAATCCTGATGATGTTGTTATTCCTGATCAAAACGTCGAAAACTATAATCAAGTGATACATAGTTGTAAAGGGTATGAAGTATTCTTTCAAAAAATGCAGCAAAAAATCCAGGTCCGTATTTGAAAAAACCAAGTTAGTATCAGTAACTCAGTAAAAACAAATGGTATAAATAAAACAATAACGTTACTTTAGAGAAGGTACAAAATCGTGTGATTTTTGTAAAAACAACTTTTTTCTAACTATAATATTTTTCGAGATATTTAAGAATTAAATTTTTGACTATTTTTAAAAAATCCCCTGTAGATAAGAAACTATAGAGAATTTGGCAACTCCGTAAACGGATTATGAATAGAGACTAGAAATGGAACATTTTCTCTAATTTAACCGACCTCGTATCTTTTACCATTTCGGAGATAGTAATAGTGGTATCACCTATTTTAGACACCCTGTATATATATATATATATATATATATATATATATATATATATATATATATATATATATATATATATATATATATATATATATATATATATATATATATATATATAACTTAAATATATATTACAAGATATCGGAATACAGATAATACATTATGTACATGCTCATTTCGATGAGGCGACCAGGGCTGGTTTTGGCCCTTGGTAGATTTAAAGAATTTAAAATAAAGTTGGGACATCAGCCTTCTCCGAGTGACTTTCAAGGATATATTTCAACTTGTTGCAACAACTTGAAAGGGATTTATAGAGAATTTACTTGTATTTGTACCGTTTATATAAGACATTACTGAAAAAACACGAACGAAAAAACCAGTTTGATGTTCGTAAATTTTGACTTAATTTGTCGGCGTGTGGATTGGTATCGCCATCTTAACAAAACGTGTCGATTTATTTTGTCTCTTGTATCTTAGGTTTAGTCTGGTTGTTATATGTATATAACTATTTAGTTTGTGCTTCTATTATTATAATGATGCATTTCATTATTTTTTATCTAACTTTTCCCGGTTGCATCATGCATTTTGATAATAATTCATATATTTCTAATATAATTAATATTTTTCGTGCTTCGATGTAGTTGTTACATAACGTCGATATCTATCAATTGGAGCAATCTAAACTAATGTAAAACGTAACAGGCTACCGCATCTAAAATGACAATTTATCAATTGGTAAAAAATCGATGAATCTCAGAACTTATTAATTATAAATGAAAAATGCGATGCCTCTCCCAGATAAACTTATTTACGGTCGACATTTGAAGTGACATTTTGCTTTTGATTTAGTACTTCATTGATTACTCTAACCAACGTTGGCGACTTTGGCCTATTTTCAGCGTTACGATTAACAGTGCGTTTTGTTTATTTTATTGTCTGCATAATTTATATTCTACTCTGCAGTGGAAAAATGTATTGCATGGTTTTATTTTATTTTCAATTCTGTATTCAGGTATCTAAGATTATTAACGAGTACATGTTGTTAACTAATCTTTCTCTACGTAAAGACCTACTGTTAATCTATTTTCAGATGCTTATTTAATTGTACACATTTCTACTTTTGCAAATTAATTATCGGTTTAGTTGAAACTACGATAAGATGTTTTATCATTATCACATTACAATCTGATACTATATTCTCATCTAAATTAATTTTTTACTATGAAATATTTTCATCTGAACTCTGAGTTTTTTATTATTGATTTTTCGATGAAAACTTATTCTTTATAAAAAGTTTTTATTCCTATCAAATACCGCACAGCTTTAATAAAATCGACTTAGCATATACAGGGTGGTCGATAATGCACTTTTTTGAAAATGGCAATTTTTCGCACTGTTTTATTACTGGTTTTTCGATCAAAAGTTATGTCTAATGAAAAGTTTTGGTTCGTTTCAAACACAGAAAAATGTAACTAACGTTATTCAAGCCAACACAGGATGTTCCATAATTAATAATTATAATTTAACATAAAACAAATTAAATTTTAATCCCATATTTTGAACGAAAGGTTAATCTTCAATCAGCCCGTCATTATTTTCCATACATTTAATTAAATTAGTTTTAAATCTACGAACTGCATTGGCCAGTTGATGCCTCTTCAGGTTTCCATATCCAGTCCTTATTCTATTTGTAACCTCTGCCCTATCTCGAGGGCGAGTTTATAGACCCTCTCCTTTAGAGTACCCCACAAAAAATAATCCAAAGAGGTGAGGTCAGGTGACCTTGCGGGTCAGTGACAAAACATGTTGTCCTCATTGGTTGCCCTTTCAATCTATTTATTCGGAAATTGGGTATTTAACCAATTTCAGTGAAGCCATTCGGTATTTGAATGGAACCAAAACTTTTCATTGGACATAACTTTTGATCGAAAAACCAATGATAAAACAGTTCGAAAAATTGCCGTTTTCAAAAAAGTACATTATCGACCATATAAGCTAAGTCAATTTCAGTGAAGCCGTTCGGTATTTGAATGGAAGCAAAACTTTTTATAAGGAATAGGATAGTGGTTGAAAAATCAATAATAAAAAAGTTTCCCATTTGTCAACTAAAATTCTACACACGCCGCACGATACACTTACAACGGTATGCTACGTTATGACGTGACTTCGAGGGAAAATCTTAAATTGACTAGGCGTTTACCTGAGCAAATGAAATATGACAATAATATTTTAATAAACGTCAACTCGACACACTACCCGACAATAAAGTGACCAGTAATAATTTTAATAAACGTCAACTCAGCACATCACATAACAATAAACGGACCTGTACTTATGTACAAGAGGTGCAAGCGTCTAGTCAATTTAGGATTTTCCCTCGAAGTGACGTCATATCGTTGTAAGTGTATCGTGACACGCCGGTATAAGGCCGTATAAGAACTAAGTTTTAACTAACTCTAATATTTTTTGGGTGCATGTGCATATTCTTAGAAGAATAGGCGTGGATTGGAGTAGCTACCTTCAAGAAACTCTTTTAGCTGTCTATATTAAAAATAAATCCACATTCTTTTTTTTATTTTCGATAACGAATCCATTTAAAAGATTCCAGGTTTAAATTTCAACTGTTATAAGCGTTTAAAATATGCACACCCTGTAAAATAATAATGGCAAAAAATGACTTTGACATCCAGGCTTCGACTGCATGTGATGAACATACATAATACGTTTGATGACTAAATTTGGTTTTAAATGTGCTTTTGGCTAGAGTGGTAGTTCTTTACTGGGCATTACAAAGTCCTTGTATGGTAAAATCCAAAAGAAATAATACGCCATTTCCACTTATAGCGATGCGTATCTCTCTATAGGCGTAGGTATTGAAAAAAATCAATAAAAATTAAACGTTTCGACTATCTATTGGGTTTATCTTTGAGATTGAAATCGCATTAAATATGTATTCGTTTATAATGCAATGTAAACAAAAAATAAATTGATTTATTTGTGATCATTTCATCATCGAAGTTGGAAGTTATTGTTTCTTCTTTTATAGACGGCAGAGATAAGTATAGTCTATGCAGTTGAATTTTTTACATTTTTTACTAACTCAAAATTGGTAAAATATCTCAATTTGGTAAAAACACATCAAATTATCACCTTAAAACACCAGTGACGGAGGCCACATTTTTGCTATTTCAACTCCCTACATTATTATATGTAAGTAAGCGGCTCAGAAAAGTAAAATACCCGGCTATGATCTGCCGGTTTATGGCTGCTGTCTGCCCGCTAACAAGACAAGGCAATAAAGTTTTTATGTTGTTTGCTTTTCAGAATTACAAAAAATGGAAACGAATAAACTGGATAAACTATCCGTTCCTTGATTCCATGTTTTTCTCTTAGATTATTCTTGACTTAATTTATTCCTGTCTGCTTTGGTCTTTGGTAATAATACTCTGCAATCTAAATGATGAAAGATTCTGCAATAAACTGCTAATATAATTTCAGCATTAAACCATTTATCTGCTACAGCTAGGGAAATGTTAAATCGGAATTTAAACAGTAGCTTTAGTGCTCCAACCACAATATGTAACACCATAAATAATTAAAAATCAATTTATTATATTACCCATCCTGAGTTTCTTTTTCTGTTAAACCTTAACTACTTCTCCTCCCAAATGTTTTCATGCCCTGCTTTTGCGAACATAACTATTATCTTTTCTCATTAGATGCCCTTACCACTGCAGTTTTTTTTTCCTGCATGTTCTTAGTTATTTTTACATCTTGGTTGCTTTCCTTATTCTTTTGTTCTTAATTGTCTCTCCTCATGACCCCACACATTAAAATATATCAACATTATCATTTCTGTCACGTCTCACCTCCTTTCGGATACTTTCTTTGTTGGAAAAAAGTGCCGCTCCATACACCATTGCACGTCTGACCACTGTTTTATAAACCACTCTGTGACATTTCCAAATCCAGCGCATAATCTTCTGTATTGCTGATACATAGATATTTAAAATTCATTATTTAATCTCCTTCTTGATTACTATTTTTGCTTTTTCCTCTGCATTAAAAACATCCAATCAGTTTTTATCGGTATTTTGTCCGACTACCTTCAAATTTCTGTAAACTTCTGCTCTACCGAAATAGATACGTATATGTAAACCAATTTTGGTTGAAAATGATACATTAGTTCTAGGTATATCTATATCTATGCGATTTTATGATACAAGTATGTATTTTTGTGGCCATAGGAATCATCCTCTCATGTGCAGAAGGACATAAATAGTAGCAAGACAGCATATCCACTGCGACTAGTTGTAATAGGATTTTTGGGTTATGGATTATTGTATGCCAACTATTTAATCATAATTATATTATATATTATATATTATGTATTATATATATATATATATATATATATATATATATATATATATATATATATATATATATATATATATACATATGTATATATATTAAAGGTTTTCAGTGAGCGGAAACTTGCATGCTACACTTAGTTATTCTCGGTTTAAATTTTTGGTGTTGCCAGAATCAAATTGCGTTGTTGCCAATTATTACAGTTCTTAGTTTTTAGGTGTATTTTACTTAGATCATTGTTTTTAATAGATTTATTTATATCTTAATAATCTGTTGAAGTACGTATATGTTCAACCATCATTTAAACTTTTTGATCAAAATGGATATACAATACACATCTCAAACAGATGGGATATTTATTTCAATCCGATATTGTCCTTTTTTAATCTGAATTTAAAAATGCTGATGATGTAACGACAGTTACCTAGGGAGCAGGGTCAGGAGGTCTCTTTAAATTTCACGGTGATGTATATTACTCGACAGTGCCAATCAATATTTATTGTAAAGTGGGTCGAGTATAAATACAGTATAAAAGTGTGTTTGTCCATTTGTTAACGCTGGCGATTGTTGGTTAGTATGTAGATTCGGGTAGATAAGTTTATAATGTAATGGGGATTTTGATGGATTTATTCTTTACAAAACGTGATTTCATTGTGTTGTTACCATGGTAGAAAATTCTATTTGAATTTGAACAAATTGATATTAATCATAAAGCGTGTGAGAAATATTTAAATTTGTTATTCCATTGTTTCATTATAATATGTCTAAATTAAAAAAAGTAAGCTATTACTGATGAAGTTTTTGTATTTATTACAGTTAAAAACATCGTTAATTGCTACTAAGTGGGAGTAAGTAGCCTCTTAAATAGTTCAATTCATATAGGTACAACAAGATACAGAATAACAATAAAGAATAAACTAGGAAACTGACAAAACACGCCCATATTTGTGTTAAAGATTTTCATCATAACTTATTTTTTAATAAAATCAATTGATTTATTAAAGTAGATTTGGCATATTTTTCAATGAAATAGTACATTTCAATACAAAGAAAGGTTGCTCAGTGTCAATGGTAGAATCTCGATTAGTTTTTATTAGAAAATGATCAAAATGGTCTTTACGACCGTGACTGATAAGAATTCAACAGCACTTTCAGACTTTTATACTAAAAACAAATTGAAACAATGAAACAAATCTAGGACGGTAATGCCTAAATGCCGATGAAACGTCAACTGAAGTTGCATTAGGTACCATTCGCACAAGTCTATCCTAGGAAGTGGCATAATAAAAATGTACAAAATTAGAAAAGTGTAGAAGAGTAATACTGCAATGCACAGAACGTAAACCTTAACAACATACTTCTTTAATGTAAAGTAGCAAAATATTTAAAAATAAACATCGCTATGATTTTTGAAACACTAATATCTTAAAAGGAAGATTCGGAACCAAAAAGGTTATATCTAAAAAAGTACACACTAAAAATGATCTCTATCTGTAAAAGAAGAAAATGACTGACTGATTGACTGACATATCAACGCACAGCCCACACCGCTGGGTCTAGAAACTTGAAATTTTGCACAGAGGTTTCCCATATAACGTAGACATCTACTAAGGAAGGAGTTTTCAAAATTCAATTTCTAAGGGGTGAAACAGGGGTTCAAACTTTGTATAGAGAAAAAATATTAGATGGTCCTATTAACTCGAAACTTTATAGAAGTACTCTAAATAATAAATGATTTAACACGTGTTTTACAGTTTTTAATAAATCAACCCCTAAGGGGATCAAATGGGGGTTCAAAGTTTTTAATGGAGTAAAATTGTTATATGGTTCTATTACCTTGAAACTACATGGAAGTACTCTAAAACATAAACACATGTTTTATAACTTTTTAGAAATCAACCCCAAAGGGGGTGAAATGATGAAACTTGACCTTTCCCCTTTTTTATGTCATTGTAACGCTACTATTTCTGAGCTTAAAATAGGATAGTATGCAAGAAAATATAAACAAACAATTCGCAGATAAATAGCAGAAGTCCGTTTTAAAACACCTGAATGTTAAAAAACAAGTTCTATTTAGATAGTTATTTTGGTTTATACAAACTGACTATTTTTAAAGTCAAACGGAAATACCTGCTTAAAAAATTACTTACTTTGTATACTATTTACAAATATACAAATCATATGTATGTAAAAATATGTAAAACTAGCAATTTGTTAAAGTTAAAAAATTTATAACAGCCTACATGCAAGAGTAAACTATCAATTGCAACAGAATATACGTTAACAACAATTTAAAGTAATGGTTTCCCTAATCGCAGGACAATAATAATTGAATTTGTACAATGAGTATACAATTTCACTATAACATATATTTTTGCTTTCTAAATTGTAATTTTATCTCATCTCAAATTAAATTCAGCTTGAGACATCTCCTTTATAGCTGATGTAAGAAGATAAATGTTGAAAAATATTTTAGAATTTTTTTATTTGAATTAGTAATTCAGAAAACTTATTCATATGCAGAGTGTTCAAGGAAATAAGAACAGTTCTTATAATGTTTTTCCTACTTAGGATCTATTTAAGGCAATATTGTTTTTTTTAAAGGAGCGCAGCTGTTGAAATTAGTGATGTAAGGATACGTATTCAAAAATCCGTTGGATACGAATATTAAAAATTCCATATTATCCGTATTATCCGTAACCGGCCGAGAACTTGAATACGGATTCGGAATCAAAATAAATTCAAAGTGCAAAGAGAAAACGGAATCGGGATTGAGTGTAAGCGAACAATACGATCTGCGATTTGGCATATTTGATCTTATGCTTTCTCTTTCTAATGACATTTTCTAAAAAAAGATAGCATACTTATCGAGGAAACGGGTATCATATGAGCCCGCCTCACCCGAACCGAATTCTAACGAGAACGAACGACGGTGCCTTACTATCCCTAACCTTCGACTTCGAATCAAATGATACCACATCCACCTATCCACCGAAATAATTCCGTATATATATGTTTCGGAACCGCTTTCGCGCGGCTCAAGAAATGGATACGAATTCGGATGATGGATACGGATATTAGTTGATTCCGATTCCGTATTATCCAGATATATAAAGAATAAGGATATTTACAACACTAGTTGAAATGGGATAACATGTGTTACCGGTAAAGTCCGTTTCTTCATCATACTTAAGTTTGCCTAGGTAAACTGCACATTGCCAGAACGTTTTAGGCAAAGTCTGAAATTGTTCTTTATTTCGGAGTTTGCTTGGGTTTGCTCGCACTGACAGAACCACGAATTGTTGAAGAAAAATTAAATATTTATATCAACAAAAAGGGAAAATTACTCCTTCCATTTTCTTTCTTGCACAGGCTTTGCAAATATTACGTACAGTTGAGTTATGACTCATATTTTAAAGTGCATCATATATAAAAATGCATGTCAAATTACTCTCTTATAAGGTGTCGCATTTACGCCAATTTTCCCTTATTAAACAGTTTAATCCGCCCGTTAGATCGATCAAACACAATACAGACCTGCAATTTGAGGTGTTAAATATCAAAAAATTACTACTTTAATAAGACAGCTATAAAGGCAATGTATAATCATGGTAGTGATGTACAAGTTCTTGTTATAGTACATTTAATGTTTTATTTATGAACGTGTAGTACAAAGCAGATCCTTATTATATGAGTGCTTTGGAAAATTATTGTTAAGATTAGAACTAGCTTTTTTTAATAGAGATTTTGGAGCCCTAATTTTAGGGTGTGATTATGATTATCATTATTCTGGATTGCGTAGTGCTAAAATTTCATCATTAATACATAAAATGAAAGCACATACAGTGATTTGATTTTAAAACTAGCTACACCCAATAACACTTAATTTGTGGTAAACAGAATTAAGCTGTTACCAAAATGTACTACAAGTAAATCGGTATTTTCAGTACTTTAAGTAGTTACGTTATGTTACTAAACTTGTATTAAAGTATTCGGTACATTAAAAAAAACTAGATGTGTTCCACAAGGATCAGTATTAGGCCCTTTATTGTTTATTATATACACTTTTGATTTAAATTTATCAATTAAACACGGCAATCTTTTAGCTTTTGCAGATGATACTCAAATATACCACTCAATCAAATACACGCAGATTTAAAAAATAGTATTTCTTTATTCAATAAGGATCTTTTAAATATTTCAAAAACTATATCTGATCATGGATTAAAAATAAATGAAAATAAAACTAACTTCATGTTAACTGGTCCTAAAACACTAATCACTAAAGTAAAAAATAATTCTGATTTCAAAATTGTTCTTAACAATAATTTTAAGATAACTTCAATCGAATATGGTAAAAATCTTGGAGTAATTTTTGATCAGTATCTAAATTTTAATGGACATATAAAAAATATAATTAAAAAAGCATACTACAAACTAAGAATTTTATATAAATTTAAGGACTACTTAAATACCGATACTAAACTTAGGCTGGTTGATTCAATTATTCTAAGTGGATTAGATTATTGTGATATAATTTATCACAAAAATATCAGTAACGAAGATAAACAGAAATTAAAAATTCTTCAAAATAACTGTGTTCGTTTTTCAATAGGACTAAAAAAATATGATCACGTATCACCTACCTTTAATAAACATAATTTAATTAAATTAGAAAAAGACGCGAAATCCACTTATCCTGTTTTATACCTATATAAAATACATAATCAGAAATATATTGATATAATAAATAATATATCAGAAACCTAGATATTTATTTGAAAAAATTTAATTCAGGAATAATATTCATAATGTTAATACTAGAAATCAGAACGGAATAGAAATACCTAGACATCATACTGAAAAATATAAGTCTTCGTTTAAATATACATCTTCTGTAATTTTTAATAATATTCCTTCTAGTCTAAGGGGCTTAAGCTATATAACTTTGGAATTGGAACAATGATTTCTTATAAATCAAAATCCTATCTATTTATGCCAACTAGTATACTACTGTCATTTTTTGGTTTTCTTTTTTACTTTTATCAATTTTATATTTATATTTTAAATTGTTTTTATTGGCATAAATCATGGATTTATTATAATAAGGATTCGATGTCCGTATACTGTGAGCGTATCGAACGTGAAGCCTTATCTTTGTTGTTTGTTTTCTCTTGTGAGAGGAGTTTACGAACTACGAATTACTACGTAATTGAATCAAGAATGGTAGTAGAAAGAGATAAAATAACATTGGAGTGTTGGAGCTCAGAAGTGTTGCTGTCTGTCCTGGTTGCTTAGGAAAACGGTTGAACCTCGGTCTGAACACTCGGTCACACGTACGTCTTTGTCTAATGAACTAGAAAAGATAAAGTGCGACTTATAGATTTATAAATGACTCGGAGCGACTTTAAATAAACACCTTTAGAAATAACATAACCTATAAATAATAAAACCTTTTTAACTTAAATTTAATATTATTTAGCAGAAAAATAAAATATTTTAGGGGCTTTTATTACTTTTAGTAAATCTTGTGATGCTTCTAACGTATTTTTTGTACAAAAATACAAGGTAAAATACTTAAAATGAGATGTGGCATGTGTTTACAAATTGCGTTTACAGTGTCGCTTAGAATGGTTTGTTTTGGCTTCAAAGAATGTTAAATCATCCCGTATCCAGTCTTAATAAATCCATGGCATAAATAAACATCTTTATTATTATTATTATTATTATTATTATTATTATTATTATTATTATTATTATTATTATTATTATTATTATTATTATTATTATTATTATTATTATTATTATTATTACTTACACTTTTACCTTTTTTTGTTTTAAATTTTGGTAAGTACTAAGCGGCTTCAACTACTTACCTACTTTATAAATCTACTTAAGTGCTTTCAGATTTGTCAAGTATTTAGAATTATTTGACAAGTGAAGAACATATTATAGCAAATTTAGCAAATTTTTTGCATTTTTTTAAATAGCTAAAATACCCACTTTACCCATTTCCACACTACTTAAGTAGTTCGAACTGCTTAAATTCATTTAGCATTTGAAAGTATTTTGTGTTCTGAGGTAGGTAAAAATACTTTAAGTAACAGAAACTACTTCAAATAATAAATAAGTATTCACTTAATACTTGTACTTGAAATGTTTGATTTTAAGTAAAATACTTATTACTTGCAAGTACGTTTGACAGCTACTCCTACCTATTACTTTAAGTACATTTTTAAAATGACATTACTTTAAGTGCTTTTGATTTGTTGGGTATTTATAACAGCTCTGATAGTAAATTTATTATAAACAATTTAGATAACCCACCAGAAGTTTAAAACCAATATCCCCAACTTTGAAATTTCAAATATCACCCCCTATCTTGTAAAGGGTAATTTTAAAGGACATAACCACATTGAATCCGGTTAATCAATTAATGATGGAAAAAAATTATAAGATAGTGTCACGAATAATTTATTTTCAGTAATGTTGCACTTTTAGAAGAAGGAAAAAGCAAAAACATAACAAACGAAAATGATGAAATAATTAAAGAAGGAGAGGACTAAAGAAAAAGTCCAACGGAAAATGAGGTAGAAGAAAAAATAAAAATAGACGCAATGGCAAACCCTCTGAAGAGGATGGCATAGGAGCCGAGCTGTTGAAATACAGAGAACAACTGAAAAAACAAATTACCAGCTAATCATTCAAACTTGGAAACAAAATAAGATCCCGGAAGAGTGGAACATTGGCGTAATTACACTAATACATGAAATAGGGGATAAAGAAAATTGTAAGAACTATAGAGCCATAACACTTCTCATCATCACATATAAAATACTAGCCAACCCAGTAAATAGAAAATTGAAATCACACGCGGAAATCATACTGGGAGACTACCAAAACGACTTAGGCCAGGACGTTCAAGAATCAACGCAACTTACACAATAGATCATTCAGAAAACATGGGAACACAATAGAGAGATACACATAGCTTTTATAGATTTCAGAAGCGCGTTTGACTCAATAAATGGACAAAGAATGATGGAAGAACTAGATGGAAGAGTATTAAGGGTACCAAAAACTAAGAAAATTAACAGGAACAATATTGCAAAATACAAAGGCCAAAGTGCGATTTCAGGGATCAGTAACGAAAGAAATAAAGAATAAAGGAGTTAAGCAAGGCAATTCGATATCCTCAACACTGTTTAATATGGTGATGGGAAGCGTTATAAGAAAGACAAGATTAGATAATAAAAATATTATGACGAACCAAATTCAAGTGATAGAATATGCGGACGACGCGACGTAACGATAATAAAGTCCGTGGCACGAGTCTAGAGCTGGCGGAAAAATGCGGACAGCTGAAACGCCACGTTTTACGTCTTTTACCTCCCTGCCACCTCAGGCGTTGCACAGAGGGGTATTTAGAACTCAAAGTTGGCCAAAATTATTTTAATGTTTTTTTTTTCTTTTTTTGGTAGTAATATCAATTGTTACTGTAAAAAAGAAACTAAAATCCTTTATGTCGTAAAAAAAACAGCTTAAGGTTACAGTATTTTTGCCTTCAAAAGATTTTTGAACAAAAAAATACAAAAAAGTAATTATTCAATGTCTTCTTCAACTTTAAACTCGTCTTCTGCTTCTTCATCTTCTTCATCCTTTACCTCTTCTTTATCCTACATTTCTTGTTCATCCTCTACTTCTTCTTCCCCTTCTACTACTTCCATTATTTGTTCTTCATCTTCAGTGCAGTCTTCTTCTTTGTCGTCTCTCAACTTGTCTTTTATTGGATTTTCAACACATAACATTTCGAGCGTTTCTCTTGAAAATGGTTTACTTTTTTTCTTTGGAATGGGTCTCATACTTGTCAAAAGGCGGTCAGATCTTAATAGTAATCTATTTAAGATGTCCATATTACATACTTGTCTTGAAAATTTCCTGGAAAATCCTGATCTGTACTGCCTAAAATGTTTATTTCGGGCTTCTGCAGCCTCTTCTGATAGTTGGCCAATAGGTAATCTAGCTGTAGAAATTATAATCCATGAACAAGAACTTGATGGACTGCTGGTCCATTACTAGTTTGTATCATCGTTTTACCCAAGCCCTTTATTTTGTTTTCAATGTATGACACCTCCTGATTTATAACATCTGTTGTTTCATGTATGAATTTAATACTAATTGGTCGACAGTATCGCGCTGAAGATGGTGTTGGATTTTGCCAAAGCACTTTTTTATTGGAATTCACAAAACAATAAAGTTGCAAGTAAACAAAACTACTCTGAAAAATAGCAGCATCACTGTAAGCCTTATTTGAAAACTTTTGTTTATATTCAGTCTGTTGGCTACCATCACAGCCCCATTTGGAGATTAGATGAAGGTTTTCTTTCTCTTCAATAGTACATCTGTCTAAAACCTCGATTAAACTTTCAGATAAGCGTTTGGCCGTAATATCTCATAGTGCTTGTAAATCTAACTCAACACAAGTTTCTGTAACTATATAGGATTCTTGAGGAGGATAGCATTCAGCTTTGACTTTTTGTAAAATATAGTAGCAAGGAAATTTAGACTCAGTCGCTCTTATAATATTGAATTGCCTTCTTGTTAAATCTGCCTCCACAAACATTGACAGTGCTCTGATTGATGAAAGCTTTACTCTACCCACTTCCTTTTTAGTTTTTGTTTGTGGGGTTGCGTTATTGCCACTAAGTTTAATAACTTTCGCAGCTTCAAGATGTCCCATATTTCTCAACATTATTCCAGTGGCGAAACATAATTTTTCTGGGCTATTGTCTTTTCTTAAAGACGCAGTTTTGCGCCTTTTAGTACGCTCACTACACTCTGCAAATTCTTTTTTTGGACGACCACCTTTGAATAAACTATATTTGGGAAGATAGCCAAATCTCATTCCTCTTCAAAAAATACCACTCAGTGCGATTTGCAGCAGTCCAACGTTTCTTTAAGTCAAACTTAAATTTAAAAAATAGTTTACTTAAGTCTTCTTGGTTATCCTCAGGACATTTAGTAATATCTATCAAATAATTCAATGGAAGTTCAAATTTTTCCTCCACTTCCCTACACTGAAACCCTTACCACCGATCAAATAACGCCATTCTGGACAAAACCAAACAGTTGGATGACGATGCTAGAACACAAACGTACTTTGTACTTTATAAGCGAATTTGGAGCGAGGATGGGCTAGAACCTAAATACTTTTTCTTTTAAGAATTTATTTAAATCAATGTTCTTTAATGGCAAATATTGGCAATTTTTCTTTACATATTCCAAAACTAGATAGTTTAAGCATCGAACGGATTCTAATTTCCATACGTGATATTGCGGAATAGTCTTACTTACATGCCGCTGTTTGTTTAAATTTAAAACATTATAAAGGAATTTAGCAAAGGTTCGAATTAGCCGCCAGAAATCGTGAATAACAACACTTTTCAAAATAAAAATATAGGTACATAAAAAAGGACTTACCAGCTGGCCCTATATTCATCATGAAAGTTATTATAACCAAGCTTCACCAAACATAAAGAACTTCAAACAATTCCACTATTTCAGAATCTTAGAAATATTCAGTATGCACTCAAGACAAGCCTAACTGAGATATATTATTTGGCAGTCAACTTAGGACTCGAAAAATCAAGCTGCAAGACCTGTTTACATTTAGTATTTATAAATTCCTATTCAGATAGGCTAAAGAATAAAAATACAAGATATCAATTTTGGCCAGGTTTACAGACCAAATACCCCTATGTGCGTTGTAGCTCTAGACTCGTGCAACGGACTTTAGCAGACTTGACGGTCTAACAAGAGAAATTAACAGATTGGAAATGGAAGCAAAATAATGTGGACCAGAAATTAATGAAGAAAAAACAAAATACTTGAGGATATAGGGAGAGAAAGGGAATGAAGAATTGACTAGTTAAGAACGCAGAGATATACATTTGAAACGGTCTCCTCATTTAACTACGGGGGGTAGCAATAGGACAAACAGCTAAATAAAGAATAAAAGAAGGAATACGAAAAGGGTATCGAAAATTTGGAAACCATACAAACATACAAAACCTCTTATAAGACCTCTTGTACGCCCTAGAGACCACAGATATAAATAAAAAGGAGGAAAAAGATCTAAAAATAATGGAGAGAAAAATATTGAGGATGATACTAGGACCAACTATCACAACTAAAGGAGAGAGAAGGGCAAAAAAAAGAAATAGAAAAACTGGGAGGAGAAAATATAGCAAGGTATATAAAGACACAAAGATTAAATTGGACAGGACACATAATGAGAAGAAAACCAACAAAAATTGTGAGTAGAGTAATGCAATGAATACCTCTGTGGTCCAGGGGCAGAGGCAGGTCAAGAAACCGAAATAGAAAATAATTGAGAAAGATAACGAATGCAGCCAGGACTAATAAAAGTTATAGCAAAATAAATAAGGAGAGTAATTCACCCCAATAAACGTATTTTAAACGCACTGAGCGTTAGCCATAATCGAAGAGATTGAACAGCTCAATGATGATGATGATGATGACAGTTTTAGTAGATTCACTTTGCTAAGTGTTCAGAAGGTGCTCAATTATTATTGGCTTGGTAAAGTCTCCGCGGAAAATGGCATTGCCCCTCCCTTCACATGATAAACTTCAGGCACGCGAATCGTTGGATCAAAGATTCCTAGAAAATAGTTTGGTACTATACGGTATCCATTTGGTTTTGAGAATGATGACAGAAACCCATTTTACAACGAAGAGATCAATTATGTCTCTCTCTCATGTTCTTTCTCTCTCATTTTTTTCTCTGTCGTCTTCTTTCTCTCTCACACTCGTAAAATTTTTACAGCTGGTAGAAAGTTAGGTTATGTGAAAGATTAATATGTCATATTATTTGAAGCCTGTCCCATGATATAAGTTGTTTTTTCAGTATAAAAATATACTTAAATAGTTTATATAAAGTATTAGCAGATTAAATTCCTGTGCTATATGAATCTGGGACTATCAACTATTGAAATATTAAGCAAGGTACATATTTGTTCTCCTTTACACTACTTGGACTGGGCGTTATGGGAATAAGTAACAGGAACGCCGACCCGATATAAAGTTGAGAATAGTGGGCATTACAGAAGATTTCTTTAGTTACTGAGAAAGTAGTGAAAATTGCGCTTTAGAAACGTTTGGTTTCAGTTTAAAGCTGAAGTCACAGTGTCATTAAAAGTGTATCTATCCTTCTGGAACTAAGACTCAACATTTACAGTTAAAAATTGTGAAACTACTTGGCATAATCGATTAAACAACTTTTATCGCGTCTTTAACTTACACAAACATCACTGTTCGCAGGTAGGCTATATTATAGATCAATTTTCATTATATATCGGAGAATAGGGAATATTTTTTAACCTTATACATTGCTTATCCTAATAAAAATATTTACTCATTTTTGAAATTTTTCTTTTATTTATTTAAATACTTTTCCTCCGATCCTTTTAGTGCAAATTGTTGGTTAGAGATAGTATTGTTATTTGGGCAGGAAACAATTTTAAATGCTATAAAATAATAAGGTTAATGTGGCTATGCTGACACTGTTTTTTTTAATAAAAACGAGATTTTTGCAAATGCTGTTTGTGTTCAGTAAAAACAAAGGTCTTTTGCTATAAAATCATAAAACTTACGGAAGTATTTTGATTTTGTCAGGTTAGAAATTTATTTTTATGTCAACGCCGATTAAATTTTCACTGTTTCACTATAGGCAACCAGAAATACTTGCGCACAAACAAAGCCGCATGTGATGAAATGTTTGATTATTCTTTTTTATTGGCAACAACATCGTTTTTATTTGTCTTTTACTAATGCCCCTTTTGCTAACAAGAATAGAAAGAAACCGGATTCCGCTGGGATTTTATCAGGAAAAAAAAAAGAATTTTGCGATGACTATCTTTCGAAGTATATAACCAGCAATACTTCCGCAAGCAAAGAATGTACGATAAAAATTTGAACAAATCCTTTTTTTATTTGTCTTTGTCTAAGGCACTTTCGCCAACACGGATAGAAAGAACTCTGATTCCTCCGTGATTATCAGGAAAGAAAAGATGAATATTGTGATCACTAAAATATGTTCTGGTGTAAACGGTCCATGGAACTGACCAATAGGGTTAATTCTTGTTCAATTGTTTTTTCTGTCATCATTCTCAAAACCAAATGGATACCGTATAGTAGTGTTCTATATGGCCGGCAAGATCTTCAGATATGACACTGCCCAATTTATTTTTCTAGGATCATTTCAAAATGGTGTTCGCACTTTATATTGCTGGCGAACCTCAGATCCTGCAAGTATCTTGACATGAAGGTCGACTTGACCGTGTAAAATATAAATGCAAAAAAAGATAAACAATTTGTAACGTCTGCTTTAATTATTTTTTAAATATTAAAGCATCAGACAATGTAACATAAAATTTATATCAATACCGCGTATCCTCGTAACTATTTTATTTATCATAAATCGCTAATGCCGACGGCTAACATATAGGTTACCTTGTCACAATTACCGATATACCTGTTTTTAAGATGGATTTACAAATTTACCAGCACTGAATTATTGTTAGTCTTGTTCTTTATTATTTTCAGCTAACCTATCGCTAATATCGCAAACAGTACTGTTCAAATACGGCATTCGTGAATTCAACATATCCCCATTTATTATTTTTCATTGAATGAATGAATTTGCCATAGAGCGGAATTAATAATTAAAGATATTATATTGTATGTATTTGATGTAAGAAAGTTACAAAAGATAATATTGATCACTGTGTGCTGTATGTGGTGGTATTAATGATGTTCTTCAGGCGTCAATGATGGTAAGTTACAATTTCATTTGATTTTCTTAATACAAAATAAATAACGAATTATGCTTTATTAGGTTATAAAATATAAAAAATTATTTACCATTTAATTTCAACTCATTTATCGTCTGTCATGCTTGAGAAGTTGTTGGAAATGTCCCCCTGCAACTTCCAAACACTTTCTCCCTCTTTCTCTAAATGAATGTCGTACCCGCTGTAACATTTTAGGTGTCACTAATAAGCTGGCAAAGCGGATTCAGTCTTTCATATCATTTAAAGTTATAGGTGCAGTCGCCATCACTTTGTCCTTTATAAAACCCCAAGAGAAAAAGTCAAGGGAGGTAAAATTCGGTCACCTGTCCTGCTAGGTCCCCGGATTTGACCCCTTGACTTTTTCTTGTAGGGTTTTATAAAGGACAAAGTGATGACGACTGCACCTACAATTTTATATAATATGAAAGACCGAATCCGCTTTGCATGCTTATTAGTGGCACCTGAAATATTACAGCGGGTACGAAATTCACTTAAAAAAGGGCGAGAAAGTGTTTGGAAGTTAAAGGGGGATATTTCGAACAACTTCTCAAGCATGACAGACGATAAATAAGTTGAAATTAAATTGTAAATAATTTTAATAAAACATAATTCCGTAACCAAAAGAGCAAATAAAAAAAATGTGTACACATGCGTAGTTCTTTACGTAGATTCGAATTTTATTAACAAAAGTCCATTGTCCCCTTTTAAATTAGAAAGTTACTCCCCACCTCTCAAAATAGAGAGGGGGTGAGTGTCAAAAGTATGTTTAAATATGTGCCCCATATCCCTATTAGCTGACCAAAATGTCAAGAAAATATTTTAAACCATTTTCGAGATATTGCCTTGTAACTCTTCAAGAAACTCACCCTGTATATTACATCTTACCCCACAGCTACCCACTTTAAAATTTTAAATGACCCCCATACCTAGTAGTACATCATTTTAAAGGCCCTAAAGATTCTGTTCTAACCACGTTTAAAAATATAAATTCAGTTAATCTTTTAACGAGATACTATTAAAAATTATCAAGCTAGTAAAATTACAATTTCGGAAAATTTACTTTAGTGACTTTAATCAAGTCGGCCAAGAAGAAAACTTGATGCTAGACAAACAAATTTTGCATTCCATGACGGAGCCCCTCCCCTACTTTATGCACTACATGCACGAGAACGGTTGAATCAAAGACTTCCCGGAACATGAATTGGTAGGAGAGGTATTCTAGAATGGCCGACGAGATCTCCAGATATAACACCGCCTGATTTCTTTCTCTAAGGTCACTTAAAAACCATAGATTACAGATTTCTGCCGAGAATATTGACGAGCGTAAAAATAAAATATCCCAAGAGGGCGGATTAATACTGAAACATTTCATAACGTCGCGAGGAGTTCGAGAATAGGCAGTAAAATTGTCATGTTATAATTTTTAATCATAACTCATTAAAGAGCCAACAAAATTTAATCCATTTAACGCGGTTTAATCGTGATTTTTATGGCCTTTAAAATGATGTAACACACTTGTGTTGTCATTACCTTTAATGAGTGCTATTTGGAATGTCAAAGTGGTGGTAGCTGTGGTGAGGGGGTGAAACACAAAAATCTATATTATCTATTGATCCTAAATTTTCCTTCGATATCTAAATTAAGTTGATTTTTGTTTGAACTGAATTTACTTCAAATCCAGTGTTATTTGGGGTTTGTAGTTTTTTTCAACGTCGGGTCGACGTCGTAAAAGACAGTTTATTATCTCCAGAATGCTCCAGCTCCATAAACCTATGTCTGCTTTGCCATTACCGTTCAGTTTAGAAACGCTGTTAAAAGCAGTTTTAAAATGGAACGAAACCAAAATGGCACGGCAAATAATGTTTGTCATTATTGTCATCAAAATGCTGGTAAGAGAGCATGTTTTTGACGCTAAAATGTTAGGCGATCTATTGAAACTGTTTCAAGATAATATTAGAGTGCGAAAAAAGTTAAAAATAAATGACCTGTGTTTTAGGAATATACAGCTAATTCTTTAGGAAAACCTATTACCGTTTAAAAAAAATAATTTAAATTAATATAAAAAGTTGACCTATTGAATACGCCAGGAATAAGGACCGATTAAACATTTAAAAAGTTATGAGTAGTTACTGTGGGTAAGTGAACAAAAAAGCAACTTTATGCCTCGTTATGGGTGAAATCAAGTATGACAAAAGCGGTTGTATTCCTTAAATAAAAACCAAACCGAGTCGTTTGTTCAATTCTATACGCTTTTCAATACGATGCTTATAAAATACGTTGACATGTTCATTAGTAAAAGCTATATGGCCGACTGTCTTGTTATTTTCTGTTATATTCAATTTTTGTCTTCAATTTGTTACTTAATGTCTTCTTGAGTGATATAAAATTTTCAATTTATGGTAAGATGTAGGCGTATATCTGTCAGAAAAGATAAGATAATGATAATATTTAGGTGGTAAAAGATTACATACGAGATATGCAATTCAAGTGTGTAAAATATTACACATCTAGGCATTAAAATTTTTGTCTCATGGGGTTAAACTACGGTGCTTCTATTTGCTATCTAATCTTGTTGTAGAAAACTGTGTCCCATTTTCATTTAAAATAAAATTTTTAATTCGCAAAAAATGTTTGGAATTTTTTGAAAACAAATAATTTTATATAAATATTTACATACATCTTGATTTAAGGCATTTTAAGGAATTTATTCTGGTTATTTAATTCCCATTAATTTATAATATTTTAATATGTTGAGGATTTTTCTTGCATTTGTGAAAATTACAGGTTTGCTCACCGGGGTCTATTATTTATCAGGACATATAAGGCTAGAATTGAAAATTTACATGATGGACTTTGAAGTTTGTTACTCTGTAATTATATTAAGTAATACCTTTTTTATTGAAACATTTTTTTACGAATGACTATTTTCTTTACTTCAAGTACCGAACTCATTATTGAACACGTTTAGGTTAACTTTTGTTTATCTTTGGACATCCCACGAAGGTCTTAACCTAAGTACTCTAGGTACCGTGGGTGTACTAGGGGTATCCGTCTCACGCATCCAGAGCTGGAAATATCCGTATGGATTTCACCAGCCCATTAGCAGATGTGTGGTGTGGTGCCGCCTCGGACGAGGATGAATCCTCTACCACCTTCCTTGTTTAGTGCGAGGCACGGCATTCCCAGGTGGTCATCCATCCAAGTAATAACCGTGCTGAGCATCGCTTAACTTCGGTGATCGAACGCAGTTGCTCGACTACCAAAGTTGCAACAAAACAAAAAATAACAAAATTATTAAGCATATCATAAAAAACCCAAAATGATCCGCGAGCAGTAGAAGTAATATTTTAGCCAACAATAGAACCCATTGAATTAATATCTTTTATTACTTCTCTAATACCTTATGTGTTTTACAGAAGTATTTATTTTAATTGAAATGATATAAGGATTATTAACTTAATTTTTACATTTTTTATTTAAACCGTAGTTCTTGTTCGTTTAATCCAATATATTGTAATTTGAATCACACCGCCTACAAATAGCTATTTTTCGCCCAATTACATTTAAGTATTCCAACCAAATAGTTTAATTTTTTGGCTTTAACAATTCTACACTCCAAGAATTAAATAATGGAAATTTATTGGATTCCAATCGTATTTTGGTCATTGAAATATTTAATGGTAATATAGTTTTCAAAGTAGTAGGAATACTTTTAATCTCCAATAATAAGTCTATATTTAAAGCAATATTTTGTTTTTTGGTTATTTCAGTGATGTTTTGTTGAGACACTATTAACTTTAATCTAACAAATGTGATAGTGGTCAAAAACAGTACTATTATTGAAAGTAGCATAGCAATTTTCTGTATCTACGTATTTAATTAATAAAATTAATCTATTTGTAATTATTCTGTGATTTGTATTAACCAGTTCTCTTCTTTTACATGGTAGCAAATAAATAATTATATTGTTCTTACTAAAAAAAATGTAAAAATTTTTGAAAAAACAATAATATACTCGGTCCTTAAAAAACTACTTAAGAAAAACGAATAGAATGTTAACAGACTCTTTTTAGTTAAATATTTATTAGAACTCTCCGTGAACACTGCAGAAAGCCTCAGAGTAAAAAAATCATTGAGCCTTTTTAGGCCCAATCAAACCCAATCAAACACCCCTAGTTTTCTAATACCTGTAAGTATTCGAAAATATATTTTCGAAACAACGTGCTTGCAAAAATTATATTTTCGAAAAAATTTCATATCAGTCCAAATGGACAGAAGGTATAAATAAAAAAAAAGCTAGAATTTTGGTAAGTTAAGATGACAAACCGTTCTGTTTTCGCAGGAACAGGTTTAGAGATTTCGTCCGTTATGAAATAGTGTACAAACCTAAACAATAAAAAAATAATGTCTCACGCGAACCTGCCCGTTTTTTTGGTATATACTTTCGTGTAGCTCGAGGTGACGTTGCCCCCCCCCCTAGAAAAATTCTAAATTTGCCCCTGCCGAGACAAGAAAAATTCCTTAACTCTACTCATGCACTGTCACACGGTATTCCGGCGGCGCACAGTGTGGTAAACAGACCGTCTAGCGCGACATAATTATTTAAACATTGATTTAATGTTTTTTAATTTCCTATGACATTTTTTAGGAGGGCCATGAATGTTTTTTTGCTATAAAATGTAAATAAGAAGTCGGTCATTAAAATGGCTTCAGTTTTTATTAAAAAATGTAATGTTTTATGGAACTTAAATACAATTATTGATTTCAAAATACATGAAACATTATTTTAAACTTATTATTAAGTAATAGCTATAAGAAGCATGAAAAAATAATAATGTTACTTTTTAGATTCAGATATTACAATATTAATGAGCAAGATATACACTATACAGGGTATTTGAATGTACGGCTTGGTGTAAGTTTTGTAGAATTGTAAATAATAAATATCATTGTGGATTTTAAAAACAAATTAAAGAGTTACCAACAATGTTCAATTAATAATATCATATAATTTTATTTACCACCTAAACAATGAGAACACTTTCAGACTAACTGGATTATGTGCCGAATGATGTTTTATAAAAGCATACACCTGCACCCGGACACGTGTATTTCTTAACTTTTTAGTACTGGTATGGAAACAAGACCTTTAAATAAAAACTAATGAGTTGGATAAATTATGAAGACTTTTAGTACTTAATGAGTTATCTTTTTTCTCATTTACCGTAATCCAGTTAGTCTGAAAGTGTTCTCATTGTTTAGGTGGTAAATAAAATTATATGATATTATTAATTGAACATTGTTGGTAACTCTTTAATTTGTTTTTAAAATCCACAATGATATTTATTATTTACAATTCTACAAAACTTACACCAAGCCGTACATTCAAATACACTGTATAGTGTATATCTTGCTCATTAATATTGTAATATCTGAATCTAAAAAGTAACATTATTATTTTTTCATGCTTCTTATAGCTATTACTTAATAATAAGTTTAAAATAATGTTTCATGTATTTTGAAATCAATAATTGTAATTAAGTTCCATAAAACATTACATTTTTTAATAAAAACTGAAGCCATTTTAATGACCGACTTCTTATTTACATTTTATAGCAAAAAAACATTCATGGCCCTCCTAAAAAATGTCATAGGAAATTAAAAAACATTAAATCAATGTTTAAATAATTATGTCGCGCTAGACGGTCGATTTACCACACTGTGCGGCGTGCAAGCTTTGGACAAATAAGAAATTCAATATTTTCGCCATTTTTGGAGATATCGAGCTGGTTTTTTCGACTTCCATCAAGTTAAAGAATAGACTATTAACTGACATGGGACTCTACAACATTTTCTGTCTAAGGAAACTTCCTAATTGGGCCACCACACTTTATCTATGTGCTAAATTTCAAATTTTTACGTCGAATAGTTTCAGAGAAAATCACCTGTTACAGACAGACCGACGGACGGACGGACGGACACCGAAGTGATCCCATATGTGATCCGTTTTGCAAATTTTAGCACGGAACTCTAAAAATTAGTGGAATTTAAAAAAATAACCATTTTGTTGCTTTACTATTATCCAATAGTGTACCCGTGTAACTAGCGTTTTCTGCTTTATTGTTGTGTCATAAACGGGTTAAATTGTAGTACTGCTGTTGTATTGTGCCTTATGTCGTGATAAAAAAATATTTTTTTAAACGTGTCCTTAAATTTTAAATAGCATGTTAAAACACACCAGACGTTGAAAAGGCAAACTAATTCGAATCCTATTGATTGATTGGCATTTTATATAAAAAAATTTATTGTTCAGTTACCTTTGGTTTTTGCGCTTTCTTAATAATAAACTTATTATTTTTTCTACTTTTTTTTTTAGTTGTAAGCAGTTATATTTTCGCCACTATATAATTACATACCGAGGCGGAGGATCAAGCACATGTGTGGCTGCTGTGTCAGGCAGGTAGTTAAAAAATACCTACAGGTTGAGCATATTTTAAACATCGGAAGATCTATTCTTGAAAGTTATTGAACGATTTTAGTGTATGGTACCTATTATTTTGACGTACTTAGGCAATTGCATTGATCGGCTCCTTCACAAGTTATCTCAAATTACATCATATTACGGACATTATAATCATTTTAATCACCCCTTACAAATACTTTCATTTTGAATGGTCGACGTTCAGTAATAAATACCTAATGTGCTTAAAACACATCAAACAAAAAGATGTTGCAACTTATTCGCATGGAAACTTAAAGAATTGAAGGTTAGAGGAGGAAGAGAAAACTTTTGAAAACTAGGGATTCCACAATGCGAATACTTTAAGCAAAAGAATAGATAATAACCAGAAGGATGACTCTCAGGTGGCACGTTTGATCTAAGCATCTAACGCCGGCGGACCTTGAGTCCGTTTTGAAGCCAAATTTTATGATATTTCCATAGGCGTACCTAGGAAATAATATGTTGTAATGTTAAATTAGTAAAAAAATATGATTTAATTGAATTTTCTGGGTTAATAGAGGAATAGTTCAACTAGCTACGGTAAAAAAATTCAGTGATACAGGATGTAATTCCGCGATTTCGGAAAAAAATCGGGTACTGGTCCCAAAAGTGAATTAAATCGATGTAAATTTTCGGAGGTTGCAGAGAACCCGGAGCTTCAGAACTCTATTGAAACTGGTGAGGATTGGAAAATAGCAAGTAATTCTTTTGAATTTTTTTAGGTCGAAAAATGCCATTTGCTGGCCCCTCTTTGCTACCTATAGTAACTCGAAGACAAAACGTGCTATCGAAAAACAGAATCATTAGTGAAACTTTAAAATCTCAAATACTTTCTTTTTGCAATACATTTACCTAAACCTAAAATCACTGGAAAATTGAAAATATTTTTGGGAAAAACTGGAAATTTCGATTTTTGACCCAAATATTTCACGGTTTTTAATTTTTTGTGGGGTCAAAATGGTTTAAATTAAAATCTCAAATACGTCATCGCAAAGGGCTCATCGAAATACATGATATCCATATTTTTAAGTTTCTTCTTTTTTTAATAGGAAGAGAGCAATCGCCGATTAAATTTAGATTTTTTGACTTTTTTTGCCCTCGACATCGGTACATTTGAATCACTCTGTATTTTTTCCTTTCTAATTTTTCCCAATTTTTTAACACTATCTTATAAAGGGATAATCACACTTTAAAATTAATACAGAATGGGTCATTTAGGAGCGTATTTTTGGGGTAAAAACCGATATTTTCTTGATTTTTTCCGACAAATTTTTAAATTTTGACCGACATTATTCCACACTATCTTCCTTATTTAGTGATTTGAGTTTATTTTATCCTTTAGTTATCTGAGAATACCTCTCATGAACTTAAGTCGCTTATTTTTTCGTAAAGTTATAAATAAAGCAAAGAATTGTAGTTTGTTTACTCGAAATTATTAAGATATGATATGTCAAAATTTCGCAAAAAATGACAGATTTTGTTGCAAAATTGACAGGTGCCTGAACAGAACAGAAGTTCCTGGGCCAATTTCGACTTGAAGTATAGATGCATGAATAAGATTTTAGGAACCTTCTACTTTAAGTGCAGGGATATTTCATTTAATGAGTTACGCATTAAATGCCATTTTTATTGATTTTTCGATGACCCTGCAACACTGGAATTCGCCATGTACTCATTACCTTTGTTCGCGGAAGACATTCCGAACCGATTCAGAACGAGATCACAACTGATTCAGGTTTGCCGTAGTGCGCATGCTTAATTATTAACCTATTCAGGATTTGTTTTTACCGCGAACGATTTCGGAACATCGGAACTAGAATTTGGGATTTTCTACTGTCAATGTATTTTTTGGTTTTGGCGGCAATAGGGCATGGTGTTTCTTTTAAAAATGAGTGAAAGTGAAAGAAATATGTAATAATTATGATTAATTATCTCTAAGATTTCTTCTAGGTCTTCATCGCTGGACGCTAAATGATCTGATATGATGGGAGTACTCACTAAGAACATATTTGATTTAGAGTTAATCTGAAAAGTAAATTCACTTTTTTAACTCACCAGTTACAATAAAATCCAAATCACCTTATGCAAACAATCTGTTTCAGTTTAAACTTGGGATTCCTAACCAAACAAACACAATCGTGAAATCAGATAAATTTGATAGGGGGCGTGTCCGAACTTACGGTTCTTGTTAAATCCCTAGAACCGATAGAACTAGTTCAGAATGGATCTCGAACCGAATGTAGCTTCTCCACGAACACGGAACTGTAACTAGAAATCCGGAATTTTGTGATCCGCGAACGTCATTATTTCAACTGCGCATGCGAATAGTCCCGAATCCGTTCTGAATCCTTACCGCGAACAAAGCTATTATGAGTAATAAAAACACTTTTGATAACACAGCCAATGGGATCACGTTTTATAAGTTTCGAAATTCGCGCGAAACTTTGCAGTAGAAAATCCTTTTTTTGTTAATAAAGACCAACTTAAATTGATAATAGCAAACGCCATAAACAATTAATTTATGGAGAGAACATAAAAAAATATTTCAGATTTATTTTGGTAATATGCATATTCCCTAGTGTGCCAAAATATTATTGACAATGTTACATAAAGAATGGTAATCTGTAGAAACAGCCGAGGGGGACATTTGGAGAATATTATTCATAAACATAACTGCCATGTCTCTAATTTGTGATAAAATTAAACAAGCATGTTATTTTTCCAAATTTGTTGTGTTTATTTAAAAAGTAAATCTCGAAGTACCGGAAAAACTACAAGTACCTAAGCTTTATGTTTACATCTCTTAAACAAGCGGATGGTCATATAAATAAACTGCACCTGTCCTTTTAAAATAGCTCCTTAATATTAATGCTGATATTATGAATATATTTTCCTAATGTTAATTATATTAACTAATTTTTAAATGCATTTTTATAAGTTCTTCAATAAATACCCATAAAACCAATTTAAAAAGTAACTATAATAGTTTCAAAAATTAGATTTTATGAGCTGTGAATAAAAAAACACTAAATAATACACCGTACGTTCGTTAGCTTTATTAAATTAATTTTTCACACTTCTGTTAATCAAATATAAATGGAAATAAGATAAAGCCCAGAGTTCCGCCTATTTGAACATAAAAGCAAGTGTTAAACGGTAAATTTATCGAGACACTAAATACCGGCTCTTAATTAAATTCTAAAGAATATTTAACCCTAAAATTGTATTCAAAAAACGTACCAATTTGTATAATAGCGTTTAAATTACTTTATATATCTATTTCCTTAATTAAATTTGGGTCTGAATAGCCGAGCAGAGAACATCACATAATACTGAAAGGTTTATGGCAAGCATATTTCCTAGACGTTAGTTGTTGCTAAATTATTATATTGAGAAATTGGTTTTGGAAACAGTTTTTAAGCATACAGAAAACACGTTTTTTTGTATAATCCGTGAGAAAATTTTATTAGGGTTATCTCTTGTTGTGGTACTACCTGGTCCTCAGCTGTAAAATGGATATGGGTAAATCGAGGGTACACATTAAATGTGGTATACTTAATAGCATGTAAGAGTTTAATGGCGGCCATTGACACATGCCATTTCTAGTAACATTCTGTTTACACAACTTAAACTTTGGTCAGGACCGGACTTCATATTTTTTATCAAAATATATGACTGTTTAAACAGTGGAACAGAATCTTGCTGAAATTAATTTAGTGACAACGTATGTGTAGAAATATGAAAAAAAAATTGTACTAGAAGTATGGATAAGTTTAAATGAACATGTGGTGATATTTGCTACAAATCTCACACCTCTCGAACCTTCGTACACTTTATGGTTATGTCGTTTGAAGTAAGAAGGGTAGAAAAATATAAACGAATACTTACTCCCAATTCTCTTTTGGTTTACGCGCCACAGAATGATCTTAGTCGGTGATCTTTATCTGACGAACCCTCATCAAAGTCTGAAACATGAATGCATACAAATTCTGGGGTAGCTTATTTCCTTGCATCTAAATTTTTCAAATACCGTCAAATTATTATACAGATCACCCCCTCCCCCAGGTGGCATTTTCACAACTTCAACCCTCTTCGCTAGAAAAATGCTATTTACACCCTTGAATTGTATTTAAAGCTCTTCGAACCTCCAGTTTTAAACATTTTAAATTACAAGGATCTCAATTCCAAATGTAAAAGTTTTTTGAAATCTTTTTTAAAGGAGTTTGATTGGGTAACGATTAACACAAAAATGAATTTTTCTTGAGAAATTAATGATACAAATGTTTATATATTTCTGCCAGTCGCTGTATTGCATACACATGAAAGTAACTAATATGAAAGTAAAGTTATCATGTCAATATCAAATATTATATACAAATAAATTTCAAGTTACTAAATCCTCACTACTTGGCCTGGATGTACTAGGAATGCAGTAATCGTGATCCATAATATATTAATAATATCTAAAATTATTAATAAAAAGTAAACGCACAGCTCCACACATAATGACTTTTTTGGAATTATGTAATTTAAGGCGTATGTTAGAAGGTCGAATGAGCTGAATACAGTCAAAAATAATAGAACCAGATGCGTCAAAAAAAATTTTTTAAAAACTAAAGCTTTTCCACTAAACTAATTATTTAGATTCGTAATTTACGCCGCAAGACATATAATTTCAATAACATTAATTAATTTTCATGCAGTGTTTGTCTAGATAATGGTTAAACAAATAAAGTGTGTTGAGTTACTTACTTTTCAATAAATAGAAACACTTTACAAATACACAAAGTCCAACAATACTTACTACCAAAATGTCTAATATGCATACAATAATTGGAAAATGCTTTCTAAAAACACCGAAAACCAACAACAATATTCCTAAACAGAAACTTTGATTTCACACGTCATGAATCAAAATCAGACGGGACGGCTCTGTAAATAGCCAAGGAAGGCCGAATAGGCAAGACGGGTTACAGACTGCCGGAAAGTGATATGCCGGTGCAAAGGCGTAAGAAACAAAGAAAATAAAAGGGTATGAGAAAAGACGGAACAGTGTATTTCCGTCGAAACAATAACACAACACAACACTGTTTATCGGCCAAAACGACAGGTCCTTTTGTCAAATTTTTGGCACTGCTGGCAAAACAGCTAACCTCTTTACTGACTGAGAAAACTTTGCGCGGGAAACCCATTCACAAATTTTAAAAAATATACTAAAGGTAACATTTAAGCAACGCACAAAAAGATAGTGTTGATCTCAAAATTTGTATTGAGCTCTAAAGACCTACTTAAACGTTCGACTTATTCATAATAATCTAAATAACAGGGATAATTAGTAAGTACTTTGACTTACCCGATAAAACAATTCCCTAAAGTTAAGAGAAAAATATATAATGTTGATTTTTGTCAATGTTTTACTACTTATACCTGTTATTTAACATACAATGAGTAATACATTTAAAAGGCCTTTAAAACTCATTAATAATTTCGAAAACCACTCTAAATTTCAGTACGATGCTTTAAGCATTACCTTACATTTAACTTAGAATCTTTTCAGCTAAACATTATGAACGATGTTTCAACACTAATTATTACATATTAATGTTAATTAAACCTGACGATTAAAAATATTGAGCTGTAACATGTTCTTAAAATTTTTTATCCAGTAATATATTTAATTGACGTTTAAGCAGCGACATCAACAGAGTGCTGTCACATTAGTTTAATTACGTTAATTCTTGATCAAACTGTCTGTGCAACTCAACTAATACTTTTTAAATAAAGAAAGGGTGAATCGAAAAGTTAGGTATAAAAAAGTAAAATTTATTTAAAACATAAGTTAAAATTTAAAATCGTCAACAAAAATTCAATTGGATAACAATAATAAATGCCTTTATTTTTGATAGCAATTAACTACATACATACATGTTGTTTCGATAAATACCAAATATTAATATTATATGTGTATATGAGTACATATTTTGAGTAGCAGCATCTTCAAGTGGCCTAAATAAGATCCCTGAAAATATTACTCGAAACTGTATGGTGTTGTCGATACAAAATTTAACAAAAAAATTCTAATATCTATTGCCATTTTTAAGACAACTGAGCACCATCAACTGACTTGTATGCTACTGACGAAGCTCATGGCAATAAATTAATAACTTTTTTTAAGAATATAGTCAATAGCTGTTTTCTTTAGCAGTTCGTAAAATTTCTGGTTACGTGGTACAAAATAAATCATAAAAAATTTAAATGATACAGTGCTAAATAATAAAATATTGCTTTCAAATTCAAAAAACTCATTTCCTCCATCCCAATAGCAATTTAAATAAAACAAATAATGCTAACCTCCAACTGTTAACTATGTTCGTGTACTTATTGCATTTTATGCCAAAAATTTGTTTTTTAAAAAAATCAGTTACTTTTCATCACTTTTAAGATGATTTTTAATACATTTTTCAAATAATTTGGTGCTCCACTTGTCTATAAGCTTATTTACCACCACTCACATTCCACTTGTATCTTTAAGGTACAAAACGTTAAAACTAGCAGCAACTCAGTATGAAAAAATCAAATATTAGCCCCATTTTCCCAATACTACTGATTTGAAAGTCTCTAAGCCAAAAAATTTTAAATACGTCCATAAAACAATAGAATTACCTATATTATTGAAAAAAAATCACATTCATAATCTACATCTCAAAGTAAAGATTTCATAAAAAATCATTGTTTGATGTAGGTATGCCCAAAAATTTACCAATCTTTCGGTTTAGGAAAGCCCTATATATTCAAGGTTTAATATATATACAATGGCCAACGTAAAAAGTTGCAAAGATGGAACTCTATCTCTAATAATTCTCAATAATTGATGATCGCCCAAGTAATAAATTTACAATCTGTACTTACATTACTTGCCTGCTGCAGCCCTAACTCACGGAATCCAGAACCAAAATGAAGGCACACATCGAGTTGGACTAAATTTTCAACTTCTACGATAAAATACAAATCCCAATCAAGCAAATGTGTTACGAATTAAAATCAAACTTACCTGATGGGTAGGAATAATTTTTCTTAACTTAAGTCTTCTTAACTAAGTCTAAAGAGATTTTAAAAATTCACGAAAAAACACTTCTTTAGACGACGAATTGAAATTAAAATGAAAAATGGCGGTTTGACAGCGATTGAGATGGTTCAGATCGTGCAAGCACAAAAATAATTTAATTAAATACATATTAACAAAAAAAATACATAATATTCTGAAGCAAAACGGTAATGTTTTAATAAAACTTTTTTTGAATTTTGTCACGTTTCTGGGCTCTATTAATTGTTCATTTGCCTCTTTTGAGGATTCCTTTGCTGTTTATTGTGTCGGAGTGCCTTTAACAATTATATTATTTTATAAAAATTTTGACGAAACAGAATGTTGCGTCAACTCACCTTATTTTATATTAATAAGGAGAGGTGGCGCATTAAATTTTAACCAGTCTGTTTGTCGGAACGTCATAAATTAAGTTCAGGAATACTTAAATAATCGTTGGCTGCAATAAAAAGCATTAGAACATGATAAAAATACACCCTTACATACCTGTCTGCTACCTGTCTCTGGACGATGCAAAATTATTTAAGATCACCAAAATAAATACGTCTAAATGCCCACTATAGAAAAAGATTCTAAAGAAATTGTAATTAACCGTAACCCTACGGTAGTATTTAAGCCATGGTACAGTGTTAGCCAATTTACCGCATCTGCACTAATACTACTGAAACTTTAACCGCGTCAACTTACCTAGTGCGTCAACTGTCTTCCATTTACCCTATCTTAACAGGTCACTGTAGCCTTCTAGAAGTTTACTGCAACAGTATATTTCTACTTTCATCTCTTAATTTTTATTTATATAGGGTGTCCGAATTTGCTTAGTAAAGATAGAGACACCAAATTTTACATAAATCTTATTGGTTAATAAATCTACTTTTTTATGTAATTTAACTTTCCCAATCCCCTTGAGGGGCGACGCTAGGGAGTTAAGGTCAAAAATTTTAAATGCAACCCTATGCCGTGTGGTATCTCATTTTAAAGGTCTTCAAAAAACATTTTAACGCAAACCCGATGTCCGTATCTCTATTCGTTTTTAAATGGCAAGCCTTTAAAATTAAAAATCGTGAAACAAAAGTAAAAAGTTAAATATCTTTATTTTTCTTATTTCTTCAAAAGTTGTTCCAAATGACGTTCTTGGCAGTAATAAATTCGATTTTGGAACTCACTTCTCACATTTTTGAGAATGGCAGGTGTTGCCACTTGGCAGACGTTGACATTTCTTTGGCGTACCTCATCCAAATTTTCGGACTTTGTTAGGTATACTCATTCTTTTAAGTATCCCCAAAGGAAAAATCAAGAGGAGCAAGGTCCGGAGAACGAGGTGGATATTTAATAAATCCACGTCGCCCAATTCATCGCTCCGGGAATTCGGTATTTAGAAATTCCCGGACTGGTAAATATAAATGAGGAGGTGCTCCGTCTTGTTGAAGTGCTTGTTTCTAGAAGATTTAAATAAAGAGGCCCGTTAAGAGGTCCATTAATAAAAAAGGGCCAATTATTATTTGACGTCCTAGGATTCCAGCCCATACATTTAATTTCTGACGATGTCGAGTGTGGATTTTTCAAACCAATGAGAATTACTCTCAGACTAATATCTGCAGCTATTCACAGTATCATTCAAGAAAAAAATTGATTCGCCTCTAAAACATAATATATCCGGTAGCGGATTGTTCGGTACTATTGCCATAAGATCTTCTCACAAATTGTAACCTACGGATCATCCTCGTTTAGTTCTTGCACAAGATGTACCTTGTATAAGTGAAACTTGTGTTTGTTTTTTTAAGTTTCATGGATGGTAGATTTACTCACACCTACATTGATGACAATTTTCCGAACTGACTGTTGTGGTTCAACCATATTTGTTCCAAGAACTGGAACTTGAAGCTCCTCGCTTTTAACAAATCGACGATCGCTTCGTGGCGCATCTTTCACGGTAAAGTTGGTAACAAATTTAGAAACAATACTTCTTACATAACTAGATTAAACTGGCCTATCTGGAAAAAACTCATTAAAAAGTCTACCTGCTTTCGTTAAAATCACGATGTGACTGTCCATAGAAAAAAATTATTTTAAGTCTGTTCTCGTTGTTACGAACCATTTTCTAATTAAAAATAACTAAAAAACAAATCGAACGCCTAAAGAACGCAAATGCAAACTAAGTAGGCATAAACAGTGCAAAACGTAAGGAAGAATGAAATTTATTTATTCAATTGAACAAAAATACAACTTCAAATTTTCAAATTCCTCATTTTATGAGAAATTTGCATACTTTTTTTTAACATTATAGTAGGAAAAAATAATTCCTTGCGAAAATAAAAAAAAATAATAATTTTTATCTTTAAAAATGTGTAGGTCAAAAACGAATTGAGAAACAGATCTCGGGTTGGTGGTAAAATGGTTCTTTTTTGATGACTTTTACAATGATACACCGCCCGGAATAGCCTTGTATTTAAAATTTTTTACCTGAACTCCCTAGCGTCACCCCTCAAGGAGGTTGAAAAAGTTAAATTACATAAAGAATTCGATTTATTAACCAATAGTCTCTATCTTATAGCAAAGGTATTTGCTCATACTTTAGACTTTTCGGACACCCTGTATGTTGAATTCTTAGATGCTACCTCAACTCCCACTAAAATATTTCCAAAACAATTTTACATCTAGACTTTTTAACAATCACTGACAATTTATGTAGAGCAATAAAACCTTTTTTTACTAATGACGTAAAAGATAATTTCTGGGTTCACAATTTTTTTTTTCAAATATTTTGTTCCTGATAAAATTCAAACTTTTGAAATTTCTACACCTAGCTTATAAGCGGTTTACATGCAAAAAGGAAAATTATATTATAAAAATTGTGACTTTTTAGAAATAGGTATGTACATAACAGTATAAAGATATTTTATATAACATATTTGCAACTTTCTCCTTATAATTTTCTAAATTTTCTTCATTCACCCATTTATTCATTCTTTCGGTATTTTATTCATTTATTTCTTCGTCGGTTAATTTTTTTGGTTGTATATTTCCTTAATTAGTTTTTTAGTTTCTTTAAAATATTTACCACGTTCTTATATCAGGCAAGAAATTGTGTTTAATATTTTCCAATATACATAACTCAACTTTTGCTATCGACGCAACAAAATATAAAAATAACAAAATCAAATATCAAAAGCACGTTTTTGATAAAATATGTGAAACTTTTATGACTTCAAAATTAAAGTGTCTGTTTTTAGCTAATTTACGTACAAGTGAAAACATAAATTTTCAAAAATTAATCATTAAAGCAATTTATTTAATAGCAGCCACTCATTTCTAAGATCTGTCATTAACATACTGATACTTTTTTAATCACAGTAAATTTATTTTTGTAAAATGGAAAGTTAACAAATATCCTTAAAATTAAAAAAAAAAATAATTAAACGAATTCAAATTGGTTTGTTTCTAAATTCGGTTAATAATTTTGTTCGGAACGGGAATACTTAATTGGATAGGTAAAATATGTTATTAACTCTTAATACCTTAAACTGGCCATTTTTATCTTAAAATTAATGTTCATGTCTATAGAAATTGATATTTTAGAAATCAATATTTATTGAAATTAATAATACTTAATTAATAACGGGCACCCACTTGATAAGTGCTGCTGTTAACATACTAATTGTGTGGACTGCGGGAAAGTTCTATTTGGACAGAAATTTAAAAAAATATTGGTAATGAGGAATAAGGGATTTGACAAACTTAATATTTATTCTAAAATTCAGTTAAAAAAACAACTGAATGTTTTAAACGGAACTTGGTTTTCCGCCTTTATCATTATACAATTTCGTTTCTTCAATTAGAAGGCGAATCTGGTTTTATTTTCTAGACTAACTGGCTTTATATTGTGTATTCGTTTGTGAAATGTTTGATATTTATTAGGTAAAACATATCGACGAAATATTATGTTCTTTGGCTTCGTCTTTTTCAAACCTTATATGCGATTCAAGGTCGAAAGGGTACAAGTCAACGACAACTGTAAATTGCTTGTCAATTCAAGACTACTTGTAACTTTATATATATATATATATATATATATATATATATATATATATATATATATATATATATATATATATATATATATATATATATATATATATATATATATATATATATATATATATATATATATATATATATATATATATATATATATATATAACACTATATATATATAAAAAAAATTAACGTAAAAACCCTTGGACACGTCGATTTAGTTTTATTTTTGCGCATATTCTGAAACTATTTTGAATTATACAGGGTGATTGATAAAAACTGTACAACTGTCAATTTTAATATTTTTAACGGAACACCCCATTTTTTCGTTGGCTGATTTGAATTCTCCGTAAAATTCTAGACAAATTTCGTATACTATAACCATAGACTAAATAATAATACCTAGATGAACAATGTCGTGCGACGAAAAGCGGGTCTCCCTTGAGACATTTGGTGGGTTTACTGGTTTATGATTTAAAAATTTGTTTGTCCGCCATTAAAAATATATGCATACTATGTATCTACATGTATATGTAATGGTGAACAAACAAACTTTTAAACCATAAACCAGTAAACCCACCAAATGTCTCAAGGGAGACCGGCTTTTCGGTGTATTCGAGTCTGTCTATATTCTTTATAGTCTCTGCTATAACCTATAACTGAAATTGACAGATTTCAAGATATTAACGTATGAATGTCAAACTTGATACACTAAAAAGATGTAAAATGTAAATGATTTAACTTAGGGCCAAGTTGTATGTTCTATCTTAGATTTTTATAAATTAAAATTTGACGTTTCAAATGTCAATTTTATTCAACAACTGAGAAATATTGATTCACGCAACAACACAAAACAGAACACAAAATTAAACAAAACTACTACTTTAGTAAGTGTTGAAAATGGCCACCATTTACAGCTCTGCAATGCCTTAGGCCTTAGACGGACAAAAAATTCCTGTTGCACATTAGTAACTACATCAGGTTGAATGTTTCTTATTAGAGTACGAATTAGATCTTTAAAAATTTCAATAGTATCGGGTTTATTTTTGTACACTATGTCCTTATAACCCCAAAAAATTTAAGGAACTTAAATCCGGCGACTTTTCCGGCCACTCTATTGCATCATGTCGCTCTATCCATTGCCCTGGAAAACTGTTACTTAAATATCTTCTGACATTAGCCACATAATGGGGAGGTGCCCTATTCTGTTGATACGACGAAAGTTCACTTGGGAGGACAGGATCGTTCTTGCGTTCATTTTTTTTTTAATTTTATTCACTGCAGATTGAGTTATGGGTTCGCTTACAACTAACATCTAAGATAAAACACACAACTTTGCCTTAAGTTAAATCATTTACATTTTTCATCTCTTTAATGTATCAAACTTGTCTTTCATCTCGAAAACTGTTAATTTCAGTTATAGGTTATGGTACACGAAATTTGGTTAGAATTTTACAGAAAATTAAAATCAACCAAAAAAATTGGGGTGTTCCATTAAAAAAATCAAAGTTGACAGTTTCACAGCTTTTGTGAGTCACCCTGTACAGGGTGTCCATTTTCGATGGTTTTACGGGGTATCTACGTTATTAGGAAAGACAGAAGGATGCGGTTTTCGCGACACTGTGCTACTTTTTTGAGAAACAAAAGATGCCGCACACAGAATTTTCCTATCCCTCTTAGTTTTAAAGATACGGGGTGTTTTTGAAAATTTTGCATTTTGGGGCACCCCTCGTATCTCGGTTACGCTGTAACTTAGCAAAAAGGTAAAAAATGAACTTATTGGTTTTTTTACGTAGAATCCAGTGGCTTAATCAGATTTTTTCTAGGTTCAATTGTTTTCGAGAAACAAAGAAAACTTGCATTTTTTTAAATGGGACGCCCTATATATTTTTAGATATTATGATTCAGTTTATCATAAGCTTTTTAAAAATATATAACACTTTATATTAATTTTTAATATTAAGCTTAAAATTTACATTTTTACAATATTTATACTTAAGTACTTTTTTTAGTAGGCCATGACGGGTATTTAAGAAAACAAAAGATGACAGTCTTGTCATCTTGGGAAATTCTTGATTTTCTGTCAGAATATCCAGGTTCTCTACTGTCTATTCTTTAATTTTTAATAAAAGTTTCGATTAAAAGGTAAAAAAGCATTTTTTTCCTAATTATGGCTGCCAATCCGTAATTCGAGAATTATGAAAAGTACGACATGAAGCTTTGGAAGCTTATTTTAACAGGTATAAGCATTTGTGTATTTTTCTCTATTTTTCAAAATTTATAAAAACTTATTATTCGTAGATACCCAGAAAGAAGTCAGCCGGATAAAAGAATATTTTTAAGGATAAAATCAAACTTAATTGAAGGCGGGTCATTGTCTAAACCCCGGCCCAAAATCTACAATAAGGAAAACCGGGACATTGATGAAGTAAACGTTTTGGATTCAATTGAAACAAATCAAAATAGTTCTTGTAGAACAGTAGAAGGTTCTGTTGGTGTTATAAAATCAAGGGTTCAAACTATTCTAAAAAAACACAAGTTTAAGCCATATAAATTCCATCTAGTACAAAACTTACATCTTGGTGACCCACAGCGCCGAATAGAATTTTGTAATTGGTATTTACAAAATTTGAATACAGAAAATAATTTTGAAAGAACAATTATATGGTCTGATGAGAGTCATTTTACCAGTGCCGGTATATTTAATCAGCAGAATACTAGGTTTTGGTGCCAGGAAAATCAACATGTAATATTTCCACGGGAACGGCAAGGCAGGTTTGGCTTTAGCGTTTCATGGTTTATATTGGGAAGAAAAATCGTATACAATATATTCGAAGGCAGCCTTACTGGAAATAAAAATTTTTAAATTGTGGAAAACATTGTGCCGGAAATAGTAGAAAATGTGCCCCTGGCGTAACTTAACAACATGTATTTGCAACAGGACGGAGCTCCCGCACACAATGCGAAAAATTGTAACAGCCTATCTTGACAATAATTTTCCCGGCCACTGGATTGGAACAAATGGACCTTTAAGATGGCCACCTAGGTCACCCGACTTATCGATTTTGGATTGCTTTTTGTGGGGATACTTACAAAATAAAATTTATACTGTCCAGTATCAGACAATGACATATTTAAGAGGAGCCACTGAAAGAGCCTTTAGGGAGTTAAACGCATGGCCTTTTATTATTTTAAATGCATTGAGGCGAATAAGAACAATGTGTGAAAAATGTCTTAGGCATAATGGAGAACAAGTCGAGCAATATTGATGACAGTTTCCTAAATCATCAATTAATAGCAGTTTTTAATTTTTTAACACATAACACAACTGAGTTCATTGTTAAATTTTTTTTAGAGTAATAATAAAATAGTGTTTTATATTTATGAGAAGCTTGCGACAGTAAACTGAATTGTTTTATCTAAAAATCTATAGGGTGTCCCATTTAAAAACATGCAAGTTTGTTTTATTACTCGAAAACAATTGAAACAAGGAAAAATCTAATCTGGATTTTGGACAAGACTTATATTTTATTCTCGTAAGTAGGTACCTACTAAAAAAAGTAAGAATAAATATTTTAAAAATGTAAGTTTTAAGCTTAATATTAAAAATAAATATAAAGTGTTAGATATTTTTAAAAAGCTTATGATAAACTAAATCATAATATCTAAAAATATATAGGGCGTCCCATTTAAAAAAATGCAAGTTTGCTTTGTTCCTCGAAAAAAATTGAACCTAGAAAAAAGCTGATTAAGCCACTGGATTCTACGTAAAAAGACAATAAGTTCATTTTTTACCGTTTTGCTAAGTTACAGCGTAACCGAGATACGAGGGGTGTCCCAAAATGCAAAATTTTCAAAACACCCCGTATCTTAAAAACTAAGAGGGATAGGAAAATTCTGTGTGCGGCATCTTTTGTTTTATCAAAAAAGTAGCACAGTGCCGCGAAAACCGCATCCTTCTATCTGTACTAATAACGTAGATATCCCGTAAAACCATCGAAAAATGGACACCCTGTACAATTGAGAATAATTCTAGAACATACGCCGGTGAAGGGGTGAAACTCTGTCATGGGTAGAGCTTGTTTTAATACAAAAATTGCACTTATTAATATGTGATGGATGTTTCCTCTATGTCTGCGTTCTTAATTCTTCCCAAAAATTGACCATGTGTGACTTCAGCTTTAATTTTCTAGAGATTCCACATCCTCTTCGTTATAAATAAGACCAATGTCGTTTCTCCGTTCACTTGACATTTCTTGCATCAGATATCACAGTATATCTGTCCCTTCTGGCCCTAGATAATTCTTTCTTATTAGCTTCTCACACTGTATGACAAGAAACGTGTCAAACACTTAACTCGATGTTGTTAGAAAAACCTTTTAAAACACATCCCTAAGGATTATTTTATCTTCCTTTACTTTGCAAAATGACTCATGCAATAAATCTGTGACATTAGTAACGCTAATAAAGACTTCTTCCTTCTTAATCTTTAATGAACCCGCAGACAAGGTTATCTTTCGCTGTGCCTGTGACGCGTAAACGAAAAGGTCATTTAGGTTAGAGTGACTCACAATTAGCTAAAGATGCCGCTGGGATGAAGAGAAGTATCATTACTTATTTAAATATCATGTCCCGATGAAAATATTACGACGATTGCTACGAAGAGATTAGAGTAGATGAAGAACAATGCATACGCATATAACTTCTACGGGCCTAATCTCAGTTATAATGTTCGTAAAATATTATTAACCATGGGCGTACCCAGCGAGGGGCAGGGGGGGGGGGCAGCTGCCCCCCTAGAAATTTATAAATTATAAAAAAGCACCGCTAAGTGCAGAAAATAAAAAAATCAAAATAAACCACTATGGTTTTACTAAAAAAATTACAAAACCGAAAAATATAGGACACTACTACTAAAATATATTCATATACGTAAGTCAAACGCAGCGCACTGCACAGCCTATTAGATTTGCAATTGGCGGAATTAGCCAAGAAATACGAATTTTCTATTACGACCCTGGCCATTTGCACCTGCCGAGTCAGCCGAGTGCACTGCCGAGTGCCGATGCCGTTTGTTATTTTTGTTTTGCCAACCGAATTATAGAGTGGAGTGGGAGACATTCCTGCAATAGACAATTTTTTGGTTAGCCATAATTTTTCACCGCAAAGTTGTGTAGGACTTGGTTTTGATGGCTGCGCTACAATGGCGCACTGAAAAAAGTCCAGGCAAAGATTTGCCTACAATTTTGTAGCACCCATTTTTCTCACAAATTGTCATACTATAATCTACTATTGTAAGTATAATTTCATGTCCGGGTTTTACTCATACTTTACAAATTTGTGACAAAGATTTGTAGGGGTGGGTCTTTACTTCAGGTTACAGAATATTCTGCATTGTTGTAGAATATACTTTGCCAGTAACTTTGGACGTGGAATATACAAGTTGTAGAATGTAGTTAATTTTTTTGCAAAGTATTAAACAGCAAAACATAGCTTTCTTTTCAACATTCCATCATGTAGAATCCCTTGCAAATTGTTTGATTTTGTCCTACATCACTTTAGGATAAAAAAAAGCCGTGTTGCCGCACATTACATTATTTTATGGATATTGCCAAATAAGAAAAGAACATTAGCTATTTAAATGACATAAAATTATAAGGAATATTTAATTTTAGATAATAAATATATATTTATGCAATGCTTATTATTTTTCTCTATCGAACAAAACAAAAAGTATAAGAAACATACCCCTTTTCTCCTCTATTCCTACATCAATATAATCGCTAAGACATGATCTGACAATGCTGCAACGAAAACCGTTCGTTGCGCCCGACGCGTTAGGCGTAATTAGCCGAAACACCAGTGTGTTCTGGTTGGAATTACGCACAGCCCACAGTTCTGCCTTTTCATCTTCCAATCTTTTAAAGTGATGCAATACTTTTATTTTTCTGTTTTTATTTTTACTATGTAATAATGTGTGAGACTAGTGCAGAATTGTTAGAATCCTGGGGCTTCCCCGAACTGGTAGAGATATTCAAAGGTAAGAAATTTAACTTAATATATCTAATAAAAGTAATGTAATGTAATAAATAATAATACAATCTTCTGGTGGTCGCGTCTTTGTACGTTTCTTAATTTGCAATATGGCGGAACATCTCTAAATGGAACTATACAGAGAAATAAAATTATAATAAGTAAACTCTAAGAAATGAAGTGCAATTATATTATTATAGCATATATGTTCAGAAACTAAGCGTGAAAGTAAATTAAACTAAGAGAGATCCAACTTTAATTGTTCTTAATTTAATGTTAATTTTTAAGTTTTTGGGCCAAGTTTTCGGTCACATTTTGACGCATGACTGTTATTAAATAACCTGAAAACGTTTTTATAATGTGTTTCGCCAATGTCATATTATTAATTTATTAAATTAAAAATTCTATCAAGTGCAAGCTATACCTATTTACACAATTAGTGTTCCGTGCCATCAGCCCCTCACTTAACCTGAGTAAACATCAGCCGCCCGATCTCCGCCCATCTGCCGCGCTACCCGCTGCCGACAGACGGCAGCAACGCCGTATCACATCGCGTATGCGCGGATCTGAATGGGCCAAATTAAAAATTTTGAAAAACGTGTAAGGACAAAAATTGTTTCTTACATCGTGATTAATATTTTTTGTTAAAAGACTTTTTCTCTAAATCCAATGGTTCAGCAGGTATAGGGAAATAAACAATTAAATTGTTTATAACAATTGATTGCGCTAGAATTTTTCAATCCTGATAATTTTCGCTCAATCTACACCTAATTCTCAATGTTCACGTTTTTTTTTCAGATTCTTCTAAGTGATCCGTTTGGTGGTAAGGGTGGGGGACATCAATTTTTAAGCGTTTTTCCCGAAAAATGTTCAATTTAAGATATAAAGTATGTATTTTGAATGACCATGTGTAAGTATTTTGGGTAGTTTTGATTTTCATGTTTTGTATTTATATTTTATAAGTTGATTAATGTGATATAATGACTAGTGGAACATGTTACCTAATTACAGAAAAATAAAAACTAAAAATTAAATTTTTGTTTTAGTAACATTTCGTATGCCTTTATAGCTTTACAAAAAGGTTTACACTTTCACAAGTTGGATGTCTCAGTTCCACCAATTAAGTCTTGTGTTTGAATGGCTCTGTACTGCTTGTAATTTACGAAAGTATAAAAAACTATTAAACAGGATTACATTTTGCCATTAAGACGGTACAAGTATTTTAATTTTTAAATAATTGCAAAAACTTAATGAAAACCAACGCAAATTATCCACTTGGTTGTATTTAAACTCATCTTCATCTTGTTTTTTAAAAGAAATAAAAAATCACAAATTCAAAAGTATTTCTGAAAGTTTTTGAATAGCCTTAAAATAAAACTGTTACGCATCATATGTCTGCAATATGATATTAATTTTTATATATTTTCGTCCAGCTTTACAACATTGCTGTATCAGCTTTCGTAAATTGCAATACATAGTTCCACAAGATTGTAGTAATTATTACACCAGTTCTAGTTGTTTATATATATATATATATATCTTTATATCTAATCCACTATTTTTTGTAAAGGTTATATATATATATATATATATATATATATATATATATATATATATATATATATATATATATATATATATATAATCTTTACAAAAAATTGTGGATGCGCCATAGAACAACTAGAACTGGTTTAATAATTACTACAATCTTGTGGAACTATGTATTGCAATTTACGAAAGCTGATACAGCAATGTTGTAAAGCTAGGTTAAATAAAGTATGCGACCATCATATAATCTGTCACTGTACGGCCTATAAAATGTAGGACTAGTCCTAGCATAATTTTTAAAAAATGATATAAAAATTGTGGTTCTCATACCTGCATAATTTGTTCCTACAGATACTCCAAAAAGTAAAACCAGGTCTTACAATTTTACAGGAGATTACCTCACAAATTGCAAAATAACCTTACAATTTATCGCTCCAGTGGTTTGATATTGTAGGAAGAGGCCTTACAATTACGTCAGGCTATTGCTTTAAATTTTAAATTTTATTTTTACAAGCAATGAATGTCATTATTACAAAAAATGATAGCTTGTTATTTTTATTGTAAAAACTTTTACTTCTTAAACATAACACTTACAACAGCAGTTTCTCAAATGATATCCTACAATTTGCTAATACTTATCTAACAATCAAACAAGTCATGCAGTAACAATTTTGTGCTATCTAGTTACATTCCTTGTTACCGTCCCTATATGTCCCTTTTTTTGTAGAGTCTAATCTTACAATTTTAGTATTTAACCGTACAAATTTTTTTGCGTGCGGGCAAAGAGGGTGGCGTACAAGCGATTTTAAGGATAAAGTACACACGAGCATTATTTTTTCATTGCTCAAACCATAAAATAAATCTTGTTGTCAATGATGCAAATAATGTTCCGGAAATTAGAAACACTATTGGCACCGTAAAGGATGTTATAACCTTTTTCAGGGAATCCACCACTCGCAGAAGTTCCGCTCCTAATCTATCAAGACTGTGTGAGACTAGATGGTCTGAAAAATACAAAAGTATTCGCTTATCTGCACAAAGTTTCCCCGAGATTGTGAAATCACTTGAAAAACTGTCTATCGAAGGAAACTACTCCACGAGAAAATCTGCGTACCAGTTGCATTCCGCCGTTACCAAACCCTCACTAATTGTTGCCCTAACTATAATTGCAAAATATTCACCTTTACTGGTTGTTAATGCCTTGCAATCAAAAACTATGGATTTAATTAAGTTGCAAGAACATCTGAACGTAATCCTTAACGTACTGAAGAAAAACCGTGAAGATGCCGACCTAGTTACTGATGAAGTACTTAAAAAAGCACAAGATTTTGCATTGGAATTGGAAATAGAAATTTCTATCCCTCGAATTACCAAGAGGCAAATACATAGAAACAATCCTCCATCAGACTGTGATAGTGACTACTGGAAGCGTTCGTTAATTATACCGTATCTTGGATTCAATTATAGCCTCTTTAAATATTCGCTTTTCTCAAGAACATACTCCAGCGTTTGCCTTAACAAAAATACATCCATTATATATGCTCGACATGGAAACCAATCAAGTAGAACAAAATGCACAATATTTTACCCAGTTTTATCAATTGGATGATATTACTGCGGAAATGGACCTATGGTATAATTTGTGGAAGGAAAAAAAGTCAACTGAGGACCAGCTAAAAGACGTCGAAATAACTGACCTTCTCGACGAGACCGATGTTTTTTATCCCATCCTAAAACAGGCACTTTTGATTTTAATCACAATTCCATGCACCACGGCCACTGTAGAACGATCCTTCAGTACTCTTAGAGGAGTGAAGACTTGGTTGAGAAGTACCATGGGAGAGGAAAGGCTAACAGGATTATGTCTGATGAGTGTGCATCGTGATTTAATTAAATCAAATCGAGAGCAATTTGAAAATCAAGTTTTAAATAAATTTGCGACAAATCCAAGAAAATTGTTATTGAAGTAAAAATTAAGCGAGTTATGTCAAAATTTAGTAAGTAAAAAGAGAAATGCAAAATCCATTGTTTTTTTTTTTTTTGGTCAGCCCCCCCCCTATTTCAGATCCTGGGTACGCCCTTGTTATTAACTGAATGTTAAATACATTTATATATTATCTACTTAATATTTATTGTAATTTATGTAGGTACTAATTAAAATTCTTAACAATAAAATAGTATTTTAGAGATTTTTGCTTTTTTGTTGATGCGTCATGCGTCAGTCTAAAACAAATAAATTATTAAAATAAATTTTTGTTGCAGGAAAGCAAAAAATATACTTATTTCAATAACTCGTTACGATAAAAATGATCAAACTATTTTATAAATTTATTTAAAAATTTTAAAAACCTCTGATACAGATTCTAGAATAAATTGTTAATAAAAAGTAAAATTTTTAGTTATTTACTAGCTTGCGCCCGTCCGCGGTATAACAATTTTACTCCATTACAAACTTTGAACCCCCATTTTACCCCCTTAGGGGTTGATTTATTAAAAACTGTAAAACACGTGTTTTATCATTTATTTTTGGAATACTTCTATGAAGTTTCAAGTTAATAGGACCAGCTAATATTTTTACTCCAAACAAACTTTCAACATGACCCATTCACTATGACCCATTTAGGGTTGAATTTTGAAAAATCCATTCTTAGTGAGTCTCTACATTATAAAATAAAACTACTGACCAAATTGCATATTAAATTTATGGCTTCAGCGGTTTCGGTTGGGTTTGATATATGTCTCCTTTTCACCCCCCCCCCCCCCCCCACCCCCCCTGGTGTTTTTTTAAGTTCTGCGAGACAAAATTAGATTTTATGCCCTCATTAACCCCGAAGATGAGATATTAGGAAACATTTTCGGAAAAAGTCTCAGCCGCTCCGGTTGTACCACTGTCTCCCCCTTCCCTTTATTATTTTTTAAAGTCAAGTACCAACAGGACCACCGGACTTTCTAAACACATCGGAGAAAAACTACTGAAATCGGTGTTGCCATTCCATTCCATTCCATTGTAAAAATTGTCGATTTCAAGAGTTTTTCTAGTTTTCCGCAGTTTTTTAGATTTCCACTCACTTCAGCAAAAAGCCCTTAAAATGGGACCATTCGAGAGAATTTATCTACAAGAACAAATAAAATTCATGAATTATGCGTGAACATTTCCGACAAATCCTATTTTTAACCGATATTATTCCATACTATTTTCTAATTTAGTGATTCTTTTTGGGTTTTGGGGTTTATTTTATCCGTTAGTTTTTTAAGAATACCTCCCACTAATTTAAATCGCTTATTTTTTCGTTAAAGTTATAAATAAATAGGTTTATTTGCATCGGGGACGTGCAAAATTCGAATTTTTGAAATTTTTTCATTTTCGAATTTTCGACGATTGCTATGAAAACAAAGAATTGCGATTTATTTACTCAAAATTATTAAGATGTATTAAAATTTCGCAAAAATGCCAGATTTGTTGCAAAATTGAAAGGTTCCTGGACCGATTTCGGCTCGAAATATACATGAATAAGATTTCAGGACCTTCTAGTGCGGGGATATTTGATTGGCTGAGTTACGCATTAAATGCATTTTTATTGATTTTTTGATGACCCTACAACACTGAAGTTCGCCATGTCCTCATTATGAGTCATAAAAACACTTTTGACGACCCATCCAATGGGATCACGTTTTACAAGTTTCGAAATTCGCGCGGAAATTTGCAGTAGAAAATCCTTTTCTTTTTGTTAATCAAGATCAAAATATATGGATAACATAAACATTTAATTTATACACAGAATACAAAAAAATATATTTCAGATTTATTTGGGTGTAAGTATTATTCCCTATTACACTTCTTTAAATTAAATTTATACATAAAATTTTTAATGATTTAAATTAAGGCCAATACATTAGACAAGTCGCCAAAGTTTATTCAATCTTCATTAGATGGCCAATTCTATGAGAAATACAACTCTGATATAAAATTCCCATAGAACATTCTTTACACAATTTTTAATTCTCTTTAATTCTGCACATAACTAATTTCGGTATAAAGCGAAATACATCTAAGATTCAAGAACTTATTTTTGTTACCTTCACCTCTCATAAAGGGAGAAACTACGACCTCCTTTGAACGGAAGATGGGGTTTTTGGTAACACCCTCACTAATCTTTACATCCAATAAAATTTTTCTCCGAAATTTCTGAAATTCGTTCCTTTGATCAACTTGACATCTGGTGTGTCTATTTAGTCTGAGGGGAGAAACTGATGAAGACACTAGAACACAGAAGAACAACCTAAGTTACTTATAGTTTGCAATTTCCAAGCGCCTTACTGTTTTATCTTGGAAATATTAGGCATACGTTTTATTTTATATTTACAAAATAATATTAATACAGATGAATTAAAAGACGAAAATTATTTTAAACACAAGGACAAAACTAATACAAATCAAGTATCTCATACTTTATTAAAATATACTATAAATTCACACTAACTGACTACTAAAACTACTTTTACACTGAGACATTCATATAATACACTGTAGAATAAGTTATTTGTAGTTTACGATTTTCTTTTGAAACTCTGTGATGTTTTATTAGCATAAGAGCCAGCATATAATGAAAATAGCAAGTATTTCTCTTGCAGAAATACCAGAACCATTTCCCTTTGAATGTCTAGTTGTAATAACTTAAGTAAAATATTAGATCGGACAGGCTTAAAGTACGGAAATTATTTTAAAAAACGAGAACGGTGTTGTGACAAGCATCTGATTGTTATTGGTAACGGAAATTCTATTTTATGATTTTAATCCGACCAGTTTATAGGATCAAAAAGGGCAATTTATTTTGTATTTTTGACACGTTATTATCTGCCCTCTATGACTGTGGGAAATAAATATTTTTAAATAACATTCTGTTCCTTAGACTATGGGTCGGAAGGATTAAATTTAAATTTTTTACTTGACAAGTAAAATACTATTTAATTTCAATTATCATCTGAGGACAATCTAAAACATCGTTTACGGGTAAAAAATGATAAATGACTTATTTATAATTAAGCTTAGCTAAAATGCATGATTTTCGTCTTTTTGTTAAAGAAATATACAATAAAAGAAATTAGAAAAGATATTTTAGCATAGTGTATAGAATTTAGCTTATATTATTAAATTTATATAGAAAAAAATATATTGATCTATCCCAAGTAGCATTTTTAGACATATTTTGATAACTGTATCTAAACCATTGTTTCTGTTTCCGACACAAATTGGAAACTGTTCGCAACAAATATAGAAATATCTTCGAAACCTATACATTTTAAATTGCGCATTTACACGTGTTTCCAAGTGGTTCGTACTTAGTACTAGCTCTGACTTTCGCTGTTTCGACACTATCGAATCTTCTGTCGAAAATGTTTCCGAAATGTTTCGTAAATGTTTCTAAACTCTTACATCGTACTGTTGGAGCATGGGCAAAATCAATGCAAACATTTTGGAAAAATTGTTTGCATTGTGGCTGATATTTGTATTTGAATATTTATGTCAAAATGGACAAAATAAGGAATCAAATAAAATAATTAGAAATACCTGCACGTTGTGAAATTAAAGAATAATAATTTGAAGACAAAATAATATCGCCATCGTTATTTGTTATTTGGTTTACAAACTTAAATTTGATTATTATTAGGTACTGTTTATAATTTCAAAGGTCTGTAACGAATAAACATTGACTTACCACTTTTGTGTTTTTTAGGCTTAGATTTAAGTCTATTTTATGCTCCCAAAATTTGAACAGAACAATAAGGAACACCCTGTTTATATAATAGAGAAGCACATTATTTATGAAAGGATATTTTCCGAAATATCATATTACTGAGAATAAACTTGTTCATTACCTAGTATGATTTTTGACCATAAGTCATTAGAGGATTCAATATTTTAACTGTGGCTCATCAGAATTTTTAAGACTTTAAACATGATGTATTACAAGGGAGTGCCGGTTTAAAGTAGGTGGGGGTGAGGGGGTGAAACGTAAAATTCAATATGTATAGGTTTTAACTTCGCCTACGATGTTTAAATTCACGTGTTTTGTATTTAAACCAAGTTCGAAGCAAGTGTTATTGAGGGTGCTCGTGCTCAGTTTTGAAATAAAATCACTGTATATATTTCTTCAGTATTCGCGTTATGAAACTTTTATTATCGTTAATTTGACCTTTCCCAGCGAACCGTCTAACACAAAGTTTTGTAAACTCTTTAGAACGATAAAAGGATAGCAGAATTAATAAAAATGTCATTCATGGTAGCCCTAATGAATGTATTCTTATACATCTTTATTGACAACTAAAAAATATCTCAGAAACAAGATGCTAAGATATTTCTCAGGTGATAAGATTCATTATATGCTGTTAGCCAACCTCAAAACTTTTAAAGAACAACTGATTGAGTGCTGATTGTATACACGAAGATACATAAATTGTTCATTAATTAGCTTATAGCATGTCACTATAAAAAAAATTGATATACCAAATATCTTTAAAAAATTAAAGTAACATAGAAACAATCTATTGCGTGTCTTTATTTTTAATCAGAAAGTTGAGACTTTTTTGTAAATAGCGTTTCTGAAAGTTTAAAACCCGAGCAAACCCGTGCACTTGAGAGCTGGGACTATTTACAACAAAAAAGAAATATATTCCTGATTACAATTACTTGGCTAAAAAAGTAATGGATTACTCTACTGATTATAAGTAAGAATTGTAATCAATTCTCGATTACTTATACAGTGTGTCCAAAAAAGTATGGAATATAAAATGAAAAACTATTATTGATTTCTCAGAAAAAAATAAAAGTTGGTGCTTGCTTTAAAACGGTAAAATAATATTTTAGATTTCATGTACTGCTTATGGTAACGGAGCAAATGCCATTTTTTAAAAACTGCATCAAGGGTAAAGTACCTTAATTTTTCAAAGATGGACCAAAATTTCATAAGGAAAAATTGTTGCAAATTAAAAACTTAGCCCAATTTTTAGTTAGGTCTCTTAATTTCTAACTTTTTTTCTTCTATCGCGATTTTTATTAAAACGGAACGCCACTGATGAAATTTTTATTCATGCGATATTAGTATTTACCAAATACTTTAGGAATGAGTTTAAATTCAAATTTTATTAAATGGTTAATCAAATGTTGTTGATCATTTAAGTAAGCAAACAATTAAATGCGTTGAAAAAAGCGGCCGACATAAAGTGCATTAGTTTGTAATGATAGTGATTACACTAGTTTACAAGAAAGATGTACCTCGTGAAAAAAGTGTTTATTAACCTAATTCGAGGTCGCTGAAAACGAAAATGACAATCATTTATTTTTCCAAAGAAGCGTTTGCGAAATATTCGGAAAAAACGTGTTTTTCGGCTCTTTTTCCAGTTATGGTCCAACATCTCGAGAACGGTAGACGTAATCGACCTAAGATGTACACACATTTCGAGGTATGCTTCTTTTTTCACATACATATTAATTTTGAGTCAATTGGAAAAGTATTTTTTGAGTTACAGCTACTGAATGTTGAAAAAAAACTGCATTTTTTGAGCTTTTTTGAAAATTGCACATTTTTGTTTGTTTTATTTAGTTATTAGGAAATTTTTTTTTCGTGGTTTTTGAATTGCATAAGAAAGATTATTTCGTTACAAAAATATATTGCCCAGGTTTGTTCAAATCGGTTGTAAAATGTGGAAGATATTACTGATTCAGTGAAGGCAGACCATTTCAGCTTTTGCCATGAACGCCTAGAAGTCCGGAGAAATTAGGTGAACTTTGCTCATGTAATTAAGGTAGTAAAGCCTAACGCACTCATTTGAAACTAATTTCTTCGGACTTCGGGTCGTTCATGGCAAATCGTCTGCTAAATACCGGTCCTGATCCGACGCCTCTGAAAAGCCTGACGTCATAGGGTCTAATATTATAAAGAAAAGACAATTTATCCAGCCGGGACATTGTCAAACTTAATATTATCGTGACATCTCATTTTTTATCAGTTTTAGTGAAAACCGAAAATAATCCAAAGAATTTTTAATTCCACAGGCGCATTTTACCAAAAATGATGTGTATTTTAATTTAATAGCAATTTCTTTACTAATTATGGGAAAATATGGACCACTCGTAAAATCGGTTTAAATTGTAAAAAACGAAACAGGCTATGTTATATCGGCAACAAAAAGAATTATGACTTATCCTATATTACGTTAGCTTAAACTTTCTGCCTAAAAAAAGTTAACAATCGATACTACACGGTATTTTAAAATTTTATTGCAACATTTGTCAAAAAAAAACTTTATTCTGTTGCACACAGCACGTTCAGAAAGTTGTTATTTGCCCTTTTAAAGTCAATAAAATTATCGTAACTTACCGCTTTTTTCGCAAAGATCCCCTAAATGAGTTTTTTTCTAATGTCGAGGTGCATCTAAATCGCTTTCTTGCACCCACAAACGCTACATAATACGCAAATATTTTTAATGTTAAATTTAATTTAGTTTTCAACCCTAGGTAATTTAAGAAACACTATAATCAAAGCACAAACTAAATAAATCTTAGCAAAATATTAGTTTAATAAAGGATCGACGAAAATCATTTTCTAGGTAGCAAAACAAAAAGAAACTATAATTATTATTTGAAACTAACTTCTAAATTCTAAAGGGAAAAATAAATATTGATAACATTTATAATATGCACGCGTGTTTGTATAGTTGCCTACGCAGTATAGTAGGTACGTTGAAATAAACAAAAACTAGAAAGAACAATTTAAATATAACATAAAAAGGCTGTTAACTGAAAATGCATTTTATAGTATTCTGGAATTTGAAACCCTCTTTGGGTAATATGTTGTGTTTCCTTTTAAGATCTGTGTAGCTTCACTTAAATGACTGTCGACGTCCGTCGGTTTGGTACTGTAAAGTTAATTGTCTCTGTGGATATACATAGTTTACTCGAACTGTTTGTCCCATAAATACTTAATTATTGTTTAATACTGCAAACTGACTTTATATTGTAATACATTTTGAAAATTTTAAACTGTCTAAATTTTACACTATGTTATTTCATGATTTTTTAGTATTGGGTTTTTAAAAAATGTCGAACGCAACATCATGCAAAAGAGACAATAAACGATTTTGAATTTGAATTTGGTACCTGCTTTTCTAATTCGGCTTTTGTTGGTAATGCATAATTCTGTTTTTCGGGTATAATACAATGGCGCCAAGAAGAACCAAAAACAAATTTAAAAGAAAATCTAAACAAGTATCTGGGAAAATACTCTTAACGCATCTAACGACATGCATAGAAGTACTTTTCCCACAAAAAGCCGAGGAATTCAAATAGGCTCACGACTTCCATGTATGCCGCTCTTTGTCGCATTGATAAAACTGTGAGAGATGTCTCGCAAAATATCCGTACTCTCAGATATCATCCGACAAGTGAAGAATGCCTACTGAACTTCCCTTGATTGGTGTACGACTGGCGTAAAAATCAGATACTTGTTCTTAAAGAAACTAATGTTTCTGCGGACGAGTGCTGATTAACAATAATTGTTTAAATGCCTTACATCAATCGCGACAAGACACTTAAGGCCCTAAAAAGACACACTGAAACATTAAAATACATGAGAAATACTTTAAAAAGAAAGCTTTAAAAGGAGTAATAGCTTTGGAAAGTCAAGCCACTGATTTCGTTTTTAACATAGTTTTTGTCCGAATGGTTTATGGCACTTATGCAGTGTGAATGATTTGAATCGAATCGGGAAAAGAATTTCAGAAGATAGGATACATTACTATTTGCTTATCTTTCTCTTTAAAAATTATTTACTTTTACTTTCGGATTAAAGATAGGTGTAAAATATCACGAATTTATTAGTTTACAACGTTTTTGATAAGTAAAATACAATAAAAAAGAAGAAACTAAAATCGATGTACGCAAAAATGTATAGAGCGTTTTAGAAATTAATGGAAGATTCTGCAATCAAATTTATTGAAAATTTTTTATGTATTGTTTATTGTTGAATAACTTCTTGTGCCTCTAATGGCATATAATGAATATATTTGTTAAATAATAATTACACACTGCCGATTTGGATGGAATGACGCAAATAACAGAGTCGCACTCAGAGAACATATTTAAATTTTTGTATTTATGTTCTTACCTTAAGCTGTGTGTTAATGGAGCCATCAAGACACTAATCAAGTAATCACACACACAAAACACTGAAACTGTATTAGTCAGAAGGGGTGTCCATATAATAATAAAAATAAATAATTAAAATCTGTTCCTAATGTAAGGGGTTCAAACTACATACGTAGGTATGTAGGAGAATATCAATTTGTACACAGAAAAGGTGCGTTCAATATCTACGGAGGTGATGGGGGCATATCTAAACAGTAAATAGTTACGGAGTAACGATTCGCTTACATCAGGAGCAGCAAAATGCACTTCTTGGCGTAACAGTTTTTCTATGCTGCAAACGGTACGAAAATCTGAGGTTAAATTTAAAACATTTGTCAGTTTTGCGTTGTGCAATTTCGAATGTTACGAGTGATATATATTGACGCAAGTCATAAATGATGTTCATTGAGTCAACTAAACAAAAGTTACCGGTGTGTGGTTTCCGCTAGAACTGATGTATTGCAAGAGGGCCAAGAGGCACACGTGAATAGAAATTGTGGATCTTTTGCAAACTTTTATACACAGTGGGATCCTTTACAGTCTTTTGAGCATTTTCAATTGCCACACCCTGACTTGACTCTAACCGTTCAATACCTTGTTTCACAGCCTACTATAAATTACTTTATATAAGTGATCATCAAAAAAGGGTTTACGAGCTTTTTTAAAGTAATTCAAGCCATTTTACAGTGCTGCGTAAATACAAAGAGTATCTGCTATTATTGTAAGTCATTACTTGAGAGCTAAAAGCCCGTTGCAAGAACGTAAAGTCCTTTTTAAAAGCACAAAGCACTTTTTTCGCTTTTGGGGGCTTGAAGCATTTTTCGAAAGTGCTTGGTCCTTGGAGGACAATAATGGGTAATTTAACGTTCTTTAACAAAATGAAAGTAGTGCTTCCAAAATACAAACCCTTCGGGTAAGAGCTTAGGGTTTGGCGCTTGAAGACCTTTTACTAAATGTCTTGCCTAGCTTTGCATTCGTTGTACCTCTACCTGGCATGGATCCAACTACCTCTGCTCTTATTGCCATTTGCTCTCTAAGTCTCCATTCTATGATCTTTTCCGATTCTTCCTCATCCTGTGTGGACATCAGCTTGATTTCTCTATAGTTTACACCAGGATAAATCTGTTGATGAAAATCGGCGATTAAAATCATGATTTTAATCCAGTGAGTTTTAATTTAAAAATAGTGATTTTTAAAAATCATAATTAACACGAAAACATTATGCTAAAATCAGGATACTTAAAACATATTTATTCATAAAAATAAAACTTTAGCTCCTTTTGATACCAACAAAGCTTTATGCATTTTTAAATATTCATTAAAAAGAACATAACCTAAAAGTAATAATAAAATATTGGCGGGCTTTTATAATATCTAGGTAAGTGCTTAAAAAGGAATACTAATTTAGCTGCCTTTCTGATATCTGAATCAACGAGCCCGTAGGAAGAAAACATCCTTTCTATATCTACAGAGGATGCACAGGCACACAAAAGAACCCAATTGGCTGCTCCTTCCACTATTTTCACTTCCACCTCCATTTCCCTCGTCCCTTCTCTGTTTCTTTGCCGACTGGATAACCTCATTTTGGCTAGTTCCAGGCTGGAATTAACAATCACTTTCAAGACTTAGTTCCACACTAGTTTTACTTTTGCAGGTTTCCCAGTGACTTTACAGTCTATCCACTAAATCTTGCAGCTCTTAAACACACTTTTTACACACCGCTCTGTAGCCTAGTTTGCCAACCACTTTCTTTTTTATAAAATGTTGCCAAATACTAAATTCCTTTCTACACCGACTTGCATGATCCAAAATTTCGTGATACACTGCTCTCGTAAGTAAAAATATTACTGATAACTGGAATAGGCGCGTGTCATGTATATAGCCGAGCGTTTTCCGCAAGTCTTTGCAAGTTTCGACGAGGTCGCGAACGGAATATTGCCGGCTCGACTTGTCGAATTTTGTTTCGTTTATGTATTATTTACGCTTTAAAGTATTTTCTCATTATAAATTTGTCTAAACAAGATATAAACAGTTAGACAATATGTGTATTAATAAAAATTAGTTCAAAACAATTTACAAACAAAATCGCTGATTTGTGATTTTTTTTTAAATCATAATTTTTATAAACCCTGGTTTACACAGTGTTGGATGTCCCCATTTTCTGGTTAAAGTGGCAAGATAATTTTGTTTCTCCAATAACTAAATATTTTTTCCTCTGAGGAAATGTCTTTATCAAGAAGTCTGTAGTACAAAGAAACGGTACTTCACCCCTCACGTGTAACAGCATGTTTTAAACAAACATGGGTTGTTTACAAAACATCCAACCATTTTGCATTTTACTATGATTTTCGTAACGCTCGCTTTTAAATTTTAAAAAATTATCTGTACACAAAAGTTAAACGATGCCCGGCTAGTACCTCGACTGGTGACCATCTGGAAATGACATATCTCACTGCATTAAATAAGGTGGAAGGTGGTAGAGGAGACCACCCCTCACATATACTTAAGGGGCTGGTAAAATCCTTACGAATGTTTCCAGCTGTAGATGCGTCAATCAGGCCTTTCTAGTACACTCACTGTATACATGGTACTAGGCTTTAACCTTCGTTAGTTGTCACAAGATTAAAAAAAATTGAAAAAAAAGAAGCCAGATTTGCTCTCACAGGAAATTATCTATTATAGTAACTATTTTAATCATGCAAGCTCAAACCTCTTGACTATTTTCTACCTTGCTACCGTAATCCGCAAAGGAGCCTACCGCAACCATTGTTCTGTAAGATTATCCGTATACTTCGACCATAATAGTCGCGTGGTAGTATTGTTTTACTTATTATTATACCACCGGTCGTTCAAGACTTTGACTTTGCGTAACTCGATAAAATCAGTACCACCCACTTGTATATTATTTTATAAGGTGGCCTGCTTATACGAAGCGCCCGTCAGTACGCCTCCCACTACATTGTCTGTCAGATTTACCTTAAAGATGCCGATTAAATGTGGGTGAGGCGGCTTTTTTGTAAAATTGTACAGCGTGTCCCAGGAAGTCCCTGTCAAACAAGAAATGGACAATTTCACTAAATTTAGACTATTTTTCTGGTATTGTATAGAAAATAGGAGCCGACTGTAAGGTGGGAGGGCTCGGAAGCCAGAGGGAGAGAAAAGCTTGATTTTTCTGAGGTGCAGCAGGAAATTTTAAAAAAATGTTTTACCTGATTAATTATTGTTAAGGTTCAAATTATCCACGTGCTGGCACAGTTGCCAGCAAGGTAAGTGACAATGATTCCTCTAGAAATATAACTGACAAGAACAAGATAGACATACAACTTAAATTGCTGATACTTAAGCCAGCATATCGATAAACTATTCCCAACAATTTCATATAAATAGCCCAGTGGGATGCGTAGTAACGCATCCGTAGTAGTGTATCCGTAGTTTTATATCAAAATGGGTGCAACAGATCCATCTGTGCCATTTAGCATCGAAGATCGAAGCCATAAGCATCAGATGGGTCAGTGTCTAACCCAACACCCCGTGAGAAGCTATCCCTAAAACCTATAATCTTGGATATAGTCGTAAATAACACAAGATCAAAAAAAAAACGTCCTCGAAGTATGCCGTGGAATCAATCAAGCATGTCTCGAATTATTATTGAAAGGCGAAGCTATAGGTGAATGAAAAACAGAACTCTCAAGTTCTGAAGTTTTTATTTTTAAGAAAATTAAATATGGTAATCGCGGCTGAACAAAAGCTTTTATGATCGAAAGTTACTTTAGAAATGGTAGAAGGGTTGATGGTCAGGCTTAAATATATCCTACGGAACCTGAAATACAATCCTGAAATGTGACCTGAATATCGTCTAAGCTCAGTCCAAAAATTGCTACCAAACGACAAGCCGCAGCGAATGCAATTTTCAGAGTGGCTTATTGGTAATTTAGATCATAATGAAAACGAATTTGGAAACACCTTTTTTACTGACGAGGCATGGTTTTTGACCTCTCTGACTATGTAAATTCTCAATAAATGAGAATGTGGAGTTCTGAAAATTCTAATTTCTTTATAGAGAAGCCTCTGCATTCACAGAAAGTTGGCGTGTGAAGGTTAATTGGAACGATTTTTGTAATGGGTTGGGTTTGATTGGGATTAATTCGGCGCGTTACCGTAATAAGATTTCAGAAAATTAGACGATGAAGAGATGCGACAAGGCTACTTCCGGCAAGACGGCACACCAATTCACCCAACTCTTGATAATTTAAATTTTTTGGAATAATTTTTCGAACATTGAATTATTAGTAGTTTTATGCCAGTTAGGTGGCCATGCACCACGGTCCTGCGTGCTCACGCCGTCCGACTATTTTTTAGGGCCACACATTAAAATCGCCTTGTGAAAATTTAGAAGACCTACAGGTTAGAATTACAAATAAATTTTAGGAGATTAATAACTCCCCCCAAGTGCTCACCAAGGTTTTTGATGCTGTAAAAAGAAGAACCAGAACATGTTTGGAAGTAGAAGGTGGACACGTCTCTCATTTAGTTTAAATTTATAATACGTATGAATGAAAGTCTACTTGTCAGGGGTACATATAAATATGCAAAAATTGAGAATAAATTCTCTAACCACCTGAAAATTCCTTATACAATAAGGATTTCAACAAATAATGGTAAAACAGCTATTCTCCGGGCTATATGCCCCTCCGAGCGCTGAATTACATACCAAAATTTGCCGTATTTTCTTCTAACACAGTTAGATAAGAAAATACTGTTTCAAATGCAAGAAACTACCAGGAAGAAGGAAGCTTTTTCTTTAGTTAGAATGTCGTCACCTGCAGACCGGTTTCGAACTCGTTGGTTCTCATCAGTACAGGATAGACGAACATACCAACCTTCCGAAAAAATAATCCCTTAAAGCTACAACTGTCGTACTGCATAAGCAGTGAGACACAGGCAGCGCCATCCATTAGCAGTTTCAAGCAGTCAGAGTTGAGTTTACCGTAAGGTAAAATTATCAAACGTATGAATGAAAGTCTACTTGTCAGGGGTACATATAAATATGCAAAAATTGAGAATAAATTCTCTAACCACCTGAAAATTCCTTATACAATAAGGATTTCAACAAATCGATGGTATTTTTCCAAAAGGGCGAAGGCGCCAAATTTGCGATTTCGACTTTTATGTACCAGATTATATATACGAACTCTGCGGTCATTTTGGCAAAAGGCCGAACATATTAGGATCAAAATAAGGAATTAGTAGCAAAAAAACGAAATTTACTCTGGGCGAACGTGCTGTAGACGTTTCTCCAAAAGGACGAATATTCAGTACTCCTAGATGGCAAAAGGGCGAACGTGTATTGTTTTTGTATTAGAATTATAACCTCACTTATTTCATTTTATTTTAAGCAACGTTATTTTAGCGAAGTTAGTGGCTACTGCCAAATAAGCTTAAATTATGTCGAATAGAACTAAACGAATATTAAATTTAGCAAATAATAATGATAAACAAAGAATTAGAGTGTTAAGCCACGTAAAACTGCCAGTCAGTATACCAACAGTAGTAAAGAATTTAGAGGTTATCGATGGCTCAAGCTCCGGCGTGATTCCCACAACTACAAGCAATAAAGTGTGTGTTGTTTACCAGATTCAGAAAAAAATAGTCCAATTCAAGTTACACAAAATGAAGAGGTTCGTACATTTTCTTTGTGTATTTTTTTATGTATTATAATCCCTACATAAAAATATTTTAAAATAATGCAGATACAGGGTGTCCGCTTAAGCCCGGCGACCAACCATCTGAAACTAAACTGCTGGCCACTCGAACTTACACATAGAGATTTTTAGGCAAAATTTAAAGTTCAATATTTTCAACAGGAATGCAAATTTTTGAACGCGTCTTGCAGATTTTGAGAGCTAGTTTTTTTCGGATTAAGCTGCATGACGTGTATTTGTCGTAGGACCATAGGTTTATTATATACGGGGTGATCAATGAAGTCATGCAAAAAATCAAAAAGTTTGTATGAGTGAAATTTCAGAAAAAAATTTTTTTGGTCGTTGCAATATGGTTCGTTACTAAGGTAACATGAATATCTCTAGACGTTTTTGTCACTTTTTGGATTAAGGCCCTTAGGTCTTGTACACACTACTAAACATAAAATTTGAGTAGCAAAATTTGTAAAATGCTATAACTTGACATTGGATTGACAGTTCTTGATAATTTTTACGGATTTGGAATCCTTATTTCACGTAGATTTTCTATAATCTAAGCATTTTATTTGGGGGTTGAAATATACAGGTTGAAATTTACACATTATACCGGGTCGATAATAGACAAAAACGTAGGGTACGACGCGCTCTACGGTTTGGCATTATTTAAGTTTTTGTAAAAATAAATTCTCACCTCAAGTTGTTTTTGTTTAATGTCCTTCTCACTGTTCTGTCCAAAACTTTCACCCCAGTTTATTCAGTTTTATAGAGTTCTTTGTCTATAAATTATTACCAAAGATTAGGTATTTAAAGATAGGACACTTGGCAATTTTCCATTGATTTTTGCCGCTTTTTTTAGGGATTGCAGGAACCTTTAAATTAGGTTTAGAATTAGAAATTTTATAAGAATTGACTTTTGGCCGTTGTTAACCAATCTTGTATATTGTAGAATATAATGTAATAAACTTGTTCTTGTCGCTACGTTTTTGTCTATTATCGACCCGGTATAATGTGTAAATTTCAACGTGTATATTTCAACCCCCAAATAAAATGCTTAGATTATAGAAAATCTACGTGAAATAAGGATTCCAAATCCGTAAAAATCATCAAGAACCGTCAATCCAATGTCAAGTTATAGCATTTTAAAAATTTTGCTACCCAAATTTTATGTTTAGTAATGTGTACAAGACCTAAGGGCCTTAATCCAAAAAGTGACAAAAACGTCTAGAGATATTCATGTTACCTTAGTAACGAACCATATTGCAACGACCAAAAAAATTTTTTGCGGAAATTTCACTCATACAAACTTTTTGATTTTTTGCATGACTTCATTGATCACCCCCGTATATAATAAACCTATGATCCTACGATAAATATACGTCATGCAGCTTAATCCGAAAAAAACTAGCTCTTAAAATCTGCAAGACGCGTTCAAAAATTTGCATTCCTGTTGAAAATATTGAACTTTAAATTTTGCCTAAAAATCTCTGTGTAAGTTCGAGTGGCCAGCAGTTTATTTTCGGTATATGATCGCTTGCCGTTGATCTAGCCTGTAATATTTTGAATTATTTTAGGCGCGATTACTTAATGTAGGGCGAATAGTCATTTATTTATAAAGCCTATCTGGAGAAAGGGCGAATATCCAGAAAAATAGGTTTTTTAGTTAACTGTTTGTAGTTTTAAGTAGTTTTTAGTGATTTTCGTTACATTTAATGAACATTTGAGGTCCTAAATGCATTACTTACTAGTTTGCTCTTATAAGAACGTACCAAACAGTTTTTCTTCATTTTCTCAAAACATCAAAATGGCGCGTTCGCCCTTTTGGAAAAATACCATCGAAATAATGGTAAAACAGCTATTCTCCGGGCTATATGCCCCTCCGAGCGCTGAATTACATACCAAAATTTGCCGTATTTTCTTCTAACACAGTTAGATAAGAAAATACTGTTTCAAATGCAAGAAACTACCAGGAAGAAGGAAGCTTTTTCTTTAGTTAGAATGTCGTCACCTGCAGACCGGTTTCGAACTCGTTGGTTCTCATCAGTACAGGATAGACGAACATACCAACCTTCCGAAAAAATAATCCCTTAAAGCTACAACTGTCGTACTGCATAAGCAGTGAGACACAGGCAACGCCATCCATTAGCAGTTTCAAGCAGTCACAGTTGAGTTTACCGTAAGGTAAAATTATCAAACGTATGAATGAAAGTCTATATCTAACTGTGTTAGAAGAAAATACGGCAAATTTTGGTATGTAATTCAGCGCTCGGAGGGGCATATAGCCCAGAGAATAGCTGTTTTACCATTATTTGTTGAAATCCTTATTGTATAAGGAATTTTCAGGTGGTTAGAGAATTTATTCTCAATTTTTGCATATTTATATGTACCCCTGACAAGTAGACTTTCATTCATACGTTTGATAATTTTACCTTACGGTAAACTCAACTCTGACTGCTTGAAACTGCTAATGGATGGCGCTGCCTGTGTCTCACTACTTATGCAGTACGACAGTTGTAGCTTTGAGGGATTACTTTTTCGGAAGGTTGGTATGTTCGTCTATCCTGTACTGATGAGAACCAACGAGTTCGAAACCGGTCTGCAGGTGACGACATTCTAACTAAAGAAAAAGCTTCCTTCTTCCTGGTAGTTTCTTGCATTTGAAACAGTATTTTCTTATCTAACTGTGTTAGAAGAAAATACGGCAAATTTTGGTATGTAATTCAGCGCTCGGAGGGGCATATAGCCCGGAGAATAGCTGTTTTACCATTATTTGTTGAAATCCTTATTGTATAAGGAATTTTCAGGTGGTTAGAGAATTTATTCTCAATTTTTGCATATTTAAATTTATAATTTTTAGGTTCTTTGTCGTATTTAATTCTGTATTATGCAATGACGATGACAATAATGTAATTTTCTTAAAAATAAAAACTTGTCAGTTTTATTTTTCATTCACTTATACCTTTTATCTATGTTACCTTTTAAGAGTAATAATGCAAGACATGCGTGAGTGATTGTACGGCATACTTCGAACGTTTTTTTTTATCTTACGTTATGTAAGGTAAGGTCTCTACGTTTTGTGTTATTGATATTAGGTTTGTTGTTTACATATCAAGCCGCTGTACTAATTATCGCCTATATTACTTAGGTGGAGAAAATAAATCTGAACTTGTTTCATTACATAGAAATTTCTAAAGCTCTATTTCAAAGTACCACTCGAGCTCATTTCTGGTGTCGCGTAAATGCAGAAAATTTTACTATTTTAAAAATAAAATTTGTGCCAGCTTAATGTAAAGATCCCAACAAAACAGTGCCAGTAATAATATCGGCGAGATCACTTCTGCTCATTACAGGACGCCTGGGTCCAAATGAGTTTGCAGCGGCATTTTTTATCGACTGGTGGCAAAACAAGTTGCTAAATCAGAACGTTACCGACATTACATCTTAAATGACTAGCACCTTTGTTATTCTCATATCCATACTTAATTACCTGGTATTGTGCGTGGACAGCATTCTTTTGGGGCGAGAAGAAAACACGGTTGAACGTAACAAGTAAAAAAAGATTTTTTAATAAAATATAAAAAACTTACATGAAACGAGAATTCCTTTTCATATTTTTTTTATATTACATGGTTAGTAAGCTAATTCGGCAAAGTCAGGAAAATTAACTTTTTAATAATATCATATTTTGTGTTATCGTCTGAGTTGTAGGGCAGTAGGGCGGACGGCATTGTGTTTAAACACTAAACATCTTTCTCGTCTAATTAAGAAATCATAGGATGGTTGTAAGGTTAAGTAAGATTAGTAGTAAGATTTTGCAACTAGAAGTTGCATGCATGCTAACGCATAAGCGATAAAATTTAAAGTGGTGTTTATATCACATGCTTTATAAAAAAAACCTAAAAATTAATACAATTTTCAGTCTTCCTCATCTTTGGTAGGCTTATAAATTCATTTAGCAAATGAGGTGAAAACTCTGATTAAAATACCACTCTAAATTTTATCGGTTTCGTTATGGGTTAATCACCCTATTAAAAATGAATGCACCCGAACAATTTTTTAATTGACAAAGTTGAGATATACATAATTAGTCGCGCAACTGAATCGCGCTTGCATCGCTACCTTAGGATGCTTTTTGTTTCACAAGCTAGTAATAAAAAGCACAGGTAATGATTGTGACTGTATCGCGTTTGTATCCCAATTGTTCTACGATTGTATGGCGACTATATCGATACAAAAGTATCAGCGTGCCAGGGCTTTAAGCCACAACTTATTAACATAATGCTAATAATATCAGAATCACATGATAGGTATATAATTTTTTTCCAAAAAATGAAACAATTAAAGAAAAAGCACTAAAAAGTGTGAAATAATATTTTTACGTACTTATTTATAATAATTGTTGTTAATAATAAACTTAATTTTGTTCAAAATTAGGTAACTTGTACACCGCAGTTCTAAATTTTAAAGTCGGCGAAATTTTAAAGTGTAATAGGAATCCTTAATGATAATACATTAATAAATTGTTAATAAAGAGTAATATTTTTAGTTATTTATTACTGAGCCTAATGGTAAGCCTAACTAAGTTTGACTTTAAGTAATTTGTACGCAAAAGTGCTGAAATTTAAAGTAGCTCATTAATTGCATGTTTATGAACTATTATTACAGATTCTTATACAATGAAATTGTGCCGACTTGAAAGTTTAGAACATCGGTGAATAAATTACATAACTTTGAACAAAATTAAGTTTACCATTGAACCACAGCTTTAAAAAATATTATTTCATACTTTTTAGTGCTTTTTCTTTTGTGAAGTTGGTTAATTTTTCTGAATCTTCTTAAATTTGTTTCTTTTTAGTTCACCTATTTTCCTTCCCACTTTATCTTATCGCCCCTTCTTTAAATTTGTAATGTCCAAGTAATATTGGATTTTCAGACCTCAGTAACCCCGAAAATGACATAGCTAACATTTTTAAAGAATTTTTCACCCGCTCTTTCGCCCCCCTCTCCCGCCCTAATTTTTTTTACATCCTTTACATGAACTTAGCTTTTCGGACCCCGAACCCCGAAAATGACCCATTAGTTAACATTTTTGGAGAAATTGTCAAGCGTTTCTCTTTATCCTCCCCCTAAAATTTTCTTAAAATCTGTAACAGTAAATTTAATTGTTTGACCTCAGTAACCCCGAAAATGTTTTCGGAGAAATTGCCAATCACCCCCCCCCCCCCCATCAATTGTGCAAAATTAAATTTTATGACCTCAATAAACCGGAAAATGATATATTAGTTAACACTTTTGGAGAAATTCTCAGCCGCTCCTTGTTATCCTCCTCTCCCCGTTAATATATTTTTAGCATCTATTAAACATTAAAATTTACATTAAAACATTAAAATTAGATTTTCTGACCTCGATAACATCGAAAATGATATATTAATTAACATGTTTGGAGAAATTCCCCGCTGCTTTTTTATTCTCTCTATCCCCCCTTCCCCGTACCTTTTCATTTAACATTTGTTAGAAAAGATTTGATGTTCTGACCTCGCTAGCCCCGAAATTGACATGTTAGTTAACATTTTTGAAGAACTTCCTAGTCACTTCTTCTTATTACATCCCCCATTACGATCATTGGCGGTCGCAGGATTTTCAAAGTTGAATATCTCTGTTCCTACTTACAGGACCCGTACCAAATTTACGGGTTTTAATAATGATCCCACTGGGAATGTTTTGGTAAAGAAACAAAACATTTTGTAATTTGCGAAAAAAAGTTGAATTTTATGTCCTCATTAACCCTGAAAATGTGATATTAGTCAACATTTTCGGAAAAATTTAAGCCGCTCCGGTTTTACCCTCTCTCCCCCTTCCCTTTATTATTTTTTAAAATCAAATACAAATAGCACCACCGGACATGCCAAACACAACGGAGAAAAAATTATTGAAATCGGTGCTGCCATTCCGAAGTACACTCGCAAAAATTGTCCATTTCAAGAGTTTTTTCTAGTTTTCCGCAGTTATTTTTAGATTTCCACTCGCTTCTGCAAAAAAAAACTTGAAACGGGACCATTTAGGAGAACTTACTTACAAAACAAAACAAAATTTATCGAAATCGGTAAATCGGTTTAAGAATTATGCGCGAACATACATAACAGAATGACAAATAACACAATAACTTCCTCTTGTGAAGTTGGCTAAAAAATGTTTGGAATTTTGTGTGTCTTTTTGTTAAGAGATAAGCAACATTCTGTGGTGGTCTTGTTACATATAAAAAAAATTCGTTTACTATTCAAGAGAAAAGGAAATTCACGTTATTGAGCCTAAAAGTGGTTTAATTAAAATTTGAAAAAGTGGATTACGACTAAAAGCAACCATCGCATTGATAAAATACCATTACGAAAAACAATGATCATAAAATTTCATGCCTTGATAAAAATTTAAAATTCCAGACACAAACGCAATCTCAACCTCGCTTTGTTAATTATCGCGAAAACAATTAACATACCGCTAAGTTATTTTCGGTACAATAGCGCGTGCTTTGTCCGAAATCTTTTGAAACGTATTCTGAATGTTAATTCGGAAATCATTTTGGTACACTGCACCTTTAAGTGATTACTGATTACTACTACTGCATGCATAATAATATTTCTTTCAAAATTTTAAATGTACCTACGCCTTTTTGGATTTATTTTTTAAAAGTGATGATGCATTTAATCACAATTTCTGGTATGGTTAATAATTAAATGTTCCTAAAATTATACCCCACCAAATATATTTCACACTTCACACTTTAAAAGCTCCAATATTGTAAGACAATAGTCCTAATCTACTAAATTTAAAGATCTACTTATATGGAATATTTTTGGTTAGAAGTCTCCCGAAACAGTAATTAAAATAATCTCCAGAATTGGACAAACTCCAAAATTATGGAGGCTATATATAGCTTTCCTTCGGCGGGTCCATCCTTGAATACGTTTCGCCGTATTATGGCTCATCGGCAAGGCTGGGATCCGCAGAAAGACAGCAAAGGTACTAAACGTTGTACCAGCGGAATAAGACGGTGAGATACAATAAGTTAAAGTACATCTCTGGCGTGATTTGCTTGACGTAACAGCTTACTTGCTCTCATCTACCTTGGGCCATGACAAAGGCCGCCGAGAGGTGGGGTGGGGGTGGGGAGCAACGGGGTGACTGCCCCAGGCCTCACCTTTCTCTGGTGCCCCATCTCACATAAGTTGGGGCCCCAGGAGTACGTGTTGCCCCAGGCCCCCAAGTAGCCTTTGGCGGCCCTGGAAATAACACATATTAGGCCAAAAAGATAGGGGAAATCACCTGCAAAGACGTATCACCGCCGTCGCAACAAGTAATATGCACGTATTTTTTTTTATTACATTAATCGTTTAAGGAAGTCATTATAAACTTACAAAACTATTTTAAAGAAAATTACTAGGATAATTTAGTTAGAAAATTTTTTATTTTTCGGTATAATTTATTACAATTTAAAAAGCAGCCATTTGCCCTTAGTGAAAAGTGACGCCAGGGCGTGAACAGTGACGTTACGAGATTAGCAAAAATAACGTAAAGCTTAACCCAAAGTAGAACAGGTTTGTTTTTGTCGGAAAGTCAGAGGGGGAGCAATAGAATTTTCTGGGTTAATAGAGGAATAGTGCAACTAGCTTCGGAAAAAAATTCAGTTATTCAGGATGTATCGTTTCGGAGTTATTAAAAGTCGAAATTTCCGCGATTTCCGTTGAAATCTGGTACAGGTCGCAAAAGTGAATTAAATCGATTTGAATTTTTGGAGGATGTAGAGGACCCACAGCTTCAGAACTCAATTGAAACTGGTGAGGACCGGAAAATGGCAAGTAATTTTTTGAATTTTTTAGGTCGAAAAATGCTATTTGCAGCCCCCTCTGGTACCTACCTAATAACTCGAGTACGAAATGTCGGATCGAAAAACGGATTGATAAGTAAAAGTTAAAATCTCAAGTGATTTATTTTTTCAATACTTTACGTAAACCTAAAAACACTGGTTTTATTTGGGAAAATTGAAAATTTCGATTTTTGGCCCAAATTTTTCACGGTTTTGATTTTTTTTTTGAGCCAAATCGGATCCAAATTAAAATTCAATACACCTCATCGAAAAGAGCTGCCCGAAATAGGTGATATCAATATTTTTTAGCTTCTTCATTCTTTATAGAAAGAGAGCAATCGCCGATTAAATTTCTATTTTTTTATGGGCAGATAATAATAATAAGGTGGTGAGGGTGGCCGGATTCGTTACCTCTCAAAAAAAAAGGGGGTCTGATGTTAGGACCGGAAAACGCAGTCAATACGAGGCGAGGGAAATTTTCTGCAACTCAATTCGTATGCTTTTCTACCGGAGAAACGTAGTCACTGACTTTTTCAAGGCTAGCTCATTGCCGGTGAGTGGGCTGGGTAAAACTACCAAATAAAAGCGCCACCTGTTTTAATATGCCCTTTATGGATAAAGGCAGTGACTGCAGATGACCGCAAAAAACAGGAAAACCCTTAGGGACTCCTAAAGAAAACAACCGAATTTCATAAATATTTTCCCATTTATTAAAATATTAAAATGTATTTAATAACTCGGCCCAGGATGGGCATAAACAATGACTTAAAAAGGGGGTGACGTTCCCACTTACTAATATTAAATAAAATTAATTAAACATTCTTTTCAAATGAATTAGCTCATTCTTAACGCGAGAAAGGGGAACCGCGGCTAACGCCTAGAACATCTCTACTCGATTTGATAACAATCAGCTGCTTTTGAAAGCTGAAAGATGTATAAAAAGTGCAGGTTAGATTAGAGAAGTTTTCAAAGTGTGAATTCACTATTAAACTGAATAATTGGAGTCACAGCAGTTTAACTTGCTAATTATTAGTTTGTATACGTGTTAAAAATCATGCCAAGAATAATGCCAAAAAGAAAAGACAGTAATTTACTAGTATGCCGTGCATAAACATAAATAGATCGGTGTGAACTGTGAAGTTTTTAGAATTATATTTTGTTTCCATGCCAAATTAATAAAGTGAAGGTATACACCGAGTGTTAGAGCCGAGTCGCAGGGTAAAACAAGGCGCAAACCCTATAAGGGTGGCATCGGCTAAGCAAAAGTGAAGGGGGCACTCGTAATGTATGGCTCAAGGACTGTGAAACCGTGTCTTGATTATTGAGTTAACACACATAACTTAAGCCTATCAAACCTGTGCCCTATGGGGATCGTCTGAGGTCCGCTGTGGCTGCCTTACTCCAAGGAGTGGTGTCTGTCGGAGCCCTGCATGTCAACTCTGGGAACCTCTCGGAGCCTGCCAAGACGAAGATGATAGGACATGGACCAGGATGGAAGCTTTCCAAATGAAGTGCTCCAGGAAGTGGTTCTTCAACAACCAGGACACAATAGGAGGAGAGATAAGATGTAAAATAAAAAGGCCTATAAGGAAACCAAGTTTCAGATCTATGACATTTGCACAATCAAGGTATGTATACATTATATCAACGTAAGTTAGGAATAGACAGCTTTAATGTTTAGAAATAGTGAGGAAAACTTACCTGAGATGTTAGGTGGCCTTTTTCAAACAGAAATGTGGGGGGGTTTTTTCCCATATAACGAGAAAAAAAACTGAAACACTACAGATTCTCTGGTGCAAAAAAAAGGATTTTGCCACCAAATTCAAGTTAGGGACCCCCACAAAGAAATCGGCAAAATTGCCAGGACTTGCCTCAATACACCACGGCAGGAGGTTTTTGTCCAAATGACACATTTCTTACGAAAAAGGCGGCAAGTTTCCTTGTCAAAAACCTTAGGGATTTTTGTTCTCAACCGACTGACATGACACTTGACAAATGTCCAACCAAAATAAGCAAAAAAGGTAAACAAGAAATTAATTAAGCAAATATTTATTAAACAAATATCAGGTCCCAAACAAATTCAGATAACCAACCTGTCCAAAAACAACCCCTATTTATTATATAGATTGGAGCAAGGGCTAACTAGAACTTTTATAACCTCAACTTCTAGGACCAACATTTAGTCAGTCGGTGACTATGAACTAATGCTGTATTTTCTTATTTTTAGGTGAACCGAAGATGGCTGTAAGTACTTGGGAGATTTATGTGACTACTAGATGTTTCTGTTTGATGTATTACAGTTACTGAATTTTACCATTGATTTATATCAGAAAATAAAGATCGAAATAGGAAATTGGTACTTTTATTATTAATTAAGCAATAGCAAACCGCAGCTGGTAAGTTTTAAATTAATATTTTACAAAATTACAGGGTGGGAAAAATAAGACCGTAACACGCCTCCCCTTCCTCGGAGAAAAATTTTTTTCCTCAGAGAAAAATTTTTCTATACAGACCTTAAAACTACTAAATGTATATTTACAAAAACACAATACTATATGCCGCACCAAAAAAAAAATAAGCATAGGTTAAGCAGGATTACTGCATCTGTACATAATCTTCAATATGTTCAGGCAAGAACAATCAAATATCTCTAGATGAACAATAACTGCAAATTAACTTTTAATATTATTATTTGTTTTGGGGGGTATATGTACAAGGGATATTTACAAGTAAGGCAATGTTCAGGATGAGTCATCTGGAGGATGGGCTTTGAGGTCCTTGGCATGCCATACCCCAAGGTTTCGGCCGTCGTTGTCGACCAATTCATACGACCAGGGTGACGCAACTTTAGCAATCGTGTAGGGTCCGACAAACCTAGGCGCCAGTTTGGAAGTAAAATGCTTAGAGGCATCCGAAAGCGTGTAATTTCGCTTCCAAACTTTTTGCCGCAGTTGAAATTTTTCGTCGCGTCGCCGCAAATCGTATACGCGTTTACTTTTTTCGCACGCTTGAAGCAGTCGCTTTTGAACATCGCTGAATACCTTCTCCAGCGCCAGAGACTTAGCTACGGGATCTAAAGGCGTATCATCGGCTGATGCAGAATCAGGATGAACCGGCTGGTCGTTATGAAAATGTATTTGACGACCAAACATTATGAAGTTAGGGGTCATACCGGTAGCTTCGTGCTTTGCGGATCTCATAGCCGCTCCGACTTTAGGAAGTATTTTGTCCCATTGTTTGTGGTCCTTGTCGATATAACTGGACAACATGGTTTTGAGGACACGATGTACCCGCTCTACAGGGTTTGCTTGTGGATGATAATTAGCAACATATTTGAGGGTTATCCCATAGCGCTCCATGCACTCTTTAAAAATTTTACTACGAAACTGAGTCCCATTATCAGCAATGATCTTTTTCGGAGCACCATGGATCAAAATAAAGTGATCTTCCAACCACTTGACGATGCCTGAGGCAGTAGCCGAACGCAAAGGGAAGAAGAGGACGAACTTGCTGAATATGTCGCAAATGGACAAGATATATGCATATCCAGACGAGGATCTAGGTAAGGGTCCAACCAGGTCAATACTGGCGATCTGCCAAGGTTTAGAAACTGTTGGCTGAACGCTTAAAAGTTGACCAGCAGGGGGCTTTTGTTCAGGTTTAGTTTGCAGGCAGATTCTACAGTGACGAACATACCGAGCAATGTCACGGCGCATGTTTGGCCAATAGTACTTTTGAGCAACCCTTGAAAATGTCTTGAAGACACCAAGATGCCCACAGGTCGGTGGATCGTGATGTGCCTTAATAATAGCGGACCGCTCTTCACGGGGTACTACCTTTAACCAAGCCTCGCCCGTTTCCAATGCCGGGTAGAGAAGCCTAGCGCGCTTGTAGAGGAGTCCGGAATCAAGCCACCAAAGTGGATATTTTTGAGGATATTTAGCGACTCGTCTACACATACCCAAATACCAAGCATCAGATGGTTCGGTAGGCGGATCATCAGTAGCAGGGTCATCTGACTCGTCCTGCACCAAATCAATGGCGGGCACAGAGCGCGAGAGAGCATCGGGAAGCACGTGCTCCTTACCTTTCCGATGGACGATCTCAAAGTCATACTGTTGCAACCGGAGTGACCATCTAGCAATCCTTCCAACGGGGTCTTTTATGGAATACAGCCATTTAAGGCTATAGTGGTCAGTAATAATCGTGAATTTAGAACCCTCCAAATAAGGTCTCAGTTTTTCTACGGCGAACAGGACGGCTAAGCACTCCTTTTCGGTAGTGCTGTATTTCCTTTCCGCTTTGGTCAAGGAACGACTGAGGTAGCAAATGACGTGCTCATCGCCGTCCTGCACTTGGGATAAGACAGCGCCCAAACCATAATCACTGGCGTCGGTCTGGACTGAAAAGGGTAAACTAAAATTCGGGCATGAGAGCACCGGAGCTTTTACCAAATTTTGCTTAATAGCCTGGAACGCTTCCTCGCACGTTGAACTCCACACGAACTTAACATTCTTACGGGTAAGAGAGGTGAGAGGTGCTATCACGGTTGAAAAATTTGGCACGAAACGCCTATACCAGGAAGCCATGCCGACAATTCTTCTCACTTCGGCCACATTTTTAGGAGTTGGTATCCGCAGAATGGCCTCCACTTTTTCTGGGTCAACTAATAGACCAGATGCGTTGACAACATAGCCGAGGTATTTTAGTTCCGACTTACAGAACTGGCATTTTTCACGGTTTAAAGTGAGTCCCGCTTTTAAAAGTCGCCTAACAATCTCCTTTAAAACGCGTACGTGATCATCGAAAGTAGGAGTACAAACAACTACATCATCTAAGTACACAAACACGTACTGCTCCAAATCTACCCCGACGACACGATCGATAAGTCTTTGCCATACGGCCGGGGCATTAGTGAGCCCGAAAGGCATACGTTTAAATTGAAATAGGCCTCGATTTGGCACTGTAAAAGCCGTTAAAGGACGTGATTCCTTGGCAACAGGGATCTGCCAGAAGGCCGATTTAATGTCAAGCGAAGTTAGATACTTAGCGTCACGAAGCTTATCAAGGGTAGCGCTGATATAGGGGATGGGATAAGCATCGGGGACGCTTACCTGATTCAGAGCACGGTAATTAACACAAAACCTCCAACCACCAGATTTCTTTTTGATCATCACAATGGGCGACGACCAAGGCGACTCGGAAGGCTCAACTATTCCATCAGCAAGCATCTGCTCCAGCTCGGCGTTCACCTCCTTCTGCAACGCAGGTGAGAGAGGATAGTAGCGTTGCTTGATTGGGGCTGCATCCGTCCTAATTACGAGTTCCACCAGGCCCGTGCATCCCAGTTTGTCTCCCATAGCGGAAAAAGTTTCCTCGATAAGGGATTCCAATGTCTTACGTTGGTCAAGAGAAAGAGAATCGAAGGAATGAATGGCGGAAATCAGCGGATTGCGGTCTACTTCGGTACCAAAAGACCACTCGCCAGCATGGAGATCGGGTACAAGATTCATTTTTGACCAGAAATCCACTCCTAAGATGAGGCTATGAGGAATGGAGGGTACAACCAAGGTTTCTACAAGGACAATGCGATCCCGCAGTCGAAATGGCAGCTGAACAGCACCCAAAGATTGACAAGTTTGTCCGTTCGCCACCGTACAACTTAGCTTTACGCTTTTATCTAAGTCGCTGAGGGGCCGAATAATTTCCCATCCGGCTCTGCCGATGATAGTTCGTGATGAACCGCTATCAAGCAAACCCCGGAAGGTCTTACCAAAAATTGACACTTCCAAATAAGGACGATTGTCTCCCTTAGCATGCGATAAGATATAATCAAGAATTATTTTATTTTTGCTTAGTTCTGCTTGCTTTGGATAAAGGGAAGACTGCGAAGTTAGGACAGCCCTCCCGGATTCACGTTTTTTGTGCAGTTATTACATGTTCTTGCGGTAACGTCAGGCTTACCGCAGCGATAACAGAACCGACCACGAGGTTTGTTACATTGCTTGAATCCGTGACCAGATTCTCGGCAATTCCAACACAAAAGAGTGGACGAGATTGCGTCTAGGTTAGGAGAAGTGGTAGGACTATTAGCAAATTGATTCTGTGGGGGGTCATCCGAAAAAGTGGGCGGAACATCAATGGCGGCTGAATAAGACGGCTTATGGTATGCTAGTCCAGGTTCCACAAGACAACGATAATTAGTGGGAGGAGGAGCAAATCGACGAACTCTCGCTTCAGTCTCCTCGATTGCACGACTATACCCAACAAGTTCTTGTAGTGAGGAAATCGGTAGCGTTGCTAGACGCGATTGTATATAGGGTAACAAGTTACGACGAATAATTTGGAGACGGTTAGACTCCGAAGGCATAGTGGGCAGCTTTCTAAATAGATTCTCCATAGCTACCACGAAGCTCATAACTTTTTCTTGGACACCTTGGGTTCTGTGCCTGATTTCGTCCCACAATGCGAATTCGTAATCGAATGGTTGAAAGGACTCTCTCAATTGACACACCAGGTCGTCCCAACTGGTAAAACGACGAGTACGATACCACAAAAGAGCATCCCTCGCAAAAAGCTCTGGCGCCGAACGCAGCAACTGCTCTTTCGAAACGCCACGGGATAATCGAATCTCTTCTACACGCTCTAGAAAGTCATTCACACTAGACTGTCCGTCGTATGTAAGATTCCAGCGGCTAATATCATAATAGTGGGGTGCGGGACTGTGACGTAGTGACGGTTCGCGACAGGAACCGCGCAGAGGGGAATACTGAAAATTTTGTAGACGCTCTGCCATATCTACAAAGGGATCTGGGTAACTCAGTGTCGGGTCGCGATAAGTCGAGTTGGCATTAGCTGCCAAAGAATCGGGAACATCGTCAGAAAATCGGACATGAGAACCCATTGATTGGGAAGCCGAGTTCAATCTGGATGTGGCTATAGAAGGAACAGGTCTAACCTGGTCGACAAGAAATGGACGTCTGGTTGATTCAAGGTATTCAGACCTTGTGAGAAACTGAGGATCAGAGCTCTCAAAAGTGAGACGAGACGGTACGTTAATCACACGTCTGCGATTGGGATTCGGTGGGGGTTCTGGAGCGTTATCAAAACTAGGAAAATGTTCTGAATTATTATTAGCAGAAGAAATTAAAGGATTCACGTTAGCTAGGTTTTGAGTATTTCCGATCGGATCGAAAATTTGTTGATCTTCTACATTTAAATTAGGATCGGCGATGACCTGATTCTCGTGATCTCCAGGACCGTCGTCCAATAGCAACAAGGCATCTGAATCCCCCCTATGCCCCGACACAGGAGGTGGAAGTATTTCGGGAGCTAAAACATTATTGCCGTGATTAGGGTTGTCTGTATCTAGCAGACTTGCATTACGGGATTGCAATCCGGAGGTCTGATTAACTATCGGCGGAGTAACTGAAGTCCCATTTACCAACTGAAGTTGGGTCACGAGTTGATCACATTTATCCAAAAGCATCTTTTTCCGTTGATGCTCTGACGTTTCAACTGTTTGTATGCGACTTATTCTTAATTTAACGTGCGTCAAAAGTGTACGAATTCGTTTAAATTCATTCTCGCGATTCTGTGTATCGAAATGCGTAATATCGCGAGATAAAGTATATAGTTTGGCCTGGCAAACGCACAACTCGCTGGTCGTATCAAAACACGTTGTTTGGGGTGGAACACCACGCCCTTCACGCTCACAACGCAATGCCTCTCTTAGGGTCGCGCGTTTTTGCGGAAAAGTCCCCATTATAGGAAGACCTCGGATTTCTAGTTCATACCGAATTTCCTCCGAACCCAACAGATTGACTTCCATCCTAAACTTTACCCAAAACGTTTAATTTAAAAAAAAAATCGGTAGCGATGCTCTAATATGTTGACAGGAAAGGAGAGATAAAGAAAATTGAAAGTTGCAGCGGTATATCTTTGATATACCAAACCCTTCCCCAATATAATATGTTGACAGGAAAGGAGAGATAAAAAAAAATTTAAAGTTGCAGCGGTATATCTTTGATATACCAAACCCTTCCCCAACCAACAAAAAAAAAAACTAGCACCCCTAGAAAGAAGAAAAAAAAATTAAACCGAAACGCTATTAGTGCGCCAGGCAGCAAACAGTGAAAAACAAAATGCATATATTATGCCAATAATATAAACTTAAACATTAAGTTAGTGGTTATGCTAGGTACTTCAAAAAAAATATATACTTGCGTATTATACCAAATTACTGCTACAAAAAAAACGTTAAAGTCAAATACTATCAAAGTATACTAGCATAGCGATACTAAAAAAAAAATCTAATAGCATTAATATCTACACTATATATAATATATACCTAATATATAATGTATATATCCATACACCTTCAAATTAAAGGGCCACCAAAAAGGGAAAACTCAAATACAGCGTAAAATATGACATAAAAAACTACCATAAGGCAAAGCATAAAAAATCTACCATTGAAAGTTACAACAGCACAAAAAATACATCAGGTGTTTTAGCGTACAATTATTCAGATGTTTACTAGGCTGTTGAAAAAAAATAATAACACAAAGCAGTTCAAATGGTACTCATCAAGTTAATAAATAAAGCACTACAAAAACAATGTCATGCTAAAAAAAAATTTTACAAAATATTCTAACCTACCAAATGCTTTACAAATGCGGGAAAAGTTAGTGTACATATACTAGCGACAGCAAACTATGGTAAACACTTTATAGCAAAAAAAACATAGGCATTATGGATTAAAAATTACAACAATCGAATTAAAAGGCACGGAACAAACCTACTCATAATCAGTGAAACTGCATATTTTACAAAATACGATTGTGTAGCTATCCAAATCAAAAGCGATTAGGCTATAATATTTTTTTTTCCAAAAACAGCTGTTTATTACTATCAATTAACATCACCGAAAAAAAGCAATTATACTTAATTACTGTAAAACCTTAGATTTCGGTTTTACATGGCAAGCAAAAACAATTAACCCGTTGAAAGGCGCCATTTTTTATGGGAATAATAACAATGATGAGGTGGTACGGGTGGCCGGATTCGTTACCTCTCAAAAAAAAAGGGGGTCTGATGTTAGGACCGGAAAACGCAGTCAATACGAGGCGAGGGAAATTTTCTGCAACTCAATTCGTATGCTTTTCTACCGGAGAAACGTAGTCACTGACTTTTTCAAGGCTAGCTCATTGCCGGTGAGTGGGCTGGGTAAAACTACCAAATAAAAGCGCCACCTGTTTTAATATGCCCTTTATGGATAAAGGCAGTGACTGCAGATGACCGCAAAAAACAGGAAAACCCTTAGGGACTCCTAAAGAAAACAACCGAATTTCATAAATATTTTCCCATTTATTAAAATATTAAAATGTATTTAATAACTCGGCCCAGGATGGGCATAAACAATGACTTAAAAAGGGGGTGACGTTCCCACTTACTAATATTAAATAAAATTAATTAAACATTCTTTTCAAATGAATTAGCTCATTCTTAACGCGAGAAAGGGGAACCGCGGCTAACGCCTAGAACGTCTCTACTCGATTTGATAACAATCAGCTGCTTTTGAAAGCTGAAAGATGTATAAAAAGTGCAGGTTAGATTAGAGAAGTTTTCAAAGTGTGAATTCACTATTAAACTGAATAATTGGAGTCACAGCAGTTTAACTTGCTAATTATTAGTTTGTATACGTGTTAAAAATCATGCCAAGAATAATGCCAAAAAGAAAAGACAGTAATTTACTAGTATGCCGTGCATAAACATAAATAGATCGGTGTGAACTGTGAAGTTTTTAGAATTATATTTTGTTTCCATGCCAAATTAATAAAGTGAAGGTATACACCGAGTGTTAGAGCCGAGTCGCAGGGTAAAACAAGGCGCAAACCCTATAAGGGTGGCATCGGCTAAGCAAAAGTGAAGGGGGCACTCGTAATGTATGGCTCAAGGACTGTGAAACCGTGTCTTGATTATTGAGTTAACACACATAACTTAAGCCTATCAAACCTGTGCCCTATGGGGATCGTCTGAGGTCCGCTGTGGCTGCCTTACTCCAAGGAGTGGTGTCTGTCGGAGCCCTGCATGTCAACTCTGGGAACCTCTCGGAGCCTGCCAAGACGAAGATGATAGGACATGGACCAGGATGGAAGCTTTCCAAATGAAGTGCTCCAGGAAGTGGTTCTTCAACAACCAGGACACAATAGGAGGAGAGATAAGATGTAAAATAAAAAGGCCTATAAGGAAACCAAGTTTCAGATCTATGACATTTGCACAATCAAGGTATGTATACATTATATCAACGTAAGTTAGGAATAGACAGCTTTAATGTTTAGAAATAGTGAGGAAAACTTACCTGAGATGTTAGGTGGCCTTTTTCAAACAGAAATGTGGGGGGGTTTTTTCCCATATAACGAGAAAAAAAACTGAAACACTACAGATTCTCTGGTGCAAAAAAAAGGATTTTGCCACCAAATTCAAGTTAGGGACCCCCACAAAGAAATCGGCAAAATTGCCAGGACTTGCCTCAATACACCACGGCAGGAGGTTTTTGTCCAAATGACACATTTCTTACGAAAAAGGCGGCAAGTTTCCTTGTCAAAAACCTTAGGGATTTTTGTTCTCAACCGACTGACATGACACTTGACAAATGTCCAACCAAAATAAGCAAAAAAGGTAAACAAGAAATTAATTAAGCAAATATTTATTAAACAAATATCAGGTCCCAAACAAATTCAGATAACCAACCTGTCCAAAAACAACCCCTATTTATTATATAGATTGGAGCAAGGGCTAACTAGAACTTTTATAACCTCAACTTCTAGGACCAACATTTAGTCAGTCGGTGACTATGAACTAATGCTGTATTTTCTTATTTTTAGGTGAACCGAAGATGGCTGTAAGTAGAGTTGGGAGATATAGTGATTTTTCGATAACTGTTAGAACAGCGATAGTGATTTAAGAATAGCCGTTATTTTTAACGGTGATTTTTCACTACAGTGATTTTTATTTTTACGGCAAGACTGAGCCGTATAGTTGCTTTTACGAGACTGATATTCGGTATAAATCTTGAATAATGCAGCTATAATTGGAAGTAAAATTATAACTTGATTTGGTTAGTTAGTACGTTATTAGGATTAGGGTAAAAATAGTATTTTTTCGATACCGCCAGTGGCACAGGCGTGGCGAGTATTAATCGAAAATAACCTTTATTCTTGATTCTTGCGCTATATTAAGTTCAAAATATTATATTTTTTCTGAAATTAGAATTATAATGCTTTAGGTAATTTTAAGTATAGGTATACCTGAAAATGTTTTTGTGTTTTTATGACGCTGAATCTAAATACGACAATAATTAATAAAATTAATCTCTTAGATATTTTTCAAATTTAAAATTAACCATCTAAAACTGCAAAAAATCCCATTTAATAGCTTACAAATGAAGGTACACTGAGAAATAGATTATAATATGTTTAATAATCCACAACAGAAATAACAAGATACTTAGAAAATAATATAAAAAAATATAATCAAAAAACAGTCTCTTTACATCTAATATAAAAAAATAACAAAAAAAACATTCTCTTTTATATCTAACTAATATTAGTTATAAAAAATATAAACAAAAAAACATTCTCTTTTAGAGCTAGTTAACTAATTTTTGGTAAAACTCAGGTACCTACTATATAACTAGAAACAGTCAACTTTAATCTAAAAATAAAAAAAAACTCGTGAGATCACAACTGAAACAAACTTAATGAATATAAAGCTATCAAACTAAATAAAAAACATATTACCCATTTTTACAAAGAGGACTGTTGGCGTTGAGAAAAATAAGTTGTTCTGCTTTTTTAGCTTTAAGCCTACTTCTCCTATCTGTAATTATTAGACCAGCCTTAGAAAACTGTCTTTCACAAGGCACTGATGTACCCAAAATACAAAATCTTTCCTGAACTACAGCACTTAGGTTAGGAAAATTGAAGTGTTGTTCTTTCCAAAATTTCAAGGGATCTTCATTCCGCGGCAGGATGTCAACCTCTAAATAGCGCTGGACCTCTATTATTGCCCTACTTGTGGAATTATTTAGAGGTTGTGATTTGTTGGCAATATTATTTTGTAATGGTCCCCATATTGACAAATCGTCTTCTTCATCCTCCTCTACTTGACTTTTATCGACGTCAACAGACATGGCTTCAGGTGCCACTTGCTTATTTTTAGCATCAACTTGCGCGGCTACTAAAGATATTACATGTTTTTTAGTACTGTCAGCAATTAAAATATTTTGAAATGCATTGTTCTTAAATCGCGGGTCAAGAAATGATGCTACTCCTAAGGTATTACTGTTTTCTACCTGTCCTAATCTAGTGAGTAGTCCGTCATTTAACTTCATTACAGCGCGAGTCACGATTTCGTCAAATTTCCTTTTCATCAGGTTCCTACATACTACAAACAGACCATTTACTAGAGGAATTACGCATGAACCTGTCGCGTAATTTTCCCCGCTAATAGTTTTCGTTGTCTTCTCAAATGGCCGTAAAACTATGGAAAGTTCCCTACATAATTTCCATTCATTTGGGGATAACACTGGAATATTGGCATTATCCAGAACGGCTATGGTACTTTTAATATCATTCTCTAAATGTGTAAATCGCTCCAACATATAAAATGTGGAGTTCCACCTTGTTATTATATCTTGTATTAACTTGAGTGGCTCCGCATCTGGATTCATTTGCTTCTGGTAATCCATTAATCTTTGATTGGATAAAGAACTGCGTCTAAAATGGGACACAATTGTTCTAACTTTGGTTAACAGTTCAGCTATGTCAGGATCAGATAAAGAGTCTTTAACAATTAAATTTAGGGTGTGTGCGAAACACCCAAAATGTTTCCATCCCAAATCTTTGACAATGGCACTTTTTATATTGGCAGCATTATCAGAAACTACCAATATAACCTTATCTGATAATTTCCAGTCTGAAACGATTCTGTTTATAGTAGATGCCAAATTTTCACTTGTGTGTTGACCTTTCATTTGCGAACATTCCAGTAATATTGATTTAAGTTCGAAATTGTCATTTATAAAATGTCCAGTTAGGGCAATAAAACTTTCGTTGTTAACCGACGTCCAGCAGTCGGTGGTCAAACATATTTTTTTCACATTTTTTATTAAACGACGACATTCATTAAGGCATTCCTCATACCGCGCAGGAATAAGAGTCGTAGATATTTTTTTTCTGTTCGGAAGATCGTAGCCGGGATTTAATGCATGTACAAATTCTTTAAAACCTTTATCTTCTACAATTCGGAAACTTTGATAATCAGATATAAATAACTGTAAGAATTTATCGGTTATTTCTTTAGCAGTCGATTTTCCTATTTTTCTTGGTAGATAAGTAGTTAGCTTCTGTTGTTGGCTTGTTGAAGTTGAAGAATATGTCCCAGCTTTGGTTTTAGTTAGCGTCGAGTCCGAGTCTGATAACGCGATAGTACTCTTGCTAGTCGATGGTAATAATTGAACTGCATTTTCTGTTTTTTTGCATACTTTTAATGTAGACATTGATACCAAAGGATGACTCGACAATACATGTTTTTTTAAATTTGAATGTGACGTTATATACGAGTATTTTTTTCTGCAAATATTGCATGTTGCAGTATAGTTTTCACCTTCATTTGGCGTAAAAAAATTCCACATTTCACTGGATTTGTGTTTTTTAGACATTTTGTAAATCTAGATATATTGAATTGAATTGAATTTTACTATAATTAAAGGTATTTAAAAGATTTATTGTTTGGGTGTTACGCCACTCTACTGTTAAGGAAAATTAATATTTTAAAAAAATAATAAGTCACTGCGGCTAATACAAAAAACTATGTATGTATTAAACGCAGTGACTTTTATTTTTATTATTTTTTTAAAATATTAATTTTCCTTAACAGTAGAGTGGCGTAACACCCAAACAATAAATCTTTTAAATATGAATCCGCCACAATCATACAGATATTATTTATAATTAAAGGTATTAAAACTATTTTATCGGTCACTCTATAATCGTTACTAAGCGCAAAGAAGAATAAATGATAATTCACCAACAACAGCGACTACGACGGACCGGACCGATAAACGACAAATCACTGAACAATTAAACAGACGTGAATATCTAAAGAATCAGATATAACCACAACGCAAGAAGCGATAATATCTGGCGCAACCGTTCAAGCAGTTATTTTAATATCTCAATAACCCAAGACCCAAGAAATATTTATTTTACAAGTGGCGCTTACGCGGTCGGGTCGCCGTGATCTATTTTGTTTCGGTGATCCGTCCGTGGCGCATGCAGATTTGTTAATCACTGAATACTGAATAACTGTGTTAGCGAGATTTCGATCGCCGCTACCGATAGTGATTTGTCTTTCACGGTGATTGGATCATGGTGATTGATATATCTCCCAACACTAGCTGTAAGTACTTGGGAGATTTATGTGACTACTAGATGTTTCTGTTTGATGTATTACAGTTACTGAATTTTACCATTGATTTATATCAGAAAATAAAGATCGAAATAGGAAATTGGTACTTTTATTATTAATTAAGCAATAGCAAACCGCAGCTGGTAAGTTTTAAATTAATATTTTACAAAATTACAGGGTGGGAAAAATAAGACCGTAACAATTTTTCTACTTTTCTTGCACTCAACATCGGTACCTTTAAGTCACTCCGTATTTTTTCCTATTTTATTTTTTTCCAATTTATCAACGCTACCCAATAGAGGGATAATCAGACTCTAAAATAAATAGAGAATGGGTCATCCATGAGCGTATTTAAAGGGGAAGAACTGAATTTTCTTGATTTTTTCCAACAAATCCTGTTTTTAACCGACATAATTCTACACTATTTTTCCTATTTAGTGATTTTTTTGGGTTTATATATTTCGTTAATTATTTGAGAATACCTCCCACTAATTTAAATCGCTTATTTTTTCTTTTAAGTTATACATAAATATTTTTATTTGCATCGGGGACATGAAAATTTGAAACTTTTAAATTTTCGAATTTTCGACCATTGCCATGAAATCAAAGAATTGCAGTTTATTTACGTCAAAATTAATAAAATATGATGTGATTGATGTGTTAAAATTTCGAAAAAATGCCAGTTTTTGTTGCAAGATTGGAAGGTTCCTGGATCGATTTCGACTTGAAATATACGTGAATAAGATTTTAGGAACCTTCTACTATAAGTGCAAATACATATGTTTCATTTAATGAGTCATTAAATGCAATTTTTATTGTATTTTCGATGACCCTACAATACTGGAATTCGCCATGTACTGATTATAACACTTTTGACGTCACAGTCAATGGGATCGCGTTTTACAAGGTTCGAAATTGATAAAAACAATCACCACAAATATTTAATTTATTTACGACGACAAAATTGACAAAGATGACAAATAACACGATAATGAAGACAAAGACGAAACGAAAAGATTTCCCGTTATAGTGGTTAGCAAATAGGCTGAAGAGGACATCACATTCTTAATTTAAGTCTCCGATAACCCTGCCTAGTTATGACTCTTTTTTAAATTACTTTTTAGGTTTAAAGAAATTCGAATGACTATAACTTTCTACTAAGACATTTTTTTCTCGTAAAATTTAAAAATTGTCGACAAAATTTGTCGTAAAATGTATTTATAAAAAATAATAAAGAAAATACCTTAGCATGTTAATTTTTTTCTCAGGTGGGTCAATTCAAAAATTCAACTTTTTCTCGCAAAATACCAATTTTTTGTACCAAAACATTCCTAGTAGGCTCACTATTAAAAAACCTGAACTTGTCATGGGTCCCATAAGTAGCAACAGAGATATACAACTTTAAAATTTTACGGGCCGCGCCTGAAGATAAATAGAGAGCTCTATGTGACTTCAGTTTTATATCGCCGTCTTAAGATTAATCCGGAAATAAAAGAATTGCTGATTTCATTGAATACGAACACCTATGGGACCTTTACATAATATTTTATATTTTCTGGCAATTATGATTTACGTACCTACCTGCTATACCTGCAAAAGTAAAAATAGTTCAATTTTTACTTTGATAATATTTTCTTGTAAATAATGGCGTTTTAGTGAAGAACAAAATATGCGCCGCATTATGAACAATTAATATCTGTTAACTATGTCAAAATACAAACATATTGATTTTGCTATATTTGCTAAATAAATAAATTTCGTTTGCCGGAAAGCTTATGATGAAAGTCGCGTACTTACTCGTTTTAAATGACAAACCAAAAAAATCAGAATAATAAATATGGGAGCGTTATTGGATGTTAATTAAATCTTATTGTACCTATATCTTACGCAAACAGCTGCGATTTTCACAATTAACATTAAGACAAAGCTATAAATCTTTCCGTTGTCAACATAATTTTCTTATTGCCAATAACAAAAAATTAAGGTCAAGAGCGGGCCCAGTATTAATTAACGATCACCGGCATTTAAAAAAAATTATTGAAATATACGAGTATAATTTTCGGTAACAAATGTTTTATTGATTATCCTACCATAACACCAAGCTAAATACTCAGAGTTCACCGTAATATGCAAAAACTAACAGCTCCTATATATTAGCCCAATACAGGACATTGCACGGACCACCATGTAAGCCAATTAGGCGAAATGTCGATTGATAATCAATGAAATAAAATGATGCAAAAGCAAAAAACCTGCTCCAGATTATACTTGCAGGTAGTGAACCATTTCATTGCTATTTTGGACTTCCGAATAATAAAGGTAACTTTTCATTTTTATTTAAATTGCTGCATTAGTTAAAAAGCAACTTGTATTGGTTTCCTTGTTTTAGCCAATGTTAGATACTGTGAGCGTTAATCGTTAATGTGTCATGTGAGGGTATATTTTGTATTAAGTTATATTATTCTCTTTTGTAAGTTCTGGGCTACAAAATCTGTTGGTGGTATTGTATCTTAGGACTCACAATAAGGTTAAGTGGAAGATCAACCCTTGTTTTTAACAAGGGATGAACTCCGCCTTTTCAGATAGAATCAGTTTTGATATTATACAGCAATGCAAATGTTTTTTTTTTGTTTATCTGAATAAAGACAAATTTTGGTGATTATTCGGATTAATGCAAACAGCGAATTTTTTCATGAAATTTGCACAGACCCTAATTTTGGGTCGTAGAACACGAATCCGAAGACAGTTTTTGGCGGTCTCGTATGGTTTTTCAAAAAAAAAATTTAACTTTCAGGTTAGGTTTTTATATAGATTCCTTTAAGGTTCGGCACTTTCACTTCAACATATCTATAAACTTATAATTTTTATTATTTTTCGTCACACAAAACACCACATTTAGGCAAAAATAGATAAGAAAATTGCTTTTTTCGATAGAAACTTCAATATTAAGTGGCTAGTAGCCGCCATCATTTTCCCAGCTGACAACAATATTCCTGTGTCCGGCGTTGCCAGGTTTACTTATTTTTCATGAAAAAGTTGTAAATTGGGAATAATAAAAAAGCTAACCATAACAAACTAAAGTTACTATTCTGTCCAACTTAGTCAACAACATTTTATAATTTTAACCTATATCAGACCTAACCAAAATCCTATTTATCGGTAATCCAACACCTGCATGCTGATGCATTCAACCATATCTGAACAAAAAGGTGTATACCCAACCCAAGCATTCCTGAGCAAAAAGGTGGTCAGGTTTGCTCAGTTTTGATTGATATAGATACATATATATCTATATCAATGAAAACTGAGCAAACCTGACCACCTGCTCAGGTTGGATGAGCAACAAGGTGGTCAGGTTTGCTCAGTTTTCATTTATATAGATATATATGTATCTATATCAATCAAAACTGAGCAAACCTGACCACCTTTTTGCTCAGGTTTGCTTGGGTTAAAATTTTTAAAATTTGTGGGAAAAACGTAAAAAATTTGTACATTTGGCGTCTTTCCATCACAAATTTCGAGCATGTGTACCACGAATTGCGTGTTTATTTCCTTTTTATGTTTTGATATTTTCTCTGTTTTTTAATGTGTTTTTACATAAATTTGCCTAAATATGGTCCAGAAAAATAGTGTGTAATGACTTGTATAGATGTGTTTAAGTAAAAGTGCCGAAATTTAAAGAATTTCATTGAAAAAGCTAACCTCAAAGTTAAATTTTTTTTTTTGGAAAAACCATACGAGACCGCCAAAAACTGATTTCGGATTCGTGTTCTACGACCCAAAATTAGGGTCTGTGCAAAATTTCATGAAAAAATTCGCTGTTTGCATTATAATAATTACTCAAATTTTTGTTTATCAGAACAAAGACAAATTGGGATACGAAGAATAATCTTAAAAATAGTGATGCAGATTTAGTTGCTCTGTAAAATATCGTAGGTGGGCAAAACGTCCAGTAAATCAAAAGTTGCGACAATTTTTGACTGAAAATTTCGTTTATTTAAGCAAACCTAAGCAAACCTCCATACCGGTAATGAATCTTAATGGAAAAAAAACCTTCCAATTCGATGTGGGACAAAATCAGTCGTACTATAAAAAGCAAGTCTACAAAAACCAATTCTTATTATATAATTGACTTAGAAATCAAATTTAAACGAACTACTATAACATTAAAAGATGTATGAAGACGCGTCCACATTAGTAAAAAATGCTTTGTGCCTTGAATGTAGGTAGAATTCGGCAGTTCGGCACAAATATTTACACCACAAAGGTAAAGAGTCTAGGGGATGGGTTAAACTTTATTACCCGGGCTTCCGCATGCGCAGAGGAAGGAACAGTTTATAAATGATGCAGTTGTTAATAAGTTTACCGATTTTCTAGCATCAGTCACGTAGTGCAGTGGTATCCGCTTATTGACCCAGATGTGTTGGTTCGAATCCGTGCCCGGCTGCATCTTTTTTTTTTAATTTTTGTCACTTAAAATATTATAAAAAATTAGGAAATCGGCTCTAAAAGGTGTATTGGAAACGGGTTAGCACTCTTTCCTCGATAAAAATTTTGTTTTGTCTTTTTTTAAAGTTCCCGAGCAAAAAATTTATCGTGTCTAGGTACCTTAACCTAAAAATTATGTTTTGTTTGTTGTCCAGAAAATCTAGCGAACGGTGGATCGGAGGGCACCCTAAGGTCGGAACAGGGTTGGCACCTGGTTAGGGGCCCTGACCAGTCTCTCCTCGCAGGCGAAGAGGGATCGGTGCCAAAAAATCCACTATTGTTCCTTCCTCTGCGCATGCGGAAGCCCGGGTGATAAAGTTTGCCCATCCCCTAGACTCTTGTCTTTGGCACCCTAGTTGCATAAATATTTACATTGTGCGTCGTGGGCCCGTGCTCCAATCAGTGATGCCAGATGTAAAATAATTATCGAATTGTAACATAATGTTTCTTATAAAATCGGCTCAACAATATCCTGTACCATAATCGATAATTGTTACATAATTTTTTTTTATTTATTTAAAAGTTTTACCTGCCTAATTGTAATTATTTATTTTTTATGAAAACAATTTATTGGCTTTTTCATAAAATAATTTTTTTATGCGATATTTCCCAAAAATAAAATGTAAATAAACATTAAAAATTTGTTTTTTAATTCAGTAAATATTTATAATGCATTAATCATTAAACTGCGGAGTGACGACGTGCTCGCGCTATTATAGGTGTTGCAACTTGATATCCGATTCCAATTCTCGGGATTCCCTGAAGATCAAAGGCTGGTTCTGTGAATCCCCAACAGCCTAGGGCCTAGGCCAAGAGCAAGTTTTTGGTGTTAGCGGTTTCTTTAAGTCATATTATATTATATTCTTAAATATAATATAGCTTTTAAATATAAAAAAAGATGGCAAGTTCGTCAAAATCTTCATTAGGCGATGAAGAAAATGTTGACTTTTTTTTAGCAATACTTAATGTTATGTAAACACTTTTTTTGTTAAGTGACTTTCTGTTTTAGTAGGTATTTTTTTCTGTTTTAACTGATTAAAAGTTCCTAATTGTAATAATGATACGTACCTATGTATCTATAGTTTTTTTTATTTTGTTGAAATAATGGTATTTTTGATATTTCTTGACCAAAAATTAATTAAACTGTTTTTTACAGTTTAATTTACTTAAAAGTCCCTTTTCACAAGAAAATGTTTTAATTTTTAAAATATTTATATGTTTTATTATTTCGAAATAATTTTCTGCCACCCTTCGCCATAATTTTGTTTTTCACTTCTGGCATCGCTGGATCCAATAAGTGTGTCCTTGTGTGGTGGTTTGTTCCCATTAAATTTGTGAGTTGGTTGGGTATACCAATGGTATTTACCTTGTAAAACTTCTTTAAAATGAATTTAAACAAAGACGATGTTCTTTTAATACAAACGTGTCGAAAGCAAAGGCTTTTATGGGATAAGGAGGCATTTCAATAAAAATAAAAAAATTATGCTTTGGACGAACTTGCGAAATGTATAGATATAAATGTTGAAGATGCAAAAGAAATATCGAACCTTTTAGGCTCATTTAGGAGAAAAAAGGCGAAAGCACGAAATACTATGGGAACCGGTAAAAGTAAGTGCATAATTTAACTACTTCTATCTTCAAATAGGTAATGAGTTTTTGTAAGTGCAAAAGATGTATACAAATCAGACTGGGTTGCCTTCAACAGTTCTGCTTTCCTCACGGATAAGGATGAGCCAAGAGAAACAATCAGCTCGGAAGAAATAACGGATGTTAGTAACAACACTAGGCCTATATGCATTTATACCAAAAGGTGATTTTTATTCATATAATAATTATTATTGATATGATAGAGAATTCTCTTAAAAATGTTTTAGCATATTCATTTTGCCATGGAACACCTGATGTTGTAAAATATTCTGAAAACTTCTTTCTAATATCTTTTGCATTGACAGTCGCTCTGCGTGGAACGTTTCGTATATTTTCAAAGCAACCGACACCTTGCGAATTTATTTTTCTTTCTTTAGGCGCCTTTGCCCTTCAGAGTCTACAGTTCCAGGTGAAAAATAAATATTATGAGAAGTCTATTTTTTTTTAAATAGTTATGCAGACATTCCATTGCCATAACTATTATTTTTGCTCTATTAGGAGGGGTTTTCTTAACACCCTAAATATTGATGAATGACATCAAACGTTTTCAATATCTTTTGGAGCTCGGCTAATTTAAACACCAACACACAATTACGATATGCGTTAAAATCAATGCGTTCTTGAAAAATACGTCCGCACTGGAATGATGTTGCGGCGCAAATCTCTTCGATGTCTTGAGAAAAACCGACAAACCACGGATCGCGTGCGTTAAATGTGGCGAAATTTTTTGCGTGCGTTCATATGCTGCGAACAGGTCCGCACTCGCTTGAATTTGTAACGCACGCGTAAATTTGAGCCGAATGCTGTCATCTTTGTTCTATGGACTATCTTCTTTTGTAGAAATATTTTTAAAAAGGTAAGAAAGTTTTCAGATTTTTAGTTTTTTTCCTATAAATAACAATTTCGGGTAAAGAGGCCCATGAATTACTTGGTGGGCCTTTTCACCTACCTCTCAAAAACCTTCAAAACTAAAAATAACTGAAAAAACTCAAGCGCTTTCACATCAAAAAGCCACGCACGAAGAGACAACAAAAAAAACCTTGATGACGACTTATGGTACCTATTTAGCGCGTTCGGCAATACAATCTTTTCCATCGTTTTGCTCGGAATTTTTGACGGGCACATGACCTATTATTGTAAACAGTACGACCGATCACGTGCCTGTCAATAATTCCGAGCAAAACGATGGAAAAGATTGCATTGCCGAACGCGCTAATTGTTTCGTTTGCCAGACTAAAGATAAGCTGGCCATGAGATGTTGTATAAAATGTGGCACTTGGTGTTACGAAACGTGTAGCATTTACCCATGATGACACTGACGAGTTCATTTGTACTAATTGCTACTAAAAACTAGTGTTTTTAATGTGTGGTCTGTTTCTTTACTGAACCTTTTTATCCGACCTCACTTTCAGCAATGGGCCTTAATAACCTTCTGTTATAAGGCCTATTTGGAATATATTTTTTAGGGCTTGTCAAATTGTCAATTTTTATAAAAGATTTAAAATTGACACAACTCTTTGTTAAAAAAGCCTACTTTTAATATTTTAGTTTCTTTTTGTTTGATTTGTGTTTGTGATGTTTATAAAGCATTTTGTTTCCTAGCTGGGCCTTACTTGCCGCAGGTACCTTACGTTTAATCATTGTGACGTAGTATATGGTCCATGCCTGACCGCCGCAACTTGCCAAAAGATTAAAAAATTCAAAATTATTGTCGTTTTGCATACGGTATTAGAAGGCGACTTCCTGTTGGACATAAACTATCGGGATGGTTAAACAGCGCCATAATCTCCATTCAGCTGTCTTATTCCACGAAATTATATAAACTAAAATTCCATCGTATCTGTAGGGTAATTCCGGGGGAGATGGCGCAGCGGTTGAGATGGCGAAACACTATAATTCTATGACGGATAGACTTATGTCGATCTGCTGTCAGTATGCAATAATCATTTTGTAGTGCACGCGGGCTCTCATGTAAACGTTCGATTTTTTGAGTAAAAGAAGCGATTAAGCCCAAATATTTAATTTTGTGGCACTGAAAATTTATCCAGTGGTGTAGGTGTAGATTATAACAGATTGGTAAGCTATTACATAGAAATAATTGCTTATATTAATATTTATTTGTCATGTATGCTTGTTGTTATTATATTAACCTAAAATAACCGTTGTGCGTAGTTGCCGATTTTAGTAATTCTGTGCGCCATCTCACCCGGCCGTTTTGGATGAGATGGCGCATTTAAATTCTGGATAGATGGTGTCCATTGCCGACCAGATACAAAAGTCGTAGCGGATCTTCAAGGGGTAGTTGGACTAAAAATCAGATGCTTCAAGTCGTAGCTGCAGTAAATCAGATGGTTCCGAAGAAGAATGTATGCAGGGGATGCAACGAACCTTACACAATAAAAAAAAAGGATGATTGGTTAAAATGCATTCGATGTCTGTCCTGGTACCATTAAACTTGTTCAGCCTATATTGAATTAGGTATGTGTTTTTTGTGCAAAGATCATTTTACTTAACAATAAAAAAAAACAATAATTATGTTACCCAAAACTTGTTACGCCATCTCACCCGAAACGTCTGCGCCAACTCAACCGCAACTTTTGTGTTAGATAGTTTTTGTATGTTTTTGTTCAAGATTTTTTCATAGTTTTTTAGACTTATTTATTTTCAAATTAGATATTGAATATTGGTATCCAAATAACTAAATAATAAAGTTTTTATTTTTAAAAACATTTGTGATTTTTCCTAAAGTTTTTATGGCAATTATTAAAAAGCTGCGCCATCTCCCCCGGAATTACCCTATAAAAAAATTTCCGTGCAGACGCTCATAATGTTAACATAAGGTTCAAGGAGACTACTACACCTCCTATGCATAAAATGACCTTGTTTACGAGAATTATGACGTATACAGTAATAAATGCAATTTAAAATATTTGGAGTTAAGAAGTACACAGATGTGCAATTTAAAAAAGAATCTTGAAGATAGTCCAGAAGCTACAGTGACTACTTTTCTTGTGTTTAAATATTTACTAAGCTGTAAAATTGGCCTAACGAAACAGTGTCACTTTCGGTGCAGCTATGGCAATGGCAGTTAGCTTAGTTTTATTCTACTGCAATGTGGGTATGAAGTAACTAACTGTGCACTAGATGAAAGAGGCAGTTTCCAACTGAGTAAAAAAAATGGCAAGTCGATCCGTCCCTTCATATTTTTTTTTGGGAATAATTCAAAACATGCTTTATTTTTTTTTATTATACAATCTCGCCCAAAAAAAATTGTTGTTTTTTGAACTGCTATGTAAATTTGGCAAGGGTCATTTTCCTATGCCCCTGCGCTGCATTTTTCATATTAATTTTGCCGAATTTGAGATTTCTTTTATGGGTGCCAAGAAATGCCTGCAGCAAATTTATAGTTTCTAGGTGACCGCGAAAGTCCAAAAAAAAAAAAATTCCGGACTTTGCTTTCGCCAAAGAGGTACGCAAAGGTTTTATATGATTTTAAGTTAATGATTTTAAACTGCACTTTTTAAAAATATTTCTTACGTCATATAAGGACAAAAAGTATTTGCCTACCTTCTTTGTCGGTAGTTCTGTTTCAGGTTCATATTATGTACCTTTAAAGCACCCCGGTGTTAATTGATTGTTCCGAAGCGGGAGTTCTGGCCTGCCCGAAATAAATTATTTCTCGCTTGACTTTTGATATTAATTTGACGTAGTAATTAATACTCAAAACTGAACATAAATTTAAGTCGACTGTTCTGGAGCGCAGCTTAAGAAATAAATCCTGCGGCTTTTAAAGTTATTCTCAGAAAACATGACTTTGGTTTCACTGCTAGATCTACTGCCTACCGCCTTAAAGAGGTTAAACCTATTATTTTGGCTTCAAGTTTTTATGACAAAGTTGTTTAATGTTATAGAAAAGTTTTGTGTTTACTCGTGCGACATAAGATATCGCAAACATAAAATAATATATATATATATATATATATATATATATATATATATATATATATATATATATATATATATATATATATAAACAAATGCTAGAAACTAGCGCGGATCGATACATAATAAAAGAGAGGAGAATTATTGTGGGCATGTCCGCTAGCAATGAACAGTAAAATGAAAAGTTAGAATGGTAACCCGTACGACACGTGTTTCTGCTCATTGGCTTCATCAGGCCCACGTATGTGACTGTGCCTCTCAACATAAGTCGAGATGCACAACGTCACATACGCAGTTACGGGTGTAACCTTAAGAAAAGGGAAAAAAAAATATATTTAACGAGGACCACAAACAGGAGCCAGTGCACCAATTTGTGGCTTCAGCCAAAAGACCCCTTTTTTGGGGGCAACAATTAGCGTCGCCGACGGAGGCAACTATAGCCAACTGTCGTGGTATCCTATAAGCCCAAGAGAAGAAAAACAAATGCTAGAAACTAGCGCGGATCGATACATAATAAAAGAGAGGAGAATTATTGTGGGCATGTCCGCTAGCAATGAACAGTAAAATGAAAAGTTAGAATGGTAACCCGTACGACACGTGTTTCTGCTCATTGGCTTCATCAGGCCCACGTATGTGACTGTGCCTCTCAACATAAGTCGAGATGCACAACGTCACATACGCAGTTACGGGTGTAACCTTAAGAAAAGGGAAAAAAAAAAAATATATTTAACGAGGACCACAAACAGGAGCCAGTGCACCAATTTGTGGCTTCAGCCAAAAGACCCCTTTTTTGGGGGCAACAATTAGCGTCGCCGACGGAGGCAACTATAGCCAACTGTCGTGGTATCCTATAAGCCCAAGAGAAGAAAAACAAATGCTAGAAACTAGCGCGGATCGATACATAATAAAAGAGAGGAGAATTATTGTGGGCATGTCCGCTAGCAATGAACAGTAAAATGAAAAGTTAGAATGGTAACCCGTACGACACGTGTTTCTGCTCATTGGCTTCATCAGGCCCACGTATGTGACTGTGCCTCTCAACATAAGTCGAGATGCACAACGTCACATACGCAGTTACGGGTGTAACCTTAAGAAAAGGGAAAAAAAAATATATTTAACGAGGACCACAAACAGGAGCCAGTGCACCAATTTGTGGCTTCAGCCAAAAGACCCCTTTTTTGGGGGCAACAATTAGCGTCGCCGACGGAGGCAACTATAGCCAACTGTCGTGGTATCCTATAAGCCCAAGAGAAGAAAAACAAATGCTAGAAACTAGCGCGGATCGATACATAATAAAAGAGAGGAGAATTATTGTGGGCATGTCCGCTAGCAATGAACAGTAAAATGAAAAGTTAGAATGGTAACCCGTACGACACGTGTTTCTGCTCATTGGCTTCATCAGGCCCACGTATGTGACTGTGCCTCTCAACATAAGTCGAGATGCACAACGTCACATACGCAGTTACGGGTGTAACCTTAAGAAAAGGGAAAAAAAAATATATTTAACGAGGACCACAAACAGGAGCCAGTGCACCAATTTGTGGCTTCAGCCAAAAGACCCCTTTTTTGGGGGCAACAATTAGCGTCGCCGACGGAGGCAACTATAGCCAACTGTCGTGGTATCCTATAAGCCCAAGAGAAGAAAAACAAATGCTAGAAACTAGCGCGGATCGATACATAATAAAAGAGAGGAGAATTATTGTGGGCATGTCCGCTAGCAATGAACAGTAAAATGAAAAGTTAGAATGGTAACCCGTACGACACGTGTTTCTGCTCATTGGCTTCATCAGGCCCACGTATGTGACTGTGCCTCTCAACATAAGTCGAGATGCACAACGTCACATACGCAGTTACGGGTGTAACCTTAAGAAAAGGGAAAAAAAATATATTTAACGAGGACCACAAACAGGAGCCAGTGCACCAATTTGTGGCTTCAGCCAAAAGACCCCTTTTTTGGGGGCAACAATTAGCGTCGCCGACGGAGGCAACTATAGCCAACTGTCGTGGTATCCTATAAGCCCAAGAGAAGAAAAACAAATGCTAGAAACTAGCGCGGATCGATACATAATAAAAGAGAGGAGAATTATTGTGGGCATGTCCGCTAGCAATGAACAGTAAAATGAAAAGTTAGAATGGTAACCCGTACGACACGTGTTTCTGCTCATTGGCTTCATCAGGCCCACGTATGTGACTGTGCCTCTCAACATAAGTCGAGATGCACAACGTCACATACGCAGTTACGGGTGTAACCTTAAGAAAAGGGAAAAAAAAATATATTTAACGAGGACCACAAACAGGAGCCAGTGCACCAATTTGTGGCTTCAGCCAAAAGACCCCTTTTTTGGGGGCAACAATTAGCGTCGCCGACGGAGGCAACTATAGCCAACTGTCGTGGTATCCTATAAGCCCAAGAGAAGAAAAACAAATGCTAGAAACTAGCGCGGATCGATACATAATAAAAGAGAGGAGAATTATTGTGGGCATGTCCGCTAGCAATGAACAGTAAAATGAAAAGTTAGAATGGTAACCCGTACGACACGTGTTTCTGCTCATTGGCTTCATCAGGCCCACGTATGTGACTGTGCCTCTCAACATAAGTCGAGATGCACAACGTCACATACGCAGTTACGGGTGTAACTTTAAGAAAAGGGAAAAAAAAATATATTTAACGAGGACCACAAACAGGAGCCAGTGCACCAATTTGTGGCTTCAGCCAAAAGACCCCTTTTTTGGGGGCAACAATTAGCGTCGCCGACGGAGGCAACTATAGCCAACTGTCGTGGTATCCTATAAGCCCAAGAGAAGAAAAACAAATGCTAGAAACTAGCGCGGATCGATACATAATAAAAGAGAGGAGAATTATTGTGGGCATGTCCGCTAGCAATGAACAGTAAAATGAAAAGTTAGAATGGTAACCCGTACGACACGTGTTTCTGCTCATTGGCTTCATCAGGCCCACGTATGTGACTGTGCCTCTCAACATAAGTCGAGATGCACAACGTCACATACGCAGTTACGGGTGTAACCTTAAGAAAAGGGAAAAAAAAATATATTTAACGAGGACCACAAACAGGAGCCAGTGCACCAATTTGTGGCTTCAGCCAAAAGACCCCTTTTTTGGGGGCAACAATTAGCGTCGCACAGTCACATACGTGGGCCTGATGAAGCCAATGAGCAGAAACACGTGTCGTACGGGTTACCATTCTAACTTTTCATTTTACTGTTCATTGCTAGCGGACATGCCCACAATAATTCTCCTCTCTTTTATTATGTATCGATCCGCGCTAGTTTCTAGCATTTGTTTTTCTTCTCTTGGGCTTATAGGATACCACGACAGTTGGCTATAGTTGCCTCCGTCGGCGACGCTAATTGTTGCCCCCAAAAAAGGGGTCTTTTGGCTGAAGCCACAAATTGGTGCACTGGCTCCTGTTTGTGGTCCTCGTTAAATATATTTTTTTTTCCCTTTTCTTAAGGTTACACCCGTAACTGCGTATGTGACGTTGTGCATCTCGACTTATGTTGAGAGGCACAGTCACATACGTGGGCCTGATGAAGCCAATGAGCAGAAACACGTGTCGTACGGGTTACCATTCTAACTTTTCATTTTACTGTTCATTGCTAGCGGACATGCCCACAATAATTCTCCTCTCTTTTATTATGTATCGATCCGCGCTAGTTTCTAGCATTTGTTTTTCTTCTCTTGGGCTTATAGGATACCACGACAGTTGGCTATAGTTGCCTCCGTCGGCGACGCTAATTGTTGCCCCCAAAAAAGGGGTCTTTTGGCTGAAGCCACAAATTGGTGCACTGGCTCCTGTTTGTGGTCCTCGTTAAATATATTTTTTTTTCCCTTTTCTTAAGGTTACACCCGTAACTGCGTATGTGACGTTGTGCATCTCGACTTATGTTGAGAGGCACAGTCACATACGTGGGCCTGATGAAGCCAATGAGCAGAAACACGTGTCGTACGGGTTACCATTCTAACTTTTCATTTTACTGTTCATTGCTAGCGGACATGCCCACAATAATTCTCCTCTCTTTTATTATGTATCGATCCGCGCTAGTTTCTAGCATTTGTTTTTCTTCTCTTGGGCTTATAGGATACCACGACAGTTGGCTATAGTTGCCTCCGTCGGCGACGCTAATTGTTGCCCCCAAAAAAAGGGGTCTTTTGGCTGAAGCCACAAATTGGTGCACTGGCTCCTGTTTGTGGTCCTCGTTAAATATATTTTTTTTTCCCTTTTCTTAAGGTTACACCCGTAACTGCGTATGTGACGTTGTGCATCTCGACTTATGTTGAGAGGCACAGTCACATACGTGGGCCTGATGAAGCCAATGAGCAGAAACACGTGTCGTACGGGTTACCATTCTAACTTTTCATTTTACTGTTCATTGCTAGCGGACATGCCCACAATAATTCTCCTCTCTTTTATTATGTATCGATCCGCGCTAGTTTCTAGCATTTGTTTTTCTTCTCTTGGGCTTATAGGATACCACGACAGTTGGCTATAGTTGCCTCCGTCGGCGACGCTAATTGTTGCCCCCAAAAAAGGGGTCTTTTGGCTGAAGCCACAAATTGGTGCACTGGCTCCTGTTTGTGGTCCTCGTTAAATATATTTTTTTTTCCCTTTTCTTAAGGTTACACCCGTAACTGCGTATGTGACGTTGTGCATCTCGACTTATGTTGAGAGGCACAGTCACATACGTGGGCCTGATGAAGCCAATGAGCAGAAACACGTGTCGTACGGGTTACCATTCTAACTTTTCATTTTACTGTTCATTGCTAGCGGACATGCCCACAATAATTCTCCTCTCTTTTATTATGTATCGATCCGCGCTAGTTTCTAGCATTTGTTTTTCTTCTCTTGGGCTTATAGGATACCACGACAGTTGGCTATAGTTGCCTCCGTCGGCGACGCTAATTGTTGCCCCCAAAAAAGGGGTCTTTTGGCTGAAGCCACAAATTGGTGCACTGGCTCCTGTTTGTGGTCCTCGTTAAATATATTTTTTTTTCCCTTTTCTTAAGGTTACACCCGTAACTGCGTATGTGACGTTGTGCATCTCGACTTATGTTGAGAGGCACAGTCACATACGTGGGCCTGATGAAGCCAATGAGCAGAAACACGTGTCGTACGGGTTACCATTCTAACTTTTCATTTTACTGTTCATTGCTAGCGGACATGCCCACAATAATTCTCCTCTCTTTTATTATGTATCGATCCGCGCTAGTTTCTAGCATTTGTTTTTCTTCTCTTGGGCTTATAGGATACCACGACAGTTGGCTATAGTTGCCTCCGTCGGCGACGCTAATTGTTGCCCCCAAAAAAGGGGTCTTTTGGCTGAAGCCACAAATTGGTGCACTGGCTCCTGTTTGTGGTCCTCGTTAAATATATTTTTTTTTCCCTTTTCTTAAGGTTACACCCGTAACTGCGTATGTGACGTTGTGCATCTCGACTTATGTTGAGAGGCACAGTCACATACGTGGGCCTGATGAAGCCAATGAGCAGAAACACGTGTCGTACGGGTTACCATTCTAACTTTTCATTTTACTGTTCATTGCTAGCGGACATGCCCACAATAATTCTCCTCTCTTTTATTATGTATCGATCCGCGCTAGTTTCTAGCATTTGTTTTTCTTCTCTTGGGCTTATAGGATACCACGACAGTTGGCTATAGTTGCCTCCGTCGGCGACGCTAATTGTTGCCCCCAAAAAAGGGGTCTTTTGGCTGAAGCCACAAATTGGTGCACTGGCTCCTGTTTGTGGTCCTCGTTAAATATATTTTTTTTTTCCTTTTCTTAAGGTTACACCCGTAACTGCGTATGTGACGTTGTGCATCTCGACTTATGTAGAGAGGCACAGTCACATACGTGGGCCTGATGAAGCCAATGAGCAGAAACACGTGTCGTACGGGTTACCATTCTAACTTTTCATTTTACTGTTCATTGCTAGCGGACATGCCCACAATAATTCTCCTCTCTTTTATTATGTATCGATCCGCGCTAGTTTCTAGCATTTGTTTTTCTTCTCTTGGGCTTATAGGATACCACGACAGTTGGCTATAGTTGCCTCCGTCGGCGACGCTAATTGTTGCCCCCAAAAAAGGGGTCTTTTGGCTGAAGCCACAAATTGGTGCACTTGCTCCTGTTTGTGGTCCTCGTTAAATATATTTTTTTTTTCCCTTTTCTTAAGGTTACACCCGTAACTGCGTATGTGACGTTGTGCATCTCGACTTATGTTGAGAGGCACAGTCACATACGTGGGCCTGATGAAGCCAATGAGCAGAAACACGTGTCGTACGGGTTACCATTCTAACTTTTCATTTTACTGTTCATTGCTAGCGGACATGCCCACAATAATTCTCCTCTCTTTTATTATGTATCGATCCGCGCTAGTTTCTAGCATTTGTTTTTCTTCTCTTGGGCTTATAGGATACCACGACAGTTGGCTATAGTTGCCTCCGTCGGCGACGCTAATTGTTGCCCCCAAAAAAGGGGTCTTTTGGCTGAAGCCACAAATTGGTGCACTGGCTCCTGTTTGTGGTCCTCGTTAAATATATTTTTTTTTCCCTTTTCTTAAGGTTACACCCGTAACTGCGTATGTGACGTTGTGCATCTCGACTTATGTTGAGAGGCACAGTCACATACGTGGGCCTGATGAAGCCAATGAGCAGAAACACGTGTCGTACGGGTTACCATTCTAACTTTTCATTTTACTGTTCATTGCTAGCGGACATGCCCACAATAATTCTCCTCTCTTTTATATATATATATATATATATATATATATATATATGTATATAGGTACATATTAGGACCGGAAATTCTAAGCTGAGGGCTGAGGAGAATATAAAAAAATTAAATTACTAAGAAACATTTTATTCAAAAATAATAAATACTTAAAACTAGATTACAGAGCAGAATTATGTCTCGGGGGGCACCCCCCCCCCCTCGGTGCGCCACTGTTTCTGTTATATCGTTCATCACTAACATTTAGATGTTGATGCATTTTTCTTGTAAAAACAGATCAAGTAAATAAGAAATAAATTTTCAGAATGAATGAATGTTTTGTTTAAAATGTTTTATGACATGACCACTGTATTAAAGCTATTTTTTGATTTCCGAAAAGGGTTCCCTGTTCCGATCCACGTATTACGCTCTTAATAATCGTTTATGTACTCATTTACTCTACTTACATTAAAAAGTAGAATTATGTTAACTCCAGTGGCGTGCTGCGCCTTTCGAGGCGGAGGGGGCACAATGATTTGGGGGCGCCAAATTAGTTTCCTTTTATTGGAGAGTATGGGGTCATAGTAGGCAGTGAATCTCCAGGGGGCGCAGTAAATTACTTGCCTTTTATGGGAGAGTATGTGGTCATAGTAGGCAGTGTACCTCCGTGGGGGCGCGATGGCGCCGTTACATCGAGGGCGGTGGGAGGAGGGGGTCTTACGCCCCCCTAGCGCCCCCGACTGGTTAACTCTTATTCGTTTTGGTTACTCTATAAGAAATTTTAACTTGAAGCAAATGTTTTCGTCTCTTCTAAGTATCTTCTGTTAATTTTCTGCAATATTTGTGAAAAACTTACAAACCCAAACAAAACGGACTCCGCATTTTTAAAGAAATTGCACAAAATTGCTCTTCTAGTAAAAAATAATTTAGAATCGCGCAAAAATGTGCAACATTTTTCTAAGTGTATAGGATATGTTTGTATCTCTATTATACTTTCTCTCGTTATTTTTATAGAATTGGAAACAGGATTACGAAATCTGATGTAAAGCTTTACGATATAGACAAGAGATTGAGTGAAATGAAATTGCATCCATTGGATTCGAAGTTTACAATGTACCAGTGCTCATTTATTATTTCTGTTGCTGTACAAATATGCTATAAATATTACAAAAAAACATAAAATATCTTAAATGCCATTCTAATAATGCACTCGTCTCTTAATGATATTAACACCAAAATAAGATAGTAAACAGAATGAACGTTCATTACATTCCTTATTCCAATAAAAATTGAAAATAATAACCTACTGCAAAACTGTCGCTCTATACGTAAATTTTGTCACAGAATTAATATTTGTAAAAATTGTAACATTAGCAATAATTCTTATTTAACTTTACTCTCAATTATTGTTATAATAGATTAGCGTTTACCATCTCCTCAAGGTTCTTATTATACATTTCAATCTACTATGTATAGTTTTCAATGTGCATTACGAATTCCAATTTGCCGTGATCGACAAATTACCCAACAGTCCCACCAAAATCGGACCACGCAAATGTAGGTCGCCCAATGAGAGGGCTCACTTTAAAAAAACCCGACCAATGTGTGAAAATATTGATGAGAAAGTATTTGTTAACATCGACGTGGGGATCCCTTCCAGCGAATGGTCACCAGGTTCAGTCTAGGAGATAGTGGCGCCCATAAGTCGCACTAGTCGGTCGATTTTCTCTTTACACCTTGCCGATCGAGGTGTACCGGATTGCGAGAGCATAATTAATGAACGTAAATCTTATGTAACATAAAATCACTTTTTAGTGCAGTTTAATTAACGCGCAAAAAAAATAAAATTTTTATTATTTTTTATACCAAATTTAAATGACAAGTTTAAAATAATTCACACATGAAAGTAATAATTTGGCGAACAAAATAAATAATTCATTGTATTAACTTCGTAAAAGGCATTTCGATATAATTCTTTTTGATACAGCCTTATTATTGTAGCTAAAAATATTTCGTATTATGTTTAAGAGCCACAAAAATGGATTTAATTTTTTTTTCTTTGTGATAACGTGGTTAACATAAAAACTGTGTTTTTTTCGAAATAAACGTTGGATATTCTCAAGAATTTTGGTTTTAAAGCAGATAAGGCAACCACGAGTTACAGGCTGGGGAAAAGGTCCAAGTGGGTTTCATCTAAGAAAAGCGTTACTAAGGCTCTGTATTTTATACAAACCAAAATTTTAATAATAATTGTTTCCGACCTTTATTTTTAGGAACTGTCGCTATTTTGCTAAGAAACACCCAGGGAACCCAAGTTCCGACAGGGATCACGGATAGCCGAACAGATGAAGTGAACAGGTGCAAACCACATGCGCTGACGCACTTTACGCACCTGATGCCAATGTTTTTACAAGCGTTTATTCAACTTCATCTGTTAGTATGTATGTTTGTACGTATGTTAGTATGTTTAGGTCAACTACTGCAATCAAAATGTCGACTAGTTCTAATTAAGTTAGAGCTCCTGTGACAATGCAATATAGTATATTTAATATTGTTCTAAATCCAATATGGCGAACGCCCCAAGATGGCGGATTACCTTTTTGTTTACAAGCCCCTCGATATTTGCCTGCCTGCAGGCATTATTAATGTTAATTGTTGAAAGTAAGGGTTCGGTACTATAATTATTTTAAAAAAAATTTAGATTAATATGAATTTTCTTTACGATAGGGATTTAGTACTTTAGAATATTTTAATTTGTGTGTTTTAGTAAAACATAGACTTTGTTTTACTTTATAATAGTATTTAATAGTAAGTTATTACTTGCATCTTAGTCACAGAATTTAGATCTACACAACAGCGAAGAAAGCGTATTTTGACAGGACCCAATTTTGAGCGCGCATGTCCAAAGCGGCCGTCTTTTAAATGACAAATTAGTCAGAAGCACATGGTCAATGACGCCAGCGGCTGGCTATAGTTAGTTCGATTGTAACTGCAGGTGTTATATATTTCCTTGCTCTTGCACTGAGGTGAAAAGTCAGGGTCGGATTTGAAATAATTTTATTATTTTAAATATAAGATACATCGTACGAGGCAGTGGTGGACTGGCAACTTTTTCAGTTGGGTGGCGATTAAGCCTGAGGGCCCCTGATAATCATATTTAAGAGACGATTTAACACCTATTATTATTAATAATATATTTGGTCAAATTCACCTGTAACAGGCACAGGATTAATTTTAAATAATAATATATGAGAGGTACTTAACACATTATTTAGGTACGTTATTTTCAAACATTGAACTCAGTTGATGTTCAAAAAGGAAAAATTAATAAGTGCCCGGTTGCCAGTCGGCCACAGGTACGAAGATTTTTGAAACAATATTCCTTTGTTTGTAACTTCCAGTCATTTTAGAAAACCTGCTTTATGGACGTAAAGGGCCATTACGATCAATACACTTTGTTTTGAATATTTGGATTTTGTATTGTAATTAAAATAATTTTATTTTACTGTGCCTTAATAGGTATACAGTTACAAGTACAAGCTGTGGTATAGATGGAACTAATACTGTCATCGGGAACTCGCACTTAAACGTTCACGAAGGTGATTTGTGAACATTCTTTACTCAAAATGGTCTTCACATAGCCTATGGATTTTGTGCAGGTTGTTAAGTTTCTCTAATAGGTCTCCTCTATTGACTTTTATTGCCCATATCCTTGCTCTTAACAAAAAAAAAACATTTTATGTCATAGGAAAATTGGAAGTGATGTGTTTGTGTTTTTGTAGTTTCCTTCAGGTAATTGTTTACTAAAGCGACGTTCATTTATTTCGCAGTTTTATATTTAGGTAAACAAAGATTCTTAGTACGCCAATGTTGTCAAATGTATGTTTCTTTTTCATTGAAGCTGGTGTACTCAAGCTTGGAATGTCAAGCTTCCGATTTGCTTATGTAGTAAATGTTTTTGATGAGTTATGCGGGCCGAGCGAAGCGATGCCCGCATCACTACGTCAAATGGCAGATCTATATTTAAAATTTACACTTATATAAAACTGATAATGTACCTACTGCAAGTAAAATGACAGAACTTTTGACAATAACCTACAAACCTTTAATCTTTTATAATTTTTTTCGTGAAAAATACACGGTTTTCTGCAGATTTCATTTTGGAAATTTACTATGTAAAATATGTGCCTTTCAGTGTTCTAAGAGAAATTGCAAAATTCTAACACAGATAATATTCACGCGTCCCATTAGATTAATGTTGTTAAAAGTCATGTATTTTAATGTATATTTTTTTTAAAATTAGGGCACTTGAAACACCCTCCAATTTAAATTTAATTTAATCCAGATAAAAAATAGAATTTTTGATTTTCAATACGAAACGGATTCAAAAATTTGTAATGCCAATTTGTAAAGGCGAAAAAGAAAAAGTGACGATGATAAAGCACATTTTTAAAATATCTTTCCAAATAAGCACAGAAGAAATAAAAATGATTTTTTTAAGAGAAATCCCTTTTTGCCGTTGTCTTGTCTTCATTGGCGTAATTACAGGGGGCTGAGAGGGCGGGACGTTTTTCGCTTCTGTATACGGTTTAGAAATTCTGTGTATTAGTCTTTATCTGCATGCTGATTTGCGCCGAACCAGTCAGTGTGAGAAAGTAGAATTAGAAACCTCAACAAACTCTAAAATATTAATATAAAGCAATATCTAACTTAATTTTTATTTTCTAATAAAATATTTAGTAATTAAACTTGTTAGTTATTTGGGTAAGATCTTTGCACAATTTTATTATTGTATATTAAATAAACCAGTAGATTTAGATCTGATCTTTAAGTTAATCCCTCACGTGAGAACTACTTAAAAATCAATCAATCAATAAATCAATTTTTACATGTCTAAATAAAATAAATAAATCTGAGAACCCTCCAGGAAGCTGTGGCGCCCGCAAGTCGGCGTCCAGTTGATTTTCGATTGGCTTGGCCTACTTCATGCATGCTATTTTGCTATAATTTATTTTATATTATTTATTACATTGGTAATTTCAAATCTAGTAAAATATCAAATTAATGTTAAAGGTGAAATAAAGAATATTAAATAAAATCAAAATCTTACACTACAAAACTTAAAAAAAATCGAGAAGATAATGAATTTAAAATTATAAAGTTCTTATGGCCCTTCAAATTTTGTTTCTGGCCAAAAACGCATACTTTGTAAAATTAATCGTCTGGGAATTTTAAGGATTCTAAATTATTCTTTCAATTGAATTCAAAGGGGGGGGGGCTATTTAATTCAATTCTTGTTTTTCTGTTTTGATTACTGTGAAATATGTAATTCCGTCGGTGTCAGTGACTATTGGCTCCGCTGGCCTAGGAAAATATCGGAGTCTTATGAAGAGACTGACGATTTTAATTATTGCACAAAATTTAAAAAAATTACGGTGTGATAGTTGATGATTCTAAATGTAAAAATACAAAGAATAATACAGGGTGTCCGAAAAGTCTTAGTATGGGCAAATATCTTTGCTATTATAAAGATAGAAACACCAAATTTTAGGTGTATCTTATTGGTTAATAAATTAACTTTTTTATGCAATTTAACTTTTTCAACCCCCTTGGGGTTGCCGCTAGGGAGTTGGGGTCTGGTACTTCATTTTATAGGTCATCAAAGAAGAAACATTTTACCGCCAATCCGAGGTCTGTATCGTAATTCGTTTTTAAATGGCAAACCTAAAAAATTAATAATCGTGAAAAAAAAAATTAAGTAGGTACCTCTATTTCTCTTATTACTTTAAAAGTTGTTCAAAATGATCACCATGAACTTAAAGTCGATGTTTTTTATCTAAGATATTCCACGTATACTTCAAGCCTAAATACTTAGGATTTAATTTGTTCCATAATCTGGAGACCCTTGGTATGAATGAGGGAGAGAAGTGGTCTGTTCTAGGCTTTTGCAGCTGGACAGTAAAGGGAAGCATACGTAATGCGCCTCATGTTAGGGACAGTTAAAGGGGGAATAATACCGGCTAGTTCTTCAGAGCAAAATCCGTGGAAGTACCGCTAGAAAAAGGATAAATCCCCAACAACGCGGCGATGAACCAGACAACGGAGTTTTCTTGTGAGGACTGGGTCATTGATGAGTCGAATGGCCCTGGTTTGGATAGAATGAAGGATGTTAAGTGTCGAAGGTGATGCCGCTCCACATATGTGGAGTAGTACTCTAGGTTAGGTCTTATTTGGGAAATATAGAGAGGTATAAGTTGGAAGGGGAGTTCTGGCTCGAAAGAGAAAACCAAGCGTTTTAGCTGCCGATGCGGCCACTGAAGTAATGTGTTTGTGCCAGCTGAGATCATGTTCGAAAGCGACACCAATAAGATCGAACGTTTCATTGTTATATAGGGCTTGGCGATTCATGTGAATGAGGTAAGCGTTGCCAGATTTTCTGCGTTACAGGTAGCAAGCCTGGGTTTTGGAGGCGTTGACCTGAACAAGGTTCTTGGCACCCCAGTCTACATCTGACCCAGATTAACTGAATATCTTGGGAAAGAGGTAGGTGAATCGATCTGCATCTATTATCCAACTCTTGATTCTAGATTTGTCTGGAAAAATGAATATTGGAGTGTAGAGTACTATCGTCAACATAACTGTGGATGGGGTTGGTACTGGAAGAGAGCAGGTCATTAATGCGAAGAAGAAATAGGGTTGGTGCCGTGATTAAACCTTAGGGGACGTCAGCATTGATAGGATGGAAGTTAGATGAGTGACCGTCAACCACGACAGATATGCGCCGATTAGAGAGGAAGCTTTCGATCCAGGTCCATAGTTTGGTAGTAAGAAGGTAGTTTGTTGAGGAGTGCGACATGCAACGCTCGATATCCATCCATCTGCCACGCTACAGGCCACCAACGGCACCAACGCCGTATCATATCGCGTATGCGCGGAGCTGAGTGGGCAAAACTAAAAATTTTGAAAAAGGTGTAAGAACCAAAAGTTCTTGAGAGAAATCGTGAGAAATATTTTTTGTCGAAAAACTTCTCCTCTAAAACCAATGGTTCAGCAGTTATAAGGAAATAAACAATTAAATTGTTTATAACAATAAAAGTGATCCCGCTAGAATTTTTAATGCTGATAATTTTCGTTTAATCTACACCTAATGTTTAATGTTCATGATTTTTTTCATATTTTGCTGAGCAATCCTTCTGGTGATAAGGGTGGGGGACAGCAGTTTTTAAGCGTTTTTCACAAATTTTTTTAAATGCATAAAAATACATCATATATATTGTTGAATTCGTGCCTCAATAAGCTTTCATTTGATACTCTAGACGATGGCCTTCAAAACATTTTTTTCCAATCAAGCTGGTTTTTTCGTTTTTTTTTCGTTTTTCCAGCAAAATTCTAGTTGAAAACTTGAAGAAACAAAGTATTTTGTACATATTTTTCAAGTCTTTTGACAAATTAAGACTCTTATAGCCCTGAAGTGGAGGCTGTTCTTTGCCGCTTTTAAAGTTCTGAAATTTTACCAAAGGCCAACACCAGTCCCGGCCGTACCCTGGTCGAGCTTCTGCGTGCATATACTGTACTTTGGGACACTATTAATATACGAGTATGTATATATATATATATATATATATATATATATATATATATATATATATATATATATATATATATATATATATATATACGGTGTCCCATATAAGAATGCACACTACAGGGATCTCGTAAACCAGAAGAGATACAAAGATGATTAAATTAGAGAAAAGTTGCGCTTTGCTGAACCCTTCAAAGTCACGATTCGAAATCTAAGAAAATCCGATTGCTTCCGAAGATATTTAGGAAAAACCGATTTCTCCCGATTTCGTTTTCATTTTCTTCTGACTCTATTTAAAAAGATATGACAAAATAAATTTCACATTCTCATTGCCACTTTTTCTGCTCTACAAGCCGGCGTTCTTAGATTTTCAATACGACGTTTCGTTTCTTCGCAACCATCATCAACTTAATTTTTTTAAATAGTCGAAAAATTTGGTTTTATTCCTAAAAAATTCTAATTTTAATTCTAAATCTCACGACATATCGCTTCTTACATTTATCCGACGTTTCGGACGAAAAAATCATCATCAATATTATTTGATGATTATTACCAAGGAACGAAACGTCGGATCAAAAATCTAATTACGTTATCATGTAGAGGAGAAAAAATTACATGTGAATGTGGATTTTATTTTGACCTGTCTTCTTTGTGAAATCAGAAAAAAATTAATTGCCAAAATTTATGTTTAAAATTTCAAGAATTCGTAGATTTTTTTCTGATTCTACTGTAGGAGATAGATTAAAATAAATTTTACATTTTTATTGTCGTTTTTCTCCTCTACAACATGACGTCATTCAATTTTTGATTCTACATTTTGGCTTTTCTCGACCATTATCAACTTTTTTTTAAATAATCCGAAAATTTTATTTTAGCTCAGTTAAATTGCCCTTGTTATTCTGAACATAATATGATTAAATAAGATTGTTTCAATGAACTTTTTGTAGCGTAAAAATAAAATATTTTGTTTTTTGATAACATCTTGCTTACTTGCACGTATGTGATACGTCTTTGAATTCAGAATATCAAGGGCAATTTAACTGTGCTAAAATAAAATTTTCGGATTATTTAAAAAAAAATTGATAATGGTCGAGGAAAGACAAAACGTAGAATCAAAAATTGAATGACGTCATGTTGTAGAGGAGTAAAACGACAATAAAAATGTAAAATTTATTTTAATCTATCTCTTACAGTAGAATCAGAAAAAAATCTACGAATTCTTGAAATTTTAAACATAAATTTTGGCAATTAATTTTTTTCTGATTTCACAAAAGAAGACAGGTCAAAATAAAATCTATATAATATTAGATAATATGTACGTAGGAACAAACTTTCGTCAGTATTTTTATGAAGAAACTGGTCTTGTAAGCAAAATTTTGAACATCCCTTAAGGGAGAAATAATAAAAGAAACTACTCTTTCATATAAGAAATTTTATAATTATTATTTCAACTCGTGGCTGGGACAAGCACAAGACTAATATTTTCCAGATATTTTGTTAAAAGAAAGGTTTAAAGTAAAAAATGATAAAACACTTTTTTATGTACATCATACATGTCTGTATATTACTAGATAATTTTCTAACGTAAAAATCAGTGAATGTTATCACAAATTGAGCAAATTCAGTCGCCCAGGCAAGAGCATCTAAAAATTGCCCATGTAAGGGGGCTTCTAAGTTAATTTTTTGCACCCTCGGGTAATTTGACATATTTGCTGAATTAGATATGACATTAAGTGAAGTTTACAAATTAGTGATTGGTAAGTTTTCATTCAACAATAAACTCTGTGTCATAGAAACTTTACCCAGCAAATATTTCATAATATGCTACTTAAACAACGATATAATAATAATTATATCTTTTTTAAAATATTTTTAATTAATTTAGTCAATATTCGAGGGTAAAAAAATGTCATAAGCACTGCGGTCCGTAAGTGTCTTACTGTTTCGGATGTTTTGAATATCTCGACTTCATCTCAATCTCTAAACACATCCCCAGTAAAGAACACTTACTGACCTTAGAACTTAATATACTATATTGTTAAACAAAAACGGTTACCATGAAAAAAGCTTTAAGCTTATAATAGATATCCATGGATATTCAAACTTATTTTTAAATAGAGTTCTAAATGTTACTAATCTTCTAAAGGTCCAAGAAACAAAGGACAAATTAATAGTTAAATTTTTCGAGTCATGTAAAAGACGTTTGCATAGGCAGAAATATATTTTTGATATTTAGAAATTTTATTAATTTAATTTTTTAATTATTTTCAAGCAAGGAAACAGGAATACATAATGCTTACGTACTTATCTGATACTCCATTGTTCCTACCTCGATATGGCAGAAAGCTGCCATGGAACTTTTGTTATAGGCATTTGTATTGTTATGTGAAAAGGAAACACGTAAGTATTAAAAAATTAAAAGCAGTTTACTACAAGTAGTGTACTTATTTATGTAAAAGATTCTGTTAATTGCCCGTTTAGTAGCAAGTTAGTAGTAAAGAAAGGAATTCCATATCCATTTGCATAACAGCAATTTTTTTCACAAATTTAAAAAAATATATTTTTAGTAATTATTGCCTTAAAGTCCTTAACATTTGTTAGTAGTTAGTTTTACTCATCATCGTGTGTGGTCATTAAAATTTTCTATTCTTACATTAAAATTTTTGATTTGAGTACCTTTGTACAGTCACTGACAAGTTAAATTTTCAGATATACATTGCGTTTCCAATAAGACAGGGAAGTTTTGAATTGACAATGGCTGTACCTATGTATAAACTGAATAAAAATATATGTAGAGGGCTAACTAAGTAAGTAGCTTTTTACGAAAGATAGTAAGTTTGATAATGTTTTAACCATAAAAAAACAGTTTATAATCATATTAAAGAAAATTTAAGAGGAATTCAAAACCACTTAGTCCTCTCCACAAATTGTATTTTAACAATATATATATATATATATATATATATATATATATATATATATATATATTATATATATATATATATATATATATATATATATATATATATATATATATATATATATATATATATATATATATATATAGTTGGTGGGGAGACTAATTAACAGCGGTTGGTCTTCTCCACAGATTATATTATTAAAATACACTTTATGCAAAAGAAGATTTTTGGTTTCCCCTCAAATGGTACTAGCTCCACTGTGAGATCGCCTACTTCCATAAAATAGAGATTTTTAGATTAGGTTTCGGTTTTCATATTTTATTCAACTTTCTTACAGGTTTAGTTTAACTTATTTTTCCAGAGAAATCTGGAATCAAGAGCTGGATAATAGATGCAGATTAATGCACCTACCCTTCCTCAAGATTTTCAATTAGTCTTAGACTGGGATTCCAAGAACCTTGTACAGTTCAACGCCTCAAAAACTCAGTCTCGCTCCCTCTCGCGCGAAAATTTTGGTAACGCTTGCCCCATCCACATGAATGGTCAAGCCCTACAGAGAAACGAAACTGTTGGCATCGCTTTCGAACATGATCTCAACTGGCAGAAACACATTAGATGCTTCAATGGCCACATCAGCAGCTAAAAATCTTGGTTTCTCTTTTGAGCCAGAAAATACTTCTCCCCTTACCACTTTCACACTCTCAATGTTTTCCAAATAAGACCTAACCCTAGAGTGCGGTTCCCACATCGAGTAGCGGCATCACCTTTGACAATTAACATCCTGGATTCTTTACAAAAGAGAGCCGTTCGACTCATCAATGATCCAGTCCTCACAAGAGAGCGCCATTCTCTCGGTCATCGCCGCGCTGCGTTGCACAGTGTTGAATCTAAAAAAAGGCACTCGTGTTTTTGGTTTTTTTCACGGAATGGATGGACCCAACCCAACCTGTATAATTGCCTTTGTATACAAATTAAACACAAATTTATTTTGGTTTATAAAATCAAAATTTTTTTTTTTAAGACACACACTGATATTTTATTGTTTCTTTTTTTTTAGTGATCTAAGTCCAGTGCAAGCATTTTTTTCACGGTTAGTTTTGAGCTATTCTAGTGTAGTGATCGCGGACCAGCTACGGGTCCGCGGACCACAGTTTGGGTAGCACTGCACTAGACGACAAGTGCTAGAACAAAAACTTACAATTAGTGGAAAATAATATCGGAATATACGAAACCATAAAACGATTGTCGCCAATTGTAGGTAAGACAACTGGCACACAAAACAATGTAGTGGGTAAAAGTAAATGAAAATGTGTTTCATTAGTGAGTGTCTACGGGAAACTATAATTAGAAAAATTTTGCATATACCAATATTTCGTCATTAAATGTAGAGCCCCCTTTTTCTTAATAAATACGATGTAAGGGTTATTAATAATGCTAATGTACAGTGTACACAGAGATACTACAGCAACCTTTAATGGATACGAAATAATATGTATAGGTTACTGTTTATTTTACTGATGTCACCACAGACCAATCAATAAATAAAACGATAATGTCATTCGCGCATTTTGCACAGATTTGCTCATTATTAAAGCTAGATTAAAACAACGCACATTTTAATGGAAACTTTTAATGGACTTTAAAATGGTGCTTTTATTTTTTTAATCGATGTTTTGTCTTCCAGAAGCCATCATCAATCTAATTTTTTTAAATATGGCCCTGGATTTTTTAACTTATTTTTTAACCCTCATCGAGTCCTGAATACGGCCATGTATAACAATCAATATTTTAATAAAGAATCCAATACATTTTCATAAGACATGAAGTGAGTATTTTTTTTTATTTTATAACCCAATAAATCATCAGGAGGTAAATATCAAAAATATGTTTAAATATGTCCCCTCCCCATCGTGTTATATATTCGGTGATATCGCCTTGTAACACTTTAAAAAACTCACCCTATATATTAAGTCCACCGTCTTTAAAAATCTTTAGATACGCGATTGATAAGAACTGGGCGTGCCAGTGTTGACTTGCATTACTAATTAAGTGTAAGTGTGGGCGGCGAAATATCACCGATCTGGATTACACCACGTGTCAGCAACATATAAATACATCATGTGCATTGTGCCGCTGTCAACGTGTTCCGTCCAAATAGATTACTACATCGTTACGCTTGGTCGTACTTCAATCGTCCCTATTAGCCAAGATCAGGTTTGCATAAATACTTATGAACTCATGACTATAAAATTATAAAAAAAAATTAAAAACTGGGAGGGGCGAAAAGAAAAGAAAATATACCATGATATTATGTTTATGTATAAATAAAAATATAAGGTAAGGTTGCTAAATTCCACAGCCTGTTGTGGGACGCTATGTATTCACAATTTTGGATCTTTATAATAAAGCAAAACACCAAAGAAATCATTAATTATATTATTCTTGTATTACAAATGTATATTAACCTTTAACTGGTATGGTGGGAATTTTTCACACTTATGGTATGGCAGGGTCAATTTGGACCCTGTGATTTTTTTTACAAAAAACAAAATTCTATTAGTGTGCAGTTGACAGACGTAGTTAGAGTGATACATTTTTAATACTTTAAACCAAATAAATACAGAATTCAGCTAGTTTTGTAACTTTTATTAAGGAAAATTAAACAACATACACCAAAAAACGTCATAATTAAAATATAAAAATTAAAAAAAAAATACTCAACTCAAAGCCTTTTCAGTACAAGAAATGTGTTACTGGAAGATAACAAAATAATGCCATACAACAGGTTAAGTAAAATAATACTGCTTAAAAAAACTGACAGCTGTCACTTTAAACCCAAAAAGTCATTAAAAAAAATAGACTACATTCCGAATGATTATTGTCTATATATTTTTAACACTCACTTGTGTAAGCAGTTGTCGCATAGAACTTTTGTATGCCTGTGCTTTTTGCAGATATAGTGATGGCATAAATCGCATATCATTGATTCTTTCTTTTGTGAATAAGGACATAGCTGACATCTTCCTCTTTTTCTTCCTTGAACATGTTCAAGTAGAGGTTGTTGAGCTGGCATCGGTTCTCTTTCTTCAATATTCCCTATTTTGTATATGAGAGCGCGTAGTTCCCTTGGTAGACTTTTCTCTTGGACACGGCGTTCCAAGTGTTCCTGAATTAGTTGCCTCCCCAACTTGGTTAAAAAGTTTCTTCTATCCATCGTTTGGTTTCCAGCCACACAGTTAAAGATAACATTTGAATTTACACCAGCTACATCCATGAGTCTGAACCATATTGCTTGCGGCCATCTTCGTGTTCTTCTTCCTACTTTGTAACATGCGCATTTTTTATCCAGAGCATCAACACCGCCCTTGGTATCATTATAAAAGTGTATGATCTCTGGCTTATTATCTATTATAGATTTGGTGTGATGCATCGATGATATCAGTAAAACGGCCCTATTTTTATGAGATACATACGAAACAAGTGTTTCATTACTGGTGAATCCAAATAGAGATGAATTTACGGGCCTGTCTTTATGAGGAAGAAATGCAGGGGGCAACTCCCTCTTATTTTTTTTTAGGGTACCAACGTAAGTTAATCCTTGTTTTTTAAGTTCAGTTATTAGTTCATACGAAGAGAACCAGTTATCCCCTGTAATATTCCTGTTTGTCTTAGCAACTGGCTCAGTTAATCTCAGTACATCCAAAGTAGGTATGCCTAGTTTTCTGTTACGGTCGTAGGTATGGTTTTTTCCTGTATAAATAAATGCATTGAACAAGTAATGCGTCTTTGCGTCACAAAGGCACTGCATCTTTAAACCGTACTTGTCTGGTTTATTTTTAAGGTACATGCGAAACTTACACCGTCCACGAAATGCAATGAGCATTTCATCAACCGTAATGTATTCCCCACAACTGTAGTTTGATTTGCAATTATCAATAAATATTCCAAAAATTTCAGAAATATGCGCTAGCGGATCACCATTATTGATTCTCTCTTCCCTCGTGGATCTGTCATCAAAACGCAAGGCAGTGAGAAGAAAGTAAAAGCGCTTCAAAGACATTGTCGCTCTAAAAATGTCGCGACCAGTTCCATCTGTTGCGAATAGCGATTGAAGGTCTTCGTTATTGGATTTGAAGACGCCAGCTAAATACAAAAGTCCAAAAAATGCTATCAGCTCCACTTTATCAACGTGACTGGTAAACTGGCAAGAAAGGCTTGAAAAATTATACTTTGCGGCCATATCTGTTATACGGGTATTTGTTTCATTAACTAGAATCTCTAATATTTGGTCATTAATAAAACATTTCCAAGCTACTAGTGGTTCACAAGGTTGCTTCAAGAATGATTCTCCTCTCAACCCAGGCAAATGAGAAATTAAATTTGTAGCACGTGTGCGACTAGGACCTGGAGCATTTTTTGACCATTTCTGCCGGTTTTTCCCATAAAAATAATTTGACTCCCTTTCGCCATCCGTTTCTTCACTAAACTCACTAACATCACTTGGTACTGCCAAATTTTCCACTTCATTATCAGTACATTCTTGCTCAGACTCACTTTCATGATCGCTATGCTCACTATCACAGTCAGAAAAATCACTATCACTCTCTATTCCCTTTTCCATAATATCATTAGCCATTTGCTGCAATTCATCAGTCGACAGTGCTTTTTTTTCTTTGCTAGTTGATGCCATTTTTGCACACACGAAATTTCAAAATAATCACACTACTGGTATGGCAGGGTCAAATTGGACCCTAAGCGTATAGTACGTCCACATGCACTGATCTAGACTAACTACCGACTAAGCAGCAAATATATCGCGACATCCTTAAAGATTACACAGAGCGACAACCAGCTCCGCCTATACTCCGGTTGAAAAATCACAAATCAAATTTCATTAGGGTCCAAATGGACCCCGCCATACCAGTTAAATTAAATTAAATTCAGTTCCCACTATTACAAAAACGGAGGGATTTCTTAAATTATTTTTTCTACGGGCAGGCGAAAAGTAACTACTTTCAGCATTTATATGAGTGCTGAAAGTTCTTTCAGCATCGACGCGGGAAACAATACATCAACAATCACATACCTATATCGCCACTTAATTAGACTTCATGTGCTAATTAACGTCACTGGACCCGGACCGAAGAGATCCAATTTAACATATTTAGTAAAATATTAGTGGGAAATACCCAAAAAATAACCATCCAAAAAGTGGGAGTCCACTGAATACAGGGCCGTTCTACCTATGTATATCGTTGCTGTGCAATTTAGTTTGTGTTTTTTATCTATTTATTGATTGTCATCATAGACGTCAAAGTAATAGTTATTTACATTACAAGCTGCGAAAGTTTACTTTTAGGTGCGAGGTGTGTTTAAATAGCCGAGGCGAAGCGTAGCGTAGCCGAGGCTATTTAAAAACTCCGAGCACCTGGAAGGGCTTTTGCAGCGTGTAATGTATTAACTAAACTTTTCATTCTCCCATCTCGATTTCTTAAAACACGCACATTCAAATTTGATGCTGAAAATCCTCAATCGATTGTAATAAAATGGGTATAAGGCGGCTTATAACAGTATCATACAGTTGGTTGTTAACGTTACTAAGGTAACATTCATGTCAATAAATGGATATTATTTTGACAGTTATTAAATCATCTGACATATTTCTTTTTTTTTTCTCGTCCAGGGCACGAAAGTTTTTCATACCTAGCAACCGATCACCTAGCATGTTTTACTTTCGCTTTCGCTTGCCCTTTTAAAAGAGAAAATTATAATTTCGTAGAGGGGAGAATGAAAAAATACAAAGGTTATTTGATTTTTATCCAACTTTTGAGTAGAAAATGGAAATCAATGAAGAAATTGAAGAGAATATGATTGATGGAGTACCGGAAGACATTCTCGAAGAAGCCAAGAATGTGAGCGTCGAACTGTTACCAGAAAAATTCAATTCACCACAAAAATTCAAATTACCGGTATGCTAAAGAATTGGAAACATTTAGTAAAAGTTGTATGAAAAAGGACAAAAAAATTTCAAGAAGGAAGAGGTAATTCTAGTATACTTTTCCGACATTTTAAAAACTTGCAATTAAGGTACTCAATGTTAAATGTTAAATCAATGTTAAAATCTATATTAAAAAAACATAATTTGGATATAAGCAAATATTATAAAGTGATCGCCTCTCTCAAGAAAATAATAATCAATATGGAGCTATTTCTGAATGAGGCTCCAGATCATTGGGTGTACCTTTTGACATAAGTTGTCACATCAATTGGGGTGGCAGGCTCCCGCCCCTGTAAAAATTAACTTATTTAACCCTAGATAACATCGAAGACAAAGAATCCTTGAGGCATATTACGATTCCTGATTATGAAACCCATCAAAGCAGAAGCTTTGTAGTAAGCGGGGAACGAAATTTAATCTGAACCCTAGAACACTAACCATTCGTAAAATTTACGAAGCCGAATAATTTTTTTAAGAAATGGCAACAATATAATTATAAACCATAGATGTGTCGCCGTTCCAGTAGCTTCGTTCGTCAGTCTACCAAGCAGTTTGCGAGTATTGTGGTCGTTGTCAGTATAGTCTATATGCTTGGGTTTTATTAAATACGCAATGATTCGTATTTTTTACGAAAGGTTATTGTTTACGTAATTTTTTTAAAACGTTTATATTTTTAATTTTTTCATTTCAAAGGTAAATTTATTGCACAATGGCCAGAAAATGGGAGGATGACCCAAGCAGAACTACAATTGGCATTACAAGGCTCGCTGCCATATGAATTTGATGATGAAAACTAAGAATCCAACAAAGAAGTTTCCAGTGACTCAGAAATTGAAGACAACTTGGAAAATACTTTTAGTTCATCGGGATCAGAGTATGATCCATACTCTTCCGGTGTAGAGAGCACCGATTCTGAGCAAAGTAGCCTTCTGCAAAGAGAAAAATGTTTAGAAAAAATTGTTCTGTTCTCGTCTCTAGCAATTCCGCTGCAGTGCAAACAAAAGCTGTTTCTTTGGATATCCCGGACATGGACAACCAAGAAAAACCCTTTTTTCACCCGAATGAAACTAATGTTTGACATTTTGAAGAGATCGCTAATAAAGGAAGACAGAAGAGGGTTAGTACATTTGACCACATGTGCGGCCACTGAAGTTGTTTTAGGATACCTTGTTTGTTCTATGGAATGATCAATATGGCCTGTATAAATTCCTGGATTATATATAAATACGACTTAAAACGAATGGGATAGAAACCAGTCATTAGAAAGAGTTTTATGTTATGAATAGTATCCATGAACAACTAACACGAGCATGGCTAGAAAAGCGTTTTGTGATGCAAACTTTGCAACGCTCACTTAAGCTTCTCATTAGTCATATAATTGAAATTCCTCTCGGAGATAGTGACGACGAACATCCTTCTGAAAAGCGTGCAACTTGTTACAGCTGTCCCTAAAAAAAAAGAAGGATGACATCACTTTCTTGTAACCATTGCCGTTGGGCATTCTGCGCGGAACACCGTGCCCGATGTTGTGTTACCTGTGATGCTGAAAAATAGTTTATAACATTTTGAGTGTTTTTTTTAAAGTTGGATAGTATGCTTGTATTAAAATTTGCATTAAAAATAATGTTCCGAAAAAAAATTATAATATACATTTTATTTTTAAAAAATTCGTCAAAACTAAGATTGGTTAGTGACCATGTAATTGTAATTTAAGATTAACGTTCTAGGGTTAATAAAAAAAATAAGTATTACTCCGACCACAAAGTACTCCCCATAGAAGATTTTTCTTAAATTACCAAAACAGAAAATGCGCAACGTGTTGGAATTAACAAGATCGGCAAGATGCCCACGGATGTGGCTGGATACCTGAAACTGCCAAATCCCGAGCTCTACACTAGGCATTATTTTAGGCGGTCTTCAGCCACTCTGCTAGTGGTCTATGGAGTAGATATCACAAATCTTAAGCACCGGTGGATGGAAGTCCACAACAATGGCGGTTCCTGAAATTTTAGATGTGTCGTAACTCAGTTCCTACCCATGGGACCCACACCAAATTACAGGATGTTACTGTTGGGTACTCTAGAAATATTTTAGTAAAAAAAATATTTAATTTAATTTTAAAATTTACGAAAAAAGGTTAATTTTTTGGGCCGCTTCACCTGAGATCTGAGAAAGTTCTGAAGAAAATTTTTCTTTCATGTTTTTTTTTCATAGATTTTATGAGATTTCATCGATATAATTCAAATTTCATTGAATTACCTCTAATATCCCGAAATTAATTAGTTTTTAAAATTTTTATACTAAAATATTTTGTCTAAGAAATAATAAAGTCATTTCTTTAAGGAAAATTAGAATATTTTCACCAAATTTGGAATTTGTCGATAAAATTTGATATACTTTATGAAAAAATATGGTAAGTAAAATTTTCTTCCGAACTTTCTCACATTTGGCACATCTTCAGAACTAGCTTTATTTTGTTCAATAGGCAGTTTTTGGTTGTCAAATCAATCAGTATAATTTAACATTTTCTGGTGTTTCATTCAACTCTCAAAAAGCATTGTTTGTATTTAAAGTGAAAAAACTGTTGAATGAGACATTTATCGTTTGACTCAACAGTTTCTTTTTCTCGGTATACAGGAGTATAGTGTTACCAGAAATTCGAATATCCTAAATTTACCAAGACCTTCCAGCAAAAATAATCTAATTTTATATACTAAAAAAAAATTACAATCATTTACCTATATTAAAAATATATCTAACCAAGGTTTAAAAATATACTTAAACAGCTTTTGTTGGGTAAAGCCTACCTACTAGGTATGATTTGGATGGGTATTTTTCTGATAGGTTTTAATTTGCTTCGCTTATTTGTATTTGTTTGTTTCTTTTTATGACAATTGTTTTACATTATTTAAATGTGAGTTATAAAGACTGAATGTGATCTATTTCTTTTATCTGTGACTTATATGACTTATGACTAATTTATTTAAGCTAGGGACACCATTACCCACGCGGGTTAGCGCCAGTTAGTGTGTTAGTTTTATATAGGTAATTGCTAATTTCAAATGTATTACTCAAAATTTCGAGCATGTACAAATGTCATACATAGTGTCTATGCATAATAACAAACCTGAGCGAACAAGCAAAATTTCATCAACAAATTCGGTGTTTCCATTAATACGAAAAATTACCGGATTTGATGTGTGACGTAGTTAAAAAAAAATGTTGTTCACTAAATTGGGCAGAATTGTAAATTTTTGTTTGTTGTGGTTAATTTTTATTTCTTAATCTTAATTTACGGCTTTCTCAGGAAATTAAGTAAACGTGGCAGCACCTCACAAAACAGTAGTATTGACAGGTCGACAAATAATGACGCCTAATAGCATTTTAAACTGGAATTTTCGAAAAAAAGCAATTTTTTTAGATATGTGTTTACAGATGTGTTTAAGTGAAACTGTCGAAATTTATTAGAGATTTCCATAGAAAAATCTAACCTAAAAGTTAAAAAAAATGGGGAAAACATTATGCGAGCGCCGAAAACGTGTTCTACGACCCAAAATTAGGGCCAATGCAAAATTTCATCACAAAATTCGGTGTTTCCATCAGGCGCGGCCCGTGAAATTTCAAAGTTGCATATCTCTGTTGCTACTTATGGGACCCATACCAAATTCAGGTTTTTTAATAGTGAGCCTACTAGGAATGCTTTGGTAAAGAAAAAAAATATTTTGCAATTTGCGAAAAAAAGTTGATTTTTTGAATTGACAAACCTGGGTAAAAAATTAACACGTTTAGATATTTTATTTATTATTTTTTCTAAACAAATTTTACATCATTTTGTCGACAATTCTTAAATTTTAAGAGAAAAAAATGTGCTAGTAGAAAGTTATAGTCATTTGAATTTTTTGCAACCGAAAATTTAAATTATTTTTCGGTTGAAAAAATTCAAATGACTATAACTTTCTACTAACACATTTGTTTCTCTTAAAATTTAAGAATTGTCGACAAAATGATGTAAAATTTGTTTAGAAAAAATAATAAATAAAATATCTAAGCGTGTTAATTTTTTACCCAGGTGGGTCAATTCAAAAAATCAACTTTTTTTCGCAAATTGCAAAATATTTTTTTTCTGTACCAAAACATTCCTAGTAGGCTCACTATTAAAAAACCTGAATTTGGTATGGGTCCCATAAGTAGCAACAGAGATATGCAACTTTGAAATTTCACGGGCCGCGCCTGGTTTCCATTAGTCCAAATAATTACCATTTACTGTTTGATATATTAAGACGGGAAGAACAGAGTTTGTAGCGTATGTTGATGTAAAAGTTAAAGCTTATCCTGTTTTATTTAATATATCGTACCTAACAATATCACACAAAACATATTTTCTCTGCTAGGTCAAGCACCATCTGTTAAGTGGTAGAAAAAACATATAAACATACTAATAAGTAGATTACCTAGCCATCAGTGAACTATTTTTAAAAATAATTCATGAAATAATATAGTCGACGCCATCCATTAAAAGTGAATTAAACTTCATTCGTAAGAGATTTAGCACACTTTTTAGGAAGATTTTCTGGAATTTGATGCCCCTCTTAAAACTTTTGGTTGCCAAATTAAACCCGACTAGCGTTGGAGAATCTGGTCGATAATTTTTATAAAAAGATTTATTATAGGCAAAACAGCAAACAATTATAAAAGATAATATAGAAACAATGTAAGTACCAACGGAAATATTGCAGATAACTAAGGTTAAAATATAATTCGACAGACTTTTACCTTAACTTATCCTCTCATTCGGTTTAAAAATATAACGTTTCTTAAGCTGGTTTTTCTTTCACTGTAATGAATACTTTTAATAAAACTGTTTGCTTGTGTTTCTGTCATCAGCATCACCTCTCATATTCCATTAGTAAAGACATATTGGAATTTACAAACAATAATTAATACATACCGATACCCAGAAGAAAAATTAATTAATATTAAGATAATATTTCACACGTCTTAACAGATATACACGTCCACTTAAAATTAAATACTTGCCAACACAAAAGATCCTTTGACTTAAAGAATCCCTTAGAGGCAACCGTATTTAATCAGTAAAAATCCTACACCTTAACATAGCACTTTGAAACTGTAATAACTGTAATTACAAGGCTTTTTTATGGCATAGAGTGGTCCTATAATTACAATTTAACACGTACCTTAAAGTTAACGTTGGTACCTCATTGAACTGTCAAATTAGGTGTGATGTTAAGTAGGCTGGAGATACCATATTATCTAGGTGGTCCCGCATATTCAGGTTATTAATTTTATAATTATAGCATTTTAAATGACTTGAGTTTTATGATACTTAATTGCTCGCAATTTGTTAGATATTTGAAAGATATAGGCACCTGAAGCATCGACTGATACCGTTTCATTATGATATGGTGGTAGATAACACGTTTGAATGTACCCAGAGGTCTATTCATTCATAATAATTTAGTATCATGACTTAGTAAAAGCTGGTCGGTATATTTACGTTAAAAGATGGAGCGTTCGATTGCGAGCGAAAAAAATGGATTACTCAAGTTTAAAATATTATTGAAATTAAATTAGTCATATTAGAGTTAAGTTTTTAGCTTTTAAGTAGCGATACTCAGTCTGTGGGGTGCGATCCTATGGAGAGACGTAAATCATCTATCGAAGGAAAGGAGTGGCGAAAACATACAAAATGGAAAAATCCATTTAATTTAGAAATCTGCAAAAGTCTTTGCGCGGACCTTCACTTGACAAATGAAGTTAAATAGAATACATTCGTCAAAAGCAACACGTAAGTTATATTAACTAGCGAGTTCTAAAAACAAATCAGTATGTTGAGGTACAATTACAATAATTATTCCATTTATTTGGCAATGTATAAAATATTAAATTACAAACTTTAACTTGCAACAGATGGATTATATTTAAAAAAGCATCTGGAATTTATTGCTGGGCTTTAGTCCTAACATTTTGTAGGTACCTTTTAAGATTCTAGTCACATATGATTCATTTAGTATCATCAGCACTTCCATTCGGCGTTTACAGAATCTATGATCTGGTGAATTTGTGATGTTTCTCTCTTATAATGTGTAAATAAGATAGGATATCCGATATAAGCTGATAATTAAGTTAACCCCATCACAGTTTTCGTTAAAATCTAGTAGGATAAACCCAAGAACGTTGGCGTCCTAGGTACAATGATGCAGTTAACGTTTTGGTGGAATCTATTAATGCTTATGCGGTAAATACACTATACCACGACTTTCGCACTACCACTACCATATACGTTATACGCACTACCGACTATGTAAATTATTAATAATGAAATCAAAAATGTTTTAAAAGTAAAAGTATATAGTTACGGTAAATGGAAAACTGCTATTTATTTTGAACGGTTTCAGTGGGCTGATTTTGGAGACTATTGAAAATGTTTGCATCGTCTAGAGTCAGATAGAATATGTATATTAAAGTATATAGGTTTGTAATGGTTTAATGCTTCTTATTGTAGCTAATACCAGAGAAAAATAAGATAGAGAGAAGAATATCTCGTACGGATTTCATTCATAAATACGATTTGCTTTCTATGACCTCCAAACCGAGGTTGAAGTAAGCTGCCACGGGCGTGCGCTGCAGCTTGTGGGTTATTATAAAGTACAGTAAGAGTGAGTATTGAGACGCGCCGCAGAAAACTCTCTGCTTGCCGTGTTGCTACAGCACTGGCGATGTCGGTAGGTCTTGTGAGAATCCCCACGTGCCAATCTCGGGATGTCGCTGTTTGAAGGCCATAGCGTGGTCGAGCTGGCGGGAAGACGAGATATTATTCTCTCTATCTTATTTTTCTCTGCTAATAAGTTTAAGTAACTTGACGAAGTCTTTGTGTAAGTTTATGGATTAAAAGTTCACTGAGTCATTTCCCTCAGGCCGGGTGATCCCGGAAGTAGTTACAACCCTAATTTTTTCTGTACTTTCTAAAGTAAAACTATAAAACTTTCAGGGTACTACCAGAGTATTAATTGGCAATTTCTGGTCAAATCAGACCTTTAAAACAACTTCCGGTTTGGCCGAAAGTAATACGAACTTTTTTATTTTAAATGGAAGCATCGTTTTTATTTGATATTTAAATTCTACAGAAAATTTCCTTTTCAGTGACATAACACACATTTGCACTTGTTTTAAAAATGGTCTCCTAGCTTGATACTATTCAACGATTTTTTTTAGTAACATTATGAAAAGTGCTGGTCCTAAAAAGCTGTAACGCGTAGAGTATTTTTGTTACAGGGCGGAGGAAGGATTTGATTCAAGACAGCTAATACCAGATTTTGGTACTGTAATATTTATTGAAACAAACTAAACACATTTATTTATATGTGGAAATTTTTAAACGTAATTTAGAATCTTTTATACAGGAATCCAAAAAGTTTAGCAAAAAGTGGCAAAATGATTCACGGTTTTTTCTTGTCCGAAGTCGAATCTTCAAAAATCAGCAGTAGTCGCCCATCATGGCTGGGTGTCAACGTCTTTGATGCCGTGTTTCCATCGTTCTAATATCCTGATGAAATCTTTCCCATTGTTCGTCACAGATTTATAGAAACAAATGCAGATGTGAGTGCAAAAATAGTATATTTATATTACATAACAAGTGTTGAAAGTGACATTTTTCACACGAGTGGGAATGTTGTCGCACGAGGCGATTGCCGAGTGCGATAATTCCACGAGTGTGCGAAAATTACTTTCACACTAGTAATGTACAATATTTTTCCTACGACCACAAAAATATTTATCAAAAATCCCCAATTTCTGCCTTTATTTAATACCCCCACTTTCAACACGTCTGCTGAAAAAACATTTGAACACTAGTGTTGAAAGTAAAAAAAGTGAAATTGGCACCATCTGTTCAAACGTCATGTTGACAGGAACTTTTCAACACATGTGTTTTATTTTCAACACCAGTGTTGAAAATAAAAAGGTGAAATTGGCACCATCTCTTCAAACGTCATGTTGACAAGTAGGTACTTTTCAACACATGTGCTGAAATAGTATATTGTACAACGAGCATGGAATGACATGCATTTCCTACGAATATGACGTTTGCAGCACGAGCCGCAGGCGAGTGCTGCAAATCATACGAGTAGTAAATGGTCATTCCATGCGAGTTTTACACTATACTTTTTCTACGAATGTTACTGTTACATAATAATAATTGTCATTTACTTTTTATTTGCATTGTCTGCGTTGCTATGCGATTACTATGGCGGGTTGACGCGGCGCCGCGCCGGTCAACGCCACCTTTGTAAAAATATACCCGTGCACATTGGGAATTTTGTAGTTGAATCACCATGGTGATTGAAGCACAATGAAAATGTGTAAAAAATAATGCACTATGTTCTGAAATTACTATTGAATAAAGGTTTTTATTGACATTCGTAGAAAAAATAGTTTTTCTACGAATGTTAATAAAAACCTTTATTGTATATTCAATAGTAATTTCGGAACATGGTGCATTGTGTTTTACACATTTTCATTGTGCTTCAATCACCATGGTGATTGAACTACAAAGTTCCCATTGTGCACGGGTGTTTTTTACAAAGGTGGCGTTGACCGGTGCCGCGTCAAAATCTTTATAATTTCATTGACATTTTTTGACATCTTAAAAAGAAAAATATTACTAATCCCATTTTATTAACAGTAACATTCGTAGAAAAAGTATAGTGTAAAACTCGCATGGAATGACCATTTCCTACTCGTATGATTTGCAGCACTCGCCTGCGGCATCGTGCTGCAAACGCCATACTCGTAGGAAATGCATGTCATTCCATGCTCGTTGTACAATATACTATTTCAACACGCGTGTGATATAAGGCACTTTCTAGCCAAGTTAACCGTGATTTCTCACTTTCAGAGGTGATCGCAGGAAATAGTTGTTTTCCTAACAAGTGCGCAAAGTGATATTTTTCCGCAGGCGACTGCTGTTTCACGAACAACGCGAAGCGGAGTTCGGGCAAGCAGTCAAGTGCGGAAAAAACACTTTGCGCATGCGTTAGGAACAATATTTTTTCTACGAGCGTCAGATTACAACGAAAATAAATCAATGATTATGTTTTGAAGAATCTTTAATTCAACTTGAAAGAATTACAACAACAATTTACATAGTAATACTAATAATAGAAAATTGCATTATTTCTTATTAACATTTATAACAAAGGAATAATTATCAATATTTTGCAAACTGATTGTAGATACGGTAATTTCATTTAACGGGAGGCTTAGGAAAAGTATAGCTTTGCGCACTAAAATGCGTGCACAAAATACGTACTTTGCGCACGCTCGTAGAAAAATGAATTTTTAAGGCTGTGTCTCACTGGAACCTTTTTGTGGAGTGCCAGTTGACTTTAGCCACTGGAAATTGAACTTTGCTCCTGGGGAAAATTTTAGTGTCTAGTTGAAAGCCACTTAACGAATGGAAGCAACAAGTGTCCCAGTGTGTGCTGTGTTTTTACTGTAGTTGCAACTATTTGTAAGGTTAGGTTTCCGATTTATTGGTAAGTACCATATTTAGATACTAAAAATATTGTTTTAATGTTCTTTGTTTATAGTTTTAACACGTATCATTGAGAACAACATTAAAGTGGTAATTTGAAATGTCTAAATGGACAAGTAAAAACATCTTTATATTCTTAGATCTTTATAAGCAACATGAATTATTACTGAATAGCGATAATATGTGAATAAAGCAAAGCGTGACAATGCTTTTGGTAAAGAAATACAGAAAATTAAAGACATATTACACATTACTATTATTGAAGAATTAAGAAAAAAAATAAAAGCGATAAAAACTAACGTCTACTTATCAACTTTCTGACCCAAACAGACAGTTTTTTTGTTTTTTTTTATACATGTTTTCTGCGAAAACAACGTGTAAAATAGAAATAACGCAATAACACCAGCACGAACAAGCTCCCGATTCGCCATTTTAGATGTCAACTCGCTTCTCAAACATGAATCAATACACCGCCTAGTGTCATCAACAACTGACCTGACAACTTTAGGAGCATCCGCTAGTTGACTCCACTAAAATGTCCCAGTGAGACCCTGCCTTAGGTACATGAGACATCCTAATGACTGGCAAGCTTTTAAAACTTCTTTTACGAGAGTTTCGTGGTTTTCATATTTCTTGTTGCCCAAAAATCCTTTTACTACATTTACACAACAATTCCAAGCCACAAGATTTTAGTCATTTTGGTTTTTAGCTTTAGGACAGGTCTTGTGGCGGAGTATCTGGAGCCCATTTCAGCGTTTTACCGTCGAGTGAAAATTAGTAAGCCGGTACCATGCTTGAAAACGCGATAGCTCGTCTTAGGCCGGATTTTCAGTATTTAAAAAAAACATATTTCGTAAATCTAGGTTATTTTGGAGAGATGGAAGGTGGTAGAGGAATCTTTCCTCGACCGAGGTGGTACCACCCCACACATCCTCTTAAAGGGCTGGTGAAATCCCCACGGATGTTTCCAGCTCTGGATGTGTGAGTCGATGCCCCAGTACACCCACGGTACATGGTACTTAGACTTCGGTCTTCGTGGGCTGTCAGAAGATAAAAAAAAAGTTATTGTTGTTATAAGTTTTATTTCTTTGATCATTTTGAATTTGTCAGAGAGGGCGGCGCCCCAGAGCCCCCCGCACCAGCCAGCCGCCACTGTTTAAAGTAATATATTGTAACTTAATCCACTAGCTTTTGACGCTGTGGATTCGATATTTAATATCTATTGATTTTTAAAAAATATGCGTCATTTCTCTTGGATCCCTATATTTTATTAAAACTTATATTAAGAAAAAAACAAAATGGTAGTAATAAGCGCTAATTACTCATCTTAAAACTAATTACTTACTCAACTATCTAATTCTCAATACGTATAATGCTTGAAATCATATTTAAACGAATAAACGATTCTACCGTGTACTTAAGTATGTAAAACACAGTCCTAATATTAAATAATTTCTCCTCTAGCTATTTGTATGCATTAATTGCTGCTTGTAATAAGCAAGAGTTCTTTTGCCAAGATAATGTAAAAGATGATGATGGTACTAAAATAAACAGTTTAATAAAGTGATTACAAAGAAGTGAAACGTGACAAGGTTTAATAACTTATTTATGTATACTTCACTCCGCAATTTAACTCGTTAAGTAATGCCTTTAGCAAACGCATTTTAGTAGGGAAAATGTAACTTACAGATGAGCAATGCTTTTCTTTTAAAAAATAAAACGTATATAATTTCTGGGTCCTTACCTTTCTTTACGCATGCATTTACAACCATGGTAGAGGTAAAACAATTTCTTGTTTATATGAATTTTAAATTCCCCTTGAATCGAACACTAAAATTTTTCAATAAACCTTTTTTTCCATTTAAATATTTTAAAATTTATTTCGTTTTCTAGTAGCAAGTCGTATTATAATACAAGAATGAAAATGAAATCCACAGTAGGTATTTTTCTAACACCAATAATACAAAGTACTATTCAATATATGAATGACAATAAGTACTGGTTGTCACAATAAACAAAATATGTTTCGAATTAAAATAACTTTTATTCCGATTTGACAATAACGGACCTCCCACACGCGGGGCATGTTATAATATAGAAAATATACTTTATATTTTATTTTGATTTAGATGAGCTGCCTAGAATATTCGTAATTTAATTAAAATACGAGATGATTTTTATGGCATACACTAAAGTATATTTGATCTTCTCCATAAATTATAGGTGTATTATAACTTTCATAAAGTTATATATCGGATTTCGTAAATAACACATAGGTTGATGTTCGTTTGTGTTTCCCAAGAGCAAAAAACAAATGGCTTAGTTAAGACATCCCATCAAAGGATCATGTCCCCACGGTTGACAAAATACAACACCATATGCTTCCATTAACCTTCAGCAAGAGGAGATGACTCCATTTATTCATTACTAGCTTATTGTTTTGTCCCAGGGGGTTTTGTTTCATACATTATACATGTGTAGGGTTGCAATCAATCCCGATATATCGGAACTATCACCGTCATTGGGGTTCATGTCCCGACGTACCGACAAAGGTATCAAAAGTCCCGATCGACGTTATGAAGACTTTTTAAATTAAATTTTAAAATGCACACGCACCAACGAACGTGATTTTGAAAAGTTTTTTAAAAAAAAAGCTTTTGCGTATAACGCACTACAATAGCGTCTATATTAAGGATTTGAGCGTAGCGTCGCGTCGGTATTCTTTAGAAACCAGCAGTGGCACTCTGTATGAAAAATAGCGATAGCGATCGGGATCGCTTTGCAAAATTCTTACTTTTGTATCACCGTTCGGTATGTTTCGAAGAGAGCCGATCTATCGCTATTTTTCATTTAGAGTGCCACTGCAGCTCACTTGATGGCCAATGGTCCACGTCTAAATTTCCACGTTTTCGACTGGATATTGCTGTCTGAAATCCCAGAATGGGAAAAGTTGGAAGCAACAGTTATATATATATCTTAAATCGAACAGTCTGATAATTTTAGATCACTGTTTTCAACAGTATTTATACCTTAAGAATTTTATGGAAGAAAAAGCTCTTTAGAAGAATGAAAAACTCTTAGATTGAGGAAAGATAGTTAAATTTCTTCAAAAGCACAGAACATTTACTAAAAACGTGTGAATACCTGTTCGCAATCCATGCGCACAATTCAAATTGAGAAATAATTTTTTCCTTAATGTTCATCCACTATTCAGAAGAAAGAAATCGTTTATTAGCTGAGTCAGTTGTGGCCATTCTGCAATGCCAGTATAACTTTAAATTATCATGTGCAGAATTTTATAAGCACATCAAAGATCAGAAAGATTTTTTAAAGAAAATCACCTCATCGGAGAAATATAAAACTGGCAAATTCTAAATAATTTTTAAATTTAGTTTTAAGGAATATTAGTTATAATAAATATTTTCGTTCTTAATATAGCTGTTTTTGAATTTGAAGCTAGGTAAATTTAAAAAAAAAAATTAACCTCTCCGGGGCTTGTGTCCCGATATGAGCCAGATGATTTATGGCAACCCTAGACATGTGTAGCACACGGTCCGTGAAATTTTAAAGTTGTATATCTCTGTTTCTATACTTATGGGACCCATGCACGATACACTTACAACGGTATGCTACGCTATGACGTCACTTCGAGGGAAAATCTTAAATTGACTAGGTGCTTGCCCTTCTTGTACATAAGTACAGGTCAGTTTATTGTCGGGTAGTGTGTCGAGTTGACGTTTATTAAAATATTATTGTCATATTTCAGTTGCTCAGGTGCAAGCACCTAGTCAATTTATTGTTTTCCCTAGAAGTGACGTCATACGTGGCATACCGCTGTAAGTGTATCGTGGACCAATGCCAATCTGTCTTGGTTTTTCTCTGACAAAGTAAACAGAAGACCTTGGCAATCCAGTGAAATCAGTAATGAAGGTAATTTCTTACGGGAAATCTCCAGGGTTTATAAATTTACGAACGATCATAGTCTTAATAAGATAATATTTTAAAGAAACATCGTACAAGAATTGCTAATGCTAAAATAGAGTGCAATAATAATTTTCTTGTAAATTACAAAAATAAATCCCACACTTCTTGGCAACTTATAAAAGGTGAAATAAACACTAGTAAGTACAATGACCTTTCGGATTTTTTTATTGACGGAGATCAGGACAGCAAGATATATGATTTGGATATAGCAGCAAAAACATTCAACAATTTTTAAGAACCGATTTTTAAGAAAGGTCAGTGCATGAAGTTTCTAATAAAATTATAGGGGCATAGTTTTCCTGCCCGTTTTTTCCAAAATTTTTGAAAAAGCATTTTATAAAATACTTCTTGGTTTTCTGGAGAGGGAGAATTTTTTCAGAAGATATCAGTTCCTATTTAGTAAAGGAGTTTCTACTCAACATGCTATTGCTTCACTCATAATAAAATTCTGGAAAACTTAAATCAATGAAAACAGAGTGCTTGTCACTGCTTGTCTGTTCTTTGATCAAAAAAGAGCATTTGATTTCATAAATATTAACTTGCCTCGATCTAAATTGGAAAACTATGGAGAGCACGGAAATTCGCTGGTTGGTTTTAAAGGATTTTTTTAACTAATCGTACCCAAGAAGTTTTTTTGAGTGTTTAATAAAAAATATTCTTCCGATTCCTTGGCCGTGTCCAGTGGAGTTCCTCACGGAGGTCTATTGAAGCCCCTTTTTTTATTATATTTATAAATTGTATTTTTATAATAACTCTTGTCACTTGTCACTTTTTGCGGATGAATGTCCATAGGCTCATTAGGTGTGGACATGGCCGATCTTAGTGGAAATGCAAATAGAGTCGTTGCTAACATTAAAGACTATTAAGTTACAAAGTAATGGTCTAATATTAAATCAAGAAAAAACTGATTTAGTACTGTTTTTCTTGAGAGCAGTTTTGTCAAATTTAATAAAAAATCGATTGAGCAGTGACAGGTTGCCAAATTTTTGGGCGTTTTTCTAGACTCTAAACTTACTTGATCTAATCAAATAGATTACGTTTTAAAAAAATGCCATACCAATGTTTTGTAATATTGTCCGATCTCAAAAATGCCTATATAGTCAGTCAAAATAAAACTGGCAAATAGAATTCATTTATGTCTACCTATATGAGTAAATATAAAACAGAAACGCACAAAAATAAACTTAAATGTTAACTCTGTCCTAGCAACAACTAATGACCTAAAAATTAAAGCAAAATTAAAATTTACAAAATGTTAGCTTATGAAAAGTAATAAAAATAAAATGTTTTCTTCATAATGAAACTGTACACCTGTACAAAAACATGCTAAAGTTAGTTTTACATTATGGTCAATACTGCCAACAAAGGTTGGCCATCCATTATTTCTTACAACCTCCCTTAATTTGTTTAATATCGACCTAACTAATTTTTCACAATAATCCACTGATATTTTTTCTCATTTCTTTTGTAATACTGCTTTAAGTTGTTTTTTATTGGAGATGTCGTGTTGCTTTAAAGCTTCCTTCAATTCTTCTCGCTAAAGATTTCCTATCATGGTAAGATCAGGACTTTGCGATGGTGCTTCGATAACTTTTGGAACATTATAGAGCATTGCTTAACTTTCTCAGCCGTATGCTTCAGATCGTTATTTTAATAAAATTTAAACGTATCCTTAAATCCAAATTCCTCATCTACAAAATTCCATCTATAAAATGCAGTTTTTCAGGTCCTTGGGCCGACACATAACAGGTGTAATTTTCAGTGCTGAAAGCAAATTTAACATTTTCGGCTCGGATGGACAACATCGCGTAAGGCGAAGCCCAACAATTCCTTAAACAAAAAGAACTTACGTGCTACTGTGACGCATGGTAGATGAAGCATGGTCTGAGGGTGTATGTCTGCCAAAGGACCTGGAATTTCCTTATTATAAACCAAAATCCTCAAATAAAAATTTTCTAATTTTTTTAAACTTCTCTGACAAATACAACTGTTTTAAAGCTTTATGCATGCATACCAACAATAACTCTTTTATATGTATACCAAGAACAAAAGACTTTTACATATCCTACTTTCTCCTGGTTATTATGTTATATTAACTATTTATCGTTTTGTTGGATTAACAGTACCCATAAATCACCGGCCATATTCGCAAATTAAGTATTCATATATCACACAAGATGGCGTCGCCCACACAAGTCGCTAAAAAGCAAGTACAAAAGAATGAGTTAAGTGCATGCATTTAGACAATTAATTACTACAAAACTTAAGGCTGAAATTAAAGTATAGATAACTCGTGTCGGGGGCATCATTAAAAATAAATTAAATTAAATTTGCTTGTAACTTGATAACCACAGGATTTTGCACTTTTTGCAGAAGATAAAACGTCTTCTTTACTTTATTTATTAAAAGATTTTAGAAAACAGAAAGACCTTATCTAAAATATACAGTGTGTTAATGTTTAATACCTCATTATTTTTTATTATTTATATAGAGGAGGCACGTTCGATTTGGAGGGTCGAAATAAGCAAAAAAATTATGCAATGCATGAAACTAATTGGACTGGGTCCCCAAAGGTGTCCAAATAACCGTATAAAACTATTTATAAAATGTCTTGTTTCTAATTTTTTATTAACGTGGTTTTTTTTCATGTTTTTTTTTCGGTTTTTCCATCACATCTCAGCTATTTATTAAACTAGCGGAATATTTTACAGAGACAAGAATTAAGAAATATGTATTTTTGTAATACTTATTATGAGGTTGGGCGCGCAATATAAAGAACGACGTTTTTTTTTATGAAAATATAATATGCAGTAATGATCTTATATGTATATGGTTAAATATCAATAGAAGACATATTTATCTAAAACTTTATCAAGTTTCAGGTCACCTTTTTTCATTATTTTTTTATATCAATATTTTCGAGATAACATTATCTTTGTATCAATAAAACTCACTGAAAAATTGTAGTTTTTGTAAAATCAATCATACCATACCATCTAAAAGTACATGTTTTACCTTACTGATAACTACTGCATTATTTTTAAAATTGAAAAATTACAAAAAATAATGATTGATTTTCCTAAGCGGCGAACGCGCGAAAATCAATTTTTCGTAAGACAGACAACTGATTTGACGTAAAAAAAAATAAGAAGCCTATGAATACACCCCTCACAGAATTCGAAGATAGTGGTCTTAAGAAGAGATTGCAATACTTACTTTTTAATTTTTAAAAATTTGTTTACCCAAGCAGAACTTAAATGAACAAAGTGGAAAATTTCACACCCTAACAAGAATACTGGAGCATTCGAAATGCTTTCAAAATATGATTAATTGATTGTCTTAGCAATTACACAGCCCCACAAAAAAAAAAAAAAATTTGGTACCCCTATCGAGACAACTATACCCCTATGTAATTTTCGACGCTGAATCCGAATCCGAGGTCAATAAAAATAGTACACCCCCAAAATCAACCCCTAGCGCTAAAAAACACCTCAGCAGGGTAAAAATTACTTAACGCTCCACGAATAGTCTTAAATCTCAATAAATCGAAGTAAATATAAACATTCAGGTATATAACGCATAAATACAGAGTTAACACTACTTTCCATTGAAAATCACCCCCATGAGTGGGTGAAAACTACCCCTCATACAACAGGAAACTTTAAAAAATGCAGTGATTGCAAAAAAGCTTACGATGCCCAGTTTTTTTGCAAGGAGTGAGTAACTGCATTAGTTACTATGCGATGCTCAAAATCTACCCCCAAAGAGGGGCGGAAACCACCCCTAGATTAAAATTGCAAGGAAAATCGGTCAAAATTTTTATCATCGTTCTATTTTAATCGATGCTAAAATTGGCTAAAGATATGCAGCACTGCAGTTTGGAGGTGAATACTTACACATTGCACCAAAGTCATTCAGTGGCATCACCATGAGAGGGTGAAAATAACTCCTCATATAATTACACAGCCCTACAAAAAAACATTTGGAGCTGCTATCGAGACAACTGTATCCGTATGTAATCTTCGACGCTAATTCCGAATCCGAGGTTAAAAAAAATCGTACACCCCCGAAATCAACCCCTAGCGCTAAAAAACACTCCCTAAACATGATAAAAATGACCTAACGCTCCACGAATAGTCTTAAATCTCAATAAAACGAATTAAATATAAATAGTTAACACCACTTTCCATTGAAAATCACCCCCATGAGTGAGTGAAAACTACCCCTCACACAACAGGAAATTTAAAAAAACTGCAGTGATTGCAAAAAAAGTTTACGATGCTCAGTTATTTTAGAAACAGTATGTAATGAATTAGTCTCGATGCGATGCTCAAAAACTACCCCCATAAAGAGGCGGAAACCACCCCTAAATTTAAATTTCAGTTGCTGTTGGTCCTTAAAAAGAGATACGTCTGAAAAGCATAAACGGCAGTCGGTCAGAAGATCATTCGAAAACAAATCCAAAAGATATTCCAACAAGAACGAATAAAATTAATTGAATTAAGACTACACAGGTAAATTTTTGCTAATTCATAATATGGGTACTTTTCAAGTACGTTGTCAAAGATTCTTCTTAAATAAACAAATGCAGATGTTTTGAGCTTTTCTAAAAGGTACTGCAACTATTTTTTGAATTTATTATATAATTATATGAAGAGTAATTTAGACTTTAGTGCAATGTGTAAGTATTCACCTCCAAACTGCAGTGCTGCATATCTTTAGCCAATTTTAGCATCGATTAAAATAGAACGATGACAAAAATTTTGCCCGATTTTCCTTGCAATTTTAATCTAGGGGTGGTTTCCGCCCCTTTGTGGGGGAAGATTTTGAGCATCGCATAGGAACTAATGCAGTTACTCACTCCTTGCAAAAAAACTGGGCATCGTAAGCTTTTTTGCAATCGCTGCATTTTTTTAAGTTTCCTGTTGTATGAGGGGTAGTTTTCACCCACTCATGGGGGTGATTTTCAATGGAAAGTAGTGTTAACTCTGTATTTATGCGTTATATACCTGAATGTTTATATTTACTTCGATTTATTGAGATTTACATAAGACTATTCGTGGAGCGTTAAGTCATTTTTACCCTGCTGAGGTGTTTTTTAGCGCTAGGGGTTGATTTTGGGGGTGTACTATTTTTTTTGACCTCGGATTCGGATTCAGCGTCGAAAATTACATAGGGGTATAGTTGTCTCGATAGGGGTACCAAATTTTAATTTTTTTTTGTGGGGCTGTGTTATTTATGTGAAATTTTGTTTTATCCAAATATCTTTAATTGATCAAAAGTTATGAGTATTTGTTGATAGCGCGTGATGCTTATGAATATATTCTGCATCGTGAGAAAATAGCATTGTCATTCAAAAATTTGATCTAGTACATACAGGGTTGCTTGAAAATGTAAAATTCCTAATCCACGTAATGCTAAAAAGAGATAAAATCGTTATTTAAAGGTAAACTGCCATTGCAAATGTACTAAACTTATTTTTTTACGTTAGTGAATTGGGTTTGGAACATATGGGAGGTCTCAAAAATAAAACAATTTTTTACTATCGCCTTTACAAAAAAAGTATATAATGTCCATAAAAAGTTCTACATTGTGAAAAAAGAGCGTGATTATTCAAAATTTTTATCTAAGGCATACAGGGTGGCTAAAAAATTTAAATTTAAATTGTGATTTTTAGATTTTTGAGCCACCCCGTATTGTCCTGCAGCAAGTTTTTGAATAACCATGCTCTTTTTTACAGTGCAGAACTTTTTATAAAAATATACCTTTTCTGTAAAGTCGATAATAAAAAATTAATTTTATTTGTGGGACCCCCTGTATCTTCCAAACCTAATTCAGTAAAAACTAAAAAACACGCTTTTATGAGTTGCGCACTAAAAAGTTAAAAATAATAATTTTCCTTTAACAGCTGTGTAAGTTACCAGAATACTGGGGTGTACACTGTACAGTGCGCGCAGCGTGCGGAAAGTAAAGCAACTAACATATGCACACACATAATGTGCATACCCCGGTTTTCTGGTAACTTGTGGAGCTATAAAACCTTTGGTCTTTATATGGGTAATTAAAGTTAAAAGCGTGGGGTGCACTTATGTATATAGCGGTCTACATTACATTTTGTTTATAATGCCTAGACCGCTATATATGTGAGTCCGCCCCACGCTTTTAAATTCAATTACCTATTTAAATACCAAATGTTTTATAGCTGTATAGTTAACAGAGAATCGGGGTATGCATGTGTGCGAAGTAAAGAGAGGTACAGTTTGATAGTTCCGCACGCTGCGCGCACTGCACACCCCGGTTTTCTGGTAACTAGCTATAAAAGGAAAATAAGTATTTTTAACTTTTTAGTGCGCTACTAATAATAGCATGTTTTTAGCTTTTTAAACTAAAATATATTTTCCTTTTTGTCAATATAATATATTGTGAATTAATTGCGTTTTACTGGGATACTCCTCATCTACGAACTGAGAATATTCTTCTTGTATATTTTTAGATACTATGTTTTTTTGAAGTTCCTATGTACTGTATTGTACTTTTTGGTAATATATGTATCTATCTATCTATTTCTATCTATTAAATAATAGGGTATCATTAACTTTCTTTGCTCTCTAGTTACACTGTCAGAAAATATCATTTGAAAAAAAATTGTTTTGGTCTCCTGTAAAACTTCTAGTCGTTATCTCCAAAATTTACTGACAAACCTGAGCAAAATGTACTCATAATTTAGATCTTTGATTTCAGCTATATAGAAAGTTATACATTAAATTGAATTTGGACTTCGGTTTCTAATAGTAAAGCGGTTTCCATATTGATGACTCCAACTTTCAGATACGTATGGCACTTCCATTTACACCTGAAAGTTTGAATTGTCAATGGCTGTAGCAGAAAACAAAGTTGTCAAAAAAATCGCTAAAACACCTACTTACCTAGCAAGTGCGGAAAGTTAAACTTTTCCGCACTGCATTATTTCTTAGACTGTTAAAGCCATTGTTAACATAAGTACTCAAGTACTAGTACCAGTTACTATACAAGGAAAACAACACAAATTATCACACTAACACTTAAATATCACTAAAACACTTCAACTTATCAAACGATAAACAAGAGCTTGACAGTTGCTGCATGGAAAATGCAATTCTGACATTTTAAAGCATCGAATGCTGTGTTGCCAGGTTACTGTTATTACTGTAGGTTTTCATGTTTTATAGGCACAATTACAATTATTATTATTATTATTAGTAAATACATAAATGTCTTAAAATAAAATTAGGTAAGCTTATATTAAATATATAAATGTATCGCGAATATTGTTCTAATAATAAATTGGACAGATTTAAATTAGTGAGTCAGAATTTGCGACAACCCGACACCGGCGCGGCGGCGTTGACAACCACGAGCTTCCCGAAAGCGATATTGTAGGTGGGCCGTCGACCAATTGTGTCTCTTTTTCACTTCCTAAAGCGCGTATGTCTGTTTCTCTCTTAGTTTTAATGAATTTATATAATCCATATAAACCTATGAGGTCAATTTAAAATACGACCCAGCCCGGAGCAAGCTTAAATAATGTTTCGACGATGGCTTGGCTTGATTTTTTCTTGGGGAGTTTTCGCACGGAACTTGCACTTTTTTGAAACACAAGATTCTTTTTTGGAAAAATAAATTATTAGGTAGATCATTATAAATTTTAGGTGGGTCATTGACCAAATGGACGGGCCGCGCCTGGTTAATTAGCACACGAAGTCTAGTTAAGTGGCGATATATGTATGTGATTGTTGATGTATGTATTATTTCCCGCGTCAGTCCCTGTAACATTTTATTTTTAAGTGCATACAGGACACTAAATTTTTGAATCAGCCATTATCGAACAACGTTAGACTAAACGTGGAATAATAATAATTTTATTTCATTGCCGTCCAAATCTATTCCAAATCATATACTGAATTTGCTAAAACTAATTCTAAGGCCACTTATTTTCTTCGCAATAATGATGTGTTAAATCTGTTTTAAAATTTTATATTTTTTCAGTTCATAAAACACCTATATTAATTATTTCCGTGATTTAGATGCATATCTAACCAAAAGATACTTACCTTTTACGAGGTGTAACTATGTATTAAGGACCGTAAAGCTATGGAAATTAAATTTCATATACTGGCGTCCATTTTATGGGCAACAAAACATAAAACTTTTCTATTGGACGTACACACTTTTTTGACATTTACAACCACTAAAGTTATTTATTAAAATATATTAAAGTTAAGCTTATTACAGTGTACTCCACACTCTGTATAGCCGCTACTTTTCTAAAGATTTTTTAATAATAATAATATTTTATTGAATCTGTCTAGCAAGAAAATATCCTGTATTTCTGATACATCCCGACTACCTTAAATTTCAAAATTTCCTTGTAATAGTGTCCTTCGAATATGATGGCTTTAAGGAAAAGTTTGTTGTAAATCAGTTTTATAGCTTTTTTGATTTTGTGGTTTTCTTTGGTACTATAGTTAGTTTCGATAACCATAAAATACAAAATATGCAAACTATTTAATGAAACTCTCTTTCTTAGTTCGTAGAGAAATCGCAAGCCATACACCGTGTGAAGCAACGATTGCGCGGAGTAATTTAATGCCTTGAAGATAAAATTTGTCGATAACAAGCTTTTGTGTTAAGATAAGGTTGAATATTTTGCACATTTAAAAAATAATTTGAATCATACAGGGTGCGTTCAAAAAGTAGGGTGTCACAAAGTTAGATTTTTTAAATGGGACACCCTGTATTTGAATGGATTTTTGAATTCTACGTGTAATTTAATACCTTTTTCAGTTTAATATACGAAAAGGTCATAGTTTTCAAGATAATTCGACTTGTAATGAAAATCTAGCATTTGCAAGCATTTTTGGTGTGAAAATACTACTTAAATTTTGACTCCATGCGATTCATAATTTGTATCCTGAGTAAATTAAGTCAAAAAAACATATCCACAATGAAATATTTGACATCTAATTTACAGGGTTGTATTTCTAGGTTCAAAGTCAGAAATTTTCTAATTAAAAAATGCCACTTTTATCAAATGGAACACCCTATATATTTTCTGCCATCTTATAGCTCATCAAAAACTCTTCACATTTTGTAACGAATATCCTATCCCTGTCTCTAATAGTTTTTGAAATATTTTGATAGACATTTTAAATACAATAGATAATGGGTACTTCCCTTCGCGAAAGAAGTAAAAACCTGAAAGTAAATCTAACTAAATACAAACACAGATATCTTTACATTTACACTAAAACGTAATAAACACATTGATTTTGTAAATGTAACTCCCCAAAAAATCAGTTTCTGCCTAATAAATGTTCGAATAGATGTCCTTCTTGATCAATATACATGACGATTCTTCTAATGATATTTTCCCGAACATTAGATAACATGCCTAGTGTTATTGTTTGACATATATCCCTAATCCTATTCTCCATGTCCTGCCTAGTCGTAGGTGGAGTAACGTATACCGTATCTTTTATGTAGCCCTAGAGAAAAAATCAAACAAGGTAAGGCCTTGCAACAAAACCCCCGCGGCCAATCCATCTTTAAGGATAGTGCTGATCCAAATATTCTCTGGCTTCACGATAAATGTTGGGGGAGCACCATCTTGTTGGAGCCACATATTTGGACGTTTATCAAAGGCTTCACGATAAAAGTGGGGGAGCACCATCTTATTGGAGCCACATAATTATTTTAACGTTCATAAAAGTCTACTTCCGCCAATAGTCTTGGCAACTCCTGTTGCAAGAAAAATAAATAAGTAAGTCCGTTAAAAAAATATGGCCCTATAATTCTGTTATGAAGAATGCCACACCACACATTAGCCGACCAATAGTGTTGGTGTTAAACTTCACGGAACCAATGTGGGTTCCCCGTTGCATAATAATGCATATTGTCTCTGTTGACAGCACCATTACTTCTAAATGTTGCCTCATTTGAATACTTTAACAAATTTTTAAAAATGTGGTTACTTCAATTTGGGCATGTAAGTTACGCGCCTTTGAAAATCTTCATCGTGAAGTTCCTGGTGTAACTCAATATGGTACGGGTGGTATTAATAATACTTGCGCGTTGTTCGGTTTGCCCGTTGACAGTGACGTATCACACACTGAAGCAAATTTACGGCTACTAACTTGGGGATTCTCCTGAATTTGTAACAATATTTCGAGTTCTTTCTCACCATTTCTAGCTATTCCACTGACTACTTCACGTTTTAAACGTTCCACACTGCCGGCTGAATCAAAACTTTCCATTACATTTTGAAAACTCCGGGGACTGGCTGTTCGCCGTTCAGAATATTTCATCCCGTATAATCTTTCGACAAAAACACAATTTTTGTCAGCCTAGCTCAAAACTAATCATATCGGTAATTCATTTTTGGAAAAATTAATTTTAAGTATAAATAACGGGACAATAATTTTTAGAGTAAAAACTTTAAAACCGATCTGATTCTTAACATTATTATTTTTATTTGATTTCCATGGCTACTAAGATCCATTGACAAAAGATGCTATACCGAGAACAGAAAATCAACAAAAAATCAAAATATTTCAAAAACTATTAGAGATAGGGATAGGACATTCTTTACAGAAGGTAAAGAGTTTTTGACGAGCTATAAGACGGCAGAAAAATACATAGGGTGTTCCATTTGATAAAGGTGGCATTTTTTAATTAGAAGTTTTCTGACTTAGGATCTAGAAATAAAATATCAAATGAGATGTCAAATATTTCATTGTGGATATGTTTTTTGACTTAATTTACTCAGAATACAAATCATGATGTCGCTTGGAGTCAAAATTTAAGTAGTATTTTTACAACAAATAGATGCTTGCCAATGCTAAATTTTCATTACAAGTATAATTACCTTGAAAACTATGGCTTTTTCGTATATTAAACCTAGTGAAAAAGTTATGGAATTACACGTTAAATTCAAAACTCCATTCAAATACAGGGTGTCCCATTTTTAAAAATCTAACTTTGTGACACCGTTTTTGAACGCACCCTGTATAATTGAAAAAAAATTCAAAATGTGCAGAATATCCAGCCATACCTTAACACGAGAGCTTCTTATCGACAAATTTTATTATCAGGGCATAAAAGTACTCCGCGCAATCGTTGACTTGTACATAGGAATTTTGGCTTGTTTGGACTAATGCAATGTTTTAAAATTACAACAAAATTGTCAAACCTAAGCAAAATCATTTTTTCCAAAGAAGTTGCAAAACCTGCTTAGGGTATTTCCTTATATACTGTCACCCCCTTGCAACCGCTATTTGAAAAGTAATAAAAAAATTATAAATAAAAAAGTTTTAAAAAGCAAGGATTAAAAATAATAAAATTTCATTTTTCGGTGGATTCTGACTACTCTAAAATTAATACTTTTGAATAGCAAACTATAAGTTTCTCGTAAACAGACGTCGGTGAAAAAAAATCGAATATTTTTTATCAAAAACTTGTAGATCTCATTTGTCCTTACGAGAAATGATCGTTTTTATTAACTTTTGATGTTTATTATATTTTTATAATTAGTATTAAAACTAAAACATCAGTAAAGTCATGGATTTATTAAGACTGGATACGGGATGATTTAACATTCTTTGAAGCCAAAACAAACCATTCTAAACGACACTGTAAACACAATTTGTAAACATTGGCCACATCTTTTTTTACCATGTATTTTTGTACAAAAAATACGTTAGAAGCATCACAAGATTTACTAAAAGTACTAAAAGCCCCAAAATATTTTATTTTTCTGCTAAATAATAATAAAATTTAAGTTAAAAAGGTTTTATTATTTATAGGTTATGTTATTCCTAAAGGTGTTTATTTAAAGTCGCTCCGAGTCATTTATAAATCTATAAATCGCACTTTTTCTTTCCTAGTTCATTAGACAAAGACGTACGTGTAACCGAGTGTTCAGACCGAGGTTCAGCCGTTTTCCTAAACAACTAGCACAGACAGCAACACTTCTGAGCTCCAACACTCCAATGCTATTTTCTCTCTTTCTACTACCCTTCTTGATTCAAGTACGTAGTTCGTAAACTAAAAACCTGGGGGAAAACAAACAACAAATATAAGGCTTCACGTTCCATACGCTCACAGTATACGGACATCGAATCCTTATAATATAATAAATCCATGAGCAAAGTCATTTAAACAGAATACAGGGTAAGGTTGTAAGATGATATCTCGAAAACGGTTTACAATATTTAAACATATTGTTAACATTTACTCCCTCTCTATATTTTGAGGGGTGGGTGGTAACATTTGAAATTTTAAATGGGAAGATGTACTTTTGTTTATAAAATTAGAATCTATGTAAAAATTATATATGGATACAACACTTTTTTTTAATTTGCTCGATCGGTTACGGAATTGGGGTTAATTAAATTTTCAATAAATTAGGTTCACTTACTTTAGAATAATTATTATTCGTTTCCATGGAAATGCGTTATTTTTACTTAAGTCAGTTAAGAATTTTGACGTCTTAACGATTATTTCTCAATTTATTGCTCAAATAGATATGGAAGCGAATTTTAAAGAGCTCCACCCCAGTATGCAATATAGGCCCGCAATCATTACAATGAAATACTTGAAATCAGGTGGATTAGACAAGCTGGTCCGTTCGACTGGCCTAGTAGGTCCCCGGATTTGGCATCCCCTGATTTTTACTTGTGAGATTTTATAAAGGACAAATTGATGGCGACTGCATCTACAACTTTACATGATAAGAAAGACAGAATCTGCTTTGCCTGCTTATTAGTGACACTTGAAATGTTACAGCGGGTACGAAATTCATTTAGAAAAAGAGTTAGAAAGTGTTTGGATGTTGAAGGAGGACATTTTGAACAACTTCTCAAGCATGACAGATGATAAATAAGTTGAAATTAGTTAGTAAATATTTTTTTTATTTTAAAACCTAATAAGTAAATCATACTTCTGTAACCTAAAGAGCAAATAAAAAAAATTTGGACATACAGATTCGAATTCTATAAATAGAAGGGGGTGAATGTCAAAAATATGTTTAAATATGTCCCCCCATCTCCCTATTAACTCATCAATTAAATTAAACTATTTTAAACCATTTTCGAGATTTCGCCTTGTAACACTTTAAAAAACTCACCCTGTATAATAGTCGTTAGAGCATGTAAGGATACTTGGCATTATTTAAATAATATCTTATAAATAGTTATGATGTAATGCAAAAAATATAAATAAATTTAAGTCACACACATGCAAGAGAAAAACCCCCGCACTGTTAACACCTCCTCAATTATTTTATTTTTGTTACTAGGAAACTACTATTACGATATATTATTGCCATCGATTTTATTTCATTTCTTTCCGAATTAAGAAAATATTTACTTACTGCTTTAATCAGATAAACTTGGGCAGCAACCTTGACTTTCAACAGAACATTTCGTACACAACTCCTAAAACGAAGAGAACTATTTTAACCAATTTAACCATTACTAAGTTTACACGCTTCCTATGGAACCTTCCTGTACATTTTAGGTAACTTCTTTCATTCTCAGAAGGATAAATTTATTTAAAGCAAACTTTTTGTCAAGCCTTCGTTTTTTTCCCTGGGTTCAACATCAACGATCTTAATTTTAGCCCCTCCCCCATAATGTATAATAGTATATTACATAACAAGTGTTGAAAGTGACATTTTTCACACGAGTGGTAATGTTGTCGCACGAGGGGACAGCCGAGTGCGATAATTCCACGAGTGTGCGAAAATTACTTTCAATGTACAATATTTTTCCTACGACCACAAAAATATTTACAAAAAAACTCTGAATTTCTGTCTTTTAAAACCCTCACTTTCAACACTAACATTTTCATCAAGTGTGCTGAAAATAAAACAAATGAAATTGGCATCATATATTTAAATGTCATGCTGACAAGTAATTTTCAACACACGTGTTCAAATAGTTATTTATGAAACAAGTTGCAAAATGAGCGACTTTTTTGCACTAGATGTGGAAATTCAACACATCGTGTGCAAAAAAGAAGCTATTTTGCATCGTTTTTCATACAATATTTTTTTTCTACTCATGTCAATAAAAACCTTTTTTGTATGTTCAATAGTAATTGCGGAAGATAGTCCATTGTTTTATACACATTTTCATTGTGCTTCAATCACCATGGTGATTGAACTACAAAGTTCACTTTGTGCGCGAGTATATTTTTACAAAGGTGGCGTTGACCGGTGCCGCGTCAAAATCTTTACAATTTCATTGACATTTTTTGACATCTTAAAAAGAAAAATATTACTAATCCCATTTTATTAACAGTAACATTCGTAGAAAAAGTATAGTGTAAAACTCGCATGGAATGACCATTTCCTACTCGTATGATTTGCAGCACTCGCCTGCGGCATCGTGCTGCAAACGTCATACTCGTAGGAAATGCATGTCATTCCATGCTCGTTGTACAATATACTATTGTAATTCAGTTATTATTACGAACAATTATTAAAAAAATATTTGATTTGTTTAAATTCCATTTAGACTAAAATAATGTTAAAGGCATTTTTTGTTTCTATGGAAATAGATTTGCTAACAATATAACAATTTGAACATGAGTGGTAAAACGAAATCATTTTAGCACTTGTGTTAAAAGGAAATGTCATTTTAAAACTTGTGTCAAAATGAGCCAAATTTGACAATGAAAATCAATGTCAAAAATGGTGACATTTCATAACTGAATTACAAAAAGTACTTTTCAACACGCGTGTGATATAAGGCACTTTCTCGCCAAGTTAACCGTGCTTTTTCACTCACTTTCATAGGTGGTCGTAGGAAAAAATATTATACATTCTTGGAACATAAAGACCTCAACAGTTAGTAAAGCACGTAACCCTTTGTTCAGACAAGAAAACATACGTAGTTTAGTTAAATTTGAAAACAAACTAAAGGGCGAAAATCGTAAGTTTTATTGTTTACTTTGAACAGATCGATAACACAGTTATGTTGGAGTTTTAGAAACTTTGGCGTAGTGGCAGTGTTTATACAGCTTTTTCTATGAACAGAGTTAATACAGTTTTATTTTGAATACAGATTTATTAATTCATTCATCCCATAATATGAATAATATTTCTAATATTCATTAAGATTTGTTGTAGTGAAGTATAGTGCTTATTGCTACTTTTGTTGTAGGTGAATAAATTTGGTAAAATAATTTTGATATTAAACGAAAACCCAAAAATATATACTTTATAAATTTTTTAAAGTCTATTTTACACCGCTAAAACAGCATCATACGCAAACGGTAACACCATGTAAAAAATGTAGCACGTGTAGTTAAGCATATGTACCTGCAATAAAAATAAAAGTTAATTTTATGCAAGGGCAATAAATCATGTATGAAAATTTTGCGTATCCCTTTATAATTTTCAATCTGCAACGTAATCGAATGAATGGTTGTCGTTACGATAAAAGACCGCGATTTTGTTTTTATTTTACTTTTAATTGCATATTGTCCTGAGCGCGATATCATGAATAATACGTCAGGTACCTTTCGAACACTCTAACAATGCTAAAGGAGCTTTTTGTGCTTGGGATCAACTGATCAACATACTTTAAGACGACGCTCAAGAAATTAATGTTATTACTGCCCTTTTTCACAATATGTAGTAAACATAAAGATTAAGATAACCAACTTTTGATTTAACCAGAAGTTTATGATGGCTGTTTATTAACGTAAAGTAAGACCTAAGCAAGGTTTTATGCTGCACGGTGAGTAGTTAGTTGCACATGGAACCACGTTTTTAAACAAATACCGTTACGCACTATCAAGGAAAAGGCAAGGTTCCAGTTTCGTGAGAGGAAGTTTTTACAACAATTTAATTTGTTAAGTCATCAATACGTTTTGTGTTTTGTTGTGATTTTAAATTGTAACAATTAGCGATTTTAGATTAAAAAGAAGTCTATCAAGCAGGCGCGGCCCGTGACATTTTAAAGTTGTATATCTCTGTGGCTACTTATGGGACCCATGCCATTTTCAGGTTTTTTTAATAGTGAGCCTACTAGGAATGTTTTGGTAAAGAAAAAAAATTGTAATTTGCGAAAAAAGTTGAATTTTTGACCTGAAAAAAAAAATTAACACGCCTAGGTATTTTATTTATTATTTTTTCTAAACAAATTTTACAACATTTTGTCGACAATTCTTAAATTTTACGAGAAAAAAATGTGTTAGTAGAACGTTATAGTCATTTGATTTTTTTAAACCTAAAACATAATTTAAAAAAAAATACAAACACATTTTTTTCTCTTAAAATTTAAGAATTGACGAATTGATGTAAAATTTGTTTAGAAAAAATAATAAATAAAATACCTAAGCGTGTTAATTTTTTCCCAGGTGGGTCAATCCAAAAATTCAACTTTTCTTCGCAAATTACAAAATATTTTTTTCTTTACCAATAGATTCCCAGTAGGCTCACTATTAAAAAACCTGAACTTGACATGTGTCCCATAAGTAGCAAGAGAGATATACAACTTTAAAATTTCACGGGCCGCACCTGATATGAAGTAGTCTTACTAGAAACAGAAGATAATGAAAAATCTATGGATAAGTAAAGCCATTCCATGTCCTAATATTAGTGCGTTGTATTTAAGTACTTAAAAAATTGTTTGTGCTTTTATAAATAATATATATTATACAATTTATTGCTAATGTTATGCGCAAGATGTAGCAATTATTAAGATTATTTTTGTGTCTAAGTAATAATACTAATAATACTTTTTAAAAATACATCCACCTTTTTAGTTGCTACAACTAGTGCAAATTTCTGCACGAAAGAAAACAAAACCCATTTTGTGTTAAATGTTCTTTCCAAAAATTGCAGATATTAGGAAATTATATTTATTAGATTTACTCTCTCACTTTTATAAATACTCTAATAAAGCTTATTTTTTCACGACCTACCGTATCCATTTACTTTTGAGAATGATGACAGAAACCCATTTTACAACGAAGAGATCAATTATGTCTCTCTCACATGTTCTTTCTCTCTCATTTTTTCTCTCTGGTCTTCCTTCTCTCTCATACTCGTAAAATTTTTACAGCTGGTAGAAAGTTAGGATATGTGAAAGATTAATATGACATACTATTTGAAGCCTGTCCCATGATATAAGTTTTTTGCAGTGGAAAAATATACTTAAAAAGTTTATATAAAGTATTAGCAACTTAAATTCCTGTGTTCTATGAATCTGGGACTGACTAACAACTATTGACATATTACGCAAGGTATATATTTGTTCTCCTTTACATTACTTGGACCGGGCGTTATGGGAATGAGTAACAGAAACACCGACCCGATATAAAGTTGAGAATAGTGGGCACTACAGAAGATTTCTTTAATTATTGAGAAAGTAGTGAAAATTGCGCCCTAGAAGCGTTTGGTTTCAGTTTAAAACAGAAGTCACAGTGCCATTACAAAGTGTGCCTATCCTTCTGGAACTAAGACTCAACATTTACAGTTAAAAATTGTGAAACTACTTGGTATATTCGATTAAACAATTTTTATCGCGTCTTTAACTTACACAAACATCACTGTTCGCAGGTAGGCTATATTATAGAGCCATTTTCATTATATATCGGAGAATAGGGAATATTTTTTAACCTTATTATAAATTGTTTATCCTAATAAAAATATTTATTCATTTTTGAAATTTTTTCTTTATTTATGTAAATACTTTTCCTCCGATCCTTTTATTGCAAATTGTTGGTTAGAGGTAGTATTGTTATTTGGGTAGGAAACAATTTTAAATGCTATAAAATAATAAGGTTAATAAAAATGAGATTTTTGCAAATGCTGTTTGTGTTCAGTAAAAACAAAGGTATTTTGCTATAAAATCATAAAACTTACAATACGTAAGTATTTTGTCAGGTTAGAAATTTATTTTTTATGACAACTCCGATTAAACTTTCACTATAGGCAACCAGAAAAACTTGCGAACAAACAAAGCCGCCTATGATGAAATGTTTGATTATTCTTTTTTATTGGCAACAACATCGTTTTTATTTGTCTTTTACTAATGCCCCGTTTGCTAACAAGGATAGAAAGAAACCGGATTCCGCCGGGATTTTATCAATAAAAAGAGAATTTTGCGATGACTAATCTTTCGAAGTATATAACCAGCAACACTTCCACAAGCAAAGAATGTACGATAAAAATTTGAACAAATCCTTTTTTTATTTGTCTTTGTCTAATGCACTTTCGCCAACACGAATAGAAGGAAATCTGATTCCTCCGTGATTATCAGGAAAAAAAAGATGGATACTGTAATCACTAAAATATGTTCAGGTGTAAACGGTCCATGGAACTGACCAATAGGGTTAATTCTTGTTCAATTGTTTTCTCTGTCATCATTCTCAAAGCTAAATGGACATGGTATAGAAATCCATTTCTCTGATGTCAAAATCATGACAGAAAAAAAAATTTGAAAAAATTCCCTAGGAAGTTTTCATTATAAATCAAATAAAAATTGAAGAATTTAAGAAATTTAACATGTTTACTTATTACAGACTGGAATCATACATTTATATCATTTCTTTACATTATGATTAAGCGCTATTTTATAATTATTGTGAAAATTAACGTCAGATAATAATAATATTAAACACAAGGATTTTTTTCGGAAAGTAAATTTATACTGGTTGTCGACGTACTTATACCCTGCAGTATTTGATTAGAAATGGCTTTCTTATTCTACACTAAATTTTCAACATAACTTTATGCGACTGCTGTAGATTTCCATCCCCGATGTCGCTTATTGATGAATGTGTCGGCACCAGCGCCAACGTCTGCCAAGAAACTGCCGAATACCTTCGCATGTAGTGTCCAGTATATTGCTCAGGATTCGGTAATTTTAAATAGTTTGCAATATTGCATTTGGTATATTTTTAATCGTATTTTTACCTACCGGCTGAACGCTACATTTTCTGGATATGTAATATATAAAAAAGCGTCAGTGATTAGTTTGCGGTGGCCGTAGCGCTTCATATTTCCGGCAAATTCATATTTCTCTCAGTAGATGACTACAAGGGTCCTGGGTGTCCTATTCTTGGTATCTGGAAGTTTAACAATTAAAGAAGACAATATTCAATATTATTAATACTAAAGTTGTTTAGTTCGTCAGCACGGCAGGCTCCGGCTACCGTAATATAAATTTAATTTTACCGTTCTCATCAGATAAGGATCATCGTCAGCTTGGGACAGATAATCGTATTTACTTGCTTTCTGATAAAAATTTTAGATTTTTGAACATTAAAACTTTTTAGCTTTTTCACTAAATTATACCATCGTCGCATTTGCAGTAAAATTTATTACATCTAAGCACCACTTTTTAAAAGTTTGGTAATTATGTACTATACCCATTTCTGCTATTTTTGCGTTTTTTGAAAAAATTCTTTTATGGTCACATTCTACTGTATTTCCTGGTTGCCAATATACGTGCGCACATAAAAAATTATGTTGTTTTTTTATTAATTTAAAATTTTTTTTAACTTTTAGGTTAGCTTTTTCAATGAAACCCGTGGTACACATACTCGAAATTTCTGATGGAAAGACGCGCTGTTGCCAAATTTACAAATCGTTTTTCCCACAAATACTACTAGCTTTACATAAAGTTAGCGGGAAAATGCGAAAATGAACCAAATTTAACCAAAAGGGCAAAAAGATGACCTCAAACAACACCCTGGCGCACCGATCCCTCTTCGCCTGCGAGGAAAGAGACTGGTCAGGGCCCCTAACCAGGTGCTAACCCTGTTCCGACCTTAGGGTGCCCTCCGATCCCCGTTATCCCACAGTTGCGTTAGATAGAAAATATTAGATCTGTCACCTAACTGACCGACTTAGAAAAGTTTTTATGCGAACGGTGGATCGGAAGGCACCCTAAGGTCGGAACAGGGTTAGCACCTGGTTAGGGGCCCTGGCCAGTCTCTTTCCTTGCAGGCGAAGAGGGATCGGTGCGCCAGGGTGTTGCATGGGGTCATTTTCGGCTGTGTTCTAGAAGCGGTACAAAGTTCGCCAAGATTAATTTCATGTGGTATAAAAAATAGGTAAACGTGGCAACACAATGACATGATGTTCCAATGTTGAGAGGTGGGAAAATAATGGCAGCTAATAGCGACTTAAAATGGAATTTTGTATAGAAAAAAAGCAATTTTCTTAGCTATTAACCGTTTTTCTTCGATTTTACACTTCATTACGTTGGGAAAAGTGTTGTTAAGCCTTCTACGATGTTGTGTTTTTGTTTTTACCAGCCCAGCACCCCCATTCGCTCCCAGGTCCCGTAAGTTTTTTTAATTAAAAATTGTTAAAAAACAACATAATTTTTTATGTGCGCACGTATATTGGCAATCAAGAAAGACAGTAGAATGTGACCATAAAAGATTTTTTTCAAAAAACGCAAAAATAGCAGAAATGGGTATACTACATAATTACCAAATTTAATTTTACCGTTCTCATCAGATAAAGATCATCGTCAGCTTGGGACAGATAAGTATTTACTTGCTTTTTGATAAAAAATTTAGATTTTTTTGCAGTATTACCATCGGAATTTCGTTTCAGAAAGGATACTAATTTTCTATATTTAGTTATGTCAACATTGTCGTAAAGTACCATACAAGATTTAACCATCGAATACTAAGTCCATAAGGTGAACATTAAAACTTCTTAGCTTTTTCACTAAATTATACCATCGTCCCATTTGCAGTAATGTTTACTACGTCTAAGCACCACTTTTTAAAAGTCTAGTATGCTGCTGCGTATAACTTCCTTGACTTTTCTGCTAGTAAATTGACTGCCACAGCATTAGCTGCTTCAGTAATTTTTTCAGGTTCTGCCACATAAAAAACTTTAAAATCCATATTTTACCACAAACGAAACTGTTTATTTAAATTTTGACAGTTGTCAAGGACTTTTTTCAACTGATCAAACTCTTCTAATAATTTTAAAATCAATAATTATATTAATGAAATTAGGTTTTTCGTTTTTAAACTTCCATGGGTCGTGAAAAAAATAAGATATAATACACCTCGGGAGAGAATGCTACTTCTCTTCCTTGATGTATATAATGTACGTAGGAGAAGTAAAAAATGTCCATGTAAGCGTTAAACACTGGACCATAAAAACAAATAAAAAGTCCATTCAGGGTGTCCGAAATCGAATGGGACATATAACAATAGCTTCCTTTGGTCAAAATAGAACGATTTAGACCAACTAGCCTTAGTACCAGCTTGCTTTCTTAAAAGTTCTACGCCTAAAAACTTGTGTTTCTATTTTACATTTTTATGTTCTATTGCTCATAGTTTAAGCTTTTTTATTTAAACTTGGCGCACAGGGGTTTTTGGGGTAGCAATATAAGACAAAGTTATTATTTTTTGAGTAAAACATATTGGCCCCTGACAACGCTCTACATATACTTTTGTTTTTGCTGGTATTTTGCTGTGGGCCAAATTTTTAAAAAGTTGTTTATTTTCTTGAAAGGGCATTCAATTTGCTTTAAAAAAGGTATTCCTGTTTACTAGCGCTAAAGTACGACGTTCAAAAGAAAAACACGTCAGTCCGACGGAATGTTTCTATTTTACTTTAAGTGCTTCTTAAATTTTAGTAACATACCGTATCATAGTCAAATAGGTTGACAACTAAAAAACCAAATTTCTATACGGTATCCATTTGGTTTTGAGAATGATGACAGAAAAAACAATTGAACAAGAATTAACCCTATTGGTCAGTTCCATGGACCGTTTACACCTGAACATATTTTAGTGATCACAATATTCACCTTTTCTTTCCTGATAATCACGGAGGAATCAGATTTCTTTCTATCCGTGTTGGCGAAAGTGCATTAGACAAAGACAAATAAAAAAGGATTTGTTCAAATTTTTATCCTACATTCTTTGCTTGTGGAAGTATTGCTGGTTATATACTTCGAAAGGTTACTCATCGCAAAATTATTTTTTTCCTGATAAAATCCCAGAGGAATCCGGTTTCTTTCTGTAATTGTTAGCAAAAGGGGCATTAGTAAAAGACAAATAAAAACGATGTTGTTGCCAATAAAAAAGAATAACCAAACAACTTTTCACCACAGGCGGCTTTGTTTGTGCGCAAATATTTCTGGTTGCCTATACTTAGTGAAAGTTTAATCGGAGTTGTCATAAAAAATAAATTTCTAACCTGACAAAATAATTTTACCTAAGTTTTATGAATTTATAGCAAAAGACCTTTGTTTTTACTGAACACAAACAGCATTTGCAAAAATCTCGTTTTTATTAAACAATAACATTGTCAGCATAGCCACATTAACCTTATTATTTTATAGCATTTAAAATTATTTCCTACCCAAATAACAATACTACCTCTAACCAAGAATTTGCACTAAAAGGATCGGAGGAAAAGTATTTAAATAAATAAAGGAAAAATTTCAAAAATGAGTAAATATTTTTATTAGGATAAATAGTTTATAATAAGGTTAAAAAATATTCCCTATTCTCCGATATATAATGAAAATGGATCTAGCCTATCTGCGAACAGTGATGTTTGTGTAAGTTAACGACGCGATAAAAATTGTTTAATCGAATCATAATTTTTAACTGTAAATGTTGAGTCTTAGTTCCAGAAGGATAGATACACTTTGTAATGGCACTGTGACTTCTGCTTTAAACTGAAACCAAACGATTCTAGGGCGCAATTTTCACTACATTCTCAATAACTAACGAAATCTTCTGTAATGCCCACTATTCTCAACTTTATATCGGGTCGCTGTTCCTGTTACTCATTCCTATAACGCCCGGTCCAAGTAATGTAAAGGAGAACAAATATGTACCTTGCGTAATATTTCAATAGTTGTTAGTCAGTCCCAGATTCATTGAACACAGGAATTTAACCTGCTAATACTTTATATAAACTTTTTAAGTATATTTTTACACTGCTAAAACAATTTATATCATGGGACAGGCTTCAAATATCATATTATTAATCTTTCACATAACCTAACTTTCTACCAGCTGTGAAAATTTTACGAGTATGAGAGAGAAAGAAGACGAGAGAGAAAAAAATCAGAGAGAAAGAACATGAGAGAGAGACATAATTGATCTCTTCCTTGTAAAATGGGTTTCTCTCATCATTCTCAAAAGTAAATGTATACGGTATAGTTTTACAATATTATTATTATTATTATAATAAATTATAATTTTAATATCATACACATAAATTAGACAAAAAAAGCCAAATAATTAGCTAGCTTATTACATGTTATTCCTTACTTGAAATTTAACTTATAAAATAAAATACTTTAGAGGCAATAAAGAAATATATGTATATTTTAAAGCAAGTAAAATGACCTTTCAGAAAAATAGGTAATTTTTTTAAAACAAATTGGCACAAAAACTACCGTGAAAAAAGTATGTGTTAGCGCCCATGGTTTAAACAAAAATATTGTGATAATTTTATCCTGCCAGAATGCATATGTCAAGTTTTATTTAAAAATACTACAAATGAGCAATTTAACATCAAATACGTAAAATAAAATTTAAAGCCCAGAACTTTTTAAGAAAGAAAAATTTTAATAAAACAAGTTGATCTAAATCTTTCTTTTCGACCCAACCACAATATGTCCCCTTCGTTTTCGAACATCTCGTATATTGTAATCTTCAAAAATATGTATTTAAAATTTCTTTTTGGCAAGTTAGCTCTCCACCATTGTGTTGGATGTTCAAAAATTGTCCCATTGTTCTACAACATTTTAAGATATTGACAACCCAATATGAATCTCTTAAAAAATGACACAGTAATTAAGTTTTTAAAAGAAAATTTTAAGTCTGATTTTACATATAAATATTTATATCAAAATGGTTAATTTTAAGCTTTTTTGTAAAGCAATAATTATGTATGTATAAGTGTTAAAAGTGTCATATTATTCTGTGAGAAGGGAAGTTGTGTTGAATAAAAATTACAAAGAAATGATAAAAAATTAAACCCCTAGAGTACCCTTAAAAAAGAATTCCAAAAATCTCTTCTCTCATGAATTTGCAACTTTGCAACTTACTTTGCAACTTACTTAGCAACCTTTCTTCTCTTGTTGATAGTTACAGAAAGGCTTTCAAAAAAGTGACACAACGTCAGTCTGCACCCGAAATTTTTGTTATGATGAAAAGAAAATGAAAAAAATACGCCAATTTCAGAAATCGATGAAGCAGCAAATAGGGCAACGTTCGATTTACTACCAAAAAAATCAAGGGAAAAATATAAAATTTTATAGAAAGAGAAGAAGGGAAGAAAATAATAATGCACTTTTAGCACCAGCTTTAAAAGTAATTCACTGACACTAATGTTAAAGGATCCCACAGACCAACGCAAATTCGCTGTCGCTGCGGCTGCGATTTTTTTATCATTGGCGCTGACAATGATAAAAAAGAATAATGCCTGTGCGGCAGCGAATTCACAATGGTCTGTGGGATCCTTAAGAGTAAATAGTTTTTAAAACCGGCGCGGTGACCAAAAATAATTCTTTTGACACTCGAATGTTAAAAAGTCTAATTTTAGTAGGATTTGTAGAAAAAATCTTATTAAATAGTTATATAAATGATATTTTGGGTTTGCTGAAAGTAGGATGCAAATATAACGATAAGTACATACAAGAAGGTTTAATGATTTTCTTCCCTGTCTAAAAACGTTTGAAAATCTTAAAAATCTGAATACCGTCGTTTAATAACCACTTACATAAACTGATAAATACTAGTTGCTGAAAATCAATTTATTATTATTTATAATAAATAAAATATTATTTATAGAAGCTCATGTATCGTTGTGTTCGTAAACTAATATTTATTTCATCTGACGATGCCTAATGATGTTATGCACTAGCGTATCAAAACTATCTTAACAATGACACCTCCTTCATAACAGTGATCTCCATTTAATTCATCATATATGCTTGACTGGTCACTCTCAAATCCACAGTGATAAGCGCGTGCCCCAATGGTAGGGATTTCTGGGTATTATGCCCACGACTTCCACGGCTTAAGTCACTTAGTCGACGGCAAGTCTTTTGACTTTCAGCATCACCTTCTCTGACGGTCGTTCGAATCTTAATCTTACGCCGAATATATCGCGAGTACCAGGTATATTAGACGGTTTAGTCGTTTCCGAGAAAACTAGTACCTTCGGTAATTTAAAATCATCGTAGCGGGTTTTTTGCTAAGTTTACGTCAAGATCCACAATCTGAGGAAAAAACTGAGTCGCCAGGAAAAAGTGAAAAAAAAAATTAGCCAGTGTTTTCAGTGTGACTTTAAAAATATAAGACGACGACCTCTCGTCTGTGTCTAAATGATGTTATAGCAAACTGTAAAACTGATCATAGTCCTTGCAAATCTTATATAACAGTTTGTTATTCATGTAAAACTGATTGCGCCCTTGCTTGGGCTTCTGCACGGGACTTAAATTGCTTCCGAAAAATAGACATCAACTGCCGATAAAGCAAGAAACCTGTTTAAGGGACATTTTAGATGTGTGTCTAGAAAATGATAGATTATTAAAATAAAATAAATTTTAAATATATCGGGTACATGTTAAATTAAAATTGTGAGATAAACGGTGCAATAAGGGACAAATAATATACAGTGTAAAACAATTTATATTAAAGTGAAAAATTTAGGTAGATTAGTTCCGTTTCCATTTTCCAAAATCAAAAATGGATTCACTCCTCAACTACACCGACCTCCAAGAGCGTCTGTCCTCCCAAATTAATTACACTGATAGTAATAACAATGATGATTTCGATAGCCCGAATTCCTTAAAAGAAGATAAATATTCTTTAAGGCCTAGATCGATGCGGAGAATTACGGAAAAACAAAAAGTGCCACATGATCCGCTAGAAGCCGGCTCTAGACAAACTACGAAAGGATCAAGTAAAGGAAAACCAAAATCTGCACCCTTGAGCAAATACCGAAGAAAAACGGCTAATGCTCGAGAACGAAATCGCATGAGAGAAATTAATCAAGCATTTGAGACTTTACGGAGGGTGGTTCCACATATGCAAACACTGTCTACAGGCTCAAATGAGAAATTAACAAAAATCACAACCTTAAGGCTAGCAATGAAGTACATTAATGCCCTCAGTGCAGCTCTAAACAACCCCATTGAAAACGAAATTGACTATTCCGATTTAGACTGTTTGCTTCTGGAGTCAGACGGTGAGTCCTTAATATCTCTCTCCGATCATTCTGGGTCTTTGCTGGCTTCTCCGGATTTTCCAGAGCCTTCACTATCTCCAGTCGACTTTGGTGATCCGTCGCTTCCAGCCTTACTTCACACCGATTTTACTGAGCACGCGTTAGAATCAACTGACTTAAGTGAGTTCTTGCTGACGTAACGTTTAATTTTTATGTAGATTATGTAATTTTGATCAGTATTTTTATTATTAAGAGATATAGGGTATGGTTTTCTTAAAGTTATACAGTTTATTACATACGCTGTTCATCCAACGAATTTAACTCGTGTATTATTTAAAGAGATTAGCTGCATTTTTGATTTATTTACATATCGGAAGCTGTATTTAAATATTACGTTATTGCAGGGCGTAGAATTTTGCTCATATATGCTGATAGGTTAAATAATACCATTTTAAAGCGAGAATTTTTTACTCACATACAAATTTTCGAAAGTTTTTCAACAAAAACAAAATTCAAAAAAATAACTATTTAAAATAAAGAACACACTATAGCAAGAACTATTTGTGTTTATCTAAAAAAGGAAATTATGTGAGAAACGCTGTATTTTGTTTATTTCTATTGACAACTCAGTTATTTGCTACAAAAACTAGTGACATTTCAGTAGAGACATATAAAAAAAATATATAATTCTTTAAAGAAATAAAATTTTTACTGTGTATTTTTTCTTGACAAACACAGGGAAATTTACTCGACTAGTTACGAATTTTTGCGGAATGCAGTTTAATGAATTATATTTGTCTTTCTGTTTCTACAGTCGTTGGTTTTTATGGCAAATAACGGAACAACCACAACCGAGTATTAGTAGTGGGTGCTGAATACTGTTGTTGATATGGTGTACCAAGTTCTTATATGAGTTTATCTTTTCTACTGAAAGGTATCACAGTGGATCAGATAAGTTAAACCATTTAGAAGTTAATTAAAAACTCTGGCTTGAACCGTGTTTATAAAGCAATTACTTACATACCTTATAATCTATGTATGTATACGAAATATTGCAAGGATTCATTATTTTACATTTTTTGTCTAAATTAGTATATAAGTTTTAAGAAAGAGCCAAACAAATATTTTATTGAAAAAAACACACCATAGCATAAGTATGAATCAAGAGTTGGCAAACGTTTTAAAAAGAGGTAAATATAAGTAATGAAATGATTTAGAGTTTTTTGCCTTTAAAAGAGCGTAATTTTTAGTAAATTTAAGATCCCATCAAAAAAGGAAACTATTAGCAGGGAAGCATTTCATTCGTCCGCCCAGAGCATATCTCAAAAAAGTTCTTGAATAGAAATACTTAAAAATAAAACATACAGATCCACACAAAAAATGTAAATCTGAAGAACTACTATTTTTATTATTTTCACCTTCTGTTTTCTATATAAAAAGCAGATATGTCGCAAACAAGCTTAGTGCTTAGTACAACCTATAAATTCAATTTTTTCATTAGCAACTTCTTGTCTATACAGTCATAACCCTTAGATGAATCTTAGCAAATACCAGGAGCCAGTATTATTTCAAAATTTCTTTGAAAAACTGCAAACTGCCATTTTTTATGTATCCATGCCACCTTCCATATATTTTCAAACTTGCTTACTAAAAATCTTTTTTCTAACCCAACTTTGTATCAACTAGAATTCGTTTAAATGCAATAGTAGGTAACTAGTAGTCTACAACCCGCAAGGTAATGTTTTACATCAATAATAAACTGTTGCTACAAATAAATATTTCTTCGGAGGAATGCAAGTATTTAAATATCGCATCAGAATCAGTAAATGAAGAATCACCTGATTGAAATTCCGTGCAAATATTGTTGCCTACAGCACATGTTATTGGGTTACAATTTGAAAATTGTTTTTGCATATTTTTTTTTTAAACCAAAATGTCATATGTCTATTTAACCGTGTCCAGGTGTTATGGTACAAAAGGAGCTAAACATTTTTGACTTATCTTAAATACGAAGCAATGTTAATGTTAATAATAATGTTAAACGTCGTGTTGCGAAATATTTAATTTTATGTTGTTCCAAAAGATATGACTTTTTATAAAATAAGCCAGTATTGTTAAATTGTATATTATGTTTTTCGCTTTTGGGGTTGCAAAGAAAACTCCCATGTTGATTCCTTTAGGAATAGTTATACTTTTTTGAAGGATAACATAAATCTCGTTCGTATTTTATGAATCAGTTATAGTACAAGATATATCGACAGGCACACAGAGCTTTTTTGCAATTTATAGAGACTTTTTTTTTGTTCTTCTCTAAAAGTATTTTCTTCTTATTTTGTCCTCTGAGCAGTAGTTTGGATTTTGATTTGAATTAACATAAGTTTCATGATAGGTGTATGACTCTTTTGTGTTTTATCTGGGTACACAGGGCTTTATCCCAACTAATAGTAGTATATCATTCACGAGCGGTAATGACAGCAATTATATATCGCTACCTCAATACTACTTATATTATAATTGCCCTTTTTTTGGATAACTTCATTAACCATTATGATTTCGTATAATATTTGCATGCAACAAGTAGAGAAGTCAGGAGATGCGTCATTTTCTAAATATTATAAGTGTCAAATATAGATATCTTTCAAACCATACATCAAATAATTGCAACAATAAGATAACTCAAGTTTCCTAGTTGTTGTATTTTATTTATGTTTTTTGTATTTATTTCGGTTGGATTATTTTGGCTTCGCTCTAAAGAAGTTGATTTGTTTGAAAATTAAGAATAAACTAGTTTTTTGTTTTTTTTTCTAGGCTTACTAAATAAATGTGGATAACACTACATCTTTTTATATTGGTTTATTGAAACTAGTATTTTTTTGTTTCGTATACTGTAACTTCAAATTAAATTTCACATGTGTAAAAAATCACATTAGTAAGGTAATATATGAAGAAAAAATATTAAATGCATATTACATCTCACTTTTATTTAAGTGAATCTTCGACCAATCACATTATCTCCAGACTACGAATTTAGAGATATTTAGTTGTAGTATTGAGGTAGCGATATATAGTTTATTAGTTATCACCGCGAGTAGGATACTATACTATACTTTTCATTTACCTTATTAAAGTCTCTAAATTAAATTACTAAATTTTTTATAAATTATGTACATAAGTACCCACTTTTTAAATTTAAGAATCTTTGACTTGATAAAATTTAGATTAACCGCATACTTTTGACAAAATAATTTGACTTGCTTAAATAATCTTGCCTTGGTGTTTTAGAAACTTTGTTCAAGTTATTTCCTGATTGGTTCAAAGAACAGTGAATAATAAAAATGCTTTATTGTGGTTTGTCACACACCGTAAATAATGAATCATTATTCACTACCTGTAAAATAATAACATATTATTTTTCAAAAATGCACAAAAATCATAGTTTTATTAAATAGTGGTAGAAAAAATACTTTTTTCTTATGATCCGATTTCCTCTTATTTTCTTATCTAAGCAGTGCTTGAGGCTGGTCAACGTGTTTCTTTTGGCACTTTTTAAAAGAACATATTATTTATAAAATCGTCTGTTTCTGGCTATCGCATTTTGAAAATAGGTTAGGAAGATTTAGAATTAGAATTCTCCTTGCATTTTTTCTTGAAAACAGAAATAATTTATATTTCCTTCTTGAATTTTTTCCAATTTTGGATAAAATAATCTTTTAAATACTAAAGTAGTTGATGCACTGTAGTGTTGATATGTTAGTTTGGAGTTGGCTGTAAACCAAATAATTGATGGTTTCAAAATAACTTCCACAACTAGTGCGAAATTTACAACTAGTTATGAAATGTAAGATGTTTATCAACTTCAACCAAATTTGAATAAAATGAGATGTGTAGGGTCCTGCTAAAATGTAATCTCTTCTTTACCCATCCTGGGAATAAGCCTGCCTGATGAAGAGTAAAAGCCCAGAAATCGCGGTAGCAGAAGAACACCCGGACCAGAATTAAAAATAGTATCTTTTTATCGAGTTATTGGTAGTCTTGTATTTCAGAGGCAATATTAGGTCAAAATTAGAAAAATATTTCGTAGAGCCACAACGTTTTTTACAATCCATTTTTGGAAGCTTGGAAAATGTTAATATACATATATATATTTCAGTTGGGAACATCAAATAATTAAATAGTTTTCTAATCTGATACATATACTTTGAAAACTGTGGGTGGGTAAAACATGTATTTGCCCACTCCCTCTGTTATAACATTCCTCTCTTAAGTTAAGAACTGGACACAAAAAAGCAAAATTCGATAGCTTTGGGATATTACTCTAAAATCCAATTTAGCTTAAAGCACAAAGTCCATAATTTTGACAAAATATCTGCAGCTGATGTTTTGTAATAAAATCGTTCCAAAGTTAAAAAAAAATCAGAAATTTTTAAACCTGAAAAAACTTTTAACGTTCTGTTTTTGTCAGAAAAGGTAAACTTTAATAAAACCAAGAAATTAAGCGTATGTTATGAAAGTAAAATACCCTATATCTCGAAAACCACAATCTGCTTAATTTAGTTTCATTAGAGTTTAATGATACTTTTTATTTAAAATTCCTGGGCATTTATTTTTATGTGCAAATGGTAACTGTATTACTTCATGGTATGAACATGTTTTTAGTTTTTAAACGTATAATTATTTTTAATTAATATGCCAGGCGTATATAAAATCAAAACTGGACGGTCACGTTTAACTAGAGAAAGAGGTAATTCTTTGTTGTAGATAAATTTGAAACTTTAAGACAACTATATAAGCACAAATCGATGTTATTAAGGGTCAAGTATTTTTGGTTTTACACTGATATTTCTCCAACATGTTTTCACTATAGCTAATAAGATGGGGTAAAAAGGTATTGCAACTTTAAAGAGCAGACCGACATACATTAAGGGAAAATCATTTTTGGATTTCGGTCGATATATCCATTTGCTAAGTGCATTTAGAAAAATACGTGATTACGTCAAGATCGCTTTTATTTTGTCTTTTTATAGTAGCAAAAGGGTACAGCTGGATATCCAGAAATGCTTTTTAAAATGGTAGCAAATTTTTATATAGTCTTATGGTTTTTACTGAAAAAATGTTGAAAAACTTAAAAAAAAACTATGTTGCTGCATCACGTCAATTGGAGGAAAAGCGGTTAGTTTAAAGCATCAGCGTAATTTGTTCAATTTTTAGGAAATTTTAACTTAGCGACATTGCAATAACGGTCATTTATATAAATATTCTTTATAAATTCAGTCATAAATTCATTATAAATATGAAAAATAAGAAAACATTGCACTATAGGTATTAATGAAAATTGGTATATATCTTTTATCTTTTAATTCCAGATTCCAGGTGTTCATTTTTCTTATTTTTGCAATTTTCTTATGCCTTTTTTATATTGCCCTATTCAGTTAAGATGGCGTCACAAAATTACAGCATGCAGTGTTTTTCCTTTCATTTTTTATATTTCCAAACCTAAACATGACATATTAAGAAAGAAAAACAAAAATGATTTGGTAGGTAGCTCCAATTCGTTTGTAGCATAGCAGACTACACGTATTCCTCTTATTACAACTAAAAATTATGGCCTATTTAGTTTTGTCTGTAATGTAACATTATAAAATTGAAATATACAGGGTGTTATGCATTATTGTACTGCAGAAAGCATACAATTGTTACTTATATGTATTTTTGCACAATACTGTGGCAAAAAGACAATTTTCGCTAATTGTTGCCAAGAAAGTCTATCATCCTTATTAATGACATATTAGCTCTGTTCGTAGAGGAATCACAAATTAATCAGCGCCAATCAAGATGGAGTTTTTGGTAACGCGACAGTTTCTTCACTGGATTTCAGTAATTTCATTGGCTCCGCCTGGTTTGTGATGCTTCTGCTAACAAAGCTAACAGTTTATAGTAAGTGTATTTAAACAGAAATTCTTACATATTACAATATTTTTTTCCGATTTCAATACTTTTATTTCAGCTGTCCTGTAAAACTAGAGTAATTTTGCGAATGTTTTTTTTTTGGCTGAAAATTTACATTTCATTACAATTGATATTATTGGAAAATTATTTAAATTTAATGCAAGTGTAGTACTATACTTTATCCAACACATGACAGTTATGACTGTCATTATCAATGTCATTTTAGACAAGTAAACTATCAAATAACACACTAGTGAGTTATAATCCATAACTCACTAGTGAGTTATGGATTATAGCTCACGTTCATATTTAAAGTAGTATTCTATTTATTTATTACTATTACAAACAGAATTCACATTGATATTGAAATTAAAGGAAAACGATAACGGTTTATTCGAATTTGAAGTCATTGTAAAATTCGTTGGTTCATTGGAACCAGACACTCCCATATCGGTACAGCTGCTGATAGTGCTAGAAGACGCCGACACATTAGAACCTTGTATTTTTTTTGCAATTTGTATTTTGTTATGCACCGATTCTTCTAGGTATCCTTCTGCTACCGTCGAGGACTTCCATCCTCCGTGACGCTTCAAAGTAGTCATATTAGCCCCTGCATTGGCCAAAGGAGTCGCCGAAGACCTTCTCAGACAGTGACCGGTGTAGAGCGCTGGTTCCTCCAATTTCAAAAACATTGCAATTTTTGAAGGTATCTTCGACAACGTATTTATTCCCACACACTGGCTGGTACACCTCCCATTATTGTAAAAAACAAAAAAGCGGCTAGAACTAATATTCTTTGGTCTCAAAGACATGTATTTTTTACACAAATTGATCGGGTTGACTGGAAATCCTTCTTCAAGTATGGTGAATCTTCTCGATTTCTTGGATTTAGTGTCTGGCAAAACTACGTGAAAATATTTCCCTTTGTCTTGAATATTTTCTAATTTCAAATTGACCAATTCATCGCATCTACCTACATGCACCGCTAATCCCCATTATCAAAGCCACTTTCATCAACAAGTACTCGTCGTCGGGAGCTTCGTTCAAAAACTTCTCTATTTCAGGTCGTTCTAATATCTTTGACTTCTTTGGTTTGTATCCCTGTGATTTGCTTTTCAAAAAGCTCGTTAGTTTGCCATATTTTGAAATGTCTTTTTTTTGTAAAGGTGAATAGTCGAGCGAAGCACCGAGTATTTGGTCCATAGCGACGATGGGGCTAATTTTTTTGCAAATGTAAAAAATAAGCCAATAGAACATTTTCATCGATACCTTTTATCTTCCGTGAATTCATCCAAGACTCAAACATTTTGAACTCCTTGTCGTAAGCATCTCGGGACTTTTCTGGCAAAATCTGCATCGCTGCTTCTTCCGCTTCCGTAAGGATATCCTCAGGAACGTAATTTTCATCGGTTTCCTCCATTTTCTATAAAAAAGCTTCCCTTTTCTGCAGAAAAAACTGACAAGTGTCAAAATTTATTTAAACATTTGCTATCAATGTATCATGCCCGTGGCAACCAAACAATCAACCAACTTTGACCAAAATGTAAAAAAATCACTGTCAAGTCATTCTGACATTTATAGGATACTGAGATGCAAGTAGCTTTGATTTGATCACGAAACTTATTAATTATTATCTCATAAAAAAAACGATTTCTTCCACTTGCCACGTGTTGGATCAAACATTGTATGCCACTCGTGTGTTATGTTTTCTAAGTCACTTGAGAACTTATACCACTCGGCCTGACGGCCTCGTGGTGTAAATCTTTCTCGCGTGACTTATTTTCAACATAACACACTAGTACCATAAATAACTATTATCTATGACATTATATGTATATTATAATGAAAATATAAATATCCAACATCTTGTATATTTTATGCTGTTGTTAACGAATGTATACTTTGTGATATTACGTATTTTAAGATATCTAAGCATGCTTATATTACTTTTATTAGTAGTAAGTGCAATATTATGATGGGTTAAAAATACTCGTGGTGAAATTGAAAATTTACTTTATGTTTTTCGCCTTACCGTTGTAGGACTAGTGTTAACTTTGAAGCATGAAATTTTTAAGTATAGTAACAAATGTAATAAAAACGTTATTAGTTATGCTGTTATACGCTGGGTCGGACAGACCTCTTCTTTTCGTATTTGAAAAGCTGCAATATTAATTATAAATTAAAAATTTTTCAGCAAAAAAATAGTTTTTGTGTATTAAGGCACATGGTAAGAAATTTTCTATTTTTTATAGTTTTTATTTTGGTTGTTATTTCCTACAACTTTCGAAAAAGGTATTACGTTTTTTTTTTGAAGTTTAAATTCGAAATCAAGGAATTTTTGCTCACAATAGCTGGAAATAGCCATTAATAATAGATTTATTAGGTGTGATAGAAAGAAAAATTTCCTTCCTAGGGCTAAAATTACATAGAAGTTACTAACTATTAAAAATGGTGCAAAAACAAATAGAAGAATACCATAAACGCTTATAATATAAACACTGTAAATTGTTCCCTGGTCTTATAAATCACGTTTAGAACTCTATTATAGAAACGGACACGTTATAAAATGTTGTATTGTAATTTATTTAAATTAATATTGTTCCATGTACATAAAAATTTGAACTGAGTAGATGTTTAAGAACTCGCCTAATGAATTATTTAAATGCATAAAATATATTTTATTGTTACCTAGAGAATGATATTTATAAAATAGAAACACTTTTATGATAAATGTTGTTGTGTGATTTTTGGAGTGAATTAGTTATGTTGATTTTTTTAAAATAAATGAATAAAAATGAAAAAAAAATCTGTTGTTTTATTCATACACTGTATGATTAAATCTGTTCGATAATGGAAGGACAGATTGTATCATCAAACGTTCAAAAGAAAAAGGATGAGTAACGTTGGTTAAAAAATACTGAAGAAATGAACAAATAAGCATAAGGGAAAATGTTGAAACATATTTAGCAATCTCAAAAATATTGTCGGTTTTCTAAAAACGGCAGTCAGCACTTCGGTGGCCAAGTATAGACCCATAGAGAAGATTAGGGAAGAGAAAGGGTCCCCTCAATAGTGTTCATATTGGAAAAACACAGTACGAGTTGAAGACCTGGGGATTCGTCTTTAAGAAACATTTTTTTAATATAATCTCAAAAAATCCCGAAACCAGTGGTAAATCAATTTTTGAAATATTTATAAAAACAACAGAATTATGTCGCTTAAAAGTTAAAAAATTTGACATCTTCCCGCGCTTGGTCGGCCTCGACGCGAGTGACATCAAGCGGCGCAATTTGAGCCGTGATCCTTGAGGTAACAAAATTCCAATAGTGCCCTTGGATGAATTAAGAATGGATACGGGATGATTTAACATTCTTTGAAGCCAAAATAAACCATTCAAAGCGACACTGTAAACACAATTTGTAAACATTGGCCACATCATATTTCACCTTGTATTTTTGTACAAAAAATACGTTAGAAGCATCACAATAGCAAATAGCCCACTGGTTCTGCCCATTAAATTGTATAATAAGCTGCCGACTATTTTAAAGCAAATTTCTGATTCATGTAGATGTCTTAGAGCTATTAAACAATTTTTTTACTCTGGAAATTTTTATTCAGTTCAAGAGTACTTGGATTGCAACACCGAGGTAAAAAAGTATTAGGTATAATACTTATAACTAGTTAGCGTGCTGTGAACACTGTTCGTTTGTCTCTGGATGTGCTTTTGTATATTTACTTTTTATTGTATATTTATATATTTACTTTTTCTTAACTGTAAGGAATTATCCACATTTGACAATATCCGATACTTATATTATTGTAAGTCAAGAGGAAATAAATGTATTTTATTTTATTTATTTTATTTATTTTATTTATTTTATTTATTTTATTTATTTTATTTATTTTATTTATCACAAGATTTACTAAAAGCAATAAAAGCTCTTGAATACTTTATTTTCTTCTAAATAATAATAAATTTAAGTTAAACAACTTTTAACTATTTTATTTGTAAAGGTTTATTTAAAGTCGCTCCGAGTCATTTATAAATCGATAAGTCGCACTTTTTCTTTTCTAGTTCATTAGATAGAGACATAGGTGTAACCGAGTGTTCAGACGTCAGCTGTTGAGAGGACAACAGAGAAAGCAACACTCCTGAGCTCCAACACTCCAATGCTATTTTATCACTTTCTACTACCATTCTTGATTCAATTACGTATTTCCTTAAAGTTCGTAAACTGGACCTCTGGGATAGGATGTTTTCATAACAAACAACAAATAAACAGGCTTCACGTTCGATAGTGCCCGTGTGACGTCATAACGACCGCTTGCGGTCCCGCTCACAAAAATTTGAATAGGTCGTCAAATTTACAGATCGAAATAATTCTTTTAGCATTTTTCAAATTGATATCCTTTCTACCAGTTTCTGATTTTAACATTACTAGTATTTTAGTCCAACTGAAACATCCCAATTAATCGTAGGCACCTTCGTATAGAAAAAATAATATTGGTAATGTTTTTTCTAGTCCTAAAAATCCAAATGGCATGTACAAAGATTGTATTAAATAAAATGGCTTCTGCTCATCCTGGTTGGGTATTAAATTTAACACAATATTTGTGACTGTATTGCAGTGGCGATCGGTAGCATGAGGCAGGTGAGGCCCGGCCTCACTACAATTAATTTAAAATGTAAAAATGAAAATTTTCGTAAGATTGATTAACATGTTTTGTTTTGCTCTTCTTCATCACATTACTTCAAATCTAAAATTTATTATATAAATTTGGCAATTATAAAGGGAATTACAAGGGAAGCGCTAATATTTGGGACAACATATTCGACTAAAAAAGAACCACATGCGATATTCGCAGTACGCGCTGTATGTTAACAAGTTCTTCTATGAGAGAACGGCCTATGCAGCAGAGGCCCGGTAAGCGCTAGACTCTCGAAGCAGCTCATCTCTGGACGTGTGTGAATGGTTCTGTCTTTATTTAGTATGTTTATATTACTCACTTCCACGCAATTGGTATTCGTTGCTTCCACGAGCGAATTTATAGTGAAGAGAGGCCCGTAAAGCGCTTGGCCTCCTGATTTACTAGATATTTTATTTGAGAATGGAGCTACGTTATTTTATGATGTTTTATTGCTGCGGCAAACATCATTTTCTATGCGTTCTCAACTTGAAAAAAATGAAACTGTTACTAATGGGAGACCTACTTCAGAAGTACTATTATACAAGTATACGGGTAAGAACCGAAAATAAGGACCTAATTAACAATGATGTTACATTGACTTACCAGGCGTTATTTTATGAAGTGCTTGATAATAATCAAATTACAGATCGATTTAACGGTATTAATAAGTTATTATTTTTGAACCTAATTTAACCAAACGCTTTTTGTCGATTTTGACGTATTATTTCTAAATCAGTTATTTAACAATTTAGTTCAAAGTTATAAAAATCTTTTCCAAAAAGACCGATGCAAAAACGAGCTTACAATTTTTTTTGCTGATAAACAGTTCCGTTCCTTATCATTGCCAGAGATTATAGACACAAAATGTACAAAAATGATCTAAACGAGGTTTTATCAGAAATGTACAAGTTGTTATGTTTAATAGCCAACACTACCTGAAGCATCGGTTTCAGTTGAAAGAAATTTTTTAGTTTTAAAACTCATAAATCTAATTCCAGAAATTCGATTGCACAAGAAATGTTAAATGGTTTGGCTGTAGTGTCTATAGAAATCGCTTAATAATTAATATGTATTCTTCTGACTCATTTTATAACTTAGTAATAGAATCGTTTGCGATTAAGTATAACAGAAAGATAGACTTAATCTATAAAACATAATTTTTCATTTTTCATAGTTTGTTTTTAAGTTTGCCATTTGATTTCCGTTTTATGTTATTTTACGTTTTGGTGTGTGTTTTAAATAAAACTATATGCTTCATATTATAACTTTTTTGGCCTCACCTCTTTTACTGACCACGGATCGCCACTGCTGTATTGGCAGAATAGGGTGGAATTTTTAAAATTTGTAGGCCCATGTCTGTATGTATTTTATAATTACATCGTTTCTATCAAAAACATTATACTTTTTATTTACGTTGACATTCTAAAGAAATTTTAGTAATTTTAAAATGATTTTCATACAAACATTTCACCGCTGATTTTTTTTACAAAAATAGCAATAATTTTCACTTGGCGTAGTAACTCGTTCGATATATATTTTTTAGTTCCACAAGATACACACATAAGCTTTATATAAAGCTACCAATGTTTTTCTACAAATGGATGTTGATAAATTTATTTATCTTATGCTGCGATAAATTTATTCTCTTGTACCTATAAGGCTTCACTTAAAATTTGTATCTTTTATGAGATTACACATATTGGGCTGAATTAAATAATACAATGTTGAAAATTATTGTGACTTAATATCAAAGTATAGTGAAACATTAATATACTAAACTTTTACAGTGCGTATAAAACTTAAAGAAAAACACCAACTTTGGTTTGACTCAGTATTTTAATTTAAAATTCGGAAATATCGGAAAAATTGGAGAGCACCTATTAATCTTGATTCACTAGTTCATCTAAAATTTCATTAATATCGGTTCAGGTTCAAGTTTCGTTCGCAAAACTTTTAAGACTTTCACAGAAACTTTGCTAACCGCGGGTACTTTAAGACGCTAATAAATCTCGCGAGAGACTTGACTCTTGCACGCGGTGTGCTTGAACCAGCGATAGGTATAGCTGAAATGACACCAAAAACGGGTTGCGCGGCTTAATAGATTTGTATTAGTAGTTTCAGAATCCGTTTTAATTGAAATCCTACTCGTTCATTTAGTCGAAATATCTCAAAATCAAATTTTTACACAGAAAAACGTGATAAAACTATGTATAAAGCTTTCTTTTTAATTTGTATGAAAACGACTTTCATTCTAAAAAGTTATATTAATTTAATTTTATATTTTATAGAAGAAAAAACATTCGAATCTAACTTGAATTATAATTATGGTTGGCAACGCGTTAAACAAGGTAGTGTTTCGCATTTGGTTTCAATTGAATCCTGGATTTTCCGTTTAACATAGAAAACAGTTGCACATATCTCCACTCCAGTAGCTCTTGTTCCAGCAGGTAAAACTATATATGCGGCAAGTAAAACAAAACCCAAAAAACCAAAATACGGCATTTAATTGTTTATATTGTAGTGCCCAGTTTTCTTCTCTTGGATACGCGTGCAAGTGGTCGTTCATTTTAACTGTGTCGTAATTTGTACACTACATTTTCATTGTTACAAATTAATATTTAATGTAAGTTCGATAAATAATTTCATAGTTTGTTGTTATATATACATGCACGCATAATTAGCAAGTTCATAATATAAACGTCTTGCGAATACATCAATTCACGATCGACGAACAAGCAGCGTTTTCTTCCATTCTAGATTTCGTTAGTACTCACGTACATAATTAGCAAGTTCATAGTATAAACGTCTTGCGAATAAATCAATTCACGAGCGACGAACAAGCCGTATTTTCTTTCATTCCAGATTTCGTGAGTAGATACTCACGAACAGCAAATATTATGAACTTGCCAATTATGCGCGTATATATCAATAAACTATGAAATTACTTATAGAACTTTCATTAAATATTAATTTGTAACAATAAAAACGTAGTCTATAAATTGCGGCACCGTTAAAATGAACGACCACTGGCACGTTGATCATCAGGAGAAGAAAACTACGTAATAAAATATAAACAATTAACCGCTGTGTTTTGGTTAATTGCCGTTTGTTTTACTTGTCTCATATATAGCTTTGTCCGCTGGAACAAAAGCTAATGGAGAATAGATACGTGCAACTGTTTTCTATGTTAAACTGAAAGATCTAGGATTCAACTGAAACCAAATTCGAAACTACCTTAATTGACGCGTTGCCAGCCATAACACGCGTCCTTCGGGGAATTCAAGTTAGATTCGAATGGTTTTTCTCAATTAATTAATGTTATCTTTATTTTTTTATCTTAATTAATAATAATAAATTATCATAACTTTTTAGAATAAAAACATTTTCATACAAATCAAAAAGAAATCATTAATCATAGTTTTATCACGTTTTTCTGTATAAAAAATTTGATTTTGCCGTATTTCGACTATATATGAACGAGTAGGATTTCAATTAAAACAGATTTTGAAGCTACTGATACTTATCTATTAAGCCTCGCAACCCGTTTTTGGAGTCATTTCGTCTATACTGGGGGTGGCCAACCAATGGCGCGCGTGCCACATAGTGGCACGCTGGGCTCCCTAGAGTGGCACGCAAACATTTGTCACAAATACCTTTTTCACAAAAATTTTTTTCTTGCGGCGCTGTTAACCTTATACCAAAACTTAAAATATTGCCTTCCGAAAAATGAGTGGCACGCCCAAAATTTTTATTTTGAAAAGTGGCACATCTTATAAAAAGGTTGGCCACCCCTGGTCTATACCTATCGCTGCTTCAAGCACACCGGTGCGCAATACCCTCCCGAGAGGCGAGAGTGCAACTTACTTAGATTTCACAAATATATTACAGTCCTGTTTCGGACCATCCAACATTGTCATTTAGACGTTGATTACGGAAACATGATTTTAATATTATCTGCAGAGCGTCCGAAAAGTTTTAGAATAGGCAAATATCTTTGCATTAGTAAAGATAGAGACACCAAATTTTAGGTATGTCTTATTGATTAATAAATCTATTTTTTTATGTAATTTAGCTTTTTAGATCCCCTGGAGGGGTGGTGCTAGGGAGTTGAGATCAAAAATTTTAAATGCACCCCTATACCTCATTTATAAGGTCTTCAAAAAAGAAACGTTATACCGTAAACCCGAGGTACGTATCTTAATTCGTTTTTAAATCGCAAGCCTATAACAATTAAAAATCGCGAAAAGAACAAATAAAAAAATTTACGTACATTTATTTCTCTCGTTAGTTTAAAAGTTGTTCAAAATGACCACTATAAACTTTTTAGCGGTAATAAAGTCGATTTTGGCACTCTGCCATACATGGTGGTCATTTTGAACAACTTTCACAGTAATAAGAGTAATAAAGGTATTTAAATTTTAATTTTTTTTTGCGATTTTTAATTTTTAAAGGCTTGTCATTTAAAAATTAATTAAGATACGCACCTCGGGTTTGGGGTAAAATGTTTCTTTTTTGAAGACCTTTGTAATGAAGTACCACACGGCATAGGATTGCGTTAAAAATTTTTGAACTCAAGGCCCTACGTCACCCCTCAAGGGGATTGAAAAAGATAAATTACATAAAAAAGTAGATTTATTACCCACTAAGATATACCTAAAATTTAGTGTTTCTATCTTTACTAGTAGCAAAAATATTTGCCCATACTAAGACTTTTCGGACACCCTGTATAAAAGCTTATATCTGGCTGTATTTTGGGGTTTCACATATTTTTATAATGTAAAAATAATTTATAACAATTTAAATTTAAAAATAGCTATTTCTCCGCACCTATTAGTGACGTCAGATATTGTCTAAAGCATGCTATGATCTTATGAAATTCGCTGCATATATAGAAACCAGTAAATACTGGTATGAATTTAGATTGGAGAAAAATATTAATAAAGGGCGCTTTGGAATAATAAGCTGGTAATCGCCCCTTAAACTTTCTCTAAACAGCGATATCCGCCACAGGCAAGAAACACATATAATACCGAAAAAGTCGCCAATTATATCAATAGCTTTTTCTATGAAACAAGTCAGCATAAGAATTAACGTTATTGTTACGTTTGTAGTAAAATCCTTTTAAAATCCACTTTTTGTAAAAATGTTTAAGATTAACGAATGCCTATATACCAAAAAAAGAGAATGACAACACAGGCCAGCCATTAACTTAATGCAAGACACCAACGCTTGAATTAAACACAATACTTAAAAGAAAACCAATGTTTTTGTTACTCTTAAAGCAAAATCGCGGTAAAATTTTCTTCCTTTAGAAAGGAACACATTTATACAACACCAACAAAATAGTAGGCTATTAATGGAAAAAAATCTCCACTAAATAGTTACAATGTTTGAAAAATCCACGGTATTTTTTACTATCAGCACTATTGGAAAACTGAAAACTAAATAGTTATTTATTTATTAAAAAGCACAACTCTCTTAGGGTAGGTACGCCAATATTTAACATTGACATTCGTGACAAACTGTAGACAATCCATAACAACACTTACTAATTTTTGTTGCATAAGAGAAATGTGTGTCGAGATATCAGTGAGATTTTGCAACTAGACACGCTCACCCATAAACGATAAAATTTAAAGTGATGTTTCTATCACATAATTTATAAAAAAAAACTTAACAGATATAATATTTGAAAGACAGATTGCTGTTTTTAAAATATTCTGGCAAAGCATTATACATCTTGAAGCTATGATATAGGAAAGTGTTCTGGGTCCTAGAGAGCTGAGAGCCTGTACCTTGGACATCTTAAGATGTCTGCATTTCTTGTACGATAGTCATAAACGTTACCACTAGTTTCCATGGTTCCGTCGCGCAACCTTTTCCTCATAAAAAGCAAGAACTCAAAAATATAGCATGTTGGCAGTGTCAATGTGCCCAGCCAAGTAAGAACGGTTTGCAATGATCGATGAATCCGACCCCTGCAAGGACACGTATGCACATTGCTATAAACAAACCGCAAAATAAACCATTCTAAGGTACAATCTGTTGCATAAATTATGAGTATGGTGTTGAAATGTAAGTCCTGTATTTATTAGAGTAATACTTAACAGCCTCACAGTATCCTCGCGATCACTGCTTGGCCCAACGAATACTAATACAGGAAGAAGACCAACTAGCGTTGTTATTTGTCGCAGCACGGATCGAGTCGAAGGTCATATGAAATGTCAGTCAAACGTCAAATTACAGCGACAATTAGTCTGGACGCTTGGGAACGGTGGTGGGATTGGGAACTAAAGGTGGCGCAGGCGCAATTTAAAACTTCATATTTTTGGTTATTTTAAATATTTTAAAGTAGCAAATAAAACTTAAAAAATTATTTGGAATCAAAACCAAATAGGTTTGATGCCAAATAAATTCATAAGTTTTAAATCCACTTTAAAATATAACGTCTGGCATGAATATAAAAAGGAAAATCAAACTTAATGAAGTTGAGATCTGTAACTTTATTATCAAAAAGAAACACAAATATAAACATTTCATCAATGGCTTAAAACGATGCAACACTTTATAGATACTCACCCATACCTAAATTTTAAAACAACACAATTTATAGAAATCAAAAACAATATACATTATATTCTGGTCGTTTTTTTTTATAAATAACATAAACAAAGAGCACGATTTTCTCAAAATTAATTTAAGGCATACAGAAGAAATAAGATAATGTAAACTGAGCATACCTAAGAAAAAGTCCTTAATCATAATCACAATCCTGTCAAAAAATAGACGTAACTTGTATTGATAATGTCAAAACAAATAAGTTAGTCTCCACTTGGGTAGTCTGTGCTTTTGGACTCCTCATATGACATGAAAAAGAAATAAGGATTTCAGGCTTTTATAATACAATACATTACAATATTTGTCACGTTTGCTCAAACAGTCCGATATTCTTCTGTGAAACTGTAATTGGAATTTTTGTCAAAAGAATATTTTCAATAATTTTTTAGAGTTTTGAAACCTGTAAAACCTAGATGTGACGTTAATGCACTAGAACTGAAACACAAACACTTAATACTTAGACACTGTAAAATATACCACTGAGAAATTTATAGATATGAAATAAAGCTACATTACCATGGTTCGTGGGTCGATTCTTTGTTTTGTTAAAACAAAATCTATAATAGACCCTGCTGCAATATACTTATTTGCCTGTTGTGATCCTAACCACAATTCAACAAGAAACCTAAAATTAATGAGTACATGACTATTAACATTAACACTTTAAGTACCTAAATTATAACACACAAACACACAACTTATTTAGGAAAGATACTGGAAGGTTACTTTTACAACAATTTTATCTGTATAATAAAAGAAAAATTCACTAAATACATGATGGCTACAATTGATCTATTACTACTATTGCCAAGAAAAAAGCTATGATGTTCATTGCACAGTTTTCGTACAAGGCTGATCAATTATTGTATATCAACTTTTTTTCACATAATATGAAGGTACAAAAGAAAATTGCTTCCGGAATATATATACCAAATAAACCTTTTAGTAGCTTACCTTATTTTTGCTTTAAAGAAAACAAGTTATATGACATCATAATAATACAAGATAGGAATTTTATTTAAATGGCTGATTGATTGAGTACTTTATTTAAAAGATTCACTGAAACACTACTTTAAAAATTCTACTAGTAGCCTTGTCGAGCACTCAATGCAATACACGAAATCATTGGTGTAATATTCGAATTGTTTGTTTTTGAAGCTTAAAAGCAAAGAGTAAATAGGTGTCATATGTATTATTTGCTTATAAATGAAAAATTTCATCACTTCCTTTCCTTCTAAAGTTTTTATGATTATACATTTCGAAGCATTTCTCTTGAAAAACAATGGTATTGTAATAAAAGTAACCCATACTACAAACAAAATATTTGAATTACTTACCTGGAAGAGAAAAAATAATCCATCTTCTTGTGAGAATGCTGTAATTAAATAAAAAGCTACTGCAAAGCCAAAAATGACCAGCAGCCATTTTTACATCTTTATGGGCGAGTCCACTTTCTAGACGACCAGACCGGAATGTAGGGTGGTAAAATAATGAAATTGTTGATTGTTGAATTGGTCGCCTAACGCACCCATCTCTGTCTGTAGTATCGATGGTTGAACATTTAAACAGAGACAAAGAGAAATTTGTATGTCCGAACTTTATTCGAAAAAAGTCTGGCCGGTACGTATGTCGTAACTAAGCGTGTTGCGATACTTGCCATAAGAAGTTTCATGGGGCTGCGGCTGGCTTGGCCTCTTGTTTGCAGAAGAATTATCCTACGGTGCCACGTAGTGGTAGGGTGGACTACTAGTGGTATAACGGTCGTGTTTCCACTTATTCAGTTCAACTTTCACCCATGTGATAAATATTATTAAATGTAAGTATGGCCAAATTCAAATAAGCTTTTTTTGTTATTCATTTATTTTTATGGTATAATAAATCCTAACGAAATTTTGAGGACAAATGATGAGGTTATGATTTACCACTTTCAAAGAATAACGTAAGATAAATAAAAAAAACTTATTTGGAGCTTATTGGCACATAACAGTTAGTATTTAAACAAATATATTTAAGCTTTTATTCGTTTAATTTCTGCAGATAAATTTATAGTAAAGATTTGTATTAGCATTAGCAACCATTATAAATGAATCAACTGTCAGCAACGAAGAAAAGGTAATAGGTTTATTAGCCCGCAAAGTATTGGTATTGCGGTCATTGTTGATCAATCTTTTTAATCAAATATAATGTTTCTGATACACGAAATCTCCTAGTCTTCAGGAAATAATCAAGAAAATAAATTAACATTCGAATTTACATTACACCAGCCATAATAGCACTGTTATTTACATATTATATAAAAAGTGACGTCGCACGTTTCGAATTTTGTATGAAAATTTGTAGAAGAACGACCAAAATGAATGGTTAAAAACAATCTCCATGAATATTTAATTTATGTAAAGAATCCAAAAAAATATTTTTCAGATTTATTTTGAATACATGCATATTACCTACTGGGACTGTTGATTGCTTTAAAAACCAAGTGTACATACATACTTATATCTGTTGGTGATGATCAGCATGATTATTGTATAATAATAAGTAGTCAAATTTACGTTAATTTTAAACTAAGTGTAAGAACTACAAGAAAAACAAGTCGCACTGGAAAAGAAAGTATTGTGGAATTGTGTCACTAGGAAAATAAAATTTTTATAAAACATACTTACCTATATAAAAAATTATTTATCATGCAGCTTTTAATGTGGGTGCCAGTAATATTTGCTGCTAATTGTGTAATATAAAATGTTAAAACTATAAAGATTTTTTAAATGTGGGCAGATTTTAAAACTCGCAGAACTGGTTAAAATATAAATCGGACTTTTAACGTTGGCCGTTGGAAGGTTGCACTTTATGCATTCATATTTAACGGGCAGGGTTTCGTAACGTTGTGCATATATCATTGGTAACAGTTAAGAGATGTAGAAATTTGTAACTATTGGATTTTTTTTATAATATTGTTAGCTTTTTATATTTTCATCCCTAAATTTTATTTAAAATGCTTTGTTGAACAAATTGTTAGTGCAAATTCTGAATTTGTAAAAATATACTAAAAAGCATAAAATTAGAACCGTCCAGAAGTGACTTTTAAAAATCTCCAACACATATAGGATACATGAATTTACCACAGCTACATAAATCTATTTTATGACAGAGCTTATTTAAAATTCACCAGACATTACTTCAGTATAAAACATGTTAAGTTAAATTCCAATATACTTTTAAAGAAAGTTGCTATATCTATTTCAGTAGAACTCAAGAATAATATATACATAGGTATTACTTTAAGCGGTGAAAAAGATGATACTGTGTAATTTTCTATATTAGTATTGCGGGTTTTGTAAATTCTTCCTTGTAATTACACACAGGGTGTCTCAGAAAAGATTCGGATAGTTTAAAATTACCGTTTCAAACAAAACGTAGAAACTCGTAAAAAACTTTGCATAGGGTGATATACATATACAAGGTGTTACAAAAAGATGTTAAGAAATTTTAAAGGCACATTCTACACCTAAAAATATGAAAACAAGTTTATATGTACATAAATCCTCAAATACTTCTTTATCGAGATACAGGGTGTTTCATATTTTCTTTTTTAAATGGTTCTTTTTAATTTCTCGAAAATGCGTTAAAATATTGACTTAAATTTTGGTACACGTCAGTATGTAATTAAAGGGTACCTTTAAGTGCAAAAATTTATTTTATAGTGTACTTGCATCAGTGGCGTGCGTGCTAGTAAGTCTCTATTTTTAGCGAAAAAAATCGCACGCCTTAAATCCCAATTAATTCTGCGTGAAAAGTGTTCCTTAAGTTCTGACGCACCGTTTTCGAGATAAAAATTAATTTATTTCTTACAATAAAAATAATAAAAATGAAAATGATTTTTTTTAAATATTTTTTGCTCAGGAAACAGTGCTTTTTGATTTAAGTTTATAATAGTAGATGCTGGAAATGGCTTCTCCGTGCTTCAATACATGCTCTAAATCGTCTTCGCATATTTCTCCACTTCGGAATACTTGAGGTGTGAAAATATTAAACACCCTGTAGCGTAGAGTATTAGCTTTTAAACTAGTGAAACTGATACATCTTTGCTTCCTTTTACTTCTTTTTTTAAATACTTTTTAAGATTTTTTTATAATAATAATAAGTATTACCTCACAAACAGTTTAACTATTTTGGAGATTTTGGGTCTACAATTGTATAAATAATTACACTTTGCTAAATTTTTTAGTACAAAAGGCTAATAATTTACGTAATGCTACAATAAAGCAAATAATAATTTTGTCCTCCTAAAGAAAGGAAATTGATTACCTTGGGACGGACGGAAGGATGGATACAGAAGTGATTCCATCAGTGTTCCGTTTCACGGAACACTAAAAATGAACTCTACGCAAACAAGAAATATTTTCATCACGGCGAACGATTCGGGTTAGATATGTACAGACTGAATATACACTAGAGGCCGTTTTTAAATTTATTCTTTTTGCTCCTTATTTTTCACAGGCACGTGACTAATTACTGTGAATAATACGATTAATCACATGGCTGTTAAAAATTCCAAGCAAACAGACAAGAAATATTTAAATTAATAATTTTTACGAAACAGCTCCAGCGACACGTGCTTAGACAAAATCTGACGTCGCGTCGCGCCGTTTGTAGGCGCGCGCAAGCGGCGGCTTTTTCAATTATTGTATTTAAATTATACCGAAAGGCAAAACCAAATGGATAGTTAAATTATTCTAGTAATTTTCTTCAAAATATCATTATTGGGTTTCTAATGGTAATACTGATTAATTAAAAAATCGGATTAGAGGATATTTTTAATTCGAATTATTCCTCCAACATCAATGAAAATTTAAAGAGAAAATGGTTTTTATTTCAATTGCAGATCCGGATTAATTTAGACAAACATGTACAATGTACAATGTACATACATATTTACGTATTAAAATTACTACACCAAACTTTCTTTACCCAGAGGCGTATCGACAACACTAAGTTTGGGGGAGGGAGGAGGGAAGGGAAGATACCCAACTATGCGAAGATAAAAATCCAAAATTGTCAACTTCTTTTCTATAATTGGACGACCTTTTTTTACTTTTGATGGAATTATACTCTCGACTTTTGCGAATTTTCCAAACAAATCTCGACTGTCGACATTTTTGACGAGGTCCTAATAGGGATTCACGATCTAAATCGATATTTTGGAAAGATCGATTTTTTCCAAATGAAAATCGATTTTTCAGAATCGATCTTTTACCCTTCGGTCCTGCAAGGAGATCGGAGATTTTACACAGAATCGATTCTTCTGGTATTTTCATGTCTGTGAACTTTAAGACTTAATTAATATTTCGATTAATATTTATATGTAATTCGTTGCAAACGATAGGGTCGTTGCGCCACGATCAAAACGATCCTAGTAAGAATTAGGAAAGGAATAAGGAAATAGTTAAACTGCGCCATCTAACATTTTCTAGAAAAAAAACTCAAATCTGAAATCGTACAATACCCCGATGCCGGTCATGTCGATCGGTATCTATGGACAGTTTGTTATTTTACGGTTGTTATTTTTTCGTTCAAATGTTTTCTATTTTATTTGTTTTCAATAAATTGGTATGTTTTTCATGATAGCATTTTAAATCAAATATTTCCCCCTCCATACCCTTCTATAACTTAAAAATAAACATAATAAAATATATAATTTAAATACTTTTCTTTCTTTTTAACCACAACTATACAACTTATACTGAGTTTTAAATAGCATTGGTTTGGAATGGACACTGTTTACTATCCCGGCTCCCCTCTCCTACGCCCAAATTATTCCAAAGATCGATTTTTTAAAAGATCCATCTCTTAAGGCGATCTAAATAGTGAATCGATCCCCATGATCACGATCTAAGATCGATTCGAAATATCGATTTTTTGGGATTTGGTGAATCCCTAGTACCTAATAGCCAACTCGTCCTCTAATTAGCCACATTCAGTATGTGCCTCTGTGTGTACTTACTGATTATTTTCCGGAGTTCTCATACAAACAAACTGTTATAGAATATTTGCGGCACATAGTTTTCGCTGGGCCACCCTATATGAGACGCTACCATAAAGAGTTATTGGGCGTAACGAGTAAAACTTTTAAAGCTTATAAAAAAGTTGACTGATTGGTTAAAATTTAATTAAGTGAAAAGCGTTCGGTATTAACAAAATGGCTGTGAACATTAACAATTACTTACATATTCAAGGATGAATGGAGCTGTCATTGCTGCAATACCTTGATGAATGCTTTATTTATAACATTAAACGTTTAAACAGATCCGAAAAACAACTTTTATTTTATACCCATGCCGATGATGAATTAAATATGTATATAGTGGGAACGTAAAGCTTGAAATATGTAAATTCGTTCAAAATTCAGGCTTTTTTTCTTAGGAAAACGCTGGGACAAGTTTTCATTTTAGGTGCGCCTTGTTTAAACTAAATTTGATGTAGATATACAGGGTGACCCATTTGTTCATTTGTGTGGCAGGAAACTGCAATAGCCTGCACTGATTTTTTTCTAATAGGTGTTTTCTACAAATAAAAAAAAGTGTAGGTTAGTGCAGTTTCGTGCAACACAAACGAACAGACCTGAAGAATTTTTAGGCATCAGTTGTCATGCATTTTTCAAAATTAAACAAATTTTATTTCTATTTTTGAAGGATCGATCAGTGGAAAAATAGTATGTGTTAGTACCTAGTAAGAAAAGCCACTTTCCCGGAATCTGTGTTGATCGTCTCGGCTGTCTTCAATATTAGGCTTTTCATACTAATAGTACATAATATAGGTACTATTATTTTAACTCAATTTATGTCAGATAAAAATTCAAAGGAGGTAAATTAAAGGGATATTTACCAGAAAAAATATTATTTGTTTTTTATTAACCTGAGAGTCTATATTCTGGGGAACTTTATGCACTTTCACCAGAAGATTTACTGAAAACGTTAGACTTATTATTTGGATTTTATAGTTGATCAGTTTGGTTTTGCCCTGTCATGGTTAATAAGTCGCTTTAAAAGCCTGTGAGTTACTCTAATACTTCTGCGATTTGCTTGATTTCCAAATGATGTTTATCTTAGAACTCGTTACTCAGAGGAATAAGATTGAGTGCTATTATTGTGGAGAATCATACATATACATATACTATATCTACATGTGGATAATACATAATCAGAAATTAATTCATAGTTCAAAACTTCGCTGTCCTATGCTTACACTTCATTTTAAACCATTAATTGTCAAATGGGACCAGTTTTAAAAATAATAAATATGGCCGTAAAAGTTTCTAAATAAACCGTGTCGAGTCGCGAAGCCGACCCAACCCGAGCAGCTTCGGGCAGACTTTGAACCAGCTGGTGCAAGTGGCATAATAAACTGTTGTCACTTCCCATAGTGACATAGGCAATAAAGTGGCTAGTAAACTCTCTGGCTTGAACCTTTCAATGACATTAGAGGACACACTGAGTATATAATTTATATAGAAAACAGCAAACACCTCAGCCTCAGAATACAGGCAGATAAAAATATATATCAGTTGCCTAAGTCCACTACGCAGCTTCCTATAGGCATCTACATTGAACTAGTCACCGACTTTTCAAAATGAAATAACCCGGGAGATTATTTCAGGAAAATGAGAAAGGTCTACTTTCAGGACATTTTACTAACAAAAAAAAATCAAGAGATTTTGGATCAATGACCAAACAACAGGTGAAAACTTTATAGAAAATTTCAGTGAGAATTTCATTCATCTGTCAAAAGAGACATTCCAACCCTAAAATGACATGTTTTAACTGCTGATTTAAACCAATCAGAATAAGATTACGCGATAATCATGCACTAGTACGATTATCCGATAATCGTACTAGTGCATGATTATCTTTATTAGCCTGGTTTGTAAAAAATAGTATTGGTTGAAAATAACTATAAGTATAAGCTTCTGTTTTAATTTTTGCTTTTTTAGTTGAAAAATATGCAGCGTAGTTTTTAAATAAACAATATATATTGTTACGCCAATGTACAAAACTTGCTGCATTGCATTTATTAAAGTAACTTGACACCGGCGATATCTTTGTGTTATTCTGGGTTTTTGTTTGTTTTGGTTCATGCTGAATAGGCACTATGTCATAATTTAATAACAGTGTTGAGTACCCAAAAAGTTTAGTATAGTTAGTAAGTATGAATTAGTCAGTCAGAATAAAAGTATTAGAGTAGTCGTAGTGTGTTAAGAATGTCAGAAATTTGTTGATAGTTCGAAATAAATAAAAATGAAAAAAAAGTTAAATGTTTTTGTTAAAGTGGATATAAATACGAGAAATAATACAACCCTCAGCAGCCTAGCTGCAACATATGATCCTTCGAGCCGGATAGCTGAGTAATTAGTTTCCGAAAATAAAAAAATAGCAGCCAGTAAACAGCAATAGTGAAAAAATAGTAAGTCCTTGGCCAAAGTAATAATACAGGGATAGAAGAAAAAGAAATAGGAAGCTGCTAAAGAATACAAGTAAATAGAAGAAATTTGTTTAACATTGATACATACATAAATGTCTTTGTTTACAACAGTAGAGAAAAAATACAACAGTTGGTTGTGTTTTAAAAGGAGTTAAATAGTTGGTTGATCATCAGTAAATACGTCGTGTTGGTCAGTGGCTCGTGCTCGGTATTCGGAAAATAGGTAGGAAATACCAGCGTTCGGGTAAGTCAGATCTTATTAACAATTTTTTGTGTGAAGACAGGTTGTGTAACCTAAATAATAATTTGTGATTTACTTTATTGAAGAAGTAGTAAAAAAATAAGTGTTAATTTGATTTATTATCATTTTAAGTAACTGCTAAATAAGCAATATATTTCAGTTCATACATAAGTACGCAATAAAGCCTAAGTAGTAATCTTGTACGCTCTTGTAAATGTAAACACACTGTCAAATAAAACAGAATTATTAAAAAAGCTGAAAAGTGATAGAAAACAAATTTGTTTACAATTAGAGAGGTTTCATGAATTTATTTTAAATTGTGATCCGTCGACAAATAAAATAAAGATAAATGAGCGGTTTGTCAGATGTGAAACCCTGTGGGATGATTTTAATAAAGTGCAATTAGAACTGGAGTTTCTCGAAGACTCTAGTTCTGATGATAGAAATAATTTTGAGGAAAAGTATTTTGAAACAGTATGCATGTTTAAAGAGTTGTTAGGAGATCAGTTGCAAACATGTACAAATGCAAGTACTGCTAATCAAGGAAATTTACAACAAAATTTTGTAAAACTTCCTCCTTTAGATTTGCCAAATTTCAGTGGCAATTATGAATCTTGGTTAAGGTTTTTTGATACTTTCGTCGCGTTAATACATTCTAACAATAGTTTAAGCGATGTGCAGAAATTTTATTACTTTACTATTACTATTACTAATCTTGTTTAAAAGGAGAAGCTGCTCAAGTGATTCATTCCCTTGAAATAAATGATCTTAATTATGAAATAGCATATAGATTATTGCGCGAAAGATACGAAAATACAAGATTTATTATTCAAAGTCATGTGAAGTGCCTTTTTGAACTGCCAGTAGTAGGTAAAAATGCTCTTGTTGATTTAAGAAAATTAGTAGACTCTATTCAAAAGAATTTAAGGGCTTTAAAAACTTTGAAAGAGCCGGTAGACACGTGGGATACATTACTACTATACATGTTTGGCAGTAAATTAGACATACATTCAAAACGTGAATGGGAAACCTTCTGCGTTAAAAATAAAAATGTTAGTTGCAATGAATTTATTAAGTTCTTAAATGAAAGATGTCATGTACTGGAAAATTTAGAGTCACATAAAACAAATTTAAATCAGTCTCAATCGCCCAATAATAGTAAGTTTGGTTTTAGAGGTCAAAAGACCACACAAGGTTACGTTTCGGTAGGTAACACTGAAAACTGTTGTTACTGTAAAGCAAGTAAACATCCTATATATTATTGTTCAAAATTTTTAAGTTTAAATGAAATGCAAAGGATAAGTGAAATAAAAAAGTTGCATTTATGCCTTAATTGTTTTAAACCGAATCATATAAGTACGAGATGTTCTTATAAAGGTTGTTTTAAATGCGGTAAGCCTCATAACACAATATTGCATATCGATTTTTCAAAAAATGCGTCCAGTCAGAATACCGATATAAATTCGGGCGCTAGTCAATCAGACACAGTACCGACAGGTGAAACAAATAAACAAAATTCGACATCTAAAACCGAAAATAATTGTACTTCATCACATGTGTGTGCGTGTAAGCTAGAAAATTCGAATGATATAAAAATTTCGGAAAATACAAAAAATAATGATTGTTCCTCAGTTAGCACGCACAGTTCAAATAGTGCGACTGAAGGTGAAGTGTTGTTATCAACCGCCAGGGTGTTAGTGTTAGACAATACAGGAAAAGAACACGAGGTGAGGGCGTTATTAGATTGCGGCTCACAATCGAATTTTATGACTAGCGATTTAGTGTCCGAGTTAGGTTTAAGTTCGTGTGAGGTGAATATGTCAGTTGTCGGAATCAATACGTCAACGACAAAATCGACTAAATCAGTGCAGGCTACAATAAAATCAAAGTTTAATAAGTTTTCAGTTGATTTAAACTTTTTTGTGCTCAATAAAATTACCAATGTTTTGCCAGTGTTGCCAATTAATAAAAAAATAATGAAAATTCCGTCAAATATAAATTTGGCCGACTCTAGTTTCGACACACCCGGAAAAATTGACTTGTTACTAGGTGCTAATATTTTCTATGAACTTTTTCTAGTGGGTCAGATTAAAACGGCTGATAATATGCCTATAATGCAAAAAACAAGATTTGGTTGGGTAATATCAGGAAGTATACCTGAAGCTAATAACATAACATCGAAAACGCAATCGACTCCATCTCAAACAGTTTGTAATTTCTCATCAAATTTAAGTCTAGAGCAACAAATAGAGACGTTTTGGAAGTTAGAGGAAATTCAGCCAGCTGTATATTTAAAAAGAGAAGAGCAAGATTGTGAAGATCTTTTTCAGAAAACGACTAAACGTGAGAGTGATGGAAAGTTTATAGTGAAATTACCCACCAAGGAAGGAATAGAAAAAATAGGAGATTCAAGACAAATGGCAGAACGAAGGTTTCTGAAACTGGAGAAAAAATTAATGGGAAATGAAAAAATTAAGGAAGAATACGAAAAATTTATGACAGAATACGAAGATTTAGGACACATGACTGAAATACCACAGAATGAAATAGAGACGAATAAACCAGTGTACTATCTACCCCATCATGCAGTCGTAAAAGAAGACAGCACTACAATAAAATTAAGGGTGGTATTTGATGGGAGTGCTAAGACGGATCGCAGAATAAGCTTAAATGACAAGTTGAAAAATGGTCCAATAATTCAGGATCAACTGTACTCAATATTAGTAAGATTTAGACAACACAACATTGTTTTGGGTGCAGATGCAGAAACAATGTACAGACAGGTGTGGATTGATCCAGAACAGAGAGACCTTCAAAGAATTGTATGGAGAAAAAGCCCAGAATAAGAATTAAAATATTATCGTCTTAATACGGTTACATACGGAACAACATCAGCATCTTTCCTAGCTATTCGTTGCCTGCAAAGAGCAGCCGAGGAACAAGAACTAGTGTATCCGAAAGCAAGTTATGAAATAAAGAAAAATTTTTATGTTGATGACCTGACAGGGGCAACAACTGTGGAGGAAACCACAGAGTTAAAAAAGGAAATAACAGATGTTTTAAGGAAATCTGGATTTATATTAAGAAAATGGGTCTCAAATAAAAGAAAAGTATTGAATAACGAAGAAGAGAATACTGACATTAAGCAGTATATTGTAGACCAAGATATTACAAAGACGTTAGGATTGGTGTGGAACATCACAGAAGATAGTCTACAATACACCATTCAAATAGAAATTCTTCGACCTACCAAAAGGAATATTTTATCAGTACTTTCCAAAATATTTGATCCACTTGGACTGGTGGGTCTGATTATAATTATTGCCAAGCTGATCATGCAACAGCTATGGGTCAAAAAGGTAGATTGGGATGAAGAAGTATCTCCAGAATTATATAAATTGTGGAAACAATTTTATAGTGATTTGCCTTGTTTAAATAACCTACGTATTTCAAGACATGCTGTCAACTGTAATCCAACCTCAATAGAATTACATGGCTTCTGTGATTCTTCAGAAAAGGCCTATGGCGCGTGTTTATATTTACGTTCTATTGATGTTGATGGACAAGTAACCACACATCTTTTATGTGCAAAATCAAGGGTGGCTCCAATCAAAACAATAACTGTACCAAGGTTGGAGTTATGTGGGGCATTATTGATATCAAGATTAATAAATAAAACTATTAAATCTTTGAGCTTGAAAATTACGGAAGTAAATTGTTGGACAGACTCCCAGATTGTCTTATCCTGGTTAGCAGCAGAACCTGCAAAATGGAACGTGTTTGTTGCACATCGTGTTGCAGAAATACAACAAAATAATAATATAAATAACTGGAACTATGTCTCAAGTGGAGATAATCCAGCCGATTTAATCTCCAGGGGAACTGACACAAATCAATTAATAAATTCCAAGCTATGGTGGCATGGGCCAGAATGGCTAAAAAAAGGAACAACTCGATTGGCCTACAAGTGACATTTCATGCTCTGAAGATGAAATTCCAGAAAAGCGAAATACCAGGCAAGTATTAGTTTCTATGCTAGATCAAAATATTCTTTTAAGATTTTCAAGTTTTTTAAGGCTACAAAGGGTCGTAGCTTATTGTCTAAGGTTTTATAAAAATATAAAGGAAAACAGAGATAACAGATTAACAGGTAGTTTGACTGTAAACGAGTTAGAACATTCCTTAACATGTCTTATGAAAATGAAATTCAAGCCTTAACTTTACAAAGACCGCTAATGCATAATAGCAAACTTATTTCACTAAATCCCTTTTTAGATAAACAAGGAATATTGCGAGTTGGTGGTCGATTAAATAAATCGTCTATAACCTTTGATCAAAAACACCCAATTATTTTAGACAATACTAATTGTTTGAGTACTTTAATAATCAGTTATGAACACAGAAAAAACCTACATATGAGTCCTCAAAATTTACTTGCTACTATTAGAGCTAGATTTTGGATTTTGGGTGGAAAAAAAGTACTTCGAAAATGTATTGTATGTTTTAAAGTTAAACCCCAATCTATAAATACTTTAATGGGTGAATTGCCTGAGCACCGACTTACGCCTGTTAAACCGTTTTTTAATAGTGGTGTTGATTACGCGGGTCCTTTTAATATTAAAAGTTCCAAATTGCGACAAAGCAAAATTCTTAAAGCATACTTATGTATTTTTGTATGTTTTGTTACTAGGGCAGTTCATCTCAAGGTAGTTTCGGATCTGACAACGGACTCTTTTTTGAACGCTCTTAAACGTTTTATAGCCAGACGTGGCAAATGTAAAAACCTATTCTCTGATTGTGGTACAAATTTTATAGGCGCAAACAACGAAATGCGTGAGTTTGGGAAATTTTTAAAGGATAATAAATTACAAAGTAAAATTGCTGAGTATCTATCTCAAGATGGAATAAATTGGAGTTTCATTCCACCACGCTCACCGCATTTCGGGGGTTTATGGGAGGCTAGTGTGTGACAAGCTAAATATCATTTAAATAGGATTATAGGTAACGCTTCATTAACTTTTGAAGAGTTGACAACTGTTTTCACACAAATCGAAGCGTGTATGAACTCTCGACCGTTAAGTCCGTTATCGAACGATCCGAACGATTTAGCGCCACTGACACCGGGACATTTTCTAATAGGTGAATCCTTAGTGGCATTACCAGAATCAGACGTGCGCAATATAAATTGCAATAGACTCAATCGGTATCAATATTTAAAACAAATAATTCAAAACTTTTGGGACCGGTGGTCCAAGGAATGTTTGAGTGAACTGAATAAACGTGGAAAATGGCGTTATCCAAACGGCCCCAGTTTAAAAATAGGTGATATGGTACTCCTTAAGGACGAGAACTTACCTCCGTTAAAGTGGTCCTTAGGACGAATTGAGCAACTATATCCGGGAAGCGACGGAATAGTGCGCGTAGTTTTGGTAAAAACCGAAAAGGGTAGTTTCAAACGTGCGGTTGCCAAATTATGTGTTTTACCATTTTTTGAATAGTCGGTTTTTAAGGCTTATGTTATAATGAAGATTAAAAAGTTTGAATTTTTTTCCAGTTTATTTTATAACTATTGTCATTGATTTAATAATGTAATTAGTGTTTTAAATATGTATCTTTTAATAGTTGTTAAAGAAATTCTCTTGATAACTTTTGTAATGATAATTTCTACTTTGTTGATTATTTAATATAGTAGGATCTTGAAAATACGGGGGTACTTTCAAGGGGGCGGCATATGTTACGCCAATGTACAAAACTTGCTGCATTGCATTTATTAAAGTAACTTGACACCGGCGATATCGGTGTGTTATTCTGGGTTTTTGTTTGTTTTGGTTCATGCTGAATAGGCACTATGTCATAATTTAATAACAGTGTTGAGTACCCAAAAAGTTTAGTATAGTTAGTAAGTATGAATTAGTCAGTCAGAATAAAAGTATTAGAGTAGTCGTAGTGTGTTAAGAATGTCAGAAATTTGTTGATAGTTCGAAATAAATAAAAATGAAAAAAAAGTTAAATGTTTTTGTTAAAGTGGATATAAATACGAGAAATAATACAACCCTCAGCAGCCTAGCTGCAACATATATTTTTTATTTTCAATTTTTTTAACAATCTCGACAAATTGACCGGCGCGGCGGTCTAATTATTACAATTGCTACTGATTGGTAATTGATGATTGGCCTGCCCCCGCTTGGTCCAGATACTATGCTGTTGTTACTGGTAGCGGAAAATGTAGAAGCGAATAGTTCTTTCTTTTTAACATTCTCTCTCAATTTTCTGACAAAGTTTTGATGACATCCAGTTGTAAATAGGATTTAATAGAATTAATGCAATCATGTCCTGCTAATTTTGTTCACTGATTTTCATCCACGCCACCTTTCGCAAATTGTTAACTGTTGCTTTTCTATTGATGTACTCTTGTCCAGACTCTACTGTTTTTCAGCAAGAAAGTGAAGAAAGTCTTAAAATTGTCTCCAAACAGAAGCTTTGGACCTTTTGGTGTTTTTTGGGGTAAGAATTTCAATGTTTTGATTAATTTCTTCTAGCGTTGCTGCTCCAAATCGCGACATTTTTCACAAAATTTCAAAAAAGACGAGAGCGTTCGAAATTGTTAGTGTTTGTATTGCTTTATGTATTTTCATGGAAACGACTATAACAATTAAGAATTACTGACTTTTGTCATTTCTTTGACCTTTATTGTGGCAATGGAGTTTTATATTTATAGTACCAAAAATTTAACGTCCAGATTCACTAAGAAAGTTTAAGATTTAGTACTGGTTTAAATTAAGATCTTCTAGTTGATCAGTTATGTTTTGACAAGTTTTTGTCCTGTCGTTGTTAATAAGACGTCATTGAAAATTTATGAATTATTCGGATATTTCAGCGATTTGCTTGGTTTTCGAATGATTTTCATCTTGGAACGGGTTGCTAGAGTGAATTTAGTTCTATTATTTATTGTCGAAAGTGCGTACTAAAATTGCCCTTTTCTTTATAAATTTGCAAAAAAGCTCCGAAATAAATTCATAGTATAAAATTTAGTTGTCTTATTCTTACAGTTGTCTGTTTAAAACTTTTGGTTGTCAAATTAGACCGGACTAGCGTTGGAGAATCTGGCTGTAAAATTTTAATTCACGAAATTCTCTCATGGAATACAATTCGTATAATGAAAATATATCGAGAATTTTTGACAAATTTGCACTTATAAATTTTAACCTAAAGATGCATTCGGGCAAATTTCCCAAAAAGTATCGATAATTTTCATTGTACTTGGTATTTTGATATTAAATATTACATTGGTGACAATGTCATTTCTGTCGCAATACATAATAGTAATTTACGTAACAAGTTCCGAAAGTGATATTCTACGGGAGGAGTAGGAATTTTCCAGGACGAGCCGCAGGCGAGTCCTGGAATCCTGCGAGTCCCGTAAAATCACTTTTGGAGCGTGTTACGTACAATATTTTTTCTGCAGCCGTTTTGCATGTTAAAAAGGATATCGATGGATAATAATGTATGAACTTTATATAGATAATTACATATAACAACCACTCTTATGAATACATTATTTATGAATATTAATTATACAATTATAACAATTACTTATATTAATATTATTAGGGGTATTAACAGAAGTGGCAGTGTTGAAATTAGAATTAGACGTATTAGTAATTGTACTAGTTTTTAAGATATTAATTTCTTTACCGCCCTTTTCAATCTGTGAAGCTATGTGAATTTTGTTTTTTAAAGAATTTTCTATGTATCCCTCTGCTACACTCGTTGATTTCCATCCTCCGTGTCTCTTCAAGTTGGTTATACTACCACCACTTTCAGCGAGTAAAGTGGCTGAGCTTCTACGTAAACAGTGCCCGGTGTATTCTTTGGGATTCGGTAATTTAAGAAATTCAGCAACTGTGCAAGCGATTTTTCCAAAAGTGTGAATACCAATAGGTTGTATAGTACATTTTCCGTTTTTATAATAAACAAATAATCTACGATGTGGTGTGTTTGCTGGACGTAATGACAAATATTTTCTGTATAAAGAAATATTATTTTCTCCAATGACGACAAAGGTTCTTTCCATATTCGTTTTAGAATTAGGAATTTTAATCACTAACATGATTGTTTTATCTTCTATATCATCCAAATTCATTTTACAAAGCTCTTCACGACGGCAAGCGCCTGCTAAACCAATTATTAATGCAACCTAAAGTAAAAAAAAATAGTCACAAGGAAGAAGAGGAATTAGATTTAAATATATTACCTTTGTCATTAGGTAGTCATTATCTGCAGCTTTTGATACGAAGTGATCTATTTCTTCTTTATTCAATACTTTTGATTTTTTGGGTTTATAGCCAACGGATTTTCTTTTAAGGAAAGCAATAACTTTGGGATAGCGGCTTATATCTATATTATTTTTAATATTAATTGTGGACTTAAGCATCGAGTAGTTGCTCCAGAGGCTTGACGGCTTTAAGATTTTAGATTTTTCCATTAAATATGCAAGAATTACTTGTTCATTTACCTATAGTATGCACATTTTTATCTTTGCTCCATTTATGAAATGAACTGTAGACTAATTCATACCTCTCTCTTGACTTTACCGGCAATAATTCATTAGTAGCCGCTTTAGCAGATTCACTAATCTCATCTGGAATTATTTCAGCCTCACTTTCACTACTGGTTTCCATTTCTTTGAATTAAAAAGCGAAAACACACACGAATATTACATGACAAGCGCTGTCATAATTAAATACAAAGTTTTTGTTATTGTTAAAGCCGCCTACTTAGATATCTAAAATCGTCCCGAAAGTGAAATAAATCGTCCCGAAAATGCTACTTTCGGTACGATTTTTTGTAAAAGGGTACTTTCGATTTAATAAATCATACCGAAAATTCTATTTTCGGGACGGCTGCAGAAAAATATTTTTTATTATTTCATTATTTAAGGTCGGTTGTCAATTTTATTAACAAAACTCCGACTTTCTTTTTATTGAAATGTAATCTTTCCACTAAATAATAGAAGTATAAATAAAATAATTTCGTGAATACTACTTTAGAAAGTTCAACATTTGTACAAACTAACAAGTGTAATAGAAAAAGGATACTCACTAGCCATCCTAAATGATGCAGCACTTATTTGATGTGTTAATAGCAGTATGAGAAACACAAGCACCTGTTACTACCACAAGCAAGTGAAATATTATAGAAAAAAACACGTAATCTTTTATGCTTTGTAATGAACATAACTGAAAAAAAGTAAATTTTCATAAAGAAGTGGCGTGCTGCTAAATGTTTATATATAAATTATTTCGTAGCAAGATGCATAATGCATCTGTTAAAAATCTTAAGTCATATTATTAAGCAATATCAACATATATTTATTATATTATTTAGTTTCAGTTTGTCTTGTCTTTTTATTAGTTATAACGATGAACGCCCGCCGACTTTTTTCTCCGAAGGGGGAAGGGGGTGGCAAAATGAAAAAAAATATATATACTTAAAGGTTTTATTACTAATAAAATTAAAAAGTACGACAATCTCACAATCTCAGGTTGGGTTGCCCCCCCCCCTGCTCCCCTTTGGTCCCTCCTGCGGGCCACCACGGTTATAACCTGTTGCGTGTGACTTATTTGTCTAGTACCATACCCTAATATATTGGGCCCCGGTATGCATAACTTGAACAAGTTTGTGAATATTGAGTTTTGGCTAAAATATCATTAATTTCCGAAAAAATAGGCATGCTGTATGTATCCAAATTCTTTGTATTTGATATGTAAAATTTAATCGCCCCCTGTAATTTTTTCTCGAGTTATTTCCGGGTTTTTCCTAAATATTGGAAAAATCCTAATTTGGCGTTTGGCCAAGGTACATATAGCGTTGTCTTATTCAGAGAAGTATAGTTTTTTTTGTGAGAGGTAACACACCAGTGATTACTGATAAATTATATATTTTTTAAGAAATCCCCATCTACCAGATTTTTTCAGTGAGGAGTTTGAAAGCAAACTAAATAAGAATACCATTATTCGCATCGCTTTATTTTGTATTATATGAAGTCAAATATTTCATCATTGGGAGTATAAAGTATAGTTGAACAGTTTGCACTGTGTGGCAAATTTAGAGTATTATAAACTGTTTTTAATAAAAAGAAACTGGGGTTTTTACTGATTCTTATTTTTTAGCAATTTTTTTGGTAATATTATCAAAGTGATTATCGAATTTTAACTTAGAATCAACTGTTACCCAAATCTTTGAAAGATGGAACCATTTATAATTTTTGGTCATCCTCATAAAAATCAAAATGTATGCATATAAAAATGGGATAATTTGCTAAGTTTATCTCCTAAAAATGCGACATAATAGTGCCAATACGTCTGAGCAGGTCGAAAAATTCTGATTTTTGTGTTAGTCCCACACCCCAAGACTGGTATCTAATATCGATGGTGTAGTGTACACAAATGTTGTAAGCACAATTTAGGGTGCAATTGAGTTAAATATGCAGAACCATAATAATTTTTATGTACTAAATCTGAACGAACACATGGTATCTGTTTATTAAACATTAAAACCTCTGGTGCCATCTTCCGTTTGATATGTGTAGCATTAGTTCCGAGTGTCAGTACACAATAATTATTCTTGTTAAATCACTAACCACATTTGTGCTTTTTAACTTTTTTACCACAGAAGAATTGTACACTTAACAAATATGCGGCGTGGATTGCGTATTTTGTTTTTCTTTGTACAATTTACGGTATCATAATTGTGGGTGAACTTATCAGTTTGAAATAGTTAAAATGGCAACGAGGGGTGAAAAAATGGTAGGAAAGGGGATAAAAAGAAACAGCTGGAAATTTCTTCAAAAATGTTAACTAATATGTAGTATTATCGGGATTATTAAGGTCAACCAATCTAGTTTTGTCTAATTAAGAAAATTAACGGCCGGGAAGGGGGAAGAGGCTAATTTTGTGTAACGGATGTTAAAAAAATTGACGGCGGGGGGGGGGGGGAGGGAGCGGGTTGGAGTTTCTTCAAAAATGTTAATTGTTATTTTTGGAGTTACTGAGATCAGAGAATCTAATATTACATTGACATGGCAAACTTAAAGACAGGGAGATAAGATGAAGCGGAAGGGAAAATAGGTGAAATCAAGAATGCTAAGTATCGAAGGTGATGCCGCTCCCCAGATATGGGAACAATACTCTGGGTTGGGCTTTATTTGTGCCAGCTGAGATCACGTTCGAAAGCGATGCCAATAAGATAGAAGGTTTCATTGTTCTGTAGGGCTTGGTTATTCATGTGGATAGGGTAAGTGTTTCCGGATTTTTTGCGTGACAGGGAGCAAGACAGAGTTTTGAAGGCGTTGAGCTGAACAAGGTTCTTGCCATCCCAGTCTAGGATTAACTGAAGGCCTTGGGCGAGGGATCGAGACTTGTCTGGAAAAATGAATGTTGTAGTAAAGGGTACTATCGCCGGCGTAATTGTGGATGGGATTGGTAGTTGAAGAGATCAGGTCATTAATGTCAAGAAGAAATATGGTTGGTGCCAGGAGTGAACCTTGATAGCCAGCATTGATAGGATGTTTGTGCCCAGCATTGATACGATGGAAGTTAGATGAGTGACTGTCCAACACGACAGATATGGGCCGACTAGAGAAAAAGCTACCCAACCGATCCAGGTACATCGTTTGTGGGGAAGGCTGTATGAAGGTAGATTATTAAGGAGTGCGGCGTGCCAATTTGATCAAAGGCCTTGGAAATATCAAGAGCATTAATCTGAGATTTGCCATGAAATTCGAGAGACTTGTTCCAGTTATGTGTGACGAAGATAAGGAGATCTGATGTGGATCTTTGGTGACGAAATCTCGAAATCTGTACTGTCTGTCATGGATGATTTTGTATTTTTCGAGATATTTTAGAATTTGTAAGTTAATGATTTTCTCCATAACTTTGCTGACGACAGAGAGAAGAGAGATAGGTCTATAATTGGATGGATGGGACTTGGAACCTTTCTTCGGGACAGGCTGCACACGAGCAATTTTCCAGCTATTTGGGAAGATACCCTTATCATAGGAGATCTGGAAAAGGCGAGTTAAAAGTGGTGCGAGCTCTCTAGCGCACTTTTTTAGAACAATTGTTGGTATGCCATTCAAACCATAGAACTTTTTGGTGTCAAGGGATAGAATTTTCTTTTAACTTGTTTGACTTTAAGTATTATGTCAGACATTTGGTGGGGTACAGACGTAGCGATTGGAAGAGCGAAATTGGCAGGAGGAATGAGGGTGGAATTGGCTGCGAATTATTTGGCAAATAGTTCAGCTTTCCCTTTAGATGTGAAGATCATTTCGTTGTCAGAAATTAGGGGAGGAAAAGTGCTTCTACAGAAGTTTTGAATAATGATTTTGGCAAGTAACCAGAAAGATTTGCTGCCGTTGGAACAGGAAAGCACTTTATCTTTTATGCCATTTTTAAAAGCATTTATGGACTCAATGCGGCAGAAAGCATTTTCTGCCGCTCTGCTTTCTGGGTCGATTTTTGTGGATCCTAGCCATTCCTTGCTGTGAGCGTTAAAGTAGCCTAGGTCGATAACTTCAGCGGAGGGAAATTCAGAGATAAATGGTCAATTTTTGCCGAAAGAAAGTCAAAAAGCTTATTGTAGGAGTAGTCTGATGGGAAGCGGTAGATGCAACAGCTAAATTTAGTGGAAGATTTAGGGGTAAGTCTTAACCAGAGAACATCGGATTTGCCTGATTCCATTTAAGACCCTGGTGCAGTATAGACTGATGCGTACGTAGGCGCATACTAAACGATTAAGACGAAAAGATGAAAGAAGTTCATAGCCTGGAAACAGGAGATGATTAATTGAGGATTTGGGACTGATCTGGGTTTCGGTCAGAAAAAAGTTTGCATGATTGGAGGTAGAGATGCACAGGGTCCAAATTGGAAGTAAGCCCGCAGATGTTGGCAAAAGTTATTATTCTTTTGGAATTCTTCGATGGTGGGCCCACCTGACAGAACTTTATCCATACGCTTTGCGAAATGATGCGTCAGTGCCAACTGTGTGGAAAAATGAATTATTTTCATCCGAAACTGCCTTTTCAGAGATTTTTCCGGAAATCCATTACGGTGGCGCGCCAAGACCAAATTATAGCGGTTGGTCTTAATTGTATACAAGCACTATGTATGTAGCAAACAAAAGGCTTTATAAATAAACGGCTGCGTCTCCTCTTGTTCAAGGTCAATGAGCATATCATACTTGGTCAACGGACTTGGAAATGCAACAACCTGGAATTCGCCATAAAATTCGTTAAACTTGTTCCAGTTTTGGGTTGCAAAGTTAAGGAAATCAGCTGTGGTGACAAAATCGTAAATGTCGGGGATGAAGAAAATTATATTAAAGGTTTTAAATTGATATTTTTGGTAATACACCAGAAAATGTAATGGTCTCTTAAAATTCCTAAATAGGGTCACCAATATTTCCCTTAAACTTGAAATTATTTCATTTAAAATATTAACAATACACAGTTTTTAATACTCAACCATGAACTAATAATAATATCAGGGTAGGTATTTCCTGAGATACGCCTATGACCTCATTACCTACTCAGCCACTTAGTGGAATTGATTGAATGATTATGATTGCACTTAAAGACTCCATTGATATGTAGTATAATATTTACCTAGATGCTATTTTAAATGAACAGAGACTTAAATGAACCACCGTTTAGCAGCATTTATATCGAATGAAAGCACTTAAAGGATGTTTTGAGCGTTAAAACTAGCTGTCTTATTTAGTAACCAGGTTGCGGCTGATAGACTACATAAAGGATATTTCTTACATTCCCTCGGGCTATATTAATTAAGTTTTCTTTATAATGCTTTTAACAATACAAAACATATTTTGTGCAATATGTACCTAGTTGTTTATTCAATATTGTTAATTAATGATGTAAAGTTTTTAAACCATCCTATTTTTAATGGATAGGTACCCGTCACTTTTTAAAATTTTAAAGAATACTTAGAAACACAATTAAAAATAATTTTGTTCTTTCATTGATAAACGATATACAGGGTGAGTTTATGAAAGTATTGAAACCCCATCTCTCTATTTTGACGGGTGGCGGTAACTTTGGAATTTTAAATGGGATGATGTACTTTTGTTTATAAAATTCGAATCTGCGTAAAAAATTACGTATGTGTATAAAAATTTTTACTTTGCTCTTTTGGTTACGGAATTATAATTTATTCGGATATAAAATAAAAAATTATTTACCATTTAATTTTAACTTATTTGTCATCTGTCATGCTTAACAAGTTGTTCGAAATGTCCCCCTTCAACTTCCAAACAGTTGGTCACTCTTTTTCTATATGAGTTTCGCACCCACGGTAACATTTCAGGTGTCACTAATAAGCAGGCAAAGCGGATTCGGTCTTTCATATCATCTAAGGTTGTAGGTGCAGTCGCCATCACTTTGTCCTTGATAAAACCCCACAAGAAAAAGTTAAAGGGGGTGAAATTCGGGAACTTGGCAGGCCAGTTGACCGGACCAGTTCATCCAATCAACCTGTTTTCAAATATTTCATTCAAATGATTACGGACCTGTATGGCATAATGGGGTGGAGCTCCGTCCTGTTGAAACCACATGTCAGGATGTGTTGGCTAATAATTGAGGTAATTGGTTTCCTAAAAAATCTGTATACATTTCTCCATTTAAATATCCTTCAAAGAAATGCGGACCAATAACTCTATCCCGATTATACCACACCAGACATTAATTGACCAGGGATGTTGAGTTGCCATAGTTCTCATCCAGTGGGGATTTTTCGACGCCCAGTAGTGCCTATTGAGTCTATTTACCTAAGAAAACAACCAGAAAAGAAAGAAATTAAATTTCTACTGATAAGGAATAACTTAAAATCCTACCTGCCAACAATTATGGAAATGAGCTTCGTCAGAGAAAATAGGTAACATTCATTAGAAACCCGTTATTTCCTTCAATTGCAAAATGTAACGCGATTTTCAAAGCCTTGCCCGTATAGATTTTGGTGGAGTGTTAAGTGGTATGGATGAAAATTGTACAAGTGCAATATGGTCACAATTGATTTTGTGACTCATTTCAGCATCTCTGGCAAGTTGCCTGTTACCTCCATGTGGGTCAGTAGCTACCGCTCCTAAAACTGTCCTGGTTTCGTCCGTTTTAGTTCGCTTTCAAACATTCGAACTCGTGGTTTCGTCTTCGGACTGTCAGTAGTACGACTTTCGGTTTCCAAACTTTTAAATGCCATGTGAGATTTCAGGGTATTAGGAAACCTCTCCGCCCACACTAGTGCAGCTTCTCTGTAATTTTTCCTGCACTCCCCTAAAATTAACAACATATCAACTTGAACATTAAAATTTGCTTCCATGTTTAATAAAGCTTATTACTGAGAAATAGTCGTTTAAACGTCAAAATTCTCAACTGACTTAAATAAAAATAACACATTTCCATGGAAATGAATAACAGTTCTGAAATAAGTGTACTTGATTTATTGGTACAATTTATTTAAACTCAATCAAAATTTAGTTGATCATAATTCCGTAATCGAAAGAGCAAATCAAAAAAAAATTTACACATACCTACGCATTTTTTTACGTAGATTCGACTTTATAAACAAAAGTACCTACATCATCCCATTTAAAATTTCAAAGTTACCCCCACCCCTCAAAATATAGAGAGGGGGTAAATGTCAAAAATATGATTAAATATGTCCCCCATCTCCCTATTAACTCACCAAAATTTCATGGAAATATTGTACGATATCGCGCCGAATTGAGAGTCCCTTCAAAAAAATTCGGTCCAATTAACATTAATTTCGATATGGCCGCCCACACGCCGACTCTCTGTGAATGCAGAGGCTTCTCTATAAAGAAATGTGGATTTTCAGAACTCCACATTCTCATTAGCTTAGAATTTACATAACCAGAGAGGTAAAACCATGCCTCGTTAGTAAAAAAGGTCATTTCAACCACTCTGAAAATTGCATTCGCTGCGGCTTGTCGTTTGGTAACAATTCTTGGAGTGAGCTTAGACGATTAGCGTGCATATGCAGGTCACATTTCAGGAGTGTATTGCAGGTTCCGTAGGATACATTTTATTACTGGCTTAAACGCCGAATAGGGGTTTGTGGGTGTTCATTATCAATTTGCCTCAATTCTTCTACTTTTTGCGCAGTGTGAACTTTGGGTCTCCCACTGCCATCCTTTCTACTCAGAATGCCTGTTTATCTAAACAAAGCCACAGATCTAGTCAAAACTTGGCGAAACTGGTCGAAATCCATGACAATGTGTGAAAATTCTGTTTGAAAATCCTGAATGGCGTCCCTTGTTGAATAAACCCACTGACCATCAACCCTTCTACCATTTATAAAGGAACTCTCGATCATAAAAGCTTTTTGTTCGGCCGTGATTACCATATTTAATTCTCTTAAAAATAAAAACTTCAGAACTTGACAGTTCTATTTTTCATTCACCTGTACCTTTTACGTAATGAGTTTTCAAGAGTAATAATTCAACATGCGTGATTGACTCCCCAGTATACTTTGAGACGCTTTTTTTGATCTTACGTTATATCTTATTCCGAGCCATAGAGTCTTTTTTATTGTGTGGTCTTAAAATGTAACATAGTTAAAAAAGTTGGAATAAGTAAGACCGCCCAGACCGACCAATAGAAATTGGTTAAATATGTAGTGCATATTTTTTTTTTATTTTTTGAATGGGTAGTAAAATTATGTGCCATTTTGGCCTTTTTTGTTTTTTTTCAAAACTTGTCAACCCAGCTGCTTCAGAGTAGCTAGTTACGTCTATAAGTAAGTATTCTATTTTCGTCCATCCTGTTGAAAATTAACTACCGGAATTCAGAAATCAAAGGTTCCTGGTAAAATATGAATCTTGTTGTTCACAAAAACTTTGTAATTAAAACTTGATTGAGCATTTTGAGTAGCTGATGTAAACATGTTATGTTAAATGTTAATTTAAATTTAACTGGACTAATCTCGTACTTGATCGTGTTTTCAGTTTGCTTGTATACAGAAATAAATAGTCATATAAACAAGACCATGTATTTTACTCTCTGCTTGTCGGGTTAATTAAATTATTTATTTACCTGCTGTGTGTTTAGCAAACCGCAAAAGGCAAAAATTAGTTTAAAAATATTAAATCTAAATACCAAGGACGATTTGTAAAAGGGATATTGGGTCAAACCCCTACGACGAATAAAAATCAAATAATTTACAACCAAATATGTACTAAACCGCAATATTATTCATAGATTGTCTTTGCGTACTTTGTAACCTATTTGTCTTAAATGGTACCTAAATATTTAACTAGGAGGCTGGCAAATGCGGTATTTCAATTATGATTCTTTAACTCGTGTAATATTGCTAAATAATAAATTTAACGTATTTTTTGTCCTTTTTGGGCCTGCTTTGCACAGAGTAAACTTAATTTATTTTTATTGAGTTACTGATGCTAACTTATTTTTCTCAAATACGGACCTGGATTTTTTGCTGCAATTTTTGAAAGAATACTTCATACTCTTTACCTCTGTGTATCACTTGATTAGGTTTTTCGACGTTTTGGCGAGGAATAGCACAATCATCATGATATTCTACCAGTACGGACCTGGCATTTCTCAAGTTAATGCGCCATTTGATTTGACAACCGGAAAAACCACAAACCATAGCGGTAGGTTGTGAACTGTGCCTTAACATGGAAGATCCCAGATCGGTATTGAGAGAAATTCCCGATGATATTGCTATTCTTGATCAAAATGTCGGAAAACATATTCATGTTATACACAGCTGTAAAGGGTATAAAGTATTCTTTCAAAAAATGCAGCAAGAAGTCCAGGTCCGTATTTGACAAAAACAAGTTAGTATCAGTAACTCTATAAAAATAAATGGTTTAAACAAAACAATAACGTTACTTTATAGAAGGCTAAAAATCGTGTAGTTTTTATTAAAACAATTTTTTTAACTGTAATAGTTTTCGAGATATTTAAGAATTAAATTTTTGTTTATTTTTAAAAATATCCCCTGTAGATAAGAAACTATAGAGAATTTGGCAACTCCGTAAACGGAATATGAATAGGGACTAAAAATGGCTCATTTTCTCTCGTATCTTTTGCTGTTTCGGATATAGCAATAGTGGTATCACCTATTTTAGACACCCTGTGTATCCGATTACTGTTGAACCACACGTATTTAATTGCATAGGAAATTTCAAATGCGATTATCTCTTAAAACGGTTACTTGTAGCCAGTGCCGTAGCAAGGGTTCCCGAGGCCCCGATTCAAACTATTGGTATGCCCTCCCCCTTTCGCCGAAACAAAGGTTTGAGATCGAGGACCAAAATGAAAGGTTTGTGTTTTGGTGGAAATGGTAGTGATACGCTGCACTTAATAAATAAAAAAAAACAAATTTTCATTTATTATGAACAAATTAAATTCGTATTCATATGAAAAGTTTCAAAAGTTGTGAGTACAGTAAATAAAATTCGTCGACCCCTGCGGAGCGGCGGGGCCCCAAATACCCGAGGCCGCAAAGCCCCGGGGCTCCCATGCGTCGCATAGGTTGCTTTACTATAGCTACGCCACTGCTCCTGGCGACTTCAATAAAGCATAACTTTTTGACGAAAAACAGGTAGGGTAATCGATTGTTTCAATAGTCAGATCGATATACTAAGCTTAAAAAAGTTATGTAATTTAAGAGAAGTGCGGTATGCCGTAGGTGGCGCCCTCTACTAGTGACATCAAAAGTATGGACGAATTTGAATTCGTCCGCATCAAATAAAAACCCAAATCCCTAATTTCATTCCGATATGTCGTTTTATTGATAAATTATTGAAAAAAATCGAAAACAAAATTAAAATTTTAACACCCTGTAGCATGCTTATTATCAACTTTGGAATTAGGCAAGTTTGAATAAATCGCATTATTTCGACATAAGGAATCTGCTGCTGCCCTGTGAACCATTACTTTTGGACCACCATGTATATGTATATGTACGTATAATTTAAGTCCGATATGAAGATCGCATACGTAAAACGTAAATTACGATTTTTCCAGTGCCGAGCACTTTCAATGTGTTTTTACAATTATATGAGTTCCAAGTCCCAAAATGCGCTGACAATTTGTCAGGGACAAACACTACAATGTATTTTAGTACCATAATACTTTAACGCGATAAAACGATACATAATTTTTTTAATACAATGGGAAAACGGTAATCCAAAGATTGATTCTCCGAATCGTATAAAATCGAAGCTCTAAGAATCGATTCAGAAGTAAATCGTTGTTGAAATAAGCGACGTTTTAAATAATCGATGTTTTGATATAGGTTTAAAAATGTAGGCACAAATAAAATACATTTTTGCTAAAATTCAGTATTTATTTAAAACACGCAAAAGGCAGCAGTGCCGTGGAATTTTAGAATTGTAGTAGGAAATGTACTAGTACTAAATATAGTAGCAAAATCTGTCTTTTTCAGTGCAAATACTAATCCTCTAAGGGCAATGAATTTTAAAATGCACGATTTGATAGTCTTGTTGGCTTTAAACGGTTTCTATTGGGATCCCTTATGTTTCCCGCCATTGAGAACAAACGTTCTGATCGGACAGATGTGCCTACAGATAAGAATATTGAACACAGCACTAAGTAGATATGATATTTAATTTTCGTACCAAAATTGAATGGGAACGGGGCAAGAGAGAGAGCACTGCATCTGACTCCAAGTCCGACTAGTTCGAGCATTCTAGTGCGAACATTATCCCTAATTGAAATAGTCCGAGCTTGTCGACTTGTAAAATTTTTAAAATTTCAATCATCGATTATTTTATCGAGAACAAAAAAATCGATTTGCAAAAAAATCGAGCATTAAAAAATCGATTCCAAAAATCAATCTTTAAATATATATTAATCGATTTTTAAAAAATTGATTGAAAATCGACATCCCTAGTACAGATCCTTTTTATTAACACGCTTTTATTAACTTGACCTGTAACTTCTTAACATTGTAATGGAATCTTCAACTCACTTTTCACCCACTTCAAATTGTCGTATCGATTTGAATTTTTGCAAAACTTATACAATTCCGGTGACAATACAATAATAAGTTTTTTTTATTAAAAAATTATACAGTGTGTCTTCGAAAGTTCTTACCATATCGAAATGATTTTATTATTGATTTTACGAGAAAAAGTTTCTCTTTACAAAAAGTTCTACATCGTGAGAAAATAGTATTGCCGTTCACAAATTTGATCTAGTACATACAGGGTGGCTCAAAACTGTAATCCACATGAAGCTAAAAAGACATAAAATCGTTATTTAAAGGTATACTGTCACTGCAGATGTACTAGTGTTAATTTTTTTATGTTAGTGAATTAGGTTCAGAACTTACAGGAGGTCCCTAAAATAAAATTAATTTTTTAATATCGCCTTTAAAAAGAAAGTATATCTTCATAAAAAGTTCTAGATTGTGAAAACCAGCATGGTTATTAATAAATTTTATCTAGAGCATAGAGGTACTCAGCTTTTTGAGCCACCCTGTATTGTTCTACATCAAGTTTTTTTTAAATCTTTTTATGAAGATGTAGGTGTGTGTGTATGTAAAGTCGATACTGTAAATTAATTTTATTTTTAGGATCTCCTGTATGTTCCAAACCTAATTCACAAAAAAACTAAAAACCACGCATTTATGAATAGCGCACCAAAAAGTTAAAAATAAATTATAGTTTAAAAAAACTAAAAAACACGCATTTATGAGCATAAAAAGTTAAAAATAATACCCCAGGTTTTCTAATAGGTACGCCACCTTGTATATAAACAACATCTCTATTAGGTACCCCATCTTGTATATCGGTCATTCTCAAAGACATTATAAGGTATAGACTGAAGGGTTCATTCATAACTCCCATAAAAATACCGACTGTTATTATTCTAAAAGAATTAGCGAGTGCGAGAGAGAACGGCAGATCGAGTAGGACCGAGTGGCAACATTGTAGACCGGCCCCGAGTTCTGATCGCCAGTGGTGTAGAGTTTTGAACCTACTATCAATGTATAAAAATAAAGAACATAATTTATATCAGAAATGTTTCCAAGGAATTAAAATATTAGGCTCCAAATTTTTTACATAAAAATGCACAATATGGGTATATAAATAGAAAATAAAACACTATTAGTACTGCAAAACTGTTGCTACACTGTTTTATTATTAACATAACACATGATAAAAACATATTGCTAAAATTTTTAATTACAATATAGACATGCATTTATTTTTATTAGTCTAATTATACAACATATTAGACAACTCTATTTAGGCACAAAACATGACTTCGTGACTAGCTCCTGTTCCTGCTTCTACATGAATAAAAAAAAATAATATCTACAATCTCCATTTTCTATTTGTCTTTAATAGGTTATACAATACAATATACATACTTCATTCAATGTCTGTGAATGTCTTAAGAAAAATAAACATTTCTTTTTTAACATAATATGCTGATGAAGATCGGTGAGATGTAACTTCAAGCGACATCTCGCACTAACTCAAATGCAACACACCTGACTCCAATCAAACAAAATCAGTCAGAGAAGCATTAAATCGGTCAATGAGGATGACATTTCATCAATATTGGGACTGTTTATTTGAAAAATGATAAATTAGTTTAGAAATAAAAATAATATAACTTACAATTAATAACAATGTAAAGTTACCTAAAAATAAGCTATGCTTACCCATATCCAGATGGACCAGGAACAGATATTAAATTTGGAGCAATATTTTCAGACCTAAAATAAAACAAAGAAATAAACATTCAATTTTTTTCAAAAACAAAAAATAATCATATAATTCTTCCTTTCATTTAAATTACTTTACACAACTTTTGTTTACATACTTACTTTTGAATATTAGGAGAATTAACAATCTCGGAAGGTTCCTCAACATCTCGACCAGCATCATCTGATTTAAGAATTACATCATCGAAGCATAACTTAGAAATCCTAAAAGGAAATTAAAGTATGTTTTAATTATTTTTTAAAGGCTTACGACTAAATTATAGCCTTATTATACCCATTATCACACAAAATTTTAAGTTAATTTTATTATTAATAGATATTACTTACGCCAATGGTTCCTTTTGGGCAGGTGGTGTTCCACAAACTGTTGACTCAGAACTAAAAAACAAAGAATAATATTTAATATTTTTAATAAGTCCAATTTGTAGGCACACCAAAATTTTACACCTTGCAATTTTACCTGTTAGATTGGTCGTCTAAAAATAACAAGCCTTCACAACGACGTGGGTTTGCTCCTTTTTTAATATATTTAGCACCATTCGCCTTTACTAACATATCTTCACAAAAAAAGTGATCTGAGCACAACTCTGGATTTTTTCGTAGGGGTTGGTTATCCAGAATACCTACTAAAGAAAACCAAAGTTTTCTTTTTTCAGGATCTTGAGGAAACTTAAATAGAATGTTTATATGTTATAAAACATCTTTATATGTACCTACCTATATGAATGTATCTACTTAAATTTAGTAATGTATAATGATTTTAATTTTACAGTATTTTACTAGTCGGCACGTACACTGACGCTACACCAATGGATTCATAACAATCCTAACCTAACGTACTTACCGATGAAACGATAAATTTGGATTCAAATGATCCACTTTCTTGCATACTACACAGGCATGTACCATAATTGTTTATTTCTATACTAATGTTCACACAAATATTAAAAGAAATTGATAAGAAACTCCGAAATGACCAAACAGCACAAAATGGTTGTTAGACCGGATGAGCAACGTCGCAATTACGACGATCATTCATTGCATACTGCTCCGTAGTAAAATCGTAATGCAATGTTGCCGTAGTGCCTCATATTTTTATAATGTTAATAATTTCAAAAGTTTTAACAGTTTTTAATAAAATTTCAATATGACATTACGAAAATTGAATGCATAATTTGATTACGCACCCCTTAATCCCTTTGTATGTTACATGCTGGGCGTTACTGGATTTGATCTCATTCAATGGTTTTCAAAGAATTTCCCAAAATATTTATAACAGACAGAACATCGGCTAAGGTGCAATTTTGAGCGAAAGAGATGGAAAATAAAGAGGGAATGTTGATTTGCCTCATAAAAATGTAAACAATTTGGTCTCTACCTTATAATGTCAATATAAGCAATAATTTGCGCTCTCTGGACTAAACTGATTTCAGGCATTTTGGTTTTATGATTTGGATCAATAGTCAATATCAATGAAAATTTTAATGAACAAGCCTGATTTACATTACTTTGAAATCATTGTATAACACATTATTGAACACAACTGTACATAGTACTTTAGATATGTGTGGCGTTAATAATTTTAGATCCTATTTTAATAAAATATTAGAGCTATATTTATCTAAAATTTACTTGGTCTTATTGTTAATTGATTTGTACACCAATAAAACTATTAAAACTTCACAAGTCTTAGATTTTCTTTTTATCGAAAGGTACTACCTTATAATCATCCTATAGCAGTCAATTAACACTTCATGTCTAAGTCGCGTTAACACGTGTTTCCTCAAAAATTTACAGATAAATTGCAGACCATTAAGCCTCACTCCGTTAAGTACTTAGTTAATTAGTAAATTATTTCTAAACACCACTATCCATGTAATTATCGTGTTCAGATTTGACAAATAAATGACATTTAACTGATGTTTCATTTTTTGTGTTATATTTAATGCAGACTTTATGTCGGGTACCATTAACGTCTCTAAAATATAACTTTTTTAGATTCAATTACATATTATGTTTTTAGAAAAATTAATGTACTCCTAGATAGGTAATTGGGTAATATCTCTTCACAATAATAATATATTTATACGACTGTAGAGTGTATACTGTGTTCGTTGTGTCTGTGTAAACAAAATACAAAAGGTCAAACGAACGCTTTTGATGTAAAGTATTTAAACATAACCTTCCTGTGCGGTCTATTCTGTTAATCCTCAGTTTTTGGCGTACTTTTGTTAGAATTTTTGAACTATATAAAGTATAAATAACGCACCGCCAATAAACAAACCTAATATGCCATATATTTCTGTTAGTTGCTTATTAAGCTTATTAGCTGAGCTGAGATAGTTAGAAGCTTTGTGTTATTTTTATTTTATTTTTATCATACTATCTCTTTGACTAATTCAGCTCAGCTAAGATAAGTGCCAAATAAATTGCTACTTTTGCTATAAAATGGTTTGTTCGTTTGTGCTGCCTGGAGCTGCACTTCCTAAACTAAAGTATTCGTTTGTATTTTGGCAACTTTCGGTACATGTTCGTTTGTGTAGTGCAAAGTGCACAAAACTGTTTAGTTCATGTTGGGTCTGCACTAACTCAAGAGAATGAATGATAAAGTGCAAGTTGGGACAGTTTCAAATTTATGGAGTAAATAAAAAGGTCAAACACATTCGTTTGCGTTGTTACACCAAACTTTTTTTAACAGGTCTCATAACGTTACGAACCTGCCCTTTTTTCAAATAGGTATAAGTGCAGCACAAATAAGTAAGTCTAAATTTATGTTACTATTCCGATTCCATCCATTGATGGTGACATACAAATATTTTAAAAATATGTAAAAGAAAGAAACTGACTCAGCGACGCAGCCAGCAGGGGGGTGGGTCAGGGGGATAGAAACCCCCCCCGGAAATTTTTGTTTTCAGGTGTTGTGATTTACCGCCAAATGCGCGATTTTTGAAGTCCGGAGGCGATTCTCTTACACATGCATGCAAAAGAATGCCGTTACTAAAATTCCGGAGAGTAGTGGGGAGGGGAGGGGTTAAAAAGGGCGCCACTGTTTTATTAGCTGGGTTAAAAACACAGAGATCCTCCTAGATGACATTGGGATCTTGCTTTCAACTCACTCAGTAACCAAAACAACCACAAAAAAAAAATAATTAACTTTAAACTGCGTTGCTTGGCGAGTCAAATAAATCACCTTTATTTCAAAAACAAATTTACAATAACTTATTTACAGGCTCTATAAGCACCTTAGTAAAACAAAATAAGGTGTAAGTTTGACGACCACAATTACAATTTTTCACCAGTAATTTTTTACTTTAACATTTGCCGAAAGATATTACATGATATATTAATTTAAAAGTATTAAAGAAAACGTTGTAATAAAAAAAGTAAAGTTACATACTTTTCTGCGCAATCAAAAAAAAAAGCTCTCGTGTAGTTAGCTGATCACATCTACACACGTGTAGCTTTTAGATAAATGTTGGATCACTGAAATGAAAAATTAAAAATGGGAAAAACAAAGGTGATGGAATCAGCCAACTAGATAGAGGAAAATATTTAAATAATTAAACTGTACTAAACATAATAACTGCCAGCATCAGGTAAAGTTAGTATTATTCCATAAAAAAAAATTAAAAGCAAAAGGTTGCCTGAAGGGGTTCCGTTGTCCTCCGATGATGGTGTCCAGGCTTAAGGCTGTGCGGGCCTAGGCGAGTTGATCACCACCGTAAAGGACACTCGAGTGCGTTGCTGGCTTCTGACAAAGGCATAAATCTCCCGTTCAGGCAAACAAGTCATTTTCCTGTCCCGGAACAAGCAGTGCACAAACAAAACAGGTGTTTGTGCAAAAAGAAAAGATAGTGAAAACCTCTCAGAGGAAAAGAAAAGAACATTCACTTGCAGAAAACGTAAAGATAAGACTTCCTCGGGGAAAAAGAAAAGATGGGACCCTAATAAAAAGAGAAAAACGTATGCATCAAGCCAAGGAAATCCGGCAGGCACTAAGCACATGAAACTTTCAAAATATCAAACTCAAATGAAAAGCAAAACTATAACTGGCGGAAGGCCTTAAGCAATTATTTCTTTATATCATTACGACTGAAAGTAAAACAAAAACAAATACTTTAAATTAAATCGAAGATATAAAATAAAAATTACTGCAGCCAACTAATTTATGAAATAGTGAAAATAAAACTTAGAAAAGCTATTCTGCCCTACTATGCAAAGATATTTATATAAATGAATTATATCTATGCATGTACAGAAATATTCACATAATCAAATTATTCACAGGTAATAAACACAGGAATTTAGTTAATAACTTGGTTATACAAATAAACAGTTACAGCAGTATACCTACTCCAATACTGTTATAAAATTTAAATGTTATATATAACCAAAGAAATTAAGTAATGGATATTACCAAAGATTCATCTCAAAATATAGGAAACGTAACTTAATACAAAAGCTAATTAGCTATATGAAAGTCACTGCACAAAAACCTTAAATAACCCTGAGCAATAGGTGTTCGGTATTTATAACCTGAGTATTTCATCAACACCAACAAAACGTAAGGCACAAAAAACCCCGAATAAATATTTACAGTGGTGTCCCAAAATCCAACATGGGCCTAAAAAAGGTTTAAGGGAATACCTACTGCCACTGTAACTGGATAAAGGCAAAATGGACGATTGTGATTTGGCACTGCATCGACGAACCCAATATTGATTTTTTTGTTCCCGTTCACTCAGCGTTGCCAGCTGCATAAAAATAAAATTACTATGATGAGGGAGAAAAAAGTACTGATATAAGGAAAAAAGTATTGATATTCCAATTTGCGATTTATTTACTTCTAATATTCTACTTTTTTGTTTACGAGAAAACTTGCAGTATCCCATTCATACCATGGCTTTTTATTTAAAACCTCCTTTCCCAAGAGCAGGCAGTTTGTTGTAGAAGCCTACCTATTTATATTTTTTGTTTTAATATTATATATTTAAGTTCGAAAAAATTCTCTGCTGGCTACTATGCGGCAAACTTAAAATGTTAAAAACAAATGAACCAATATTTTCAAAACACTTAAATAGTCTAAACCGAAACGAAGTCAAGTGTTAACAATTCTGTTTTAACTAAAATAGGTAAATTACAAATCTCCCTGAACTCGCTACTAACTTCTTAATTTTTATTGTTGGAAATATTAGGAAATTGCAACAATAATGGGGTAATACTAGCATTACCACTCAAAACTTCTTTTGGATTTAAACATTTAAAGCTTTTGTAAGCATCTACATCTCGATCTACATTGTGAAATATGAAAAAGTACTAATAGAAAGAAAGTGGCACTGCAGTACTGATGAGTTAAAAAGTATTGATTTCAGTACTTTAGTACGCTGGCAACGCAACGTTCACAAAACCGTCAGGTGATCTTTTAGTAACCACTCAAAACTCAACCGGTTCTGCAGTTTTTAAACCACAGAAAACACTAACTTCCAACGGAAAGTAATAAGTGCAATTGCTCATGTGAACCAAAGATGGCGCTAGCTCGGGCACTTTATACTGACAGAAATTGCCAACTGCCATCCAATCCTAAACCATAACCAGTGACTTCTCGTCTACACGATGTAGAATCTATGACAGCGAAGGTTGTTGTCCTCAAAGATGGAGGCAAACGCAATAGTAATATGAACTCTCAACTTAAATTGTCGTCACTACCAAACGTACAGTCATTGCTATTCTTCTGCGGCTTCCACTCCCGATCCCTCCGAAATTTACTCTCACATCACAGACATCATTCAAGCAGGTACTGAAGGCTTCATTCCACATACCCGTAAGAAACCTAAACTCCAGCACCAAAAGGCTTGATTTTGCAATTCCTGTGATAAAGGCTTACTCAAAGAAGCCCATGCTTACAAAAGGTGTCTTCAAAATCCTACAATCGAAAATCGTCAAATTTTCAACGAGGCAAGAAATGAATTCAACAAAACTATCTTAGAGTCCAAACATGTTCTGAACAACCGCATAAAAGATAAAGTGCTTTGCTATCCCACCGGCAGCAAATCATTCTAATCACTTGACAAAAACATTAGTCAAAACTTCTGTAGGAGCACTTTTTCTCCCCTGACCTTTGACAAGAAATTATCTCCACCTCTAAGGGGAAAGCTGAACTATTTGCCAAACAATTCGCTGCCAATTCCAACCTAATCCCTCCCCCAATTTCGCTCTTCCAACTGCTACGTCTGTACCCCACAAATGCCCGACATAATACTCAAACAAGTTCAAAAAATTCTTCTATCCCTTGACCCACCCGGTCCTCCGTTCTGAATGGCATACCAGCAATTGTTCCAAAAAAATGCGCTCCAGATCTTGCACCAATCTTAACTCGTCCTTTCCAGATCTCTTATGACAAGGGTATCTTCCCAGATAGCTGGAAGACTGCTCGTGTGAAGCCTGTCCCGAAGAAAGATTCCAAGTCCCTTCCATCCAATTATAGGCCTATCTCTCTTCTCTGTGTTGTCAGCAAAGTTATGGAGAAAGCGTCAACTTGCAAATTATAAAATATCTAGACAATCGGAAAATCATCCATGACAGACAGTACCGATTTCGTCACCAAAGATTCACAGCTGAACTCCTTAGCTTTGCCACACATAACTAGAACAAGTCTTTCGAATTTCATGTCGAATCTTAGATTGTCGCTCTCGATATTTCCAAGGCCTTTGACCAAGTATGGCATGCCGCACTTCTCAACAAACTACCTTGTTAGGGTCTTCCTACCAAACTATGTACCTGTATCGATAGCTTCCTCTCTAATCGGCGCACATCTGTCGTGGTTGACGGTCACTCACCTAACTTCCATCCTATCAATGCTGGCGTCGCCCAAGGTTCGGCCCTGGCACCAACCCTATTTCTTTTCTACATTAATCACCTGCTCTCTTCAACTACCAATCCCATCCAGAGTTTTGCTGACGATAGTACTCTTCACTCCAATATACATTTTTCCAGACAAGTCTCGAATCAAGAGTTGGATAATAGAAGCAGATCTATGCGCCTATCCTTTTCTCAAGATCTTCAATTAATCTTAGACGGGGGTTCCAAGAACCTTGTTCAGTTCAACGCCTTCAAAACCCAGTCTTGCTCCCTGTCACGCAAAAAATTTGGCAACGCTTACCTCATCCACATGAATGGCCAAGCCCTACAGAACAATGAAACATTCGATCTTGTTGGCGTTGATCTCAGCTGGCACAAACACATTACTTCAGTAGTCACATTAGCAGCTAAAAAGCTTGGTTTTCTCTTTCGGTCCAGAAAATACTTCTCTACTTCCAACTACGTGGGATGTCTTAGATAAAAAGAAAAAAGCTTGGAATAAAAGGTCGTTCATCTACTTGCTGCCAGGGTGCATTGTACTAAAATGGACGCATCCGAAGATCCGAAGCGTGAGTCCGCGATCGTCGAAATCTTGTGAAAGTAAAGCGACGAAACGATAGCCCTGCGAGATTTCAACCTCAATTTTCAGTCGTTGTGAGTTTAAAATGATGTAAATAAAGATGTATCGTATTTTATTGTAAATAAAGTTTTAGGGCGAAATCCAGACCCAGTCCACCTAGGAATACATAACACAGAATGGCAAAGAACAAAGGCTGGATCCAGTATATACTGTGATTGACAATTATAAAAACCAAATAAGAAGTTCGAGGTCAGAAAAGGTGATTAAAAGAAAGAGGGCCAGAAAGTAAGCAATTCAATGGGCGGCGTTTAAAGAATAAGGGAATATTACGAAAAGGTAGGACAATTCCATGAAAAAAAAAACTAACCGTTATAACTCCTGTAATAATAATATAATTCCGTATAAAAAAACTAACCGTTATAAAATGGGAAACCGTGTTTTTCGTGATCTGGGGACCCCACAACGTGGAGGTAAAAAAATTTTACTTTCTTCCAGTAAAGAAAGTAAGAAATCTTGTAGTGTTTTAACTAAATTTAAGTAATTTCTTAAATACATAGTGACACATTCAAAAAAGTATTTTATATAACTGCAATACTTAAACCAGTACCCACTCCAATATCGAATAAAAAAAACTTTCCATTTTATTGGCAACATATAAAAAAATTTAGCCTAAAGTCAAATTTATCGTCCCGCTAATCGGTTTATATTATATTAAAACCATTAGCACACCACAAACCTTATAGTTTTAGCTTATTACAGGGTACATTCTTATAATTAGCCTAGCAATCAATTAGCACACTATACCCAAGTCACGCTAATGTACGGTCAAAAAATCGCACATAATTGCAGACCATTAAGGCTGACTGCGTTAAGTACTTAATTAATTAGACTGAAAGTGAATTATTTCTAAACAGCACTATCCATATAATTATCGCGTGCAAATTTAACAAATAAATAAGGTTCAATAGGCGTTTGAGTTGTCAGATTTTCTACTTTATTTTCATTGCAAAGACTCTATAAGTTAACTTTATAGTTCTACTGTGATTATGACGTAATATGTTCTTTATGGTTTGGACTAGGAAGGTCAATGTTGTAACTATAGTCCAGGTGAAATCAGTGCATTGGCTACAAATTCTGCAATTCTAATAAAATAACTTAATGGACTTTCTCGAACCACTTATTAGTTGATGTTTGGTATGTCCATACATAATAATTATATAAATTTGACATCAACAAGAAAAGCTAAAACCATGCACAAACATTATTGAATAACAGAGGAAAGTGTTGGTTAAGCATACTATATGTACTTTTATGTGAGAATGATGACAGAAAAAACAATTGAACAAGAATTCACTCAATTGGTCAGTTCCATGGACAGTTTGCACCAGAAGATATTTTAGTGATCACAATATTAATTTTTTTCTTCACTGATAATCACGGAGGAATCAGATTTCTTTCTATCCGTGTTGGCGAAAGTGCATTAGACAAAGACAAATAAAGAAAAAAATTGTTCAAATTTTTGTCGTGCACTCTTTGCTTGTGGAAGTGCTGGTTATATACTTCGAAAGATTAGTCATCGCAATTTTTTTTTTCTGATAAAATTCCCAACGGAATATGATTCCTTTCTATCCTTGTTAGCAAAAGGGGCATTAGTAAAAGACAAATAAGAACGATCTTGTTGCTAATTAAAAAGAATTATCAAACATTCTATCACAGTCGGCTTTGTTTCTGCAAGTATTTCTGGTTGTCTACTGTGAAAGTTTAATCGGAATTGTCATAAAAAATAAATTTCTAACCTGACAAAACACTTACGTAAGTTTTATGATTTTATAGCAAAAGACCTTTGTTTTTACTGAACACAAACAGCATTTGCAAAAATCTGGTTTTTATTAAGCAAAAACAGTGTCAGCATAGCCACATTAACCCTCTTATTTTATACTACTTAAAATTGTTTCGCACAATAACAGTACTACCTCTACCCAATAATTTGCACTAAAAAGATCAGAGGTAAAGTTTTAAAATAAATAAAGAAAAAGTAGCAAAAATGAGTAAATATTTTTATTAAAATAAACAATTTATAATATGGTTAAAAAATATTCTCTATTCTCCGATAGATAATGAAAATGGATCTATAATACAGCCTACCTGCGAACAGTGACGTTTGTGTAAGGTAAAGACGGGATAAAAATTGTTTAATCGAATATAACAAGTAATTTCACAATTTTTAACTGTAAATGTTGAGTCTTAGTTCCAGAAGAATAGATACACTTTGTAATGGCACTGTGACTTCAGCTTTAAACTGAAACGAAACGTTTCTAAGGCGCAATTTTCACTAATTTCTCAACATCTAAAGAAATCTTCTCTAATGCACACTATTCTCAACTTTATATTGGGTCGGCGTTCCTGTTAGTCATTCCCATAACACCCGGTCCAAGTAATATAAAGGAGAACAAATATGTACTTTGCGTAATATTTCAATAGTTGTTAGTCAGTCCCAAATTCATAGAACACAGGAATTTAAGCTGCTAATATTTTATATAAACTTTTTAAGTAAATTGTTTGACCACGTATGGCCGCACTCCTCAAAAAACTACCTTCCTACCAAACTACGTACCTGGATCGGTAGCTTCCTCTCTAATCGGCGCATATCTGTCGTGGTTGACGGTCACTCACCTAACTTCCACCCTATCAATGCTGGCGTCCCCCAAGGTTCACTCCTAGCACCAACCATATTTCATTTTCACATTAGTGACCTGTTCGAGACCTTTCGAGGAGGCGCTTCTCCCGGTTTTCATCATTCCATTAACTCTTTTTTGGACAAAGGGTGGTAATAAAGGACCATCCTCTCATCCCCAGTGACAATCGAGGTCAAAAATTTTACTTGGCTTGGATTTGGCTCGCGGTTATACTGGTCCAAAAACTGTTGACAACACTTGACGCGTTCGTCATTGTGCAAAGTCGAAGAAAGAATTCGCGGCACCCATCTAGCATCAACTTTCTTCATGTGCAAATGATCTTTAAGAATGCGGATGACTATTGTTTTATAAAGTTCCAGCATTGCTGCGATTTCTTTTGTTTTTAAGCGCCTATCCCTCAGCACTTCATCCTCCACGTTTTAAATTGTTTCCGGAGTGACGGACGGCATCCGCAGGGCGATCGGGACATGGATCGTCATTCAAGTTTTCTCGATTCAATTTAAATAGCTTGAGCCATTTTTTTACGGTCGAATAGGATGGGGAAGAGGCACCATGAACTCTATCCGAACTGTCTTTAATTTGTGCTGGTGTAAGACTTTCTTTAGTAACATTTTGACAAATTAGGGACACACAACTATTAAATTACACTCAAAACTAAATTAATCGAGACACGTGGATACAGTACTACAGACATGTATATCAGGAGGGGGGTACCGAACGGCGGTAGCCAAATCGCTTGCAGTCGCAAAGAATGGGTCGGGACGGAAACTTATGGAACACCCTACGTAATTCATAGTGTGTTCCATAAGTTGTTCCAATGTTTGTTGGGAACAAAACCCTAATAAGATGACGGGGAAACGGAGCCTATCTAAACCGGATTTAATCAGCCAAGCGTATAGCTTGTGCGTCGTCGCGGTAAGTACTGCCGTTCCTAAAAGCTTCATCTTTTTCGAAATGAGCATAGTATTTACTCTATAACAGGTCCGCAATGGCTAATATGCGAAACTTGTATGCTTTCGCCTATTATGCGTATTAGTCAGCTAATATGCGAATTATCTTATTGATGCGTATTGTAACAGATACAAACGTTATATTAGCAAAGTAAGTAAAATATTTGTAGATGCTTATGTTTAAAGAGTAAGTTCAATATTATTTAATTTAAATTTTGAACCTTTTTACTGAATCAGCAAGATATTTCTTAAATGGAACAACGTTTGTATGTGTATTAATACAGAAATATTTTAAAAACATTCCTGCACTATAGGGTATACATTTTACAACCTATGTAAAACACCACATGCAAAAGTGTTGTAGCTCTTGAACCAGTATTAGTAAAATCTGACCAGATCATGTTGTAGAATTACTAAGTAATTTCCCGGTCGTTTTTCAGTTTCTTTTGCCGGTCTTGTACGGCGATAAATCAACGCGTGCCTTGAAAATTTTACAAATCGCGGCATTTGAATACGCATGAAATGGCCCGAGAGATGTGCGAAGAAATGCCTGGGTAATAATATAATACAGATTATAAATCAAGCGAACTAGAATTTTAAAAGGCGCGCCATGTAGACAAAATGTCAGTAGACGCCTAAAGATACCTAGGTGCCAAAGGCAAATATTTTGTCAAAGAAAATGCTAGAAAGACGTTAGAACATTTTTTTGTTATTAAGGGCAAGGACAAAGAAATGGTCTTGGTGGCCTTTAAAACGCGTTGCAAAATTTTGAATTATTTGTATTATTTATACCAGTACAGTGATTTTAACTTTAGTTAAGGTAATCCCAACAAAAAATTCCCGTGGGCATACATTTAACGCGATCTAGAGCCAAGTTTAACATACTGGATTTAAAAGTTTTATTTTAGAAGCTTCTTTAAATGTTAAACAACCTACATATTATATCTTTAACCAAAAAACTTCGTGCTGCTTAGCTGGTGCGCCTTACAGAAACGTGGAATGGCTGGGATTATGCGTAACAGCCAAGTCACATAAAGATATATAAAATAAATAAATATATAAATAAGCTTTTATTTCAAACTAAGCTTCTCTACAGAGGTGAAATACCTTGGTGCCATCTTTGATAGCAGGCTAACATGGAACTCTCACTTGCAAGACCGAGTAAAGAAAGTATGCATATCTTACGAACAATGCCGTCGGACCGTGGGCCGAACCTGGGGTTTATCTCCCAGAGTTGTCGCATGGACTTACACGACCATCATAAGACCCATGCTAACATACGGAGCAATAGCCTGGAGACCAAATGTTCTCCAAGCCACAGCCTTACGAAAGCTAGATCAAATCCAGAGAATAGCATGTCTCAGTGTTACTGGCTTTTATGAAAACCACACCAACTAGCGCAATGGAAGTGATCCTTAATCTCACCCCCTTAATATTCATATCAAGGAGGTTGCGTTGATGACTATGATACGACTTCGCACGGTTGGCATCGAACCAGGAGTGGGTTCCGGTGAAATGAAACGTCGCTTGTGGAACGATGCGTTAAATGCGCTTCCACCGTACAAGCGAGCATAGACGCCATTGCATCGAGATTAGTCTTCAACAAACCTTACAGGTAATTACTTGACACACACAAGACACCGCAACGGCAGGTGCTATACACATCTACACTGACGGTTCCAAACCAAAAAGGGCTCAGGATGTGGAATATACTCCAGAGTCCTGAGTCTGAACATAAAATGGGCTATAGGCAAAGATGCAAGTGTAGTTCAAACAGAACTGACAGGTTGGGTGAGTGCTGCGCGCTAGCATCAAGAGAAATAACCAGTAAGTATATTACTGGACAAAATGTGCACATCCTCGCGGACAGCAGGCAAGCACTTCTGGCCCTGAACAGCCCATGTATCATATCAGGCACAGTATTAGAATGTCACCGAGCCCTAGCAGTAGCCTCCAATCATAATGTGGTCACTCTGAGGTGGAGGAAAGGGCACGGCACATCAAAAGGAAATCACATTGCTGACTCCTTAGCTAGGGAGGCGGCCGCCATAAATATGCTTGGACCTGGCTGCTCCACTGATTTAGCGACGCCGGTGATAGCGGACCTAATTAAAAAACACTCCCATGAACTTTTTAAAAAATTATGGGAACTTAATTAATTGTTCTTTAAGCGATTTTTCGCCCGAGATCTCAATTATCGGAATCTGCAAAGAAACATTTTGTTTTACGGCTCGCTTAAAATTGCTGTTTACCAGTAAAGAGAATGGAAAATGTCTCAAAGTTATTTTCAAGAAACTTGCAAAACAAGACCCCACACAAATCATACAGACCACCTACATTTCAATTGTGCATTTTGTAATGTTTGTATAGTAGGTTTATCCATACAATATAAATAGTGAATACCATTATACAAATACAATATGTCTTCCATTTTGTCATGGTAAATACGTAAGATTTTATTCTTTATTGTATATATGAAAATTATAAAATGCATTTGAAAAGGCTAATAAGCTACTGTAGAGGTAGCATAGGCGTTAATAAATTTTATTAGATCTTTTAATAATAATTTAAATTCAATAGGATTTAATTACTGGAAGAACTAATTCAAAATAAGTTGTAGGAGTTTTATTGGTTTGGAGAACTGAATTTGCTGAATCCGAATGAATTCTTCGAATTAGCACAACTTTTATTTATTTCTTCTGGAGTTTTCGACATTGCTTTAGTTAGTAAGGTTGGAAAAACAAACTTACATCAATGAATTGAATTGAATCAGAATTTTTACTGATAAAATTCTTAATACAGTGTCGGCCGTTATCTATAGACATTTTTAAAAGTGGATCTTTTTGTCGACCTTCATCTTTGGATGGTTTCTAATATGTTGTTGAAAACGTAATATGTCTTAATAAACCTAAACAAACCGATTATATCTTACAATTAGTAATATAGTAGTAGTAACCTCGAAAAATGTTCTTAGGTGTCAATAATTAAATGTTGATACCCTTGCCGAAAAAAAAACTACGAGTACCCAATAACAACTTTTAGGTAACTTCAAAGTTTAGCATATTTCTGCCAATTTAAACACACTTTGTCGTATAGCGAGTAATGCTCAGGTTTGGCTAAAACTACCCTCAGGCGATTGATATTATTTTATCACACGATAGTACCTCTACGCGATCCATTTCTGACATAGCAGTCTTGTAGTAGGCCTAGCATTGGTATATAAATTATAGAGGGCATCATAAATGTGCAAGTGATAATGATAAAAAGCGAGATTTTACCTAATCGTGCCAGACTATTACAGTGCTTACAGTAGTTACCAATAGACTAAAACATAGGTCAAAGTTATTTTGCTAGATGCTTAGTGAGCACAGGGATATCGTAATATGCCGATCGGTTGAACAAAGCGAATAAAAATTAATTTTACTCAATCAGTAAAGCTTTAAATCCGATTCCGATTTCATAAACCAAGCCTTAAATACCTAAGTTAAGTCATTTACATTTTTCATCTCTTTAATGTATCAAATTTGTCTTTCATATGCTAATATCTCAACAACTGTTAATTTCAGTTATAGGTTATGGTATACGAAATTTGATTAGAATTTTACAGAGAATTGAAACCAGCCAAAAAAATTGGGGTGTTCCGTTAAAAAAATCAAAGTTGACAGTTGCACAGCTTTTGTGAGTCACCCTGTACGATTCTGAATAATTCTAGAACACGTGCAAAAACAAAACTAAATCGATGTGTTCGAGGGTTCTTAAGTTAATTTTTTGATTTTCGAGATATTGAATTTATTCTTTAATTGATCACAACCCTGTATTTATAAAATACCATGTCCTGACTGACTGATTCATCATCGCCGAGCCGAAACCGCTGAAGCTATAAATAAATATGAAATTTGGTCAGTAGTTTTATTTTATAATGTAGAGACTCGCTAAGAAGGAATTTTTCGAAATTCAACCCCTAAAGAGGTCATATATGGGGGTTGAAAGTTTGAATGGGGAAAATATTAGTTGGTCCTGTTAACTTGAAACAAGAGGTACTGCAAAAAATAAAGTTTTTAATAAATCAACCCCTAAGGGGGTAAAATGGGGGTTCAAAATTTGTAATGGAGTAAAATTGTTATACCGCGGACGAAGTCGCGGGCGCAAGCTAGTAGGGAATATGCATATAATTCAATCAAACTTGAGCATTTTTTCTTGTATTCTCTATAGATAAATTACATATTTATGGTGGTTGTTTTCATTCGGTTATTTTGGTCTTCATTAATAAAAAAATATATTTTCTACTACAAATTTTCATATAAAATTCGAAACTTGCAAAACGCGAAACTATTGATTGTGACGTCACATGTAAATACAAGTGTTATAATAGCTAGTACATGGTGAATTTCAGTGTTAATTTATTTCCTTGATTATTTCCCAAAGGTTAGAAAATTTCGTGGATAAGAAACATTAGATTTGAATAAAAGGAATGTTTATCAATAACCGGAACAAAATTTGTGCAAGGACAATCGAATAATTTGCTGAAAGTTGATGCTTGCATGATGGACGACCGCTTATTTGTCCTTAAAATATCGTTACAAATACTTTATTTATTGTAATTTAAAAATAAACGTACATCCAAATATGTTACTTAAATTTGACGATACTGACCTTTATTGATAAATATTTATGGAAAATGTTTGACTAACTTTCCACTAAGTTCTCTACACGTAAAAAGTAAGGTTTTCAGGGCACTTACAGTGGTACTTTTGCACATTGACACAATACAGGATTTATAGGGTAGTTTTTTAATAGATTTCATTGTTTAATAAAAAAATATTCATAAATTACACTGTAATAAAGAAAAAAGAACCGTTACGCCAACAAAAATTTTATTACTGCCTTGGCAAATAGGGCGGCTGTCCACATGCTACTCGTCTAAAGACACATTACCTTCGTTTCCGAAGTTAAATTCTTCGACTTGTTGCGCAGCTTGGATAGAATATGTGACGCTAGGAAATGTGAATGTTTTTTGTGTTGCATAACAAACCTGTTCAACTTTAGGTATTATAGACTGACATTTTGTCACTCTTGCTCATACAATATTACAAATAATAACAATCAGTTTGGTAAACCAATTGATATAGGTACAATCGTACGAGAGAGTGCTCACTTCCTTTCGGACTATCACAGAAGTTGTCGATTCATATATATGTTTGTATGTAGCACCCTTAGATTAAGCTTTACGTTAACGTGTGGATTAACGTTTATTTTTGCTTATCTATTGACGTTACTTGACACTAAGAGCCACTGAATCACAAGCAGCTATTTGGCTGCTTTTTAAATTGTAGTAAATTATACCGAGAAGGAAAAAACAATTTTAGTTAAATTATCCAAGTATTTTTTTTTTCAGTATTATATTTTTGGGTTTGTAATAACTTCCTTAAACAGTTTGTGAAATAAAAAAATACATGCACATTGCACATTCCTTATTAGTAAAATATATAGTACATTTTAAATGTTGCCACAGTAATTTCTATGAACTGCCTCGTTATCCAAAAAAAATAAATATAAATAATTACTAAACTCTCTTGTAGGGGAGCCTTCTAAAATACCTCATATAGGACTACTGAAAGTCGTACAATTTATTTAATGGATCTTTTAAAGTATTAAGTATTCTATCATTGAAACAATATATGAGTATGAAAACCCAGCATATGGGATGGAACAAAAATTTTGTCTCGAACAGCAGGCACTAAAGTTACTGCAAAGAAAGTCTTTTTTGTTATAACTCTTGCAGCGGCAGCGCCAAGTGCGTGGAGGCCTCTTCGAGTGACAGCTCCAACAATGCCTGGTCTATTGTATAGTCAGTTCATAACAATGCAGAAGCGCCGAACAATAACAATAATAACAATAATCGTTATCTCTGCAGTGTATCGTCTTTCTCGATTCAAGAAGTTTAAGATATGCTCACTCTTGATGACGTGAGATGTAACGGTGCCGTTTATGTATTATTATACGGGAATAATCAAGGAGTAGATGTAAATAAATATAGAGGAAAAGGTATCTTTGTAAAAAAAAATAATATATTAATGATTAGGTATACCACCTGCACACACAAAAGAAGAAATTCTAATTTCAGCTCAAAAATTTGCACTAGGTTTGAAGTAACATGAAATCCCATACCTTGGTCAACGTTTGCTTTGGATCTTACTGCCATAAAGCAGCTTTTGTGTTCTTGTTAGTAGTTGGATCCTTGTATGATAGCTAACAAATGCTATTTGCCTATTTTTTTAAAAGTACTTTTTTTAAATGCAGAGTCCCCTATATGGAAGTTCTCTTGTGCTGCCGGATGGGCCCAAATAATGGAGAAACTGACTATCCCATCCAGAGTTGCCCATTATTTTGGAGTACTGCAAAAACATAACTCGCTTCCCTTATTAATAAAATTTGTTTTCATTGTTAATATTATTATGTTTTGCTGTTTTGTTTTGTTAAAAGCATGGAAATTAGTAATTTTGTTGCTCCCATGGACACCGCGCCACTGTCCACATTATTAAATCGTAAAAAATGAGATCAGAAATATATAACGAGCCTATATTTTTAGGGCTTATTTTAAGTTGACCTAAACCCGTTTATTACAGCTTAGTACAGACAATGGATAAAAGAGACAAGCAAATGCATTGCAATATATTTTAATCTTAAGAATATATGTAAAGTCGTAAACAAGACAAAGATAAAGATATAAAAATTACAATTCATTCATATGAAAAAGCTATAAATCGGCAAGAAACCAATAAAATACATTCAAAATCAATTAGTGGCTGGAAATAATCACATTATTCTTTTAATCTCGTATTGTCTGTGGTGATAGGCTAAAATATTTCTTTTAAGTATTAAGAACTCTAAGTGATAGTGTTTATTTATACTTTGTTTAATCTGGCAATTCATTTTATTGTACCCAATTCAAGGAAAATTTAAAAAATGGTCACTGTAAATTAATGACAAAATTTGAGGCAGGTAATTATTTGTTTCAATATTTTAATTAAAATAAAGAGAAGACAATTTAAAGTATCTCGTAACTGTTTTAAAAATGAAAAAATTGGGAATTGTAAATTCAGTATTTTATCATAGGACCACAAATTCATTTCAGAACCAGTATACAGAAACGGGATAATTTCATAGCCAAAGCTTATTATTATACCAGGTATTCGAAAAGTCTTAGTATAGGCAAATATCTTTGGCATTAGTAAAGATAGAGCCACCAAATTTAAGGTGAATCTTATTGGTTAATAAATCTACTTTTTCCTGTAATTTAACTTTTTCAACCCCCTTGAGGGGCGACGCTATGGAAGTGAATTCAAAAATTTTAAATGCAACCCTATGCCGTGTGGTTCCTCATTTTAAATATATCTTTTAAAAGGAAACATTTTAACGCAAACCCGAGGTCCGCATCTTAATACATTTTTAAATGGGAAGGAAGCCTTTAAAAAATTAAAAATCGCGGAAAAAGTAAAAATTTAAATCCCTTTATTTCTCTCATTACTTTAAAAGTTTTTCAAAATGGCCACCATGAACTTCTTGGCAGTAATAAAGTCGATTTTGGAACTCACTTTTCCCATTTTCCAGAATGGCAAGTGTTACTCCTTGGCAGACGTTGACAGCTCTTTGGCGTAACTCATCCAATTTTTTTGAGCTTTGTTAGGTATACTCGTTCTTTTAAATATCCTCAAAAGGAAAAAATCAAGAGGAGCAAGGTCCGAAAAACGAGGTAGCCATTCAATAAATCCACATGGCGCAATCTAGCGCTCCGGGAATTAATTATTTTGAAATTCCCTGACTGGTAAATAGAAATTAGGGAGTGCTCCGCCTTGTTAGAAAAATGGATCATAATCTTCATTTTCTTCTACGATGGCTGTTACAATTGTAGGTTAAATGGCCTTTTCTAGAAGATTTAAATAAAGAGGCCCGTTAAGAGGCTCGTCAATAAAAATGGACCAATTATTATTTTACGTCCTAGGATTTCAGCCCACGCATTTAATTTCGGAGGATGTTAAGTGTGGCTCTCTTTAAATCAATGAGGATTACTGTCAGGCCAATATCTGCAGTTGTGTCTATTCACAATACCATTCAAAAAAAAACTTCATCCGTCACTAAAACATATCCGGTAAAGCAAGTTCGGTACTATTGTAATAAGATTTAGCATCCGCTCACAAGACTGTAACCTACGGTCTGGATAATCCTCGTTTAGTTATTGCACAAGATGTACCTTGCATAGATGAAACGTGTTTTGTTTTTTAATTCCATGGACCGTAGATTTACTCACACCTAGATCGTTGGCAATTTTCCGAACTAACTGTTGTGGTTCAACCACAGTTGTTAAAAGAACTTAAACTTGAAGATCCTCGGTTTTAACAGATGGGTGACCGCTTCATGGTGCATCTTTCACGATAAAGTTGGTAACAAATTTAGACACAACACTTCTTATATAACTAGGATCTGGAAAAGAGTCATCTAGCTACTTCGTTAAAATTAGGATGCGACTGTCCATAGAAAAAATTATTCCAACTGTATCCTTGTTGTTACAAACCATTTTGTAGTTAAAAATAACTGAACAAATCGAACACCTAAAGAACCCAAATGCAAACTAAGCATAAACAGTGCAAAACCTAAGAAGGAATGAAGGTTATTTAAACAGTTTAAAAATCTCTTTTTTACCAATTATTTGCATACTTTTTTTAACATAGTAGAAAAATAATCCTTTGGAACTTCTTTGTTAACCTATTTTAAATCTTCAATGAAAAAGTAATAATATACGTATTTATTATTACACATCACACATCCAGAGCTGAAAACATCCGTGTGGATTTCACCAACCCTTTAAGGGGATGTGTGGGGTGATACGGTACCACGTCGGCCGAGGAAGAATAATTCCTAGACCACCTTCCTTATTTAGAGCGGCGACACACGGCGTTCCCAAGCGGTCACCCATCTAAGTACTAACCGTGCCGGATGCCGCTTAACCTCAGTACTTTTAAAGCAACTTTATTAATCCTCAATATTTTCACATGGCAACTTATTATTACTTTCTTAAGATTTATACATACCATATATTATAAAACATATTTATATGTACATACATATTTATATGTAAATACAAAGAGTTCCACGGTACGGACTAAGCGCCCACCGAGAAAACGCGGGCACGGGCGACAGGGGCGGATGATAGCCCTGTGTATTGTTTAAGTTGAGTGTCATCTGATTATATGGCTGCTCACGAACTCCGCCGGATTAAGATAGTCACAGGTATATTTCGAAAATTGGCCTGTATGGAGTACCCATAAACTCCGCCGTAGTGGTAATTAGGGGTTGTTGCAGGTAATTGTACAAATCGATCAGGTTCGTTGCTGTAGGTAATAACTAGTAATTAGATTTTATATATTTATTTGTATTAGTATTAGGTAGTTATATTCCCAAACAGGTAAAATAGCCTAATTCATAAAGTCCGTCACATTGACAAAGAATTATTAGTTTATTCGTTTTAGTGGAGTAGAAAGGTCTATTTTTGAAAAAGTGAAAAGAATGCAAGTGATCACCGGTCAACGTGGAAATAAGTTAATAGTAGAAGATGAATACAAGTTTCATAGAGCCGAAGAGACTTCGTTTGGAGTGAAATGGAAGTGCGTCCAAAAACAGTGCAATTCTAAAATTTATGTCGACGACGAGCTTACAACCATATTCAAAAAGGATGGGTCTCATAACCACCCGCCGCCTAAACATCTAAGTAGGCAACATAATATATCCAACAGCATTAAAAGAAAAGCTGTGGAAAACATAAGCGAGAGGCCACTCAAACTAATTAGAATGGAAATAACGTCGGATAACATTGATAAATTGACAACAAGGGATTTCACATATATAAGAAATAATATTATATATAATGCTCGAAAATCTGTCTTCCCTGCTCTGCCAAAATCTGTTGAAAAAATCCAAGAATATTTGAAAAATGCTAATATAACAACGATAAAAAACGAACCATTTTTAATGGAGAACGACGAAGTTAACAAGATTGTGATATTCTCATGTGCAACTAATCTAAAGTTTTTGAGTAACTCAGAAAAAATCTTCGTAGATGGAACTTTTGATTACTGCCCAAAACTTTTTCTTCAGTTCTTCACTATACACGGCTTACAAAACTCTCACTATATTCCATTGGTGTTTTGTTTATTGCCCGATAAAAAGTTGACAACGTATATGCAAGCATTCAAAGCAATTACCGCAAGGTGTCAGAATTTAAACTTAATTTTCCAACCCAAGGAAATCGTCGCCGACTTTGAAAAAGTCATTCATGATGCAGCAAGGCAAATTTTTCCACATGTCCGGATTACAGGATGCCGATTCCATTTGTGCCAAAGTTTCTGGAGAAGAATTCAAAAGTTGGGATTAGTGAGTGACTATAAAAATAAATCATCTAAAGTTGGTGAATGGCTACGGTGGGCCTTTGGTTTAGCAATGCTCGAACCAAGTGATGTTAGTGACTGTTTTGTGTTTAGTCTTATGTCTGTGATTCCTACTAACCAAAAACTAATTAAGTTTGCTGACTATTTGACGGACAATTATATTGATGAGTATAGTTTATTTCCTCCATCTATCTGGGCAAGTGCTACAGACACTGAACGCACTACAAATGCTTGTGAGTCCTTTCATAGTAAATTCAACTCATATTTTTATAATGCCCATCCAAACATTTTTCTTTTTATTCATGTTTTAAAAAATATTCAGATAGATACATACGTAAAAATGAATAGTGTTAAAACACCCCACGAAATAAAAAATAAATTATATTTAAGGAAGAAATTATTTTTTAAAGACAAAATAACCTTGTACAATTCCAAAACGATAACGAAATTTGAGTTTGTAAAATTAGTTTCCTATTATTTAAAGAAATAATGTTTAAATTATAAGCTTTATGTTATTAAGATAGTTTAATATTAATATCAAGTGTATAGTTTTAGACAGGGTTTAATAAAAAAGTTGAAATGAAGTTTTATGGTTTTATTTACAATATTATGCATAATTATGATGCGGCGGAGTTTATGTATGAGATTCTTGAAGCTGCCGGCGGAGTTTATGTATAGTAAATATGGCTGGTCAATTAGTCCGGCGGAGTTTAGGAACACCCGATTATATAAGGCCTCCTCCGTAGCAACTCACAGATGCCATAAGCGAAGTCAATGCTGTTCAAAAAGAACCAAGTGAATAGAAAAAAATACATACTTAGGTGCTTACAATTTCTGCCTAACAAAATAATGCCTGTGTAAACTTTTGGCGCGCGACGAGCTTTTGAGACAATAAATTTAACATAATAAACAGATTTAATAAAATCTGTTTCAGTGATAACTTTGATACTACTTTTATTAGGATCCACCCACGTGAACTACGTCCACTTATAAATAACATTCAGCATTGCCACAATTATTAATTATTTTTCTCGTTTTAGTACATCTAATCTAAATAATAAAAGCTTGCTTTTAAAAAGTATTTTTAAAAGATTTCATTCCTTAATATTATTAACAAACAAATAAAACATACATTATTACCAGTCAACTGAGTCAACTAGAATATAACTAAGTTAATTTTCATCGGGATGGCTGCATTGCAAACAAATTTTAATTTGATGCTTCCCACAAAGAGCTCGCGAGCATTAAGTGGTTCTCATCCTCTTTTTGGCAGACGGAGATTGGCTGCAATAAGTCCTCTTCCTTTTTTGGCATTCTTTGGAAGGAGACGCTCTGGAAGATTATTCGCTTAATAAACAAGCAATAGTTTCTTTTAGATGTGTGGGTAAAAAAGAAATCTGTGATCTCGTTTCTTGCCATGGTCTAGTCAGTTATTCATGAAATTTAACCATGAATTGTAACCTAGTTTCTGGTTTCACACCTGCCTTGGTCACATTATGGTTGTAGATAATATATGAATTTACGGCTGCAATATTTAGCATAGTGTAAAATACACAAAGGGGCTATCGTTTTCTGTTGCAGCACATAATATTTTGGCACATCTGGTAAAATGTATCTACAGCTCCCTTGGTAAAATTTGTAGACATGTATAATTTCTGACTTTAAAGTTGTTTAATTGAAGGCATTAGTATTATGCATTGAAGACAATACCACATTTTTATTTTGCTTTGGTTTATAGGCAGCCAAGGTCATATTTTCATCAAAAACAGCAACAGATGTTCCGCATGGTCGGGACTTATTATCAACCATTTCAGGTGGTATCTGTGCCTTATTTTTTCGGATTATGCCAAAAGCCGTTAATTTGTATGGAGTACCAAGTAATTTGTTGGTTAGTAGTACACTGGTAGATTCCATTGTTAAGTTTCGATGACTTCCCCAAATTGGCTCAGTGATAGCTTTAACATAATAATCTGCTAAGGGTGCTCGGTTAGCTGTGGTTCACTTTCCCAGATAGGGACTAGCATTTATAACATATTGGGTTGCTATGTCCCATAGCATAACAATCTTGATGCCACATTTATTGGGCTTGTTAGGTATGTCTAAATGGACATCTAGCCCGGAAACCTACCAGTTGCTCATCAATAGCTACATACTCACTGGGCTTATAATTTGAGAAACAATTTTTAATAAAAGTCGCCCAAAGGCCTGAAATAGGGGCAAATTTACTCTCCTCCTCTTGCTGCTCTCTACTACTCCATTCATCAAATCGCAAACCACTGACTAAAAAATGTAATTCTGTACGGCTCATGGTAGCTCCGAATCTAGAAGAGACAAGATTATATCAAAACTTTTAGTTCGGACATCGACGTTTCAGCAATGGTTGCATTTTTGGTTTTATAGTTTTCTGGCATTTGTGCTATTTTGGTATTCGTTTGAAATAAGACCCCAGTCACTCAGTCAGTATGTCGTCGCTAAGGAACACAAGGAATGAAGAATCGACATGTTTTTGGCTTGCTCTTTTGGACCAGAACGAATATATACCACGTTTTTTGTTAGAGTTTTTCCTTTGTCTGAGGTTGCTGGAGAACTGAGCCATTTATACCTAACCATCTTTGCCCCAGAGTCCCAGAGTGATTCTTTATCGAATAAAAGAGTGTTGGTCGTCAGTTTACCTTTAAAGTCTGTAGAACATGATGCTGATGATTCTCCTGTTTTACTTGAATCTTTATATTTTTTGGATTTCGGTCCCTTCATGGTTTTATTTCGTTTTCCTTTTTCATTGTTCTTCCAAATATTTTGCAGTATTTCGTTGTACCTACTGTTTTTCATCAATTTCATCAGAAAGGCTATTATCGCTGTCAATATCAACTCTTTCAATATTGTCCTCAACATCACTTATGGTTTATAATTTGTTCTAAATCGTCTTCACTTTACTTTTTTTGGAGAGAAAATACCTTTTGCAGTCATAGTGCCACAAATTCAAATAAACACACAAAAACAAGTTCGTTGCGCAGACGTACGTCAATACCAACGCTACGCAAAATTTACGTGTCCGATATATCCAGTACCACTAGAGCGTAACGACTGACCGCAGGTCGGGGTCCACGGAAACTTAAGGTTTCATGGTGGGAAAAGCACTGCCTGAGTGGTAAACATTAAGACCCTAAATTCATGAAATGGCGGCATGTTTAAATAAAACAACATAACCACAAATTAAATTATTTTAAACTTTTTCAATTTTTTTTACTTCTCACATTTTGCCATAAAATACGGAAATACTTAAAGACTCTTTACTATCTCTAGATGTTAAGCTTATTTATTTTACTCAATTTTTGCGCGGCGCGGTTTAAAAAGAAAAGTACAAAATAAATTTTTGGTTCCTTTAATAAATTATATTTCTTTTTTATGTATCTACACTAGAAATTTTTTGTATATCAAATGACTGAGCAACAACAGTTTTAAAATAAACAAAATATGTAGTAGTACTGGGCGCTGAATTCTGTTCTTCCCACAGTAAATTATTAAATACTTCGGACAATGAGAGAAAGTAGGAAATCAACACATAAAAATGCACCTTCCAAATAATTTTCTAACCAGAAGAAATTTTAATATGGTTCATTTTCTTGGCCAGTCTTTGGTTGATATAATAAGAATAAATACAAGCCATCTTCGACGTAGGCAGAAAATACAAAAAGATACCACAAAAATATTTATAGTCTGATTGAATAGACGATTAAGATAGCACATTCAAGTGTCCCATCAAGTCAAAAGTGACGATTTAATTAAAAATAAATCATTTTTATATCGCAATGTTCATCTTTAAAAAGTCAATTATTGTCCTGGATGCAGAGGCGTAGAAATAATAATAGAAAATAAAATGAAGCACCCATTGGGTATGATGAAAGTATGAATTTTATTATACAGGGTACCTCTAATGCACTATTCCTAGCTGGTTTATTATTGGAGCTATAATATAGGATAAATTAGCAAATCAGTAGTATTTTTGGCGCTGATTAAAATGGTAAAAAGAGAAAAACAATTGATTATCGTGTTTTCGAATTTAAAAAAATATACCGTTTTTAAATGGAACACCCTATGCATGCAATGTAACAATTACACTTCATAATGATAGAAAATGACATATAATATCTTATAATGACCCACAGAGCCTTTTTTTGTGTGATGTTAAAATACCTCATCAAGACCTGATAATCAATGAAAACCAAACAACACCCATGGGACTCCTCCATTTTAACAATAATAGCTGTAGCTCTGTTTAGTGCTTTACACTGAATTGATAAATCAGCATAAAGATATTAAGTTTGTTTGTCACTTTCCGAATAGGGTAGGTAGTAGATTTTTGCGAAGTTCTAAAATTTAAAAAAAATACTTGCCCACATACACACGAGACAACTTCCTTCTTTTAAAAATTATAAAACATTTTTTTACTTCTCCGCCTATGGCCGAAGAAGTTTAAGATAACAATAAGGATTTTATCAAAAAGGCCGTTATAAATCATTTTGTTCAGCTATTAGTAAGATATTTGTAATTTATAATTGTGGTTCTAAGGAATATGTTTCACCCACTTGGGTTACTAAATGCCATACAAGAGATGTTTTGATTAGAAGTGTAATCAATCTTAGTTTAACAAAACGTTTTTTAGTTCGTTAATATATGATTAAGAAGACATGCATGGAATAAAAGTCGGTATCCCTTATTAAAGCAGTTCTTTAGGAATTTTTATTTCTGCTAAAACGTGCAAGGTTTTGCTGTTTCCAAGACAATAAATTTGTTTTTCTTATCTCTGAAAAATGTTAACATATAACAGTTTCGTTTATTGGTGGCACTTAAATTGAAATTAAAAATTCGCAAATATTGAACATAAATAAAAAAAACTTATACGGTCAAAATCACTAGTCTTTGACAAATAAAGTGAGTAAGCGTAAGATTAAGAGAACTACGTTTTAGACCTTTTAATTCTGAGCTTTTTCTAAAATTTATGAAAAAAGTACCACTATGTCATTGAATTTTCCGCAATAAAAAACCAAATTTAATTTAGCCACAAACTCTAAAATAAGAAATATTTGGAATCAAAGGAAATGCAGAAATGATAGAGCTACTTAAAGCTTGTGACGTTCGTTACTGTAATATACCAAGTAGTTAAAATGAATCGCATGGATTCGCGAGAGTACCTATCGATCATACCGTTTTGGCTAACATTGATGACTTTTGGGGTAGGTCACTTGTCTGATGTCACTCTGATGGCTAGGTCCACGTAAGAGCCTTATTTTTGAGGAAATTAAATAAAATATGATTTCATCCCACTGTTTTTATATAATATACGAATCTTTGTTAGGGAATCCAAAGGGTGAGTAGTAATGAATTTTCTGGTTTTTGTTATATGTTTTATATGGGCGTAGAGTCTAACCTATCACCAATCCTGACACCTTTAAATATCTCACATTGGTGGTCACAATTTTCTTACCAGCTGTACATCAAAAGTCTCATTAGGCCTATACTCAAATAATTAACAAAATTAAACGTCCCAATATTCATAAATACATTAAAGATCAATTACCGCAAACATGTTACACAAAGGGGCATGATGATAAAGTTAAAAAATTCAAATCCACTAAGTTAAATTGATAGGATTTTTACTAATCATTTTTTTTCTCTTGCATAAACATCGCGAGAATTTACCATCTGAACATAAAGTCCAGAACAGCATAGCCTCAACAAGATAATTTAATTCGGATTGGACCAAATATTGCCAAATGTGACCATAGGATTCCAGAATCTGACCAGTAATACCCTAATGTGACCTGTGATATCCGAATGTGACCTGTAATACCCTAACATGACCTATGATACCCTAATATGACCTGTGATACAAAAACTCGGAGGAAATAGAATATAAAGCAGAAAGCAAGAAATATAGCAACTTTTTCCTTGATTTTTATTTGTTAGGAATATTGTTTTTGTTTAGAGAATATTATATTTTTTTACTGATATTGTTATATACATATTACATATGTATATAGTTTTATTATTTGATAAACGTATTTGTTGTATAAAAGTTTATGTTTTGTTTTAATAATAAAATTTGTTTAAAGAACAATGTTAAAAAAGGGAATTTTTTGCCTGTCAAGGTGTCGAACGTGAAATATATTGTTTATAATGGATTTTGACCTGCCGACCAACGTGATGTGATTAGAATTTAGTTAACACTAAAGAAAAAGGTTTTTTTTCGGAAGCATCCGGTATCTCTAATTGCGCCATCATCTTCAGCAGGTCAAAATTCACGAAAAATATCATTATTTTGTCACCTGCCTCGCTAGACACAAAAGAGCCTTTTCATTAGGAGTTAACATTCTAACCTATTATATTTTTTTGGTTTAGTCCTTCATCAGTTTGGTCGCATATACTCACAATTTTTTGGTGAGCGAAGTTTTAATTTTCGTGTCAGTAAAACCCGAGAAAACTTACGTTAACAAATTTTTCGTTCGCAAAATTATTTTTAGGAAAATATTTCTTTCTTTTTTATATTTATTTTGAGTATTCTATTTAAGCGTTTATCGACATATAATGAACATCGTTAAATGCTTTTTAATTTGTCAGTTATTATAATTTTTAATTTGATACCCAGTCGGCTACTTGGCTTTAATCTTGCGTTCATACAAATTACTTTCTACCATAAGGCTATCTCAAAATACTAATAGGACAATTAATTATATAGTGTTAATAATATTACTCCTAAAATAATTTTAATAGGCCTATTAGCAAACTCATTTGAACTAATATGGTTTATATTACCTAAGACAGCTTAAATGCTGATAAACGTTTTATAAAAGAGCTGCCGGTTATACGCTTTTTTTAAAGTTAATTTATGTTTATTATGTTTCCTAAATATTTTATGTTTAGGTTTTTTTTCTATCAAAAGAACCATTTTATAGGTACCTAATCAATCAATATGAGTACGTTGTCACCTAGAGTGAAACCGATTGGATCGGATGCAATTTTATACACACATGATAATCGCTATATGACAGTCCATAATGCAGGAAGTATTTAAACTTAGTCCAGTAAAGAAAATTGTTTGAATTGAATCGCTCCGCATGAAATGAATATTTCGCACCATAAAAAATACGATTTGACATGTTAGGATTAGAGATTTAAAATTTCCGGAAAAATGTAGTCCCGGGAAATACCATTTTCTTCCCAGAAAAATCAGAAAAAAAACGGAAAATTTCGAAAAATTTGAAGTTTTGTTGTAACATAACTAGAAAAAGATGTTCCAAACACTAAGTTTGCCTTTTGAAAAGTAAATATTGGGAAGAGGTATTATGCACTATCAACAAATTTACTTAATGCCGAGTATGAACGCGTACAGATACATAGGGATCAAAAACTTTCGGAACCTAGTAACAGATTCTGATGGGTGGACAAATATACTTGAAGATGGTATCTTGGAATTTGGAGTTAAAGGACTTTATGAAAGAAAGAAAAATAAATAAACAGTCTAGAGTCTAGAATAATATGTCAATATTTTAAATGACTACACATAATAATTCATGCGCAATTTAAAATGCTCATGCCGAACAAATACCGACCCAAGTAAAAGTTTTCTTCAAGAAAACTTGTTAAAGCATGTAGAAGAGCGCTTTGAATTTTATTGTAAACCTTTTTTTTTGCTACCACTATTCTTGATTTCCATTTTAAAGGAAAAAAAACAGTTAAAAGAAGATCAAGTAATGATATTTTTTTTATCTACACTGACTTAAAGATATTGCGAAAATATATTTATGTAATTTTTAATTCTATAGGCATTTACTTTAGCAAAATATAATATCTTAAACTTATTTTAACAAGAATTATTTCAGGTTTTCGTTTTTAATTCGAATTTATTTCAATTTTTCTTTTTTTCAATTTTTCCAGTGCTCGAGAAAAAAAACGGAAAAGGTATTTTTTTTTTAATTTGTCCCATTTTTTTCCGAGCTAGTAATTAAAAATAACTAATGCACAAAAAAATCTTTTTGTTCAATATCTTCCCACTTTGCAAATTTACATTATATACATTGAGATTCACTAAAAAGGTTTAAGAATTACTGGCTGAAATTAGGATCTTCTAGCTAGGTTTTGACGTGTTTTATCATGTCGCTGAGTCAGTCAATGAGTGATTCTAATACTTCAGCGATTTGCTCGGTTTTCGAATGAATTTCATCTTGGAACGTGCTGCTTGAATGAATTTAGTTCTGTTTTTGTGGAAAGTACTTACTAAAATTATCCTTTTCTTTATAAATTTGCTCAAACATTTAGAAACAAATTTATATTATAAAACTTAGTTGTCCTATTCTTACATTTGTCAGTTTAAAACTTCTGGTTGTCAAGTTAGACCGATCTGGCTTTGGAGAATCTTACCGTTAAGTAACAACAACTGGGATCGGAGACAAAAAACAGTACGAAGTAGGGTTATGTTATTGTTCTCTTCATTTTGGTTAAACTGTAAGCAATTTACATGAAATAAATTTGTTCATATCTTTTGTAGGTACGTCTGTTATTTATTTCCAAAATTAGTGAAAAACGTACAAACCTGTGCAAAACCTGCACATAATAATTTGTATAACGAATTACACAAAATGGCGATTCCAGTACAAATTCGTATCCTCCTTTTGATTTTTTTGGATTTCACAGCATGATTACTGAATTGGTTCTACCCTGTACAACGAACTGTGTGACTGAAATGTATTCGCTCAATTTAATCGAAATTTCACGATTTGTAAACATACCTATACCTAGTCGTGGTAAAAAATAGTACATCTAATTTACAGTCTAAACGTTTCTTAGAGAACTGCACCTATAAAGAAAGTACAGCAGATATATTTCACCAAGTCTTTTATTCCGTGATATATTATAGTACATTAGAAATATTACACACGCATAGAGAAAATATACTTCGACAATATAATTTCTAAAACATAAAATCCCCGTATATTCTGTATATTTTTGCCTTAATAAATCCTTTTTAAAACCTCAATAACATTGTATCAAGCTCGAGGCAGTATAATAGTACTTATACGGTCCACCTCCGTATAGAGTGCCAAAAGGCATTTATTTTCTTTGGTAATAATTTTCTATAACTTATTCTGGGCAGTGGTTTTAAGAAAACTTATTATTCCATTCGTTGGAAGCCAAAAATTGACAAAAAAAAACACATTAACTTTAATACGCAAGAGTATCAAGTGACAGCATACAGTATCCGAGTAATGCGGTACTGTCAGTACCTAATCAGTCAACAAAGTAAAACGGCAGCGGCAGTATTTTGCAAGATGGCCAATCAGGAAGCGCGGAGAAGAGGCTCAACTTCTTGGGATTCCTGCGAGGAATTGTCTGATACGATGTCTCACGGTTTGTCAAGTAGAGAAATTTGTACGTGCCGCGGCGATGCAACATATTATTATGATGTAAAGTAACCTACATCATGAGTAAGAATAAACTTAACGAAATCAGACGAAACATTATTTAAAATTATTAAAAAATCATTATGGTACTGATACTGATTAAATACTTACTATTATCTTAATTTGTCATGTTTTGTTTCTAATTTAATCAAAACTTTAATCAGAATGTTGGATATTCAGGCAAATAATAAATATGCATTCGATTCTAAACACCCTTGTAATAGAAATTCCATTATCTTCTATATTTTTCTCATTTCTACTTGTTTTCTAAAAGGCAATAGAGAACATTGTAGGCAAGAGATTATAATAGTAATAGAAATGCAATCATGCGATTTTCTGGTCCATCTCTAGCTGAGTCATATAGAATGTGTATTATATATATATATATATATATATATATATATATATATATATATATATATATATATATAGGGTGTTATAAAACTTTTTAGAGTATCTATGTAATATCCTATTTGCATTTCGAAATAATGTACAGAACGATATATCGTTTTGGGAGTCAATGAATTTTTTGAATTTGAATGAAATGTCTTTTGAGACTTGTCCTTTTGTAAAAAGCCAACATTCCTTTATATCTTTTGGTATCTTGGATTTCTTTTGGATATTTTAAACTAAAAATACCACTAAATAACAGTCATACTAATTAACTATTGGTTAACTATGGAAATCTAAAATATTTGTGGCTTAAGTATATAGAGGGCAGCAGACTATATGCATATATTATTATGTGTTTTGTATTTAAAACTTTAAATGGTCTTGTTGAGTGTAATTCTCTCCTTTGCAGACAGATACTTCAAACTAGTCACAACAGACGTTCCAAGGCATTGTTTCATGCAGAACAGCGTGGTACGAATTATGATATGCATAATCAAATTGTCAGGACGCAGCGTAATTTAACCTCCGTATTCACCATTTCAATTTAACAATCTGACAATAAGGTTTAGAAAACAATCTTATATACAGTTTAATATCATAAAGTCGCACTTATAATATATAGGGTGTCTGGTAAGTATATGCCAACTCTTGGCAGTGCACAGGAGACGTCAAAATAACCCTGTTGTGTCATATAATTTTTTTTCCTAAATTACTCCATAACGGAGATATGGGGCCCAAAAGGGGTACCCACAAATTTACTTTTTAGTTAAATGGATTTAAGACAAATATAAGATCAATCAATAAACTAAATGCTCATTAGTTTAAAAATCTAACGTTTTTCTTCACTGCTGGCGAGACTTGTATATATTTGTTGTTTTATATGCTCTTCATATTATATTTAAATAATATTATATCCGGTAATAATAAATAAATAAAAGAAGTGTTTCAGGTTCCAAATTTGAATGAATTACCTTTGAAAACAAAAACATGTATAATAAGCAAAACCAGAACGTAATTAAAATTTTATCACCCTGTCCTCTAAAACGCGAAACTATGTTAATAAATTTTTTTTTCATTTCTGGGCAGAAAGTTACCGACAAAATGTTGTTGGTCGAGTTTTGCATGTATATTTTACAAAAATTCACATCTCACTTCACACTTTGAAGCACAAAAGAAAGAAGTAGTATTTTACAGTACGTTTTTTATTGTGTACTACTATTCAAAACCAGCAGTTTTTTAGTGACAAAATACACAACCTAATTGTCTAAATAATGATTTTTGCTTTCACAGGGGAAAATTTTGCAGGTGTTGTTACAATTTTGTTTATATTCGGACATTCCATTCGGTTTCGTTCCCATGTTACAAGCTGCAGTTTTGTTATAACACACTACAAGTTGCGTGATTCCTTGTTACAGTTTTTTAAAGCAATTCACTTAGGCGGGTAGGCTTCAATTCTAAGTACTAAATGCAAAATGTCTAAAAGATAAAGATACATCTGCTAATACGGGATTTGATGGACTGACTGTTGGGACGAAATCGGAAAAACTCTCGCAGCCAAGCAGCTTTATACTCCGCAGCATCTAGATATAAGAACGAGAAAGCAGGAAAATATAATAATCAGTACTTGTGGGTGTTTAATTAAAAAAGAGAACTATTGCACGATAAAACGAAGATATAGACTTTCTTTCAGTTAAAATTTTATTTTTTGCGAATAATCTCAGTAAGAACATATTTCTTTGGCTTTTACGCAAAAATTATTAAATATATAAAATTGGAAAAAACTAAGAAAAATTATATGTTGTTAGACCTGAATGAACTATATATCCTACGCAATTTTTTAAACATTACTTCCTTATTAGAGAATTTTTTTTTATAAATATCTAATAATAATAAAATCTAAATGTACATTGGGGTGGGCCGAAAAAAACTGAATTTTTGAATATCGAATTTTAATAGTGCGGAAAAGTTGAGTATTCGCATGCCAATAAAGGGAAAAATATTGAAAAAAATTCCCATGTTTAATCTTTAATTCGCGCAAAGGGCCTAAAGTTTAAAAGGAATGACGAAAAACACCAATTATTACCTTAACGCTCAAATTTTGCCTATTCATTTTTTTGGCTTCTAATAGCTTCAACATTTCTCATTTTAGTTACCTGATAATAGGAAAACTATTTTTAAAAATCGTTCACTAGATTTTGAGTTCGAGCATAAGGCATACAGTTTGCGAATTTTGGTGAAAACCTGATATTTTTACAGTTTTACAAACAGATGCACTGTTGTATTAAAAATATACACACGGTCATTTTTATTGACAAATTTGTTCCTATTAGTGACTTTATATATTCACCTTTGATCCGAAAACACCAGCTTGCACATTGCACTCGAATTATTTTTGCTGAAATGATCCAGAATTCACCACGTTGAGGTGGCTGCAATTTGAGTTCCACCCACGTCCTTCCCAACCATCAAACCATTCAGGACGTGGTAAATTATGTTGTTTCACTACTATCAGTCAAGGGCGTTATTTTTGGTCGAATTTTGGCAACGAAGACTTTGAGTGCAAAGCTGCTCTAATATATCTTTCTCTGTTATCTTCTCCGCATACTTTTCCAGTGGACTCTTTCACAAGTACTAGGCATCTTTCAACTGCTTGGGTTAAAAAGTTAAAAACTTCAAACTCAGGCAGAGTTTTATTTTACATGAGTATTGATGAAATATTCTCTGTTGTCAAGCTCTCCATCGTTGGAGGGGCGACAGCTTACATTTCGTCCACTCAGTCAGCTCACTGTATTCCGTGGCAACAAAATTTATTGAGGGACGCATAAAAGTTCTAATAGATTTACCATTCGTCTGTTGATTTGTAGCTTTTAATACCATCCTGTAACCCAACTCTCGTATGTGCTGTCTCTCATCCACAATCATAGCCAACAACATGCTCTCTGGATGACAGAAGAACGGATTTCTCTGAATCACGGGATCGATAATTGTTTTAATGTTTTCCGGCAAATGTCACGTTACTTGCACGACCTTGAAGGTATGCTTAGGACCGTATTTTACTGAGTGATATCTCTTAACGCCGAACCAGACAGGAGAATAGGTACGTCTTCACAGTATAACCGGAGAGTATCTTCAGTTCGTTCATAGGACTCGTTTGGGAAATGAACAACCGTAAGGGTCGGTTGGCACATGTCAACCATCGGGAATGACTGCTGGAAAAGTGTGCGGACAAGATAACAGAGATGGCTATATAAGAGCAACTTTTCACTCAAGATCTTCAATGCCAAAATTCGATCAAAAATCCGATTTCAAGATAATACCTTTAACTGATAGTACTAAACCAACATAATTTACCATGTCCTGAATGGTTGGCTAGTTGGGAAGGGCGTGGGTGGAACGTGAATTGCAACCACCAACACGTGGTGAGTTCTGGGTCATTTCAGCAAAAATAATTTTGCGAAATCGGCGAAGAGCTGCAAAGTTGAATATATAAAATCATTCATAGGAACAAATTTGTCAATAAAAATGGCCTTGTATATATTTTAATACAACAGTGCGTTAGTTTGAAAATCTGTAAAAACATAAAGTTTTCACCAAAATTCGTAAACCTGATGCTTTATGCACGAACTCAAGATCTAGCATGCGATTTTTAAATAGTATATTGTACAACGAGCATGGAATGACATGCATTTATTACGAGTATGACGTTTGCAGCATGAGCCGCAGGCGAATGCTGCAAATCATACGAGTAGGAAATGGTCATTCCATGCGAGTTTTACACTATACTTTTTCTGCGAATGTTACTGTTACATAAAATGGGATTAGTAATATTTTTCCTTTTAAGATGTCAAAAAATGTCAATCTGACATTCCACAAATAAAAATTATAAAGATTTTGGATGTCAACGCCACCTTTGTAAAAAATACCCGTGCACAATGGGAACTTTGTAGTTCAATCACCATGGTGATTGAAGCACAATGAAAATGTGTAAAACACAATGCACCATGTTCCGAAATTACTATTGAACATACAATAAAGGTTTTTATTGACATTCGTAGAAAAAATATTTTTGCTATAATCAGGTACCTAAAATAAAGAATGATGAAGCTATTAGAAGTCGAAAAACTTGGAAAATTGGAGCGTTAAGGTAATAATTGGTGTTTTTTTTTGTATTTTTTTTCAAAGTTTAGGCCATATAAGTGAACTCAAGATTAAATATAGGAGTTTTTTCAATATTTCTCCCTTTATTGGCATGCGAATACGCAACTTTTTCGCACTATTAGAATTCGATATTCGAAAATTCACTTTTTTCGACCCACCCAAATGTATGTATGTACACAGTAGGAATGAAAGTTATTAAAGTAACATGAAAAATGGAACCTTTCAAAATATAAAATAATTGTAAAATGATTTAAAAAAATTTACTTACACCTCAATCATGTTGCCAATATATTGTTTCGGCCCTTTTGGGGCTCGTCAGATTAAGGGCCTCACACTCCTGGACTGGCAAGGCCTAAAAAGGTCAAAACAATATATTGTAAACAGGATTGAGCTGTAAGTAAATATTTTAAATCATTTATTTATTATTTCATTTTTCATGTTACTTTATTAAGTTCAATTTCTACTATGTACATTTAGATTTTCTTAATATAAAAAAAATTCTCTAATAAGCAATTAATGTTTAAAGTGTTGTGTAGGAACAGATATAGTTCTTCCAATACTAACAACACAGAATTTTTCTTTGTCTTTTCTAATTTTATATATTTAGTAATTTTCGCGTAAAAGTCAAACAAATATGTTCTAACGAATATTAGAGTTAATAAAAATCACATCCATGAAAATGTTAAATACTTTATAAGCTTTTCTTTAATTTAGTGTTTTTTGTGAAATGGAACATGTTGCAGCTAGGCTGCTGAGGGTTGTATTATTTATCGTATTTATATCCATTTTAAACAAAACCTTTCTTTTTTTGATTTTTATTTATTTTAAACTGTTAACACCTTTCTGATATACTTAATAATCTACGACTACTCTAACATGCTTATACTTTAATACTTTTCGACTGACTGACTAAATCATACTCACTAACATTTTTTTCGGAAAAACGCTTAAAAATTGCTGTCCCCCAACCAAGAGCGTCTATATGGTAGGTAATGGGCCCCCCCACAGGAGACAGCATTCCCCATCGTTTTTCATGCTAAAATAAGGACCTATTCAACCCACACTGAAATACCCCCCCCCCCCCGAATATAGACGCCCTTGCCCCCACCTTTATCACCAGAAGGATCGCTCAGAAAAATCTGAAAAAAATTACGAACATTACGAATTAGGTGTAGATTGAGCTAAAATTATCAGCATTGAAAAGATCTAGCGCGATCAATTGTTATAAACAATTTAATTGTTTATTTCCTTATAACTGCTAAACCATTGGTTTTAGAGAAAAAGTTTTTTGATAAAAACTATTTCTCACGATGTAAGGAACAACTTTTGTTATAACATACGTTTTTTGTGATACGGCGTTGGTGCCGTCGGCGGCGGGTAGCGCGGCGATGATCGGACTTGAGGTTTGCTCAGGATAAGATTAACTGCTAGCACGGAACACTGATTGCGAAAGGATAGCTTGCACTTGACCGATTTTTTATTTGCAGGTATCTTCCTAAAAAAATTAAATTCAGTTTCAACGTTTTTTACAAGCTTTTATTTAACTTCACCTGTTAGTTTGCTTGTATGTATGTTTGTTAGTAAGGTTGTTGTTTAGGTCAAATATTGCAATCAAAATTTCGACTAGTTCTAATTAAGCTAGAGCTCTGAAATTTTTCACACGTGTATAAGTCCGGTGACAATTCTGTATAGTATAATATCTAATATTGTTTTAATTTATTTATATTGCGGAGGCCCCAAGTTGGCGGATTACCTTACTCTTCACAATCCCCTTGATATCGGTATGAAATAAAAGGATGTGACGAGCAGAATACACTAAATTATGTGACGTCATTTTAAACCCAATATGGCGGACGCCATCAGAAGGCGGATTACTTTTTTACTTACATTTCCCTTGATATGAGTATCAAATGAAAATGTTTGACGGATAAAATACGATAACAAGTAATATGCCTTTTAACAATTATTCATTCAGAAATGCATCAGAAATGCATAGGTTGAGACAGGGCCGGATTAACGGTGCATTGGGCCCTAGGCTAAAATTAATTTAGGGCCCCTATTTGGATCATTTGATACATTTTGTTTTAGATATTTTTTTCATAAAATTTTAAACAAAAACGGTTGGTCTTTAAATGTCTTTATTAAAAAAAAACATAATACATATACCTACATCAAATAATAAGAATGACAAAAAACATTAAAGCATGGGAATCTTCATTAAAAAAAATATAGTATCTATGTGTTGACTGGTACCTTATTGAAGTAAATATTCGTTTCGGTGATTTTAGAGCTGCAAAACTTTCAATAATTTTTTCAGTTTGAATTTTTTTAAGAAGATCACTTTCTATGGCCAATAAAGAAAGATCGTTAGTTTTTTCATCACCTAATGAATTTCTTTTATGACTTTTTACCCTTTCTAAAGTTGAAAATGATCTCTCCCCACTACAGTTAGTTACTGCCATCGATAAAAATATTAGTAGGAAGGAATAGTTTTGTTATTATTGTATTTGTTATTATTATTTTTGGATTTTTATTATTATACCATGGTAAAAATATATTATATACCGTTTTGATAAATACGTTGGATTAAAACCCGATCTGGTTCCTAACTAAATTTAATGTTATCTAAAATCTAAATGCAATGAAAATATAAATATTGATCTAGTCCTATCGTCTTTAATATTACTCGTTTAGCAGGTCAAAATGCACCATCCCTTTCTTAAAAGTCCCGTCCACTCCACATCTGGTTTTTGGCTTAAGGGTTCGTTTCCTAAGTAGGTACCTCTTAAAACACACTCTATTCGGTACACGTTATTTAAAAGTATTTTATAGTACAGTGTCACAATTTTTTACAACCGTAAATCGTTGGCATAATTAGGTAAATTTATTTTTTTCCAGTTTTTCTTTTTATTTTAGTCTATTGCATTAATTTCAAGGGCCCCCCGCAAGCCTTGGGCCCTTAGGCTATAGCCTACTTAGCCTAATGGATAATCCGGCCCTGGGTTGAGACGTAACTAAAAATTTAAAAATAAAATCTTATGAAAAAAAGTCCTTCTTAGAAATAAAGCTTTTATTATTTGGATGTACTAAAAGGAACAAATAGGTATATTTTTTTATTGTGCCAATGCTCAATGCTACTTATAAGGGGATCCTAATAAAATAATAATTAGTATTAAAGTTATCGCTGAAAAAATTACAAGTATAAAATATTATGTTAAAATTATTGTTTTGGAAGCTTATCGGGTGAATAGACAAAAATAAAATACATACTTGGGTACAAAAAAATGAATGCCTGTATGAACTTTTAGCGCGCGACGAGCTTTTAAGACAATAAATTTAATATAATATACATGATATTTGTTTTAGTAATAACTTTGATACTACTTTTATTAGGATCCACCCACGAGAACTACGGTCACTTATAAATAGCACTGAGCATTCCCACAATGCAAAAACTATTCTTATTTTGTCGCTTTAGTACATCTAAATAATAAAAGTTTGTTTCTAAAAAGTATTTTTACATAACATTTTATTTTATTAAAGTTTTATATATGACACGCAAAAAGAAGGCCACATTTTTTACTACTCGTTTATTGGAATCAAGTTAAAGCGAGTGTCCATTCATTAAAAAAGTAGCCGACTGTATCTTATCAAAATATTTAAAGTGGATAATTTAAAATAAGTTATTTCTGCTTCACATTAAGATAGTATAATCGTTAATTTAAAGAAAAAGGTGCAACGTAACACGCGATTTGCTTCTTTTAAAATAGGTTTTTATATAAACTAAATGCGCCATCTTGACAAAAATAAACGCTTTCCTCAATTTATTGGATCATTTTGATAAGATGAACAAATGGAGAGTCTGCACAAGAGATATTTCTTGTGATAAATGTGATATTTTATCGGCATATACACGACCTATTTAAAAAGTTATATTACTGTCTTAGTGATTTAATTTACATATTACATGCTAAAATATTCTCTTTCGTTGTAGAATTATTTTAAGTGATTCTATTTAATTTAATGGTTTAGGTCTTGGTTTATTTATATTTATAGGTATTATTCTAGGATTGGAATTGCATTAAATTTTCTTTTTGAGAAATAAAATTTTAAAATATCCAGTAGCTAAAAGTTTCTGGAGACGTGATCGTATTAATAAGGAAAAATATACTTTTGTGATTATACTTAAGAAGGTTACAGTAAACAAAAGTTGCCTTCAATGTAAAGAGGACCTAAATTCCGAACACTTCATGCATGAGCTTAGGCTGTTGTGTTGCACTGCTCCGATATAAAAGTGACATGGAAAAAAACACCCAGTAAATATAATTTAACCATTTAACGTACAAATTTATTTAGTCACTCGATGACCGATTTAAACAAGGGTACTTAGGATGACTTTATAAAGTATCCGAAATATATTTTTTGATCATTTTCAAAGATGCTATTTTTTTAAATCCTGGTAAACCATTTTACCAGAGAGCATTTACAGCAATTTATGTATTGAATGTTCTCTGGTAGACATGCTGTACCACCCGTAGGTATACTAACTATGATGGCCAGATTCTCCAACACTAGTCCGGTCTAATTTGACTACGAAAAGTTTCAAACTAACTACTGTAAGAATAAGACAACTAAGTTTTATACTATGAATTTGTTCCTGAGGTTTTTCGCAAATTTATATAGAATAGGGAAATTCTAGTACGCACTTTCGACAATACTGGAACTAAATTCACTCAAGCAACCACGGGCAAGGTTAAAAAATATTTGGAGACCGAGCAAACCACGGAAATATCAGAATAATTCATAAGTTTTTAATGAGGACTTATTAACAATGAGAGGACAAGAACCTGTCAAAATATAACTAATCAAATAGCAGATCTTAATTTAAAACAGTATTAAATCTTAATAAACCTTCTTTTTGAATCTGAACGTCACTTCTTTGTTTAATACCTTAAATTTATATTACTCTTATTAATATTAAACACTTTGTATGGGTATAAAGAAACAAAGTAATGTAAAAAATTAATAAATTTAAAAAAATTCCGAAAACACGTTAAAAAGAGATTTCCTGGCCCTTTTTAATGAGTAGATTAGAGTGTAGATTCTTATTAAAAAATCCAAATAAGAAGTTAAGGTAAAAGGAAAAACTTAAATCATTTACCGCCTCCAACAGTTGTTCCTATAATTTATTTATTTGAAAGGAATTAGCAATATCCCATTTTCTTGAAAAACCGTGTGTATTAAACATCTAACAAGTATAAAAAGTATCACGTTACACTCTTGTTATTTTATTTTTTAAGTAGGCACTACAACGTATCCTAAAAATATCTATACAATAAAAAGCTCTCACATAGTCGGATCATAATAGATTCTCGTAGATTTACTTTTATACACCCACTCTTTCCGGTAATTTTAGGACAAAGGAAAAATTTTAAACGTTGTGTAGCTGAAATATTGAAAGATGTATTTTAAAAAGTCGTCATTTTATTTGATTGATATAGATTTTTCACGTATGGAGACACTTTACGTCTGTTTTATATCTAATAATAATTTAGCAATGACTACTTGGATTATCTTGGACTAATAATGCTTGAATCAAGAATGGTTCCTTCTCCGATCGCGCGCAGTGCCACAGGAACGCATGCGCAGTTAAAAGGTTAAAGCATTTTGTAGTAGTAAACAGGACGGGTCTTAATATTTGTGTATGGTATATCAATTTACATAGAACATATGTTTGTGGAAGATTTAGCAAATTTTTAGTTTCAGACGCCGACGTACATGTAGAAATGCTTATTTTAATCGGTTGGAAACTTAAAAGCTAAAAAATATTTTTCATAAAGATATGGATGTTTGCTTGGGTTTGATTACGTAAATTAAAACTAGCGAAATAAAGGATGCTTGCAGATTTCCACCAGAGAAAAGGCCGAAATACCGCTAAGAACCCTTTTACAGTCTAGATGCAACAAAGTAAATATTATGTTTACATGAAAATACGGCGACACGATTTTTCACCACGCCAAAATGAGATTTGTGCATTCGATGCGACTTTTGTTAACTCCAGGATGATACTGACACGAATGGAATAAATAGCATATTTAGCGAGACCCGACTGGCGCTACCTGCAGTGTTGCCAGAATACAAAAGAAAACGAAATATCTATTACTTTGTACCTACTATAAAAAACGCAATATTTTTTATAAATAAAAGTGTAAAACTAACACAAAACAAACAAAAAAAAGAAGTTATTCATCTGTATCACTAGATTTTATATCTTATTTTTATCTGAATAAATAATTTTATTCAACTTTCATTTATTTTAATAAAACTAAGAAAATTTTAATATAAAAATATTATTAAAACAAATTTACAAACTTAAACGAATATCGATCACTATATCCCTATCTGTCACGCCATATTTTTTTTTATAAATAAAAGTGTAAAACTAACACAAAGCTAACAAAAAAAAAAGAAAGTTATTCATCTGTATCACTAGAGTTTCTATCTCATTTCTATCTGAGTACAATACCGTGACCATACGTGACTACAACCTACCTTTTTAATCGTATTATTGGTGATACAAAAATCGTAACAATTTTTGTCTCTTAACAAACTTTTGGTATATAAAATGCCTTCTATTGTTTTCACTTTCAGTTTGTTGCGTAGTCGAGTATTTATTAAACTAATTTGAGAAAATATTCTCTCTACTGCTGCGCTGGAGTATGGCAAACAAAGAATCCGAAAAACAAATCTAAAGACCAGGAAATTTTAGAGCCATCTCCTATTTTTACTAATGCAATTTTTTTCCAAAACAACAAGACTTTGTTATTGAAATCTTGGACTTCATTTGGATTAACTATATTGGAAAAGTGTAACGTCAAATTAGAAACTGAGTTTCAAACCTCAATTGCAATCAAATTGCAGATTTCTTTCAATGAAGATCAAAATCGAGAGATTCGGTGATTGATATTTCTATAAAGGTAAAAGTCGTGAGATTTTGTACTTAATTCGTGAGATCGGAAGAAATTAACCGAAATCATGAGATATCACGTAAAGTCGTGAATTCTGGCAACACTGGCTACCCGTACGAAGCAGATCAAGAATGGAATTCGGTTGCTGCTCCGCCCCTGATCCAGGTATTTTATGTTGCATAGATACAGTTTTGTTCATTAGAATAATTCACTGGCGGACGAACCCGTCTCGTGGTTAAGAATACTATCCTTTTTCAACAACGTTATGTAAACAAGGAGAACACGCTGACCGACTGGAATCGGTTTGTCGTTGATAAATTCGGAAACACGCGTTCCTGTGGCATGCATTTCGCCCACAGTGGAGTTAAAAAGTTGTGTGCAACCTATGTATTTATGAATGGAGCTTTAAATATCAGCAGTTCAATTTAATCTAAGTCATTGTAATTTAGGGCTTCATTGAACGAGTCTGTTTATGGTCGAACAAGCTTGCGAGCGAGGTCAATAAATGGAGTCAAGTCATACAATATTTTATATACGAATTTATACTATGCCATTTTTTCGCAACTTTTTAGTAATTTTTAGTTAGTTAAAATACAATGAAAATAATGAAAATATCGGCATTTAATATAGCATAGATTGCTTTGAATTGCGTTGCCCTCCCGAAGGGTTTTTATTGTTCCGTGAAAAAACTTAATCACTTCGGTGTCCGCCCGTCCGTCTGTCACTGGCGATTTTCTCTAAAACTATTCGATGTAAAAATTTGAAATTTGGCACTGAGATAGAGTGTGGTGGCCCAATTTTAGCCGTGAAGTACAAAAGTTGAATTTTCATTTTGGGAATTCATTTCAGGGGGTAAATTGGGAAACGGGAATTTTTTTCAAGGGCATCGTGTAGTGTGTCAAATGAAAGCTTATTGAAACACGAACTCAACGATATATATGATGTATTTTGTATGCATTTTTTGCATGTTGCTGTCCCCTGTGACGTATTAGACTAGATCGGGTCATCAGCACGGGCGGCAGGGCAGTTGATGGCGACCTTTGGAGTAGTACGTGCGTCAGGAGCCCTACGAATATTTATAATTTGGTTATAATAAAAATCTATACTAAAAGTGCTTATAGTATTTCCCTACATCCATAGCTACAACTTAATCCCTCACCCTTATCACCAAAAGGATCGCTCAGAAAAATGTGAAGAAAATCATGGACATGTAAAGAATAACTTTTGTTCTTAGACTTTTTCAATGCTCTGCGCATACGCGATGTGAAACGGCGTTGGTGCCGTCGGCAGCGGGTAGCGTGGCAGATGGGCGGAGATCGGGAGGCCGTGGTTTGCCCTGGTTAAGTGGGGGTGCTAATGGCACGAAACACTAATTAATTATGCAAGTCTAGCGTGGACTTGACCGAATGTTTTTTATTGTCAAACATAAATGTCAAGACAGAAAATGGATGGATTCATTTCGATGAAGAAATTTCCGAGAACGTTAAAATTATTGAAAATAAATGCAAACGATGCCTGGTCACTATATAAATCTAGGTATTTCTTTATGCTACTTACAGAAAATGGTGCAAGGAAGAAAATCAAGAAAACTTCTGAAGACAGTACATATACTGTTATACTTCAACAGCAATAGAGTAATTTTATTGCGCTAGTACAATAATTAGCCACCTTGGGGCCGCAAAACTGTACCGTAAACGATACTTTATACCTAATGATATCGTACATAAACAATATTTTTGTAAAGAGTAGCCCGTAAATCACGACGGGGATTGAACAGTTTAAAACTTCATTATTCAATAACTATTTTTATATATCTTTTGATATAAAGAAGTACCAAGTTGTAAAAGTTTAGAACACTATGAACAAAAAAGAACAAGACATGCTGTTTTTTCTTTCTACTTCGGCTGTAGTGACCCGGCAATTTCCCAATTACAGAAAAACATTGGGGCAGAATCTATTAGACTACAGTTACAGATACAGTTAGAGCTGTGCAGGAATCAGCCCGTCTTTGCGAAGCCAAAAATGAATGACTTTTAAAGACGTTATGTTTCATTCATAGTGTAAAAAATCACACACTTCTTTATAACAAAAGACAAATGAAAATAATTAATAAACAGAAAATGCTTTTACTATTCTTACTTCCTCGTGACTCATGGGCCACCCAGTATAAGATAATATTAGTCTAAAATTTGCTACAATGAATACAAATTCATATAAGAGAAAAGTTAAAAACTATGACAAAGTTATATGTCCTCAATCTACTTATTTCTTCAATAAATGACAATTGAAATGCACTATATAATTATAATAATTCATAATACTTAATACATTTTTGTGTATTATACCTTAATTCTTAATTATGTAATACAGATATTGTGTTTGAGACTATTGTTGTGCCTTGGGCCTAGGGCCTCACCTAAATAAAGACTAATCGAATTTGGTTTCGAATTTTAAAAATAAATTTTAACATAATTCATTTATAAAACAGGAAAATCGGCAAAATGACGGTGAGTTCTACGCCGCACAGTGGGACCACAGACCCTTAAATCTAGATACCATACGTGCTCCTCCTAAATTTCAGTTGACAATTAATTGGTATACACTCCTTTGCAAACGATTTGGTGTAATGAATTTTCTAATGAAATGGGCAAATATCTTTGCTATTATTAGTAAAGATAGAGACACCAAATTTTAGGGGTATTCGGTTGGTTAATAAAGCTACTTTTTCATGGCATTTAACTTTTTAACGTAAATCCCAGTTCGCATCTTAATTCATTTTTAAATAGCAAGCCTTTAAAAATTAAGAATCGTGGAAAACAAGTAAAAATTTAAAATACCATCCTTTCTCTTATTACATTAAAAGATGTTCAAAATGACCACGATAAACTTCTTGGCACTAATAAAGACGATTTTGGAACTCATTTCTCACATGTGTTACTTCTCGAAAACGTGAGAAGTGAATTCCAAAATCGATTTTATTACTTCCAACGGCCACGGCAGTGGAGGCAAATTTAAAACTTCCAAGAAATTTTTGTTTTTATTATCAATAATTGCCATTTTGTCAAGAAAGCAGATATGGTTTTGTATTGGTTTGTTTTTCTCAACTTACAAACAAAATAAAAACACGTGTACCATATCTGGTAAAATCGATATTTAGTAATAACAACGCTTTTTAGTTAACTATTTATAATATTATTAAATAGAAGGCTCAATTGCTTTAGTACTCTCAAAAACGCCGTCATAACCTGACTAATCAGAACATGTCTGACCCCGGTTGTTAGTCGTTCGTCTTGGTCAAAATTCAAAAGCAAGCTTCAGGTGTCGATTTTGGGCATCTTACTGGATGTTTGTAAATTAGAGGCTCGGTGGCCACCGAGATGGATGTTTTGCATCTTGATTTTTAACCTTTTTCTAAAGGCAGCATGTTTAAGCTAGTAGCAATAATGCTTAATAACGTAATAGGTAAGTAATAATTCTTTGTGTTAACGGTATAACAATGCCTGGTTCGTTCTGATTACAATGTCAACCTAATTTCACGAGTGTATGGTCCATATTTTTACATATTAAGTAAAGAGTTGGTATTAAATTAAAAGATACATTTTGGTAAAATGCGTTTTTGACATCAATAATACTTTGGATTATTTTTTGTTCTGCTAAAAACTGACTAAAACTGCTAAAAAAATTAGATGACAAGGTAATATTGAATTTTGGCTGGATCGTTTGTTTCCCCTTTAGCCCATGACATCACGCCTTCTAGAAGCGTTGGATATGGGGGTGGTTTAGAGTATTTTTGAAAATAAAACAATGTGCGATTTGAGGGAAAAATCTTGGGTGTGTTTGACCACCCCAGGAGTCACCCCATATGGCACCCCCGCTAAAAAAGAGTCACAACTCAAAAAATACTATTTACGAGTTAAACACGCAGCAAGCTTTCAAATGACTGGTTCTTTCTTCCACAAAAGGGTCATTTCTTAGTTTCAATTATTAGTCACTAGATGGCGGAAGTGACACTTTTATTTTGTGAGTGTTAGTTGGCGATCCATTCAAAAACAGTGACATATTTGTCTTTATACGAGGAAGCACGTAGCAGTTATTAAAGTTTCTTCGAGAAAAGAGTCATATTTGGTATTATGACAGTTTTTGTGTATGGCATTTGTGAAATTTAGTAATAAGTCCTAAGTGAAATACTGTTTCATTTTGATTGTTTCCATACGCACATTTAGTTATGTTTTCGAAAATTTTTAATACAGAATACAATATTAGTTTCTTTATACCTAAAAAAAAAAGGTGTGAGCTGTGCGATAGTTATGAAAATGCTACAGGAGAAGAAAAGGAACTATTAAAAAATATGTATTTATTGCATCTGGAGGAAAAAGAATTATCGAGGAAAGAAAAAGACGAAGAAAAGAAAAGAGCAAGTCCTAATTATATTGTTTCAGTCTATGATCTCCAGGCAGTGCTTCCTACACCGCGAGGAACCGTGTCTGTCTTTGGTATTACCGGATTTCAGTCCATAAAGATTACTGAAATAAAAGTGTTAAAACTGACCCAGGAAAATCCTACCACACTTTATTATAAGACATCCTATAAAGATGAAGAATTTAAGCAAGTAGAGTTGTGCCGCAAAAAAGACCTATTCCAAATACATTGAAACAGGCCTACACAAATCCAATTAAAATTAAAGAAAACAAAAAGAAGGATCTTCTAGATTTAATAAAACATAACCATATTCCTAAATATTATTTGCCTTTTTTTAATGCCCTGTAATAATTAATAAATATACAACTTGTTTTCTATTTTATTTCTTGTGTTTTCTTTTTATATTCTATAATATGTCTCATTTTAAAAAGGCTTACTAATTATTCTAAAAAAGTGTCACATCTTCCGACATTTTGACTTTTTTTGTTAAAAGTCCACATAAAAAGATCTTTTGTGCAAATTTATTATATTGCAACATAATATGTATTATACCTAAATTTAAAACGAAACAACGTATATTAAATATTGTGCTACAGTTAGAGAAAAATTGAGGTCAAAGGTTAAGTAAATACTTCAAAGACGTTTTTCTCGAAATAGTGTTTTTTGAGTTGTGACTATTTTCTAGCGGGGGTGCGAATGACCGAGATGCAAAAATATTTTGTTTTGTCAAGGTTTGTTCACTGTAGAAAAATAGTAACGGAGTAAGACCACTACTTTTGTGTATTAGTCATATACAGGGTACATTATGGTTATATGTTGTACGATGGATATTAAAAATGAATAAACCGAATATTTTTTTTAACAAAAAGAAAGGGTCTAACTTTTCATAATAACACACGGGGTAGGTTAAAAATGTCCGTGTTCAGTAATACATGAATGGTACCTATAAGCTATGTGTGAGCAAAGCCCCAGATACAAGCTATGTAAATTTTAAACATCGCATCATTTTCTTTTTTGTTATTTTAAAATCAATTGTATGTAAATACATACATGCTAATTCTTGAAACAAAATAAAATACAGATATTTATTGATTGTCCTTTTAATAAAGAAATGTAATTTAAAAGATTCTGGCAAAGCGCAGATTCTCCGGTTACAAGATCGGCATCCTTTGAACAATAATGTTAAGTGAAATCGATACTGATATATTAGTCGATTTAATTCACAATGGCACAGCATAAACATTTAATGTAGTACGTGACGAAAATATTCCTCGTCTTCATTCTAACTAACAAAAGATTTAAATTAACGTTAACGAGGAATCTGTTAAATTAATGGGAACATACTTTTTTCTTTAATTTAGAGCAAATAAACGGTGGCTAAAAATACCTAACTGTATTGCAATAAATACGCAAAAGACAAACTTTCCATCAATATTAAAATAAGAAAAAACTATCACAAGGCTTGAATCCCTACAGTATCTCGTCTCTGGGCAGTGCTAATAATTAGTTTTATTTTCAATTTTTTGTTAAAAATATTTCAAAACATATTTGTTTCAAAGCCAAAATATTTGAGAAATTTTTGAAAACTACACATGTCCGATGCTAAAATATACAAAAGTGTAGAAAATAAAACTTTCTTTCTCTCAGGTGTTTCTGTTATCACATGTGTGGCGACGTTTTTCATTTTCCCTTGTTCAAACCCAAGCAAACACAAAAAAATTTCTATTTTGAAAAACAAAAAAAGTGAATATAAATAAAATTATGAGGCATTATTTTTTCTGTTTCTACAATAGCTGGTATAAACTAGAATTCAGTTGATTTTAACATTTATAAAAATAATTGTTTCCTAAAATTAGGTACCGCACGCTTCGCTCAGTGCAAAGTAAGAAATAAACGGCAACGCTCGTTGGGTTTTCTCATTATTTAAAGTTTTTATATAAATCAATTATATCACTAAAAGGTGGATTTTTTGACGGCTAGCGCCTGTTTGTTGTATTACCCCAGATAAAACCAGACCAGATGCGAAAGCTCCAATGTCGCCTGTACGATCTGCCAGCCCGGTCTGGCCTCTAGTACGGAGACCGAGGTTATAAATTTAAATCACAGCATCACAGCCAGTCTTCTTCAAATGTAACGTAACTGCCATATAGTACAGACGCCTGCACTATTGCAAAGCGACGGTGCAGGCAGCCTAAGTGAAGCGCCTCAAGGTCATTGAGAGTGAACACGATATTTGACAGTCTTACGCATCTGGTCTGGTTTTATCTGGGGTATTACTTCAATTATTGTTCATATTGTGTACTTTAATATAGGTATATGCAAATGCACAAAGGGTCAAAGGTATTGCACAAAATATTAATTTTAATGTTTAAAATTTATAGTTTGTAAAAATTAACCTTCAGATTCACTAACAAGGTTTAATATTTAGTACTGGTTTAAATTAAGATCTTCTAGTTAACCAATTAGGTTTTGACTGGTTTTTGTCCTGTTATTGTTAATAAGTCGTCATTAAAAAGTGTATGTTATTCTAATATTTTAGCAATTTGCTTGGTTTCCATCTGACTTTCATCTTGGAACGTGTTGCTATAATGAATTTATGTTTTTCTGTTATTGTGGAAAATGTGTATCAAAATTGCCCTATTTTATAAATTTGCGAAAAACCCAGAAACAAAAAGTAAACACAGTATTAAAATTTAACAAGGTTTAAAGGCGGGTCTACATCAATAAATATTTACGTTGTGTATGTTTATTTGACGCAAATTTGCTCGTGCGTATCGAAATTTATGCAGATGAAGACTATGCGCGCACAAAAACGCACACAAATATGTTCGTCAGTTCGCATGCTATCTATCGATCTGTCGGATTTTCTATCGACATCAAAGAGATTCTCGCGAACACATTTATAAATCTGGACTAGTGCACGTCTGTGTGTTGAAAAAATCTTTATTAAGTTATGTAGTTTACTTAAATAGTGTTTAGTGTGCCGTCTCAATATGTATATGAAATAGAAATGTGCAATTTATATAGTATTGAAGGATCTACTCCAAAATAAAAGAAAAAATAATAAAAAAGACGCTACTGGATAACACAACTTTTTCAATATAGAAGCCAGAATGGTGGCGAAAACCTACTAAAAACGTTAACATTGATGAGACAACAGGACAATTCGAAAATTTCCTTCGAATGTCAAAAGCAGATTTAGAAATTCTCCTTAATTTGATTGGACCTAAAATCAAGAAAATAGATACAAATTTTAGAAGAGCAATATCAGTTAAAGGAAGACCGACTGTCACAAAGAAATCACATACACCACAAACAAAAACGGATCCAGAAAAAATACACATCACACAAGTTTTCGTCTAAAAGATATGTACACAAAATAAAATTTGCACCTCAAACACTTTCGTTCTATTCAAAATACAACACACAAATTTATTGATATGGACGCGTCTTTAGCTAATCACGAACTAAACTTTCTTTCTGCAATCTGCTGTTAGGGGTTTCTGCCTTATACAACTGTTGTTGTCTTTAAATATTTACGTTTTATGTAAGTACGGCTACTTCATAAAATGTTTCTGAATTATCATTAGGGTAAAGAAGTGAGAAATATTTGTGATACAGGTAATTTTGTGATCGTTTTTTTTTTTAATTATTGTGAACAGACCTACAGCTTCAGAGCTTCAAAATTCTAAAATGCTTTGCTAAGGACAGCGCTACATTATGCTAAGTCCCTGAAAACTGCCTAATGTATGTTTTTCCTCTAAAAAGCTTTAAACGTCTTCAAGCACCCGCTTCATTTAATTATGTCGGTGATCTGTGCATGGCATATTAAACGTAGTGACTATATGTCCGCCGGCGGTAGGTTACAGTTAGACTTAGAATTCCGCCGCAAGGCGGACTCATGCAAATAATAAGAATTTATCCGCCGTAAAAATTATAGTGCGGCGGAACGCAATGGTTGACAATTCATTTTCTGCCTTTCGACGGATTTTACTGCATAGTAGCTAAGATCCGCCGACAAAATTTTGGCAAGCTTTATAATTTATATATCTATAAGACCTACTGGTACTTAGGTAGGTTTACAATATTCTTAAATAATCAATAAATAATAATGTTTGTCATGTAGTAATAACACAGAAGGTCTACTTCCTTGTCAGGTGGTAATAACGTTCGCGGACAGGTTTGCTCAGTTTTCGGTTTCATCAGTATCTTATTTAATAAAATGTCAGTTGGATGCGGTGTTGATAAAATTTTATACCAATACGAATCGTGCAGTCGCAGTAAAAAACTCAACAAAGATAAGTACATAAAAAATTTTGAAAAAATACTGCCGAAACCTAAAACTGAGCAAACCTGTCCGAGAACGTATTTCACAACTCCTCACCTCACCTTTTAACGCTGATCTAAAAATTTGTGGGAAAAACAACTTGTACATTTCGGGCGTTATTTTTATTTAGTTTTTTAATATTTTCTGTTTTTTTTTAATGCGATTTTATATGAATTTTCCTAAATATGGTTCAGAATTATAGTGCGTCATGCCTTGTAGAGATGTGTTTAAGTGAAACTGTCGAAATTTTATGCTATCCATAGAAAAAGCTACCTGACAAACATTATTATTTATTGATTAAGAATCTTGTAAACCTGCCTAAGTACCAGTACATCTTATAGATATATAAATTATAAAGCTTGCCAAAATTTTGTCGGCGGATCTTAGCTACTATGCAGTAAAATCCGTCGAAAGGCGGAAAATGAATTATCAGCCATTGCGTTCCGCCGCACTATAATTTTTACGGCGGATTAGTTCGTATTATTTGCATGAGTCCGCCTTGCGGCGGAATTCTAAGTCTAACTGTAACCTACCGCCGGCGGATATATAGCCACTACGAATATTAAAAAAGAGCTTGGTGGTAATAAGCTGGGTAATGTAAATTGTATTAAATAGTTTTTAGGCCTTAGATTTTTGTAGATGAGAGCAAGGTATGGTCATTGGAATTTTTGTCTTTGATAGAGTTTGACGTTCAGATTCACTAAGAAGGTTTGAGATTTATATTAGTTGATCAGTTATGTTTTGACAGGTTTTTGTAGTGTCATTGTCAATAAACCGTCATTAAAACTTATAAATCATTCTGATATTTTACCGACTTGCTAATTTTCAAATGATTTTCATCTTGGAACGACTTGCTGTAATAAATTTAGTTTTATTATTGTCGAAAGTACATACTAAAATTGCCCTTTTTTATAAATTATTTGCAAAAACGCTCAGAAATAAATTCATAGTATAAAACTTGGGTGTTTTATTTTTATACTTGCCAGTTTAAAACTTCTGGTTGTCAAACTCGACCAGACTAGCATTGGAGAATCTGGCTGTAAATTTTTAAGAAAAATTTTACCGGTTTTCGAGAGTCGCTGCTCAGAAATAGTTATATTTAAGTGAACCAAACGTGTAAAATGCCTCTGAGAAAGCGGAAGTATTATTTGCTAATCTACAGGGTGTTATCGAAATTGTTTAATATATTGGAATGGGTCACTTCTGGGGTAGTCTAGAAACACAACTTAATACTTTTTTTTAGTTTAATCGAACAACTGTAAAATTTTCTCTAACACCCGAAAACCAAACCATATGCGTGCCTGCAACGCGTTGCCAATATTTTATTTTTGAGGGGAATATTCTGTTTGAAATTTTTTCTACTAAAGAAACGTGGAAGGTGGTAGAGGAATTCTTCCTCGACCGAGGTGGTATCACCCCACATATCCATAAAAGGGCTGGTGAAATCCCTACGGATATTTCCAGCTCTGGATGTGTGAGTCGATTCCTCAGTACACCCACGGTACATACTACTTAGACTTCGGTCTTCGTGGGCTGTCAGAAGATAAAAAAACGCTTAAATTGTCCAACAATAACCTACTAATAATTTATAATTGCCAAAAACGCATTATACTTACTTACGTAAAATACAATATTACTTTCCTATGTATTAGGTACAGGATGTATTTTTGGAAAAAAACATAATATCTGTTCCTTTCTTAATCTACACCTCTTAACATTGCTGAGAAAACTAAATCCCAAACAGAGTTAAACACATAAACTTCCTTAAACCTTTTGTTTCCACCGACATCTTAAAATTTGACCGCGTCACATAAAAACAGTAAAAGCACCAAGCACTTATTTAGTACCTACGAAGTGAAAACATTGCCCACTATGGTTGTTAGCAAATCGACCGATAATGGCGCAATGTTCTTAATTTGAATCGCCAATAAGAAAATACATGTTATCTCGCTCTGGCTTCCCTGTCCCCTCTCGTTTTTCTTGTAGTTTTGCTCGTATTGCTGATCGTTGTTATTAGGGAAATTTTGCAAAAACAAATTGCATATACGCTAACCCATAGCCGATAAAACTTAGAGTGATATACTCGGTTTTCAGTGCATTTGCTAAATGATTTTATAAGCCTACCAAAGATGAGGAAGACTTTGAATTTTTTTAATTGTTATTTTTTTAATCGTGATAGAAGTACCACTTTAAATTTTATCGTTTAGGGGTTAACGTATCTGCAATTTTTAGTTGCAAGGTCTCACTATTATCTTGACATAAATAATCCATTTTCCCTAATGCAACTTAAATTAATAAGTGTTATGATGCGTTGCCTATACTTTGTCACGAATGTCAGAGTTGTGCTTTTTAATAAATAATGTTTTTTGTTTTCAGCTTTTCAGTAGTGCTTATAATAAAAATGCCGTGGATTTTTCAAGCATTTCATTTAATTAGTTAGTGAAATGTTCTTTTCGTTGTCTATATCTACTGTTTCGTTAGTGTTGAAATATTAATTGTGTTAAGTTTAATGTAAAACCTTTCTAGGGGAAGTGAATTTTAGCGAGATTTTATCGTACAAGTAACAAAAACATTAAGTTTCAGCTTTTAATAGTGCGGATAGTGACAAAATAACTTTTTTAATGAGACTTTTGTGAATGTTAATTATTAGCCGAGTGCTGGTTTCGTGCATTAAGTTAATGGTTTTACCTTGTTGCCGGTGTCGTTTGATATATTAATTTGTTAATCTTAAACATTTTCAAAAAAGTGTGTCTTAAAGGGATTTTACAATAAAGGTAACAATATCATCATTTTTTGTACTGACCTGCTGCATAGAAAAAAATATTGATAGAATTGGCAACTTATTCAGTATCGTGTGTTTCTTGCCGGTTACCAAAATGATATGTAGGGTTGCTAACGTTTTACATTACAGACAGAGTGTTCAGAATTAAACAGGAAGGCAAATACTCTAAACTTAAAGAAGTTGCTGCAGGTGTGCCTCAAGGAAGCGTCCTTAGTCCCGTCCTTTATTTACTGTAAACTTGTGATCTCCAACAAACAAAAAATGTAATTGGTGCTACATTCGCAGACGACACTGCTTTATTAGCAGTAGGAACAGACCTAGCCGCAGCAACCAGCAAACTCCAACAAGATAGCGACCAGGATTTGCAATTGGACCACAGATTGGAAGATTAGGCTTAATGATCAAAAATCTATTCATGTTAGTTTTACTAACAGAAGAACAGGCAATAGTCAACCAGTCAACATTAATGGTACCATAGTTATTTTTCAAATTTCTTTTATGTGAATAATCCTTCTTTGTTATGACATATTTTTAAAGTATTAATATTTTAGAAATATAATATTAGTATGCTAATGTAATTTATATGTTTAAACAGTTTACGCTATGAAATTAATATCAAAATTGAGATTTCTGTGATATAACTTTCAAAAATGCATGTAACTAATAAAAAGTTTTCTCGTTTGTACCTTAATTGTTCTTAACATATTAAAGATTTCCATGAGGTCGATAAATTTTTTTGTATAAAAATAAAATCAATAATGTGACATTTGCCCAATAAAACTGCGTTTTTAGCCCCGTGTAAAGGTTATTAAGTGTCAATTAAACACTGTGGTTCAGACTGACTAAGAAGACTTAAGATTTGGTACTGTTTTAAATTAAGATCTTCTAATTGATCAGTTATGTTTTGACAAGTTTTTGTCATGTCATTGTTTATAAGTCGCCATTAAAATCATATGAATTATTCTGATATTTCAGAGATTTGCTTGGATTCCAAATGATTTTCATCTTGGAACTGGTTTCTAGAATGAATTTGGTTCTATTATTGTCGAAAGTACTTATTAAAATTGCCCTTTTCTTTGTAAACTTGCGAAGAAGCTCAGAAACAAATTCATAGTATAAAACTTAGTTCTATTATTCTTACATTTGTCAGTATAAAACTTTTAGTTGTCGGATTAGACAGGACTAGCTTTGGAGAATCTGGCCGTAAATGTTATTTTTTTATTTGGACTGCTGACTTGGTTTTTAAAAAAATGCATTCAATATGTAATTTTTTGCGTAAAAGCCAAAAAATATGTTCTAGCTAAGACTATTCGCAATAACAAAGTGTGAATGTAAAAAAAGTAAAAGGGTGTTGTAAAAGATACATACTTGGTATAGTGTTTAAAAGTAGAAAATGTCGTTAAGACGTTAAGAACCTAGTGCGGTTTGTAAAAAATGTTGTAAATGTAATTCTTAAGGTAGAAAGAAACAGTTTTTGTTAATTGTAAATAGTATTTTGATTTTATAAGCAAAATATATATATTTTTTTCTTTTTTTAGAGTATACCACAAGGATGACCCATTGCTGATACGAGAAGTCAAGAAGTCAGCATGTTTTAACGTCTGTGTGTATTACAATCGATTTTGCTATTGATTTATTTGTAGTGGTTTTTGACCAGTAAATGATTTTTTATTACAAAAATTTTTGTTTAATTATAATATTAAGAGTATAGTCCAAGATGGCGCCGACTAAAGGTCGTCTTAAAAGTAGCTCTGAGAAATTTCAACTAAAGTGCTGTAAAAGTAAAAGTTTTAGCTGTGCGGTATGCATAGTTTGTGGAAATGCATTTCACAAATCTTGTGCAACGCGTGATTGGGCCGCGGAAGTGCATTTTATTGATGAAACGCGAGTAATCTGTTGCCGCCAAGAGAGTGAGGTTGGGATGGATTTGGATGAAAAGGAAGTATAGATCTCGTTAATGAGGAAACTCTTAAACGAAATGGAAGAAAAAAACCAATTATTACAAGAAAACATCAAGCTTTGGAGGGAAAAGTATGACTCTACCAAGTTAGAATTGGAAAATTTCCAACCCAGTCATTCCACACATACATTATATTCCTTTCCTCGTCCCTCACGTCCCCAGTCAATCATCGACGATAACCATGAAGAAATCGAAGTTTTCGAGGTAACAAAGCCTACACTAGATGTCACTGGAAATGCGGTTCGGACAATCGAAAACCCAAATCCTGAAAATCTGTCTAATGAAAGTAGTTCGAAAGAACCACAAACATCACAAATGACAGATCATGGATTAACTGAGACAAATCATGAAAGAGATGAAGTATGGAAAAAAGTTGTTTATAAAAAAAATAGACGACCAACAGGAAATAATCGCCCAGAGCCTTTGAGAGGCTCCAATGATGACAACCAAACTCTTAAAGTTGCATCTAAAATGTCCTTTTTGTTCTTATCTGGACTGGCCCCCGAAGTAAAAAGTGAAGAGGTTGTAGCCTATCTCGTAAGTAAGAATTTAAACAGCAGTAGCTGTGAAAAAATGAAGACCAAAAAAGAAAAATACCGCAGTTCCTTTAAATTGGCAGTTCCTCATGCTGAAAGAGAAAAATATCTGCAACCTGATATATGGCCCAAAGGAGCCACGATTAACCATTTTCTGAACCTGCAACGCCGCCAAAGAGGGGTGAACAACCAAAAACCTTATCTCCGACCAGAAATAGCGAAAGAACAAATAAATTAGAAGCTCTACATATCAATGTTGGATCCTTGAGGAAGAAAGTACACAAAGTTAGAGACATTTCTTGCTGATAAAAGCATCAGTATTGTGTGTATCACAGAGCACTCAATGACTGAGGATGAACTTAAAGTTCTGCAGATCGATGGGTATGCAGTTGCAGGATATTCAGCGAGAAAAGACTATATAAGAGGAGGCACGGCTGTCCTAATTCAAAAAAACTTAGAAACTGATGTTCAGAATATCATTGATGTAAATAGTTATAATATAGAAAAATGTATAGAGTTCTCATGTATTTATGTTAGAAAATTTGATTGTTATATATTATCTATGTATAGATCCCCTGCAGGCCACTTTGATACCTTCTTAATAGGGGTGGAGAGTGTACTCAATTCAATTGATCGTGATAAAACAGTTATTCTTGCTGGGGATTTTAATGTGCATTTTGGTACCAATGAGGCTACTTCAGTACAACTGTGTGACATCTTGACTGGGTTTGGTCTCAAACAGACCATCCACGAGAGAACGAGACAAGACAATTGTCTGGATAACATTTTTGTGAGTGATGGGGTGGAGATACGGAATGCTAGGGTCGTTGATCTTGATATCTCTGATCATATGGGACAAATAATTGATATTTCAATAATTTCACCAAATCATAGTTTTTCACATGCTAAAAAGGTATGTAGACCTATAACACAAAAAGGTTTAACAATGTTTTATAATCTGATTGAGGTAACCTCTTGGGAATTTATAACTTTAGACGATCTTACAGTTGATGAAAAATTTGATAGGTTTGTAAAAATTCTAGAGCAGGCTTTTCTAGAATCTTTTCCAGAAAAAAAATATATAGTACGATCGGATAATAATAACAATATTAGTTGGTTTACTAAGGAGTTAAAGGAAATGAGGGAACAACTGCGGTTTCTGGGTCAGCTTAGTAAACAGTATAATCTGAATGTTTTTAAAGAACAATATAAACAATACAAAAAATTATACAGAAATGCAATCCGTACTGCTAAAATTCAAGCAAACGATAATCTCATTAGAGCATCGGGCAACTCCAGCCGGTCAATGTGGCAAATTATAAATAAACATAGGGGTAGCACAAAAAATGAAACGCAGAATAACAATATAGGGCCAGAAGACTTCAACAATTATTTCTTGAATGTTGCACATGATCTGGTCAAAGATATTCCTAAGAGGTGAGGATCCTTTAGATACCGTAAAAACATTAACAACTTCTAACAACTTTTCTTTTTCGGAAGTTACCTTTAATGAGGTTAGGGAATGTATTAATAGCCTAAAAAACAAAAATAGCCGAGATTTTCTGGGATTTAATGTTAAAATTGTAAAGAGCGTGAAAAATTTGATTTTGATACCTTTGACTAAGCTCATAAACTTATGCTTTCAGGAAGGTGCCTTCCCATCTATATTGAAGGAGGCACTTGTTATTCCTATATTTAAGAAAGGCGATCCAGGGAGATTTGAGAATTACCGCCCAATATCCCTGTTACCAATATTATCAAAAATAGTAGAAAAATGCATGGCAAAACAAATCCAAAATTTTTTTGAAAACAATAATTTATTCAGTAACTGTCAGTTCGGGTTCAGAAAGGGTAGAAATACAGCCCAGGGTGTTCTGAACTTAATTACAGATATCTTAGAGGCATTTAATGAGTTCCAATATAGTACAGTGTTGTTTTGTGACCTGAGCAAGGCCTTCGACTGCGTCAATCATGAGATTCTTTTAAAAAAATTACAAGCATATAAATTTACTCCAAAAAGCCTTCAGCTCATGAATTCTTACCTGAAGGGTAGATATCAGTCTGTTCGTTGCTCTGGGGTGACATCGGCAAAGGGTGAGATTACTATTGGGGTGCCACAAGGTTCAATCCTGGGCCCGATATTATTTCTAATATATATAAATGATCTCCCAGTAACTGATCCAGTGTCCAACTATACACTTTTTGCCGATGACACAACAGTGTGTGTCAGTGCGGATTCCCTAGAAGAATCAATGGAGAGATCTATGATTGTGCAAGAATTGGCCTTAAAATGGTTCTGTAACAATGAGCTATTGTTAAATAGGGAAAAAACTATTAGAATGGTGCTCTCTATGAGGGGCCTGGGTGGGGTGGACTCTGATGTCCACAGCACTAAATTCCTGGGAGTACATGTGGACCAGCGATTGCTGTGGGATAGCCATATCCACTCGGTTGGACTGAAACTTTCACGTAGCTTATATCTTCTACGTGGGCTGGCTGGCAATGTTTCCCTGCAGGTACTGAAAACGGCCTATTTCGGCATGTTCTATTCGCATATTTCATATGCCATAATTGTCTGGGGCCATTCTTCCGATGCTACCCGTCTCTTTGGTCTACAGAGGAAGGCTATCCGAATCTTGGCAGGTTTGGGGTTCAGAGAGGACTGTAGGCATGCCTTTGCGGGTCTGGGTATACTTACTCTTCCTTCCATCTTCATTATGAAAAACCTGTTATACCTAAAGTCCAACCAACATCTTTACAGAACTCATGGGGATGTTCATCATTATAGAACACGAAATAGAGATAATATTGTGCCAGACCTTTGGCGTTTGAGGAGGTGTCAGAGTGGACCGGGGTACTGGGCGGTGAAGTTCTTTAATAAGTTGCCAGAGGGGGTGAGGGCTCTCCCCCTTTGCGATTTTAGGAGAGAGATTCATGGTATCCTTGCTAAAAATGCTTTTTATAGCTTTAATGAATTTTTAAACTTTGATTTTAATGTGTAATATTGGTGTATATGTCTGTTTTAATAGTGAAAAGGGTCCTTCTCTTTTAATTTATAATTTATATTTTACTGTATTTAATGTTTTATATTTTAGACTTTTGAAATCATTGTATGACGTGTGTAAATTACTGCATTGTAATATTTAGCATGAATAAATTATCATTATCATTATCATTATCATCATCAAATATTTTATTATTACGCAAAGGTGACATTGAAGGTAATAAAAAAAATTACTGTGGAAATTTTATCAAATTTAAGTTTTGCTTGTAACATTGCAATTTATTTTATAAAATGTACTTTTTTTAATAAAAATAATCAAGAATGGGCCACATTTACTTCTAAAGGCAAAATATACTTTAATATATAGTTATTTTACGTTTAATATTGTGCAATCTTGCCATTTCAGCATAAAGTTATTAAAAAAAGTAAAATTTTATTTAAAATATTTATTGTAATGTTTCAAACAAAACTTATTTTGATTTGAAATGTTCCCGCGCCAACAGTCGGTATAGTAGGAAATTTATGGGATACCGACCGGTCATGTCACTGTTCAATCGGTAAAGGAAAAGTCTATTTTAGCAACAGAGTTAACATGCAGGTCGCATGCAATGCAGAGTTAGCTGGCAACATGCAACCGGCCTTTCTCAAACCCTTTTATGTTCCTTGCAGTAAACACTCGCCAAGCAGGTTTCGGCCGCGCTGCTCCTGCTAGCCGGGAACGTCGGACCCCTCAAGTTATCACTGTAAATGATTTTTAAATGAATTAAGAATCCAAGTTACAAAGCTATTTTCACTAAAAATGTCAATTTAACAATGTAAAAATTGTTTTATTCAGGAAAGCAAAATGTGGCGCAATAAAAAGATATTTTTTAATTTCGGTTTAAAAATTAAAAATATTTTTTTATTAAAATGGACACTGACCGCTTGATCGGTGACAATGTATTGCAACAAATAAGTATAAAGGGTTGTCCAAAAGTAATGAGACATAAAGCAATTTCTGACATCAAAATATTGCGATTTAGCCTTACCTAAGTCAGACCGAATATACCTATTACCAGAGATACAATGTATTGAAGTAACAATTTAATTTTCGAGTTTCGTCAATATTTTAAAAAGTTTTTGGCATACTACCATAAAAATTGGTATAGAGGGGCTTTGAGAGCGAGGACAAATAATCCGGCCTCAATTGTGTTGTAGGTGATAGAGGGCGCTACATGCGGCACATTTTTGTGAATAGATTTATGAACGTAACTAAAAAACGTTACTTTATTATCTTTTTTTTGTAAAAAAAGGAAAGCTGTATTTTCGAAATATTTTCCATATAAATGTCAGATGCATTTCGTTACCATAATAGGCAGGCACCCTTAAAGATCATGCTAACAATTCATGATGAAATTCATTTCTTATCAAAATTAGGTAAATCTCGTAGTAATTATCCCTGAAGTTACGTTTTGTACTAGATTTCCTGAAATATGCCCGTTATTGTAAAATAACACCCAAATTGACGTAAAAAATATGCTGCATCTGATGCCAAAATGCATGGCCAATATTTAAAAATCGGTTAACTTTAGCGCCGTTCAACTAGTATACCTTTTCCCTAAAAAAGAAAAGAAAACAGTATTTTTTTATCAAAAGTTCCATACATCTAATTTCAAGAAAGCTTAAACTTTCAATAATAGATAATTATGTCAAAAACTTTTTTAAATATTAAAGAAAATCGAAATTAAAGTTCTCATTTTAACGCCCTGCATCTCTGTTAATATCAACTTTTAGACATAAAAATTTTGACTAAATCGGAGTATTTTAATGCTAGCAATCCACTGTTGCCCTATTACTTTTGAACCACCCTTGCCTTTTTACTTTTTTCGCTAAAAGTATTTAATTCGCGAAAGACTGATGCTACGTTATTTTGTGTTAATTTATAGAAATTGTTTTCAAAAAAAAAGATTTTTTTTGGAAAAAAAAATTATTATTGGCATACAATGTTTTCCAAAAAAAAACGCTTTTGGGAAAAAGATGCTTTTAAAAAATTGGTTTAGAAAAAGTTTAAAAAAGGACAAATCGGTTTTCCAAAACATATAATTTCGGAAAGTCTGTTCTTCAAAAAGATATTTTTGGAAAATTGTACTTTCAAATAAAGTGTTTTCGAAAAACTGTTTTTGAGAAATCGGCTTTGGAAAATTTTTTATAGAGGGTGTTTGAAATAAAAATGAACATATTGCAGTAGAATCTTTTTTTATGTCAAAAAAATATATCAACCCGTCTCGCCCCGTCTTGCTTCCTTATTAACCTTTATGTGTCTATTTCTTTTTTTTATAATTTCTAAGGATAATTGTTCTCTTTTAGGCTTTTTATAAGAATTTGTCATACATGAGTTTTTCGAACATCCAGAAAAAAACTATCTGTTTATGTTATTGTGACCTTAAGTGAGAAATGTTGTCTCAAAAATTAATCTTGTTGCTAAAATTCATTCCCTTTCAACGATTATGGCTTTGACAATTAAAAAAATAATTGACTACCCTGAAAATTTTTATGTGCCAAGACTGAGCAAAGAAGCCACAAAAGTAAAGAATGTTAAATGTAAAGCAGCTGGCAGTTTACAATTTTTAAGATACTACAGTTTTACCTAGATCCTATTTTACTCCAGGGAGTTATTATTAAAATATTTCCAATAATTTTTTCGGACACCCTGTATAAATGTTTAAGATGGGAAGTTAATGACGTACTGATTTCTTACGATTTCGGACCAGACGAAGTACAATGGTGGTAAAAAAATCGTACATTAATAAGGAACATACACATATTTTTTTGCAGAAATCGGTTCAAGAAGTCATTACAAACCCAAAAAAATATTTTAAAGAAAATTACAGGGACAATTTAGCTACAAAAAATGTTTACTTTTCGGTACAATTTATTACAATGTAAAAAGCAGCCATTTGTCCTTAGTGCCTAATGACGTCAGAACATTGGCAAAAATAGTGTCAATCTATTTGTTAACGTAAAGCTTAACCCAATGTCGAAAATATTTGTTTTTCTCGGAAACAGACAAAGGGGGAGCAAACGAATTTTTCCTTGATAGAGGAATAGTGCAACTAGCTTCGGTAAAATATTCCGTTATACAGGATGTTCCGTTTCGGAGATATTAAATGTCAAAGTCGAAATTTCCGCGATTTCCGTGGAAATCGGGTACAGGTCGCAAAAGTGAATTAAATCGATGTACATTTTCGGAGATTGTAGAGGACCCAGAGCTTCAGAACTCTGTTGAAACTGGAAAGGATCGGAAAATGGAAAGTAGTTCTTTTGAATTTTTATAGGTCGAAAAATGCCCTTTGCAGAACCGTCTTTAGTCCCTAATAACTTGAAAACAAAACGTCGGATCGAAAACCGGATTCATAAGTGAAACTTTAAAATCTCAAACACTTTCATTTTATATATACATATATACATTTACCTAAACCTAAAATCACTGGAAAATGGATATATTTGGGAAAAACCGGAAATTTCGATTTTTGACCCAAATATTTCACGGTTTTTCATTTTTTGTAGAATCAAAATGGTTCAAATTAAAATCTCATATACATCATCAGAAAGAGCTCGTCGAAATAAATGATATCCGCATTTTTTAGTTTTTTCATTCTTTATAGGAACGGAGCAATCGGGGATTAAATTTCGATTTTTTACTTTTTCACCCTCGACATCGGAACATTTGAATCACTCTGTATTTTGTCCTATCTAATTTTTTTCCAATTATTCAACACTATCTTATAAAGGGATAATTACACTTTAAAATTTATACAAAATGTGTTATCCAGGAGCGTATTTAAGGAGTAAAAACCGAATTTTCTTGATTTTTTCCAACAAATCCTAATTTTAGCCGACATTGATCCCCACTATTTTTCTTATTTAGTGATTTTTTTAGGTTTATTTTATCCGCTAATTATCTAAAAATAACTCCCACTAATTTAAATCGCTTATTTTTTCGTTAAAGTTATAAATAAATAGGATTATTTGCATCGGGGACATGCAAAATTTTTGAATTTTTGAAGATTGCCATGAAAACAAAAAATTGCAGTTTAATTACTCGAAATTATTAAGATATGATGTCAAAATTTCGCAAAAATGCTAGTTTTTGTTGAAAAATTGAAAGATTCCTGGACCGATTTCGGCTTGAAATATACATGAATAGGATTTCAGGAACTTTCTACTTTAAGTGCAGGGATATTTCACTGGATGAGTTACGCATTAAATGCCATTTTTATTGATTTTTCGATAACCCTACAACAGTGGAATTCGCCATGTACTCATTTTGAGTCATAAAACCACTTCTGACGACACAGCCAATGGGATCACGTTTTATAAGTTTCGAAATTCGCGCGAAAATTTGCAGTAGTAAATCTTTTTATTTAATAAAGACTAAAATAAATGGATAACAGCAACCGGCATTAACATTTAATTTGTGTAGAGAATATCAAAAAAGCTATATATTTCAAATTTATTTGTTTTTTATGCATATTCCCTATTTACAACCCAAGGACATCGTGTGAACTTTCATAGGGATTGTTCATTTAGGTAGTAAACTAAATGTATAATTTTTTAGACTTTGTTGCTTATGAATAAATAAAAACAAAAACGATTTTCCTATTCAAAATGTTTTATTTAGGTACTTGTTACAAAAGTGTAATATGGAAGAATCTAATTGAGAACAATAGTATGTATGTATAACAAGATTTTAATGCGAAGTTGCACATACACTCATAGTGTTTTATGTTGTGCTTTTATACCTAATATCTTTATTTGTCAAAGTACACGTATTATATAACCACTTGGTATATGTAAAGTAATCTAATCTTAGCTATTATTAATAACCTATTAATATTTATAATACTGATACTACTATTATAGCCTAGATTAAAGCAGATAATCCATACTACAAGTAACTACATTAAGTTAATCCTGATAGTTTATATACAAAATGCAGCACCATCTATAATGATCAAGATTATTTACAAAATATAACAGGTGTTTAATAAAAATTACAAATAATATTTTTGAAATCTTATTAACAATAACCAAATTTAAATATTATTTACTAATTAAATGAAAGCTGCCTGCAGCAAATATACAACGAAGTATTTGGATTAATTTGATATTGTTAGGCCAAACAATTAATTATTTCTGTTTTTAAACTCAATATTTAACTGAAAATTTTTAAAATTAAGAATAAAGTTTGGCCTTGTTTTAACATCATTTAAAAATAAAAATACTATGAAAGCTTTTTGCATATATTAAACGGCACTCGCATTGAAATTGACATATTGTGATTTATCCAAAAAAAGAGCGGAAATACATAATTTTAGACCAAGAAATAACTATTGCTTATAATGACCAATAATTCCAAAAGTGTGTTTTTTGCTGATCTGTGTTATACACGAGGTGTCAAAGACATCGTTAAAGTTGCATTTTTTTAACATTAAAAGCAGCTTAAAAACTAGTCTATTCAGGATTGAAATTTTAAAAAGTTAGAAATATACATTATGTTTCACTGATCATCCCTTAATTATGTATTTTTTATTATATTATAACATGCCTACATACTGAAGATATTGAAGATGAGTTTCTATTCGTCTCTCGTATTATTGACACAGCGGAATTTGTTTTCTTAATAGGAATTAAATTTGTACATACTTATACAACAATTTTGGTTTCATTACATTTCATGTAAACTACTGGGAGTTCCAATTGCAAAAATATGAAGTTAAAAATCAAAAAATATCAAATTCCGATTTTTTAACAGTTTAAAATACCCCTAAAAAGAAAAACTGCATTATGTTTTGCAAGTGAAAAAGTATCAAAGCCAAAAATATGAAAAAATTTCACCCGACAAATTTTTCAAGCTTTTGGTTATAATGGCAAGTTTAGAAGTAAATGTTTACATAAATCTTTACCAAAACCTTTTTTTAAGGATTTAAAAAACATATATTTTTTACTTTACAGTACGTCCACAGATGAGGCTGGCAGGGGGACAGATAAAGAGACCAATTCTCTCAAATTGCTTGCTTAGAAAAAATCATTTCCAAAGAAAATATTTTTTCTTACAATCCTGAATTTCAATTAATTGTAAAATTTTAAACAATTTTTTTTAAAAGTTACTTTAAAATAACGAATTTAATATTGACACTATTACGTGTTTGAATTGTTATACAAAAAAAATGTATAAAAAGTGCATAAAAAATAAGAATTTTCTCATGGTAAACCTTATTTTTCTAACAACAAAACTTTTGCTACGAATTTTTTTTGTATATTCAAAAATGTAGTCCATTTATGTTCCTGCCAACACCATCCGAATAGCATTATTCAACAATTTTGGTATGAAATATGCACTTAAAAAACACAATTTTATAAATACTCCCTGCATGCGGAACTACCAAAAATTTTTAGACACAACTTGTGTTACGCGTTGCTTAGGGAAGAATAGAGAAACATTAACACCCATATTCTCCATCGCTAATCTGGTCTAATTTGACAACCAAAAGTTTTAAGCTGACAAGTGTAAGAATAAGACAACTAAGTTTTATACTGTGAATTTATTTCTGAGCTTTTTCGCAAATTTATAAAGAAAAGGGCAATTTTAGTACGGACTTTCGACAATAATAGAACTAAATTCATTACAGTTTCCAAGATGAAAATCATTTGGAAACCCAGCAAATCGCTGAAATATCAGAATAATTCATAAGTTTTTAATGACGACTTATCAACAATGACAGGACAAAAGCCTATCAAAACATAACTGATCAAGAATAAGATCGCAATTTAAACCAGTACTAAATCTTAAACTTTCTTAGTGACTCTGAACGAAAATGTTTAACCTATAAAATTTTGAAAGGTTTTTAAAAGTGGTCGACTAACTTTGAATAATTATTTTAAGAAGTATAGATTTCAAGAAATTATAAAAAAAATTTACATTTTATAGACAACTAAAATCAGCCAAAAAATTTACTTGTGGAATTATTATAAATATGAAATAAAATTTGTTACTTGCCAACATTTTTAATAATACGAATGCTGACTAGTAGGATAAAGAGGTGCCTGATGATAAGACATACCGTATGATGAAGTATAATGATGACTTGCATTGTCCTGTTGTAGAAGAGCTTGACCATGATAATAGTAAGGTTGTGGACGATGTGGATGATGTGGACGGTGTACCGGAGTTGGCATGTGATGTACAGGATTCCCACAATTTGCATAATTTCCGTAGAATCCATTTTGAGGTACACGCTGAAAATACATATGTGGAGGCGGAGGAATCATCTCTGGGACATCATGCGCTACTTTTCTTAGTTTCCCGGTATCCTCTCCTATGACAACGTGTTGGCCTTCAGGAGTCAGCGCCCAATAATGCCCTTTTCCTGGTTCATTAAATGATCTTGGTATTTTCTCAAAGTATTTACTAATACTTAAATTGTGTCTTATTGAATTTTTCCAGTCTTGCCTGTGATTCCGATAATAAGGAAAGCTTTCCATAATAAATTCATAGATATCGTTCAATGTTACCATTTTTTTCGGGCTATTACTTATAGCCATCATAATAAGAGAATTGTAGGAGTATTTTGGTTTTTCCAATGTTTTTTCTTCAACTTCTCCCGATGGTTGCTTGTGCCCCTTTTCTAATACTGGCTGCACTTTCACTTTATCCGATAAATTTCCGTCGTTTTTCGATGATAACAGGTTTTTTATACTAAATGCACATTCAACGTTATTATTCGCCATACTTAAAAAAAATGTAAACCACAGGGCTAACTGACAATGAGACACGACAGTTGATAAAATAAAATCTGATTTCTAAAATCGAAAAATTTTGGATTTATGCTGGAACTGAGGAAGGGTGGGGGAAACAAACCCGACTTGAGAAGGGACTTTTTGGCAAACAATGATCAAGGGATTAAAAGATTATTCCCAGATAATGTTAATATCGACACTAGAAAGTCAGACACTGTCGCGCCACACATAATTATATGTGTTCGTGGACCGATCCTGATCTCTAGTCCTTTTACTTCAATATTACAATAAATATATTTCAATAATCAGGTCAAAATATTTAATATTATTTAAAGTTAATTTTACCGTGAAATCTTCACCGATTATTAAAAGGCGTCTAGACACTAATTCCAAAGAACGGGGGGCAAGGGATAATAGTACAGGTGCCAGTGAACTATACTTGGTCTGTTTCATAGGTAGATCTAAAATTTTAAAACTATTTTAGCTATTTTTAGGTATAAATAATATTTTATAGTAATAATGCGTATTATTTTTCAGATTTCTTAATATGCTCTTTTTTAAGAAAATTCAAATTTATTACGCACGTATTACCCACAAGATAAAATTATTATAAATTTATATAAAAATAAGGTTTTTTCCTCGGTATGTATATCCAAAAACATAGCTCATCTCATTCACGGTCTAAGCGAGAAGTTCACCAGAAATGACGATACCTCCCTTTTTAGTTGATTTTTTCTAAACATTACCTAACTTGAAAACCTTTTTATCTATATTACTTCGCTTATGTTTATTGTTTGTCCCTTGCATTTTATGATACATTTGCTTTTTTTAATTACAGTAATTAAAAATCTTTCCAGCAAGCCGGAAAAAGCCAAAAATTAAGTTGACATCAAAATATTACGAATGAACAAACAAAAATTGTGCTGGATACGTTGCAAAAAGTGTAAAATGTATAAAACTATAAGAAAGCAACAAGAACCTTTCCAAATAAAGTAACCAAGTTATCAAACTATTTTAGTATCGTCCCAAGATTTCATGTAAGGTGTCCAGGAATAGCCCTAAAGCTAAATAATTATCTAACATATATAGATTACTAGGAATTCTAATGATTTAAAGAAACTTAATTAGGATAAATTTACAAATTAAAAAAAATATATATTACACACATTCTAGATATATGACCTCATACAGGGTGTGACAACATCTTTATAGTAGCTCCCTGGAATTAAAACAGACCGATTTAAACAAATTTATTAAAATGCTTCCGTAGTTATAGGCCTTAAAACTTTCTTTCTTATTTTACATTTTTTCATCATATTTCTTGTTGTTTAAGCTTTTTTGTTTAAACTCGGCATACGGGACTTCTTGGGATAGCCAAATAAAAGCATGGGGGTATTTTTTGTGTAAATCAAAGGGAACTGACAACACCCTACACATAGTTTTATTGTTCCTGGTATTTCTTGTGCACATTAATTTAAAAAAAGTTGTTTATTTATTTGAAAGGACAGTCAATTTGTTTGAAAAGAGGTATTCTTGTTTAATGAGGCTAAATTACACCGTTTAAGAGAAAACGAATTAAAATAGTACACTTCACATCATCAACTTGTAGTCCTTGCTAGCTTGCTTATTTTTTTGATCCTTTTGTTTAATTTATTATATAGAATTTTTTTAGTAGGCATGAAGAACTTTTGTTAAACTGGAGGTTTCACATTCTCCAAAACAGAACAGTCAGAATCATTTATTCTAACGTAATACAGCTTAGATTCCAAGGCGATACGGCTTTCTGCCAATTAATTCGTATTCGTATTTGTATTAAATAGTGTACTTAAGCGCTATTAAATAATAGGAATGCCTTTTTTAAAACAAATTGAATGCCCTTTTAAAATTTATGGCCACAAAAAATATCAGGAAAAACAAAAGTATGTGTAGAATGCCAGCGCCCCCTATATTGCTTACAAAAAATAATCTTATTTGGCTACCCCAGAAATCTCCGTGCGACAAGTTAAGATATAGAAAAGCTTAAAACAAGCAATTTAAGTTATAACTAAGTATGCTAATCGACTTCTCACAATTCTGATAACGGTTCATTTTGTTTTTAAGTTTGCACCAAATTTTCATAATACTTACATTTCGATAAACCCATTTGAACTGAATAAGCTGACATTTGTTGGAAACTTTTTAGACCACCCTATAGATGCACAATGGGGTTCGCTAGCCACTGAACCGGATTTAACACTGACTCGAAAATTTTATTAAAAAATTATGCAGGTTTTGACGTCGCTAGCTCTTAGGTTAATACAAATATCGTCAGTTTGGTAAATTATACGAAATACACACATAGACAAAATGCTCACTGACCCCCACACAATAATAGACATTTACATCCAGATTCTTCAACGGTCTTCCGGTCTAATTTGACAACTAAAATTTTTAAACCAACAAGTGTAAGAAGACAACTAAGTTTTATACTGTGAATTTGTTTCTCAGATTTTTCACAAATTTATAAAGAAAAGGGCAATTTTAGTACGTACTTTCGACAACAATAGAACCAAATGCATTGTAGCAACCCGTTCCAACATGAAAATCATTTGGAAACCAAGCACATTGCTGAAATATCAGCATAATTCATAAGTTTTTCATGACGACTTATTAACAAGGACGTGAGAAAAATCTGTCTAACATAACTGATCAACTAGAAGATCTTAATTTAAACCAGTACTAAATCTTAAACCTTCTTAGTGAATCTGAACGCTAATAACTAAAATTTTTAGTTTCCACTAAATGATTTAGACGCCAAAATACTTTTTAGTTGAAAAAAAAATACTTGTTACTGGTAATAAGACTTATTACTAATCTCGGTTCTTTTTTGTAGGTCCGGGATCCCGGAAGTATCCCAGGTTTCGAGAGTCCATCAACCACATCTCTCAAGCATGATTATGAATATTATTTTAATTTGATCCAATTAAGTTTGGTGACGTCATCTGCATAGAGTATTGGCTCTGCGCCAGAAACTCCTTCTGCGAAATCAAAAAGAGCCCCAGACCCAGATCCTATCCTGGGATCCGCCACGCAAAAAAGATGCCTCTGGTTTTTTTTTGACAATTATAGGAAATCATCTGTTTTCTATTGGTCAGGTATGAGAGAAGACTTACGCTCGATGTGAAAAAGTTGTAAAATTTAAATTCGTCAAAAAATAATTATTAGAAAAATCAGTCTCGGCAAATCGCCCAAGATAGATCCCGCAAGAAACCCCTCCTCAAATCCCTCAATGACTTTAGCCAAATAAAAGAAGAAGAAACCCCTCGTCAAATCCCTCAATGACTTTAGCCAAAATAAAAGCATTTTTGTATTCATTTGTGGGGTTAAAAGTTTCTCAAATAGATAGATAGATATCATGGACCTTCATTTTGTCTCCTCCTGTTGGGCCTCCCTTAAAAAAGTTAACTTACTTAATCCTAGGGCCTCTTTATCTGTGAAGGTGTAAGACGGTTGAAAGTACCACTCTTAAACTCTTGCGTATGTCAGGTAAAATACTTTCTCTGATTACTCTTAAGCACTGATCAAGTAAAGAAGTTACAGGAGAAATAATTGTATTTTTATATGGTTTACAATTCTTAAGTTCACGTTATAGATTCGAAACTGATCAAGTCACTCAGAGTCGTTATTTGTAACTAACTTAACACACTTTGTGACCATCCCGAAAATATCGGTTTTACTGATGTATAATCCCTAGACCTAATATTGGTCAGGATTCTGGAATCTCGAAAATCAGGATACCGGAACTATATTCTCTATAATATGTAAAGCTTAAAAAATTAATTAACAGCACTTGCTTCTTGCAAACAAACTTCAACCCAACCCAACCTTGAGAAGTTTTGGGTCCGATTAGACTAGTTTTTAAAACTTAATTTTAGTACTAATTAGTTCTATGTAATACTTTTTCATATTATTATAGTCTTTAAAATATTAGTTACTATTCTCTACAATTTGTAGGTAAATTATTTTACAGTAAATTAAAAAATGATGGTCGGCCAATTATTGCCCTGCTCATATTTCGAATTAATTTTTAAGGGATTTAATTAGGATTTTAAAGATAATGATACTTTAATTATGTCTCTCATTTTGTTGTCAAGTTTTGATTGGGTTTGATTGGGTTTGATTGGGTTTCCTATATTTTAAGAAAAAAAAAAAGAAAAAAGCCGCTTTTATTAATTGCTTATATCATATTTCATTCCTTTGTTGAGTTTTTGAGGTAACAAATTCAAGCATGTATTTTTTGTTCCATCTACGACACTGTGTGGAGTATATTATCGATATATTATTCCGTTTTGGTATGGTTTATGTCAAAAAATATTAGAAGGCTATTATTTATCTTACTGTTGGAGGGGCTTGTTAATTAGTTAATATTTTTTCTCCATTTATAATGAGTAGAAATATGAGTAAATAAATAAACAAAAAAAAACATTCTTATGCGTTGAAATTCAGACTTTATTAACACTGCAGTTTTGTCCATCCGCCTGTTCCAAGCACAACTCAGGAACTATTAAGGTAAAATTTTAAATCCACACATAAAATTGCTAACCCATTTCGGCAAAACAAGGAAAATTAAAAAACATTATTTATTGAAAAAAAGCAATGTGTCTGAAAAAAAAATATGCGCTTCATTGCTCTAAGAATGTACGCGTTTTGTGCTGATTTTAAAAATATATGTATATCATACTTTAAAATAAATATTTAACCCTAAGAAATGGTGAAAATTGTATAAATTTTGGGGTACCGATGAAAAAACTAAAAAAGTAGAAAGTACTTGGGAAATTTTCCATAAATTCCATTCATTTAAATTAGACAGAAACGCTGTGCAACACTGTAAAATTATGTTTAATTAATTTATGTAAAATTGCCAACTAAATAAATAAATGCATAGTAAATTCACAAATAGGTACAATACAATTTGGCAAAGTAATTATAAAAATAATATCAACGGTCACCTAAATTTACATTGTAAAATATTTAAAAAATCCGTATAATCCTTGTACTTTTCTCTTCTTTATTATAAACTGTGTATAGCCCAACTTAAAAAAAAGCGTATCAGTCAAAAGTAGTAGGTAAGGCTTAACGAGAAGAGGTATAAAAGTTTGAATGCAAACCATTTAAGGCGCCAGACAGAATTAACTTTTGTTTTGGTAACTTCACTGTTATTGTAATAGATAGTTCTTGATAATCACCTATCCATTGACTTTAGGTCTGGATTTCCCCAACATTAGGTTAGATACCTGCGAAAGTCAATATTAAATTTGTTAAACCTGTGGTATCATTGGCGCCAGTATGATCACTTTTGGAGTTAACTGGGCTGTCCGCAGATTAATTTTGATAATTTAATATGACTTTTTTTTTAAATTGTTCTGGAGATAAAAAATATTATTTTCCTGATTTTTATGCTTATAGCTAAGTTAAAATAAAATATAATAATATAGTGGTATCTTGCTAATTTATCCAGGCTTTAATTAGCAGAAAAATTGAAGATTCGTTTATATTAGCTTGTCGCTCTAGTATCGCAATTTTTTCTGTTCGGCATTGCTATCACGAAGCGATGGTGGACGAGAGAACGAAAGGTATTGCTATCCAAAAAGTTTTCGAAAATATATTCTTGCGAAAATAAGGAATTATAAAAAAAAATGGTATTTAGAAAAAAATCCAAAAATTTGCTTCCGAAAAATTTACTTTCCATAACGAAGTTTCACGAAAATTTTTTTCTCGAAATTGAAAATGTGTTTGTAGATCCCGATAAAATGCCTATACCTGCTCGCATCTTTTCGAACGAAATTTTGAAAAAACAGTGGCGTTACATCCGTTATTAATAAAAAAAAATTGGATTTTTTTTATTAATAACACGTGACACATAAGTTATTTATGATACAAGTGTTAAAAGTGGCATTTGATTTTGTGAGAAGGAAAGTTTAGGACACGAGCGCAGCGAGCGTTTCATTCCTTCGAACAAAATAAAATCCCTTTCAAGACATGTATCATACACTATTTTTTCTACTAACATTAAAAATTTAGTTAAAAAAATATAATAAAACTGATGAAAAAATAAGTCATTAATATATTTTAATTCTAGCAACCGTGACTTTCATAAATTTTACATTTGCTTAGAAACCAAAGTAAGACAACCAAAGTAAAATACATATACCCTATCCCAAAGTGCCGCTATGCTTTCAAAAGTGCCTAACTCCTTGCAGCACTATTCTGAATTAATGAATACTTACATGTAATCCGAAAAAAAAATTACTTGCTGAAAGAAGAGAAACTGTACAACTTAAGGCGATGACTACTTCTGACTACCTAACCTAATTGATGAAAAAAACTAAAAAAATAGTATAGAGCTTGAAGTAAATTAAGTATCATTATGCAATTTTTATGCAAAATAGTGTCACTTAATTCAGTCTAACGGTGCTCAAATGTTTTGTATGAGGTACCTACACTTCGTAAGTTTTGTTTAAATATGTCGTGTTTTTCTTAAAATTCCAATCTCATAGTTATATAGCATGGCGAGTAAAGTAATTTTTATTGAACATATTTCCATTTTTTCAGCAGTGATTTGATATAAATTTTATTTTTAACTTGGGACAGATATTTCAACAAAGCAATTTATAAATTTAAGAAAAATGCAAAATACCTTCTTCAATTTTTCTTCTGTTGTTCTAGAAGCATCTTCCAAATATTTCATTGTTAAAATAAAATTATCAATGTACCACGAGAAGATTACTTTTTAAATAAAAAATATTTCTACCTGGTGCCCTAAATTTTAATAATTTAATGAAATAAATTGGGATAGAGATATGTTCTATTAATCCTAGTAACTATAGGCGTCTCTGAGTCGCGACTCTAGTAACAGGACACGATAATCCTTACTACCTATGAACTTTATATATTTTAGTTGACATTTGGAGGTAAAGCTAACATAATACAAAATATTATTAATTGAAGGCACTTTAATCCCTTATACTCTAAGGTCATATCGTAATCACTAGCAAAAACTCTCTAATGTCATATATCGAGGTCCACAAATGCAATATTTCGAACATGTCTTGCGCGCGGTGGACTGAGTGTAGTGAGTGTTAACTATTCCACATAAAGATTATATCACAAAGTTATTTTGTATTTTATAGACTGTTATTTATTCATAAATGATAAATCTTACTATACTGCATTGTAAAAATGGTAGGTAAGTTTTTTTTTTGGATTACGATTAGAAAATATTTACATTCTGTTCTACTACTACTACAATTTTTATATTATCAGAAAAAGCTTATAAACTCGGGTTTATTAAAATAGTTCTATTAAAATAGGTTCAGATGCGCATCTTTAATAATTATACTTTAAATTTTATTTACTTTTTCTTATTTATTTTACACGTTCTTAAATATAATTATTTTAATTATAATATATAAAATAATTTTTGGTACCCCAATGTACCTACCTATGGAATATCCTTATTACTATTCAAAAAATCAACAAAGTTGTATTTTTTGGGGTCATGATGAATTTTTTGAATCTGAATAAACTGCCTTTTGAGACATGAAATGAAGAGCTATGAGGAGTTTTTTTTTATTATTTATGGCCCAAGAATCGCAAGTAAAATTTTGTCAGTAAAATTTTGCAACACTCTGTATAGTATGGTACCACAAACTAAATGGGTGCTGGTATTAAAATTCTATGAATTTTGGAAACAATATTAATTTGGACTTAAGTAATGCGGAGCTTAAACCCCTATACCGCAATGTTTTTATTTCGGAATTTGAAATTTTCACGAGTTTATTAAACATGTTGGACATATTACATATTGATATATGACATTATACAGTTTTTGCTAGTGATTACAATATGACCGGAGGGTTTTAAAGGATTAAAGTGATACGTAGACCCTCAATCAATAATATTTTGTATTATGTTAGCTTTACCTCCAAATATCAACTAAAAATATATAATGTTCATAGGAAGTAAGGATCATCGTGTCCTGTTACCAGAGTCGTGACTCAGAGGTGCCTATAGTTACTAGGATTAGTAGAAAATATCTCTGTTCCAATTTATTTCATAAAAATATTAAAATTTAGGGCATCAGGTAGGAATATTTTTTATTTAAAAATCCATCTTCTCGTAATACATTAATAATTTCATTTTAACAATGAAACATTGGTAACATACCTCTTGAACAATAGAAGAAAAATTGAACAAAGTATTTTGCATTTTTCTTAAATTTTATGGATTGCTTTGTTGAAATATTCAAGTCCCCAGTTAAAAATAAAATTTGCACCAAAGCACTGCTGAAAAAGTGGAAATATGTTCAATTAAAATTACTTTACTCGCCATGCTCTACTATGAGATTAGAATTTTAAGAAGTGTTTTTCAAAAAGTATTTAAAAGAAATTACAAAGTGTAGGTACCTCATACAAAACGTCTGAGTACCGTTAGACTGATTTAAGTGACACTATTTTGCATAAAAATTGAATAATGATACATAATTTACTTGAAGCTCGCTATTTTTTAGTTTTTGTCATCAATTATGTTGGGAAGCTAGAAGTAATCATCGCTTAAGTTGTAAAGTTTCTCTTCTTTCAGCGAGTGAATATTTGTTTTTCGGATTACAAGTATTTATTAAGTCATAAAAGGTGTTGGAAGTAGTTATGAACTTTTAAAAACATAGCGGTACTTTGGGATAGGATATATGTATTTTACTGTGGTTGTCTTAACCTAAAATATTAGCCATTGCTTTTACAAAAATGTAGTCCAGTTTGTATTGGTCCGAAAATGAAACCTTGTGGTTGACCTGCTTAGTTTTGTAACAAAACTGTTATATGTGTCACTAAAACTTGCCGTTAATTTAATTCTTTTTTTGTGTTTTCCTTCATTTCCCAATGACTTTTTGTACTGGCACAATGTTGCGAACCTAAATAGAATTTTAGCAAAAACTACAATGTATATTTTAAATGTTTTTTAAACATAAATATGGATTAAAACCCAGAAATGTATTTATTTGAGGCAACTAAATTTAGTAATGTAATAAAGTTTTAAATTTTTGATTCTAAATTCACGAGGAAAAAATACTGCTCTGTTGTTTTCAGTAAGACTCTATTGTTGTAAGATCATGCCAATAGAAAAGATATTGGTGAAGAAAAGAAAACGCAAAAGCCGCTAACATTAAAGGTACGCATCAGCGATTCATAAATAAATAATACGTGTTTCTGAAAAGATTCATTTCGAAAAAATTGTATTTTTGAAAATAGTGCCATTTTACAAATTCGTGTTCCAAAAAATTGGCTATCAAAAATTTGTCCCAGATTCAAATTGAAAAAGAATATTTTAATACCTACTATTCGAATTGCTTCAAAGAAATGAAAAAAATATGTGAGATATCTGGTCACTGTAACATTATAATATTTCTTACACTGCACAATCGCTTTAGACGTTATTCATATTGGCCGAGCAATATCAATAATAACCTATGAGCCACTTGGTCAAACATATACATGTACATGATGATATTCTAAAAAAATCAAACTGGCATTCTGGATTTTTGGTTTTTCGGAGAGGGTGGGTTTCTCCACCCTCTTATATTAATGTAGGTGATCAGATCATTGAGAGGCAACTTCCTGATGCTAGCGATCGTTGGACATCCCCCTAGTATCGATTCTTTGATGAAGGATGCTGGTGAGCAATCGCATAATATGTACAATTCAATCGGCTCATGCTCTTCTTCGCAAACTCTGCAGAGGAGTGTATCGGTGACATTCAGATTGTGTAAATGATTATGATTACAGCCAAAAAGTAATCAATTACTGATTATAATTATAACTTGGTCAAAAAAGTAATTAATTACCAATTACTGATTACAAATAAAAATTGTAATCAATTCCCGATTACTTTCGTACAGTAATCACAATTACCATACACGATTACAATTGTCAGTACCTACTTTTTGTCTGACCAAATAAAAATAGTTCGTATTAGTAAATAACACATTTAAAACTAAAAATACAAGTCCGTTAAAGTCGGCTACCGATTTGCAATGTTTATTATTTATTTAATTAGGTGAAAATAGTTTTATTTAAAATTTTTAAAAAAGTAAAAATTACGAAAAATTTCACTTAGCGCCTTCTATTTTGTGTGTAAGAAACGAACAACAACCAACCAAAACTTGATTTTCAATTTAAACAAGCTAAAAAGTTTAAAATGAGCCACAAATCAACTAATAATAGTAATAAAATAAGCACGTATTTTTCTTATTGCATAAATCGTTTAAGGAAGCCATTACAAACTCAAAAAAGTTAATTTACAGAAAATTACTAGGATAATTTTATTTAGCTAGAAAAAAAATTTACTTTTCGGTATAATCTATTGTAACTTAAAATACAGTCATTTGCCCTTAATGAAAAGTGACGTCAGGAAGTGAACAGCAACGTCAGAAGATTAGCAAAAATAAGGTAAAGCTTAACCTAAAGTCGAACAGGTTTGTTTTTCTTGAAAATAGTCAGAGGGGGGCAATTGAATTTTCAGGATTATTAGGGGAATAGTGCAACTAGCTCCGGTAAAACAGGACAGGTTATAAAGGGTGATTCATTTAGACCATTTTTTTAATTCTAAATAAAACACATAAAATGGAATTGGATGGCGGAATCTTTATTATGACCTGAAAGAAAAACCTTTGACATTTATTTTTTGAAAACAATTTCACTTAAATGCTGGCCGCGACTACGCCGTACGGGGTCCATACGGAAGGTCCAATTTTCGATCACTGTTTCTAGCATTGCGACCGGTATCTGCCCAATTACGCGAGTAATGTTGGCTTCTAAGTCCTGAATCGTAGCTGGCTTATCGACGAAAACTTTTGATTTAACATACCCCACAGAAAAAAGTCCAATGCCTGAAATTGTAGCCCGTGATGTCGGCGATATTTGGTTTCAGCAAGAAGGAGCTACGGTACACACAGCGCGCGAAACAATTGCTTTATTGAGAAATTATTTTGGTGAGCAGATAATTTCGCGTTTTGGACTTGTCAACCGGCCGCCTAGATCGTGTGATATCACACCATTGGCCTTTTTTCTTTGGGGTTATGTTAAATCAAAAGTCTTCGTCGATAAGCCAGCTACGATTCAGGACTTAGAAGCCAACATTACTCGCGTACTTGGGCAGATACCGGTCGCAATGCTAGAAACAGTGATCAGTAGGTATACCGTCGTATTAGTCTGCCCCCTCTCCTCTCCCTTTTGCCCCGCCCCCTTTCCCCCTCTCCTTATAAGCTCCGCCCCCTTTCCAACCATTCTTCAACCAATCCTTATAAGCTCCACCCCTTTTCCAACCTTTCTTCAACCAATCACTATAAGCTCCGCCCCCTTTTCCCTAGATTCTTCCCACCCCTTATAAGCTCCGCCCCCTTTCCAACCATTCTTCAACCAATCCTTATAAGCTCCACCCCCTTTTCCAACCTTTCTTTAACCAATCCCTATAAGCTCCGCCCCCTTTTCCCTCCATTCTTCCCCACCCCTTATAAGCTCCGACCCCTTTTCCAACCATTCTTCAAACAATCCTTATAGACTCCACCCCCATTTTCCATATAAGCTCCGTCCCCTTTTCCCTATAAACTCCGCCCCCCTTTCCCACCATTATTTTCCCACTCCTTATAAGCTCCGCCCCCTTTTCCCTCTTCTCTATGCACTCCTTCCCTCTCCTATCTTCGCCACTCCTTATATGGACATAAGCTCCTCCCCTTTTTATCTAACTTCTTCCCCACTCCTTATATGGGCATAAGCTCGTCCCCCTTTTTTCCCTCCATCTTTACTCACGAGGCCCCCATAAATCTAGCAACTAGAACACCATAACCCCAAGTCCTATTTTAGGTTGAAATGGGCATTTAAAAGGACAATAATTTATTTAGACCCTATACAGATGGATTAAAAAAAAAAGTTCCTAAGGTGTTAGCAGCTTTTATGCATTAAGGGTTCTGTGTCGCCGATTGACTAATAATTCTATCGATTAAGCTAAACTACTAACTGGCCCCTCTAAATGGATAAATAATCTGTTAAACGGTAGTTCAGTACAGAAGAACAGCAAGTGGTTAACTAGGAAGCCAAATAAAAGATAAGTTTTATATAAATTTTTTATTTTTACTTCAAAATTACATATGTATATATATTTTTAATATAGTCTAAATATACTAATACATTGCTAAAACTAGTATTACCAAAAAATAAATCTATTGTAACACTTTTGTACAGATACAATACACATACATAATATTTTGGAATTCTGAATACATTTCATACAAGGAGGCTGTTTTACCTCTAGATACATCTATATTTAAGCTGTCACATTTCCCAAAATTAAATACAGTTTAACATAAAAAAATGTTACCCTAATAAAAAGATTTGTGAAAAATAATTACTTAATTCATGGCGTAGGTTTGCGGGTTGGTATGACAAAAGGGATTGTGTAAAGATTTATGACCTGGCATACATAAACAGCCACCTGAACTATCGACGGTCGGGGGTAGATAAACAGGTGTTAAAAAAGGTCTTGAGTGGTTCAACTGGAAATTTATGAGTCGGTATTAGTGTCGGTTGCTACTTTAGACATAATTAGTTTTTATTATATAGAATAATATATGAAGCGTGTCTGTGTGGGTGGCTGATTATCGTAGGACGACTGTTATTAAGGCGTTTTAATTAAGAGATAAACAGGTGCCTGCCCAAATAATCTTAAAAAATATTGATGTACCCATTAAGACCTTATTTTAGTGTATAAAAGTAGATACGCTGAGCTAGAAAGATCTTCAGGTGAATTGATTTTACAACGTTGGGCTGCTGACGCGTAGCGGTTTCGTCCCCGTTGGGTAGCTCACGCGATGTACTTCCGTCCCGTTCAGATTGAATTACGTATTATTTTTCACCCCTATCTTGGTAAAAAGTACGGGGTTATCGTAGGACGACTGTTATTAAGGCGTTTTAATTAAGAGATAAACAGATGCCTGCCCAAATAATCTTAAAAAATATTGATGTACCCATTAAGACCTTATTTTAGTGTATAAAAGTAGATACGCTGAGCTAGAAAGATCTTCAGGTGAATTGATTTTACAACGTTGGGTTGCTCACGCGTAGCGGTTTCGTCCCCGTTGGGTAGATCACGCGATGTACTTCCGTCCCGTTCAGATTGAATTACGTATTATTTTTCACCCTATCTTGGTAAAAAGTACGGGGCATTTTATAGTACTTCTAGATAGCTGTGAAAATTTCTTAAAATTTTTTCGGACATGCCAAGTAGATGTTATTTGACTGAAATATTTAAATTTTTTAATGGTACAGTACTATGGTATTTTAGTTGAATACTATCTATCAAATCATATTAGTATTTAAGATAAACTTAAGATAAATTTAATATTTTGTTATTTTTGCTGATATTTATAAGATATTTTTGTTTTATGTGAAATTTTATATCAACTTACGTTTCTTATGCAGAATTTATGTAAACTTTATGAAGACTTAGGAAACACTTAGGACGACTTTATGTTAACTTTACGTAAAATCTTATCGACTTCAGATAATTTAGAACTTTCCTTGTCATTTTTATTTGTGTGCGTGTGCAATTTTAAACCTTAACTCATACATAAGCTAATACTACATTAAACTGAAAAACAGCGTGGGATTAAGGTAGAGCTTAATAGCAAAACATTTGAAGCCTATCACATTAGCAAAAAAGTAAGAAAAAAGAGCGCTACTTACATATTTGTTCTAAAATCCGAATCTACTTTTTAACACAACAGTTGTCTTTTTACCATTACAACACATTAAATGAATCAGTTTATAACGTTAAGCCATTGTAATAAAACCTGATACAGTAATTTAAGAGATTAATATCAAAATAATTAAATGTTTTGAAACATTTGTCGCATACTTTAAACATATCTATATTTTTTTTTAGTAGCGCCTAAATTGATAATATAAATTTTAAAAATTATTAGTTTATTAAAAAATACCCTGTTAGAGACATCAAGATGCTAACATTTTACAGTGTCCTTATATATTAAAAGCACCACAAAATGTATTTAAATGTTCTAATTGTTTTTTGTAGTTTTTCACCTTTTTCTTAGATGAGACCAGTTTTTCTTGCAGTAACTGAATTCGTAGACTGTGTTTTTCCATTTCTTTCTCTTCGTCTTTTAAATTCGTCAATAACTGACAACGAATTTTAAAAACACTCATCACTTCATCCCTTTGGCTGATAGGAAAATCTTCCAGCCAGGCACATTTGGAGGTACTGCCTTTGTTTTCCTCATAGGCCATTTCTTCTTCTTCCTGACTATCCCACTGCATTTGATCAGAGTTTGGATTATTGTTCTTCAAAATGTTTTGAGAAACTGTTCTTTTAATTTTTTTCTCAATATTTGTTTGTAAAACGGTATCGAAACTTGTAGACTGGCGATATTCTTTATTTTTTTTTATTTTCCCATAAAAATTGTTTTCACTTTTAAGCATGCTCGACGGCTGTGTAAGTAGGTTTCGCAGCAGCGATTCCTGCGGCTTTTGAACGGGGTCCATTTCTTTGACTACAATGTTCTGAATTATGTTAATTTTAGAGGCCTCTTCTTCTTCTTTTTTCAAGCCTTCTCGATTTTGCTCTAGGTCATCTAATAAATTTGAGCAAGTCAGGTCAAGTAAGGCATCCATTCCATCATGCAAATTTAGTTCTTCTTCTTCAGACCAGCTATTGTTAAGTATGTTTTGGGTAAAAAACGGCAAATTCTCACCTGGTAGGTTATTTGGGGCTATATTTCCCCCTGAAATAACATCTATTTCGGAACTACAATACACACCACTCACTAAGCTCATTTTGAAAATAAATGTTCTAAAACTTTTTTATTAACGGCTTTAACCACAAACTACAGACTGAACGATACTCAAAAACCCCCTTTTCTTATATACTCGGAGACGTGGGAAAATACTCCACTCATATTTTTATTAATTCTGTTATTTTAGATTAACTTAAAAATTGGCCAATCATTGGAAACTTTTTAACCCTAATTTTTCAGCTGTCACTACTAACTGCCAATAAATAACCAATATCCTGCTTTCTCATACTTGTCAGAGATTTTTTTTTTGAAATTTATCCGCATTATACAAAAAACCCACAGATTTATTATACCTTTTAGGCTGAATGCAAGTTAAAGTATTAAAGCTGTTCTCAGTATGGTGGTTTTATTATTTCCTGGATTGCGTTTAAGTTTTAAATATTCATTCTTTGTATGAAATTTATTTCGTATATCTACATAAAAATGTTGGTTTTTAAAATTAACAGCTTGATGGCTTACAAAACGAATTCAAACTGTCACTACTAACCGCCAATAAATAACCAATATCCTGCTTTCTCATACTTGTCAGAGATTTTTTTTTTTGAAATTTATTCGCATTATACAAAAACCCCACAGATTTATTATACCTTTTTAGGCTGAATGCAAGTTAAAGTATTAAAGCTGTTCTCAGTATGGTGGTTTTTATTATTTCCTGGATTGCGTTTAAGTTTTAAATATTCATTCTTTGTATGAAATTTATTTCGTATATCTACACAAAAAAATGTTGGTTTTTAAAATTAACAGCTTGATGGCTTACAAAACGAATTCAACTGTCACTACAAACCGCCAATAAATAACCAATATCCTGCCTTCTCAGAGAATTTCTTGAAATTTATCCGCATTATACAAAAAAAAACCCGCAGATTTATTATACCTTTTAGGCTGAATTCAAGTTAAAGTATTAACGCTGTTCTCAGTAGGGTTGGTTTTTATTATTTCCTGGATTACGTTTAAGTTTTAAATATTCATTCTTTGTATGAAATTTATTTCGTATATCTACATAAAAAATGTTAGTTTTAAAAGTAACAGGTTGACGGGTTACAAAACGAATTTATTACATTTAAAAATTCCCTCTGTTTAATAAGAACTGCTTTAAAAGGGAGAATATTATTAAATCACAGGGCACTTTTATTGTTTCCTTTCTAAAACTGAAAAGAATTAAGTTCATAAATAATTCACATAAAAACCTTTTTTTATTTCACTTTATTTACCCGTCTAGGAATATATATATATATATATATATATATATATATATATATATATATATATATATATATATGGTAAAATATTTTGCATTTGAAAACTTAAACACGTTTGTGAATAACTTTCTTTGTGTAGGGAAATTATTTCTTGTTATTTACATAAAAAGAATAGTTTTTAAAATTAATCGGCGGATACTACGGGACACCTTTTAAATAGGATATTTTATTATCCTATTTTTATTAATCACATGGAAAAAGCAGGCTGAGATATAGTTTGATAAAGATTTTTGTTTTATTACGTCATGTCTGAAATAATAGTTATGCTTCTTCGAAATAATTCTATAGCCCTTTTTAAAAAACGGTTCTTTATGAGAATGTCATTTCTCTGAATTAACTATTTTTTAAAAAGTAATAAACCCCCTCCAAAATTTTTAGACTTTAATTGTTTGGGGGACCTATATAAGAAATTAATTCAACAGTAAAATTCTTATTAGTTGCAAGACTTCGAACTAGTGTTTTAATCTAAAATACTAGTGTGTGTGTGTGTTGGTAAAAGTGTAGTGTCTTAAAAGTTTATTTTAATTACTACTTTCAGCTAATATGTAAGTAACACAGTCCATAAATTACCGTGTTCAATTTGAAATTTATAATAGTTTAGACCTCTTAAAACCGCCTAGATAAATTTTTATACTTGTTATAAATGTAAATTTGCGTTATATTATTGATAAGCAATAACAGCACTTAAGAAAAATCAAAAAAAAAGTAATTTTTATATTATTTTATCTGCCAAATTTCCTAGATAGCAGATCTTCGTTTAAATAATTTTAAAACAACGCTTCTTTTCTTTGCAAAAACTGGTCAATTATTTTTTTTCTTTATGTAGAACGTGCGCGTACGTACATATCTTTCTTTCCAAAATACATCAGTATCTACATATTACACACAATTAAATAACCAAGAATTTATAAATTATTATTATACCTCGATTCAGATTGTTTATTTTGCACATATTATGCTGTTTTTGTAAAACGCGCCTCAATTTTACCTATTTTAAAGTATACACGTCCTTTAAGGGGGATTTCACCGTATATTACGTATAAATGCAGACTCTCCCACAACTTTACGTGTAACTTGATCAGCTTATATTATTGTAATTAACTTGGTGCATAGAGTTAAATCTAATTATTCTACATAGCTTCTTGGGAGGATATTTTTGAAAATATCGCCACAAAATCAGAATACTGACAGGCTAAATAAGATGCTGGCGTAACATTCACGTTAATTAAATCAACTACCTTTTATTTTTTTTTGTGAAATCCAGTGTAATTAAATAAAACAGCTATTATTATTCCACATTTAAATCTTAAAATTTGTATGTAAAATTTTGTATTTAGTCTCTGTTTTATGACGTAACATTGACGTTAATTAAATCAACTATCTTGATTTTTTTTTGTGAAATCCAATGTAATTACATAAAACCGCCATTATTATTCCAAATTTACATCTTAAAAATTTGTATGTCAAATTTTGTGTTTAGTCTTTGTTTTAATAATAATAATAATACTCTTTATTTCAAATTTGTTACAATAACAAAATGAAATGACGTCAAATAGCCAATTAGAAAAATCAGAGGTGTCATATAACTATCATACCAATCCACTACACATTTAAATAATCATCTAGATAATAGGATTCCAGCTCAATTAACAATTTTTAATTTTCATTTTGAACAAGCTTTGAATATCAATACGTTTAATGCATAGTGGTAAATTATTAAAACAGTTTAACATCCATTCTGGACTTGTTTCGGCGATATGAAGGCGACGGTATGGGATAGCTTAAATGGTCTGCACTTATTAGCCGATTGATATTGTGCGAGTTAAACAAATATTGGTTTCTACGTAAAAACATTAGACATTCATAAATGTATAAGGCATACACAGTCATAATACCTGCTGCCTTAAAGACATTTCGACAGGATTGAGTAAACTAGCTTTTCTTAATAACCCTTAGAGTCCTTTTGTGAAACAAAAATATTCTGTATATGGGTATGCCGACCCCAAAATATTATTCCGTATTTAAGAACAGCCTCAAAGTTTGCAAAATATAGTATTTTTAAGGTTTATCGTTTATATATCCACCAACCAACAACCCGCACACCGTAGCAGATTGAGATTAACCTTTTTTAATTGCTAATATGAAGAGACCAGTCTAAATTTTTCTTAATGTAAACACAGAGAAACTTTGTATTTTCAGCGATATTTAACATACTGTCTACGGTTTCTATGTGTATAATATTTTCTAATTTGGGTCTTTTCTGGCTTGAAAAGCACCATGTTTGTTTTATCTGAATTAAGAATTAATTTATTTTCCGTAAACCATTTTCTTACCTTGGTAAAAAGTTATCACTGACTGTTAATAGCTGAAGCATGTTTTTACTGCCAGTTATTAAGTTTGTGTCATCTGCATAATTAATTATTGTCCGAAAGGGGTTGATCTGTTTCAGAATACAAGTCATTAATGAATATTACGAACAAAAAATGGCCCCAGAATGCTACCTTGAGCAAATCCATACTCGTTATTGTGATTTACAAAACTCTCCTTCCTTAGTGAAGCCTTACTATCTGCGTTCTTTCATTGAGATGGGATTTTAGTCATTTTAGAGCATGGCCCCTTATCCCGTACATTTCCAGTTTTTATTAGTAACTCTCTATTTAGACATTTGTAGGCCATAGTTAAATCTAATTACACCTGGTTACAAAATTAACTAATCTTTTACACAAGGCAGGCTCAAATAGTTTAGAAAATCCAAGCAATTTGCTGCATTTGTTTGGGGGCTCCTTTTTATACAATGGTTTAATTAATGATACTTTTATAACTTTTTTAATTCACTTATAGAGTTTTTAATAACACTTGTTGGTACTGCATCGATACCACTGCTGTGATTATTTTTAATCTCATTTGCTAGGTCACAAATTTCTTCAGGAGTAACAGGTTTTAAAAACATTGTTTGATTGTTAGGTGTTATATTACAATGGTGGCAATGGATATTTGTGCCCTTTAAAATTTTTGGTACAGTTGACACTAAATCTTCATTGTATTTTAGGTTATAAACAGCTTTGTTTTATAAAAATTTCGTATAAAATAATAAATAATGCTACTTCTCTCTTAAAGCATTTTCATGTTTTTTCTAATTTTTCTGTATATTTAATCTAAACTTTTTACATGATAATCTCAAAAGAACGACTTTTTCGCAAATCGTTAATACATTTTTTTTCCGACTCCATCCATGGACACACTATATGTAGTATCTTAAATGTTTATTTCATTTACTACGTTACAGCTAATATATGAAGACCACAGGGGAAGAGTGATCTAAGGGGTTATATACAGTTAGAATTTTCAAAAAAAAAAACGATTTTTTAGGTTCATTTTCGTAACGTACATATATTCCAGTACACACACACAGAAAATTTCAAGGCAATCCGGGATTACTCGCATATTGTAAAGACGTGTCAGAGCGATTGTACACTATGTAACGTGCTTTTGAAACTTTAAACGCGTTTTTCTCAAAACTGTGTTTTTAAAGTCGGTGACGACGATTTCGCGGAAACGGCTGAACCTATCAGTCTCAAATTTTAACACAAGCTTCTTAAGTATATTTTTTAGTAATTAATCGAAGGTTTTTTCTCACCAATAAATATTTTTTATATAAACAATTTAAGGCCAAAATTTTGACCAAATATCGCTTTTTTTTCTGAGAAGCCGCCATTTTTGTCAAAAAATTTTGCTTATTCCCTCGACTAATTAGAAGGCTATACATTACTTTAATGAAATCCGTTTGGTTTTTTCATCTACGATGATCCAATCCAGAGATATCGTTGTCACCACAAGGTGCCTTTTTTTTTTTTGAGAGGAACTCCTGGAGATCAGCTATAGCAGCTTTCAAAATTATTATTTTTACAAATACAAAAATCCTAAAATACAGTTAAAAGTTACCATAATATGTGTACAAATTTTCAAATTAATAAATTTAAAAGTCTTCTCAGGAAAAATTCTTGAAAAATCGCTTTTTTAGGCCTCCTGACTGTATATAACCTCTAAGTCACATTTTTATACTATACGAACTTGAACGTTTCAAGACTTACATGGGAGGCAAGAAGAAATATGACTTGCAATATTTTTTTTTATTGGAAGTCATAAGCATAGGCAATATTTATCCAATATTAGATTTAAAAATAAACAATGTTAGAAAAAAAAATGTAAAAATCTCCTCTCCGATGTACCGAAAAACGATCCAATCCGCAGTAAGTAGGATATTAACGCGGTTGTAACAAAATTCGAAGAAAGGTTATTTCCCTCATTTATTCAATACCAAAACTAATGAAAATTATGTGGGTACTCTTCCCTCCATTAACTATTACTCTCCAGACACCATGAAAGAAGAGGATAGGACTAAATTTATTCAGTGGTATGAAGAACACAAAGACGACGAGTTTGATATGCAGAGAGATCTGGTGGACTATTGTGTATCAGATGTCGAAATTCTTGCACGAGCCTGTTTAAAATTTAGGGAGCAACTTTTAACAACGGCCAATGTATGCCCCTTTACCGGAGCGACAACTATTGCCTCAGCATGTAACAAAGTATTTAGGAGGAATTTTCTTAAACCAAAGTCCATCGGTGTCATTCCAAAGAACGGATACAGATGGAAAGATCGTCAGAGTAAAATTGCCATTGAGTGGTTACTTTGGGAGGAACAGCAGAAAAAAATTAACATTTTACATGCGGCTAAAGGAAAAGAAGTCGTTTTACATGACGTAAAAGTCGACGGCTATTGTTCCGAGACCAATGAGGTATTCGAGTTTCAAGGCTGCTATTACCATGGCTGTATTACCTGTTACAAGTATGGGCGAAACGAACCTCTTTTCGAAGATTCCTCCGAAACTCTTAATTTACGATATGAAGCAACTCAGTCCAAAGTTGCAAGGTTGCGCGAATTTGACTATGTAGTCACTGAAATGTGGGAATGTGAATTTAAAAAACAAATAGAGGAGAATCCAGAGATTAGAAATTATACCAAAGATCACCCGTACATAGCTTTGTTACCATTAAACCCAAGAGACGCTTTTTATGGTGGTCGTACCGGAAATGTTTGGGAATATTATGAGGCCAAGGAATCTGAAGAAATCAGATACGCTGATGTTTGCTCCCTCTATCCGTATGTTTGTAAATATGGTAAATTCCCCATTGGACATCCTGAGATATTTGTGGGGGAGGATTGTACAAAACTTGACCTGGAAAATATTAATGGCCTAATTAAATGTCAAGTTCTACCACCAAAAGATTTATATCATCCCGTGCTTCCCCAAAAGATGAACAACAAGCTGATGTTTGTTTTGTGTAACACTTGTGGGAAAGAAATGAACACAGATAATTGTCATCACACTGATGAAGAACGAGCACTTGAAGGAACATGGGTGTTGGACGAGGTACTTGCAGCTGTTAAGAAAGGATATATAATAACAAAGATTTATGAAATTTGGAAATATGATGTGCAGAGGTTTAATAGCGCAACTGGGGCGGAGGGATTATTCACTGTCATGATGAATCAATTCATTAAAATTAAACAAGAAGCTTCTGGTTGGCCAAAAACATGCAAAACTGAGGAAGAAAAGAACAAATATATAAATGAGTTTTTCGAAAGGGAAGATGTAAAGTTAGAGTACGCCAAAATAATGGATAACCCTGGACTCAGAAGCCTAGCTAAGCTCATTTTAAACTCATTCTGGGGGAAGTTCGGACAAAGGGAAAATCAACCCAAGACCAAAATTGTAAATGATCCTGCCGACTTGTTTGCCATGTTTACCAATCCATCCATTTATTGTAATGGGGTTCTTCCTGTCAACGAAGAAACGGTAATCGTAAGTTACGAACACACAGATGAATCGCACGATCCTCTCACCACGGTTAATGTTGCTATTGCTGCATACGTAACTGCACAAGCAAGACTTAAATTATACTCTTATCTGGAGAAACTTGACCGTAGGGTTTTATATTATGATACAGACTCAGTTATTCACGTCTCAAAACCTGAGGATTTTAATTTACCAACCGGTCAATTTATTGGGGATTTAACTAATGAACTGGAGGGATATGGTTCTAATTCCTATATAACCAAATTTGTTTCTGGTGGACCCAAAAATTATGCCTACACCATTAATGCAACCAATAACGAAGCAGAAGGAATATCTTTAAATTACAAGACTTCGCAGTTAATAAACTTTAAAACAATTAAGGAAATGGTGCTGAAAAAGTTAGACCCCGTACCAATAGTATCTAGGAATATTCGTCGGACCAAGGAGCATACTGTCACCACTTGTATTGAGACCAAACTCTATAGACAGAATTCAACAAAAAGAAAATTTCTACCTGATGGCAGCTCTAAGCCGTACGGCTATAAGAAACAAAAAACAACCACATTGTAAAATTTTATAACCACTTATCAAAGATTATGGGTAGAAATTGTGTTGTAGCGGTTAAAAATACCGAGTATATAAGAAAAGGGGGGGGGGGGTTTGAGTATCGTCCAGTCTGTAGTTTGTAGTTAAAGCTGTTAATAAAAAGCTTTAGAACATTTATTTTCAAAATGAGCTTAGTGAGCGATGCGTATTGTAGTTCCGAAATACCAGGTGAGAATTTGCCGTTTTTTACCCAAAACATACTTAACAATAGCTGGTCTGAAGAAGAAGAACTAAATTTGCATGATGGAATGGATGCCTTACTTGACCTGACTTGCTCAAATTTATTAGATGACCTAGAGCAAAATCGAGACGGCTTGAAAAAAGAAGAAGAAGAGGCCTCTAAAATTAACATAATTCAGAACATTGTAGTCAAAGAAATGGACCCCGTTCAAAAGCCGCAGGAATCGCTGCTGCGAAACCTACTTACACAGCCGTCGAGCATGCTTAAAAGTGAAAACAATTTTTATGGGAAAATAAAAAAAAATAAAGAATATCGCCAGTCTACAAGTTTCGATACCGTTTTACAAACAAATATTAAGAAAAAAATTAAAAGAACAGTTTCTCAAAACATTTTGAAGAACAATAATCCAAACTCTGATCAAATGCAGTGGGATAGTCAGGAAGAAGAAGAAATGGCCTATGAGGAAAACAAAGGCAGTACCTCCAAATGTGCCTGGCTGGAAGATTTTCCTATCAGCCAAAGGGATGAAGTGATGAGTGTTTTTAAAATTCGTTGTCAGTTATTGACGAATTTAAAAGACGAAGAGAAAGAAATGGAAAAACACAGTCTACGAATTCAGTTACTGCAAGAAAAACTGGTCTCATCTAAGAAAAAGGTGAAAAACTACAAAAAACAATTAGAACATTTAAATACATTTTGTGGTGCTTTTAATATATAAGGACACTGTAAAATGTTAGCATCTTGATGTCTCTAACAGGGTATTTTTTAATAAACTAATAATTTTTAAAATTTATATTATCAATTTAGGCGCTACTAAAAAAAATATAGATATGTTTAAAGTATGCGACAAATGTTTCAAAACATTTAATTATTTTGATATTAATCTCTTAAATTACTGTATCAGGTTTTATTACAATGGCTTAACGTTATAAACTGATTCATTTAATGTGTTGTAATGGTAAAAAGACAACTGTTGTGTTAAAAAGTAGATTCGGATTTTAGAACAAATATGTAAGTAGCGCTCTTTTTTCTTACTTTTTTGCTAATGTGATAGGCTTCAAATGTTTTGCTATTAAGCTCTACCTTAATCCCACGCTGTTTTTCAGTTTAATGTAGTATTAGCTTATGTATGAGTTAAGGTTTAAAATTGCACACGCACACAAATAAAAATGACAAGGAAAGTTCTAAATTATCTGAAGTCGATAAGATTTTACGTAAAGTTAACATAAAGTCGTCCTAAGTGTTTCCTAAGTCTTCATAAAGTTTACATAAATTCTGCATAAGAAACGTAAGTTGATATAAAATTTCACATAAAACAAAAATATCTTATAAATATCAGCAAAAATAACAAAATATTAAATTTATCTTAAGTTTATCTTAAATACTAATATGATTTGATAGATAGTATTCAACTAAAATACCATAGTACTGTACCATTAAAAAATTTAAATATTTCTGTCAAATAACATCTACTTGGCATGTCCGAAGAAATTTTAAGAAATTTTCACAGCTATCTAGAAGTACTATAAAATGCCCCGTACTTTTTACCAAGATAGGGTGAAAAATAATACGTAATTCAATCTGAACGGGACGGAAGTACATCGCGTGATCTACCCAACGGGGACGAAACCGCTACGCGTGAGCAACCCAACGTTGTAAAATCAATTCACCTGAAGATCTTTCTAGCTCAGCGTATCTACTTTTATACACTAAAATAAGGTCTTAATGGGTACATCAATATTTTTTAAGATTATTTGGGCAGGCACCTGTTTATCTCTTAATTAAAACGCCTTAATAACAGTCGTCCTACGATAACCCCGTACTTTTTACCAAGATAGGGGTGAAAAATAATACGTAATTCAATCTGAACGGGACGGAAGTACATCGCGTGATCTACCCAACGGGGACGAAACCGCTACGCGTCAGCAGCCCAACGTTGTAAAATCAATTCACCTGAAGATCTTTCTAGCTCAGCGTATCTACTTTTATACACTAAAATAAGGTCTTAATGGGTACATCAATATTTTTTAAGATTATTTGGGCAGGCACCTGTTTATCTCTTAATTAAAACGCCTTAATAACAGTCGTCCTACGATAATCAGCCACCCACACAGACATGCTTCATATATTATTCTATATAATAAAAACTAATTATGTCTAAAGTAGCAACCGACACTAATACCGACTCATAAATTTCCAGTTGAACCACTCAAGACCTTTTTTAACACCTGTTTATCTACCCCCGACCGTCGATAGTTCAGGTGGCTGTTTATGTATGCCAGGTCATAAATCTTTACACAATCCCTTTTGTCATACCAACCCGCAAACCTACGCCATGAATTAAGTAATTATTTTTCACAAATCTTTTTATTAGGGTAACATTTTTTTATGTTAAACTGTATTTAATTTTGGGAAATGTGACAGCTTAAATATAGATGTATCTAGAGGTAAAACAGCCTCCTTGTATGAAATGTATTCAGAATTCCAAAATATTATGTATGTGTATTGTATCTGTACAAAAGTGTTACAATAGATTTATTTTTTGGTAATACTAGTTTTAGCAATGTATTAGTATATTTAGACTATATTAAAAATATATATACATATGTAATTTTGAAGTAAAAATAAAAAATTTATATAAAACTTATCTTTTATTTGGCTTCCTAGTTAACCACTTGCTGTTCTTCTGTACTGAACTACCGTTTAACAGATTATTTATCCATTTAGAGGGGCCAGTTAGTAGTTTAGCTTAATCGATAGAATTATTAGTCAATCGGCGACACAGAACCCTTAATGCATAAAAGCTGCTAACACCTTAGGAACTTTTTTTTTTTAATCCATCTGTATAGGGTCTAAATAAATTATTGTCCTTTTAAATGCCCATTTCAACCTAAAATAGGACTTGGGGTTATGGTGTTCTAGTTGCTAGATTTATGGGGGCCTCGTGAGTAAAGATGGAGGGAAAAAAGGGGGACGAGCTTATGCCCATATAAGGAGTAGGGAAGAAGTTAGATAAAAAGGGGAGGAGCTTATGTCCATATAAGGAGTGGCGAAGATAGGAGAGGGAAGGAGTGCATAGAGAAGAGGGAAAAGGGGGCGGAGCTTATAAGGAGTGGGAAAATAATGGTGGGAAAGGGGGGCGGAGTTTATAGGGAAAAGGGGACGGAGCTTATATGGAAAATGGGGGTGGAGTCTATAAGGATTGTTTGAAGAATGGTTGGAAAAGGGGTCGGAGCTTATAAGGGGTGGGGAAGAATGGAGGGAAAAGGGGGCGGAGCTTATAGGGATTGGTTAAAGAAAGGTTGGAAAAGGGGGTGGAGCTTATAAGGATTGGTTGAAGAATGGTTGGAAAGGGGGCGGAGCTTATAAGGGGTGGGGAAAAATGGAGGGAAAAGGGGGCGGAGCTTATAGTGATTGGTTGAAGAAAGGTTGGAAAAGGGGTGGTAAGGTCTTAATGGGTACATCAATATTTTTTAAGATTATTTGGGCAGGCACCTGTTTATCTCTTAATTAAAACGCCTTAATAACAGTCGTCCTACGATAATCAGCCACCCACACAGACACGCTTCATATATTATTCTATATAATAAAAACTAATTATGTCTAAAGTAGCAACCGACACTAATACCGACTCATAAATTTCCAGTTGAACCACTCAAGACCTTTTTTAACACCTGTTTATCTACCCCCGACCGTCGATAGTTCAGGTGGCTGTTTATGTATGCCAGGTCATAAATCTTTACACAATCCCTTTTGTCATACCAACCCGCAAACCTACGCCATGAATTAAGTAATTATTTTTCACAAATCTTTTTATTAGGGTAACATTTTTTTATGTTAAACTGTATTTAATTTTGGGAAATGTGACAGCTTAAATATAGATGTATCTAGAGGTAAAACAGCCTCCTTGTATGAAATGTATTCAGAATTCCAAAATATTATGTATGTGTATTGTATCTGTACAAAAGTGTTACAATAGATTTATTTTTTGGTAATACTAGTTTTAGCAATGTATTAGTATATTTAGACTATATTAAAAATATATATACATATGTAATTTTGAAGTAAAAATAAAAAATTTATATAAAACTTATCTTTTATTTGGCTTCCTAGTTAACCACTTGCTGTTCTTCTGTACTGAACTACCGTTTAACAGATTATTTATCCATTTAGAGGGGCCAGTTAGTAGTTTAGCTTAATCGATAGAATTATTAGTCAATCGGCGACACAGAACCCTTAATGCATAAAAGCTGCTAACACCTTAGGAACTTTTTTTTTTTAATCCATCTGTATAGGGTCTAAATAAATTATTGTCCTTTTAAATGCCCATTTCAACCTAAAATAGGACTTGGGGTTATGGTGTTCTAGTTGCTAGATTTATGGGGGCCTCGTGAGTAAAGATGGAGGGAAAAAAGGGGGACGAGCTTATGCCCATATAAGGAGTGGGGAAGAAGTTAGATAAAAAGGGGAGGAGCTTATGTCCATATAAGGAGTGGCGAAGATAGGAGAGGGAAGGAGTGCATAGAGAAGAGGGAAAAGGGGGCGGAGCTTATAAGGAGTGGGAAAATAATGGTGGGAAAGGGGGGCGGAGTTTATAGGGAAAAGGGGACGGAGCTTATATGGAAAATGGGGGTGGAGTCTATAAGGATTGTTTGAAGAATGGTTGGAAAAGGGGTCGGAGCTTATAAGGGGTGGGGAAGAATGGAGGGAAAAGGGGGCGGAGCTTATAGGGATTGGTTAAAGAAAGGTTGGAAAAGGGGGTGGAGCTTATAAGGATTGGTTGAAGAATGGTTGGAAAGGGGGCGGAGCTTATAAGGGGTGGGGAAGAATGGAGGGAAAAGGGGGCGGAGCTTATAGTGATTGGTTGAAGAAAGGTTGGAAAAGGGGTGGAGCTTATAAGGATTGGTTGAAGAATGGTTGGAAAGGGGGCGGAGCTTATAAGGAGAGGTGGAAAGGGGGCGGGGCAAAAGGGAGAGGAGAGGGGGCAGACTAATACGACGGTATACCTACTGTGATCGAAAATTGGACCTTCCGAATGGACCCCGTACGGCAGCATTTAAATGAAATTATTTTCAAAAAATAAATGTCAAAGATTGTTCTTTCAGGTCATAATACAGATTCCGCCATCCAATTCCATTTTATGTGTTTTATTTACAATTTAAAAAAAAAGGTCTAAATGAATCACCCTTTACAAGATGTATCGTTTCGGAGTTATTAAACGTCAAAGTCGAAATTTCCGCGATTTCCGTTGAAATCGGGTACAGGTCGCAAAAGTAAATAAAATCGATTTACATTTTTGGAGGTTGTAGGGGACCCGCAGCTTCAGAACCCTCTTGAAACTGGTGAGGACCGAAAAATGGCAAGTAATTTTTTGAATTTTTTAAGTCGAAAATGCCATTTATACACCCCTCTTTGGTACCTAATAACTCGAAAACGAAACGTGGGATTGGAAAACGAAGTAAAACCTTAAAATCTCGAATACATTCTTTTTACAATACATTTACCTAAAACCACCGGAAAATGAATATATTTGGGAAAACTGTAAATTTAGATTTTTGACCCAAATTTTTCAAGGCTTTTATTTGTTTTTTGGGTCAAAATGGATCCAAATTAAAATCCAATAAAAAAATTCTAGAAAAATTGGTGCAGGTCTTAGTGAACCTAATCTCTGCCTGCTTGCGTCCGCACAGAGGTCATATTATCTATTCTAGCAAATAATTAATTTTAAAAAAATAGTTGTTTAAAAATCCGAAATAAACTAGACTATTTTAACAAGAACAGACTACTTTTCAATAATATGAATAATATTTTTCTCCATATCACTCGCATTAAGTTGTAGTTGCACCACAAAAATAATCTGCATTTACTCAGTCAAGTCACTTTTACCACGTATGTTTGACGTGCATTGGCATTATATTTTCGTGTGTTGCGCTCGCTACGTTTTGTGTGAAAAATCTTAGTTTGTGGTAAGTACTATAATTGTTATTACCTTTATTAGTTTTGTGCTTTAAATTAATTTGGAGGTAGTATTTTTGAAAATTTGCTGAACTTTTACAGATTTTTTATAAATAACTATGCAAGAGGCATATTTGCAGTTTTATGATTTCCATAGATTGGGTTTTTAGGTTTTTTAAATATCTTAACTTTGTGCCTTCCTAACTATAAATTAAATACGTTCAGATCACTGCAGATGACCGAAAAAAATGTAGTTTTAGTTACCATGTCATTTACGAGAAGAGGACTATCATCCAACAGTTCTCTGCTCGTAAATGACATGGTAACTAAAATACATTGTTTTTCAGTAAGTTGCAGTGTTCTGCACGTATTTAATACATAGTTAAGAAGGTACTTAGTTAAGATATTTAAAAAACCTAAAAACACACACAATCTGTGGAAATCTTAAAACCGAGAATATGCCTTTGGCATAGTTATTTATAACAAATCCGCAAAAGTTCAGAAAATTTTCAAAAATACTACCTCCAACTTAATTTAAAGCACAAAACTAATAACGGTAATAAAAATTATAGTACTTACCTCAAACTAAAATACCTTACGCAAAACGTAGCCAGCGCAACACACGAAAATATAATGCCTATGCTCGTCAAACGCACGAAACATTAGTGACTTGACTGAGTAAATGCAGATTATTTCGTGGGCTTACTGCAAAAAGCCGTTAAGTCCATGTAGGTAATTTTTTTTGATATTTACACCGCTGAGTCCAAGAACATCTCTAGTTTCTACTGCGAAAACCATATAAGTCCCGGTAGTCGTCTAAACCATTTATAATGTAATATTTTGCCTAAGTCCATTTGGTCATAATTTATACAGCTAAAATACTTTAAGTTACCTTTCACTAAATTTTCTTGAAACAATAGTTCCTAACCTGCCTAACTTCTTCAACAAAAATACCTTAAGTGCCGTTGGAAGGTTTTGTCTGTAATTTTTAAATCCAACAAATAAAATAATATACAGTCAAAAGCTGATATGTGCCCTTAACTGCTTTTAGCTGGCAAGTGCTAGTGAATCCGCGTATCATTCGTCTGCAAAAACCCGCCAAAGTTTCTTAACGGCTTTTTGCTGCATGTCTGTGTAGGACATATATTATACAGTCGAAATAAGTTTAGTTTACTTAACTGACAAACGTTTATTAACCTGGTGTTTTTGTTTTGTAATAATAATTATTGTAAAATGGATATCAAATATAAATCAAGAAATGCCCGAATGGTAATGATGGTACTGAAAAAGGAGAAAAATGAATCCGATAAGTATTTTTTCTGGTAATTTTTAATTTAAATATTTCTAAGGTTAGGAGTTTTAAATATCTTAAAAAGGGCAGACTATTAACCCTAACTTCTTAATTTAAAATAAGTGTATGTGCTGGTTACTTTGACTTTTAGTCTTTAAAGAATTTTTTGCTAAATTATAGGTTTAAATTTAATATTCTTACCCATTTTTAATGGATCATGGACTTGACGGGTTTTCGCTGTAGATTGCCTTACGTTTTTCCTGTATTTAAAGAATACAGCGGCGTGGTTAAAATGTATAAATAAAATATTCCTATGTTTCCAGTTTAAATTAAATCATAGGGAAAATAGTATTTTTTCGTAGTGAATTGTGTCAAATATCCGTTAAATCATTTCAGTTGTTTAATTACAGATTTCGAGAATATGGTCCGTAGGGTGTCACCGCCACCTGACACGTCCTTTGAAAATCTACCAGCCACTTCTAAAACTTTTCAAAACCTTGAAAATATAGCCTATCAAGAAAATGACCAGCTTCCTGGCATGTCCTTTGAAAATCTACCAGGCACTTCTAAAACTTTCCAAAACCTTGAAAATATAGCCTATCAAGAAAATCACCCGCTTCCTGACATATCCTTTGAAAATCTACCAGGCACTTCTAAAACTTTTGAAAACTTTGAAAATATAGCCTTTCAAGAAAATGTCCCGCCTCCTGACACGTCCTTTGAAAATCTACCAGACACTTCTAAAAATTTTCAAAACTTCCAAAATATAGCCTATCACGAAAATGACCCGCCTCCTGACACGTCCTTTAAAAATCTACCAGGCACTTCCAAAACTTTTAACAACTATATATAAAAAATAATATAACATATCAAGAAAATGACCCTACTACCTTAAAAACTATCGAGATTCAGGTATTTGATTATGATTCGGATTGCTCAATTAAAGATCCCAATTATGAACCTGAACCACAGAGTGAAGACTCTGACGAAGAACTTAACATTCACCCGAATGAAGCAGAAATCGTGGAGCAGGATTTACCTAAACAAGTGACAGATATAAAGAGAAGTAGATGGAAAAAAGCTGATCCCACACAATGGAAAAAAAATATAATGAGAAAACAAAAAAACGAATCGAAAACTCCCAAAATAGTCAATTGTGAAAAGTGTATATTCAAGTGTAATACGAAGTTTAGTGAAGAAATTAGAGTTTCACTTTGCAAAAGTTTCTGGAACAGAGATTATTGTAAACAAAAAGAGTTTCTTCTTGGAACTACAGAAAGCGTACCACCAGCAAGAAGGAGGGTTAGACAAAATAACGGATCAACAAGGGAAAGAAAAGATACCAAACTCTACTATCTGAGCAATGACAATCAAAAGATCGGAGTATGTAAGCAGTTTTTTACTAAAACATTATGTATTACTGGTGATGTAATTGACACTGCTTATAAGGGAAAAGGAGCTGGAAAAATGTTTGTAGGCAAGGATAATAGGGAAAAGAAAGTTCCACACAATAAGACGGATACAGAAATTTTAAAAAAAGTTAAAGATCACATTGAAAAATTTCCAACACTAAAATCCCATTATTCCAGAAAAGATACAAAACGTTTATACCTCGACCCTCAGCTCAGCATTACTAAAATGTATAGTTTGTATAAAGATGAGTGTCTAATAGATAATATCAAACCTGTTAGTGAGATAACTTTCAGGCGGGTTTTTTTCAATGATTATAATTTATCATTCTTCAAACCTAAGAAAGATCAATGCCAGCTGTGCACGAGGTACAATTCTATTAAAAATGTTGAGGAAAAACAGTCCCTTGAAGGTGAATACCAACAGCACATTAGGCGAAAAGAAGAGTGTAATGAGGCCAAAAGAATAGATAAAAAAAGATGTCAAGAAGATAAGTCTTTTATGTGCTGCACATTTGATCTACAGTCTGTTTTACAGATACCTTCAAGTGATGTAAGCTCCATGTACTATAGCCTTAAAATATGCATGTACAATTTTACGATTTATGAGCTTTGTGAACCAAATGAAGCATTTTGCTACGGCTGGACAGAATTGCAACGAAAGAGGGGTAGTTCTGAAATTGGTAGTTGTTTGCTGAAGTATGCTATGCAGTTAAATGATGACATTAAACATCTTTGCCTATATTCGGACACATGTGGGGGGCAAAATAGGAATCAAAATGTAGCTGCAATGTTTTTGTACTTAGTTCAGGTCACCAATCTGGACATTATAGAACACAAATTTTTAGAGAGCGGGCATACCTTTATGGAAGTTGATAGCAAGCATAGCGCTATCGAAACTGCCAAAAGGTATGTTCCTGTATGATTGGTTTAACATTTTTAGAATTGCCAGGTCAAAAGGTCTAAGAAAATGGAAAACCGACAGCTATAAAGTTTGCGAAATGTTTCATAAAGATTTTAAAGATTTAGGTGACTTATCAAAATGCACAATAAAAAATAAAAACAAAAGCACTGACGGAGAAACAGTCAACTGGTTGAAGGTGAAGTGCTTTAGGTATGAAAAGAGCAAGCCAGACATTATCCAATATCGGTACGACCATTCCTCGGAATTTAGACAAATTCATACATTTGGTAAGGGACGTCCAATGAATTTTCAAGAACTGCGTCTAAAAGCCCTATATACAAAAATGCTTTCCATAACAGAAAAGAAAAAAAAAAGTTTATTACAGCTATGTCGAAATAAAGATATTCCGGAGGAGTTTCATGGATGGTACCAGTCCTTGCCTGTATCTAAAACCGCTATACTTAGATGAAATTCATACGGCCGAGACATCTGAATCTGAATAAATTCATATTAAAAATATTAATACCTTTTCTGTCGGTTTGTAATTAATATGTTTATATAACTGAAATATATTTTAATGTGCTTATTAGAAAATGACTGTTTAGTTGCTTTAGTAATAAACTGTTACCATCGGGTTTTGTCGTTTTTTTTCTGCAAAGTCCAATTTTTTTTTAAATATTCATAAATATACAGCGCCAAAATAAAATTTATTGATTATGTGTGATGCAAATATGTTTGGCGATAGAAGTTTAATTTAATTTTTTTTATCATAAATTTCTATAATAATATACTGATTTTTCCTTCGAATAGAAAGTTTTAAAGTGAAATATCTCCATAATTGATTTTTGGGACTTGTAGGGTTTTTGCAGTAAGCCCACTATTTGTGGTACAACCCCAGATAAAACCAGACCAGATGCGTCAGCTCCAATATCGCCTGTACTTCATGCGACGGCGAGCCAAGGATTGACGAGACGATCGGCCGGCCGTGTGGCATCAAGTACGGGGACCGAGGTTATAAATTTAAATCACAGCACCACAGCTACTGCCGTGTCTTCTTCAAATGTAACGTAACTGCCGTATAGTACAGACGCCTGCACTATCGCAAGGCGATGGTGCAGGCAGCCTAAGTGCCGCGCCTGAAGGTCATAGAGATTGAACACGATATTTGACAGTCTTACGCATCTGGTCTGGTTTTATCTGGGGTACAACTACAACCTAATGCGAGCGGTACGAAGAAAAATATTTTCGATTGTTGTAAACTAGTCTGTTCCTGTTAAAATAGTCTAGTTTATTTCGGAATTTTTAACAACTTTTTTTGGATTTATTAATTGCTAGAATAGATAAAATTATCTCTGTGGGGTAGCAAGCCTGACACCGTGTAACTTAAGTAGAAGGGAAAAAACTATTTAGCAAAAAATTTAAACAACTTTCATTACGACTAATTTTAAAAAATTGTAGTCACTCAGGCAGTGACGTCTAGGAGCATCTATGATAGAAGTGAATGAAAACAATAATTGCTCTACCGGAGCAAATGACGCAAGCATGTATTATACATGCATAAATAATGTTTTTCTGGTAAAAAAAATGTAGTAGTAGTATAATAGAATTTCCTAATCGTAATGGACTTTATAATCTAACAAAAAACTCATCTATCACTTTATTTGTACAATGCGGTATAGTAAAATTAATCATTCATGAATGAATATCACCATATAACATAAAAAGTAAAACAATATATTATGTGGAATAGTTAACACTCACCACACTCAGTCAACCGCGCGCATAACGTAATTTCTACGACACGCCACCACACAACGGACAGTTAGATCCGGCGTTGTCTGATAGATTTCGGCACGATACCCCAGAATACCTTATCTACGGTATTCAGGGACGATACACTTACAACGGTATGCTACGTTGTGACGTCACTTCGAGAAAAAATCTTAAATTGACTAGGCACTTACCTGAGCAAATGAAATATGACAATGATATTTTAATAAACGTCAACTCAACACAGTACCCAACAATAAACTGACCTGTTCTTATGTACAAGGGGTGCAAGCGTCTAGTCAATTGAAGAGTTTTTCTCGAAGTGACGTCACAACGTAGCATACCGTTGTAAGTGTATCGTGGATTTCGGTATAAATCCTCCAAAAATACGGTTTGAACCAATGACGTCCAAGTTAAATTGGACTACTACAGCTTGAACCAAGAATGCCTCTTTCTCTGACCGCGCGCAGTGCCACAGGAACGCATGCGCCGTTGAAAGCACCGAATAACACATAGAAGGATCACTCTCCAAGAAGCGCGAACATGCCCGAGACTGTGCGACGAAATTTTCCCTTCTCATCTCGTTCCCGCTTGAGCGCCCGAGTTGATTCATTCGAAGACGCGTGGTGGTATAAAGTGAGCCAAATAAGCGTACGGAGAGCTCTGTGTTGTTTATATAGAGGTGACTGAATAAATTTAAATTAATACTTTTTTGTGTGTTGAATATTTTATTACTTTTTCGTTCTGGTTTATTTAGTAAAAATAAAAACAAACAAAACAAAAGAATTGCATACCCTTAAAAAATTAAAGAATTTAAAACTAAATAAATAATGTTTATTAATTTAGCTCACAAAATCTTTTGTCAATAGATTCGGAACGGAAGGTCGATGGTCGAACATCGAAAGATAATCATTGATATGGGCATCGATGTTTATGACCCCTCACATCGAATATCAATAACAGAACATCGATGTTTTTTAAACATTCTGGCATCGCCCAGCACTGCGCGCACACGAGCATTAATATGGCGAGACGTCTTTGGGTCACGCGGCAGCCGAATCTTTCAATTTTAACTAACGATAACTTGAAAACTATAAGTCGTAGAAAACTGCGTTTTTTTTTTTAAATTTCGTCGATGTTTTGGCTTTCCTTCGTATGCAGATAGTATGACCAAATTCTTTAAAACAAACAAGTTTCTAGCTTACTGAAAAAAGTGCTGCAATTAAAGTACATGTTGAAGTTTCACCAAGTTTTACAAAAAAACTAGAGTCTCCAAACAAACAAAATTGACTCAGTAGCCTTCGCTCACATTTCTTCTATCGATTAAAATAAATATAACGGAATTATTTCGATTAGTTCCGAAGATATCGCGAGGTATGTGTAAAAATGTAAGAGACATTAATTTTGTCACATTTATGACATTTTTCGTCATAAAAAAAGTTGGACCTTCCAAAAAATGTTGTAATTGGCCATTTCAGATAGCCTAGACCCTAGCCAATCATTCTGTGAAGGTACCATGTAGTTGTACCTTACAATTTTTTTTAACTCATTTTTGCCGGTTTTACAGTCCACTATTCCTGGCCAGTAAAAAAGTATTGTAATTGCAACAAAAAATTAACTTGCGAGACAGGTCTTGACGTTATTTTTTCCGGGCTTTAAAATATTTCTCTTAGAAAAATATTTTGCATTTGACAAATCCGAGCAAACAGTTTACATATTTAAAACAGGGTGAACCCATTGTGAGCGAGGCACTACTGTGTAAAGGTATTTGTCGATTTTTTAAATATTTTATTTATTAGAATGACAAACAACGTTCCTTTTATTTTGCTCCTATCGTCAACATACTGCCATGACAATAAGGCATGTACCGAAATAATCGATTATGATCCAAATATAATTACAAATTAATGTGCCTTCTTTTATGAATATAATATATACCACTTGGAACTTGCCAATTATACAATCGGCAAATACCTACCTTTAAACAGAACAGTAGGTAAAGAAACAAAAAAAAAGTTTGCCACTTTGTATAACTTTCTCACAATATGGTTGGATTCATTAAATATTTAACTATTCTTCTATAACCGTCATATCAAATTATAAAATTTAAGCAAAAATCTTAACATTTTAATTTGTTATAGTGTTCACCGTTGAACACAAAGGATATACTTTTTCGAGTAGGGTTAATGCCTACTTTGCATACAAAATTTCATCCTTTTCCGTCAACTAGTTTTTGAGCTGTCGGGCTAACAGATAGACGGACAGACAGGCAGACGGAAATGGATAACATACATGTTTGTCATCTAGGAACCCCAAAACGGTAACATCTGTCAAAATCGCGGAAGGTCTGTTACGCCGTTAATAATTTCTTAGTTATTTTAGGTATATTATATTACCACTCGTTTTTTCAGTATTAACTGATTTCTAATAAAACACAAACTTAGCATTTAATTTATTTGTAGGTGCTGGAACTTACTTTTTGCAAATTATATTATATATACTTAGGTTAAGAAAAAACAGTAATCCAATAACTTTTTCTTTATTTCAAATTCAACTAACTATAAGTAAAGAACGCAGCTCAACTGTGTGTTTTTAAATAAAAATATTTCCCTACATGTATTTAAAAAATATTATCTCAGTTTCTTTTTATCCGATATATTAAGTTTATTATTTGATCGATCTAAAACACACTTTAATGTTGTTTCTATTGCAACTACTTTATTGTAGATAAATAATAGTTTGCAGTGTTGTTGCTAACAAATTGAACTGCGTTCTTATAAGTAACTTTATGTTAATACAACTGATTAATTTAAAAACTGTAGTTTACTTTTAGTTTTATTCCGTTCCTACAGAGTAACCCTCGTAAAACAGCTCGGCCCGCTTACACATATCGCGTGCACGTATCGCCCTCGTAATTTAGGATTTCCGTCTGCGATCTCGCAAGTCTTCTATGTGTTATATATTCGGTGGTTGAAAGGTTAAGGCATTTTGTAGTATTGAACAGGGTCGGTCTTATTATTTGTGTATGGACGTGAGGTGTTATATTGGTCTACATAGATACATGTTTATGGAAGATTTAGTAAACTTTCAGCTTAATACGCCAATGTCCATGTAGAAACACTTATTTTAATCAGTTGAAAACTTAAAAGTTTAAAAGTATTTTTCATCAGGGTATGGATGTTAGCTAAATTAAAACTGTATGTAAGGAAACTCTATGGATCCGGTAATCGCACAGCGAAATAAAGGTTGATTGCAAATTTCTTAATAGACCATCAGAGAAAACTCCGATATACCGATAAGAGCCCTTTAACAGTCCGTACTAGACTCAAGGAAAGTAAATCTTAGGTTAGCGTCAAAATACTGGGTACAGTTTTTCACCACACCAAAATGAGATTTGTGCATTTGTTAGCTGTATTACCAAAATGATCCTAACACCATTAGCAAAACACACGATGCTAGCGTATTTCGTGAGACTAGCGTCGAGAGCAAAAATTGTATTTTCATATTTGGTGAGAAAGTATGTTAAAAATCCAGCACTGAAAAATTAAAGTTTGCCATTTCACTTGCTTACTCTGAAGATTGATAGAATACAAATATATTAGCACATTACAGCAAAACTAGTGATGGTGGTGAGTGGCGAAATGGGGTACTTCATAAAAAAATGCTGGTTTTCCAGATTTTTCATAAACAAATGCAAAAATCTGCTTTATAAGAATTTTTTTCTGGTTTTAGAGCTAAAGTTCTCTTTCCATATTTTATTACTAAATAGAAAACTATAGCTTGAACTGACAACTACGGTTTGATGTAATATAACTTTGGAATTTGTAAGAAAGGAAAACTTAAAAAAAAAAACATTTTCATACAAAAATTTATTTAAAGTATCAACAGTATCAAGAGCATGGTACAAGAAGATTGTCATAAAATAGTAAATAATATAATGTAGGATAGTACTTATCAAGAATATTTAGTGTCGAAGGTGATACCGCTCCCCAGATGTGGGAACATACTCTAGGTTAGGCATTGGAAGGGGAGAAGTATTTTCTGGCTCGAAAAAGAAATCCAAGCTTTTTAGCTGCTGATGTCCCTATTGAAGTAATGTGTTTTGTGCCAGCTGAGATCATGTTCGAAAGCGACGGGAATGTTTTATTGTTCTGTAGGGCTTAGCCATTCATGTGGATTAATTTGAGATTTGTCTGGAAAAATGAATGTTGGTGTGAAGAGTACTATCGTCAGCATAACTGTGGATGGGCTTGGCGGTTGAAGAGAGCAGGTCATTGATGTGAAGAAGAAATAGGGTTGGTGCCAGGACTGAACTTCTATCAATGCTGGGGTACGCCAGCATTGATAGAATCGAAGTTAGATGAGTGACCATCCACCACGACAGATATGTGCCGAATGCAGAAAAAGCCACCTATCCAGGTACATAGTTTGGGAGGAAGACCGTAAGCAGATAGTTTGTTGAGGAGTGCGACATGCCATACTTGGTCACAGGCTTTGGAAATGTTAAGAGGAGTAATCTGGAATTCTTCACAAAAGTCGAGAGACTGGTTCCGGTTATGTGTGACGGTGATCAGCTGTGGATCTTCGGTGACAAGATCCGTACTGTCATGGATGATTTTGTGATTTTCTAGATATTTTAGAATTTGCAAGCTGATCACTTTCTCCATAACTTCGTTGACAACAGAGGGAAGAGAGCTAGGTCTATTATTAGATGGAAGGGGCTTGAAACCTTTCTTTGGGACAGGCTGCACACGAGCAGTCTTCCAGCTGTCTGGCAATATACCCTTGTCATAGGAAATCTGGAAGAGACGAGTTAAGATGGGTGTAAATTCTGAAGCGCATTTTTTAGAACCAATATTGCTGGTATGCCATCCAGACTGTAGGCCTTTTTGGTATCAAGGGATAGAAGATTTTTTTCAACTTGTTTGACCTTAAATATTATGTCGAACATTTTGTGGGGTACAGAAGTAGAGGTTGGAAGAGCGAAATTAGCAGGTGGAATTGGTGGCAAATTGTTGGGCAAATAGTTTGGCTTTCCCTATAGATGTGGAGAATTTCACTGTCAGAGGTCAGGGGAGGAAAAGTGCTTCTACAAAAGTTTTGACTAATATTTTTGGCAAGTGACCAGAAAGATTTGCTGCCGTTGCAACAGGAAAGCACTTTATCTTTTATGCGGTTGTTAAAAGCATTTCTCGACTCTAAGATAGTTCCATTGTATTGATTTCTTGCCTCGGTAAAAATTTGACGATTTTTGGGTGAAGGATCTTGAAGATACCTTTTGCGAGCGTGGACTTTTCTGAGCCTGGCTTTATCATAGTTAGGGAGCTACTGGCAATTTCGGTATATTATTTCATCGTGGTTTATAGTAATATGTAACGTAGTTTACAACTATGTCGGTTAGAAAAAGATGGAGCTGAGCTTAGATGGCGCTGATTTTTTGTAAAAGTTAATTTTGAAACTGAAAAAAAAATACACTGTCATAAATTATTATCGTGTCTGCCATTCATATATTTTATTAGGGGCGCTATACAGGTAATAAATTTAAGGAAGGCAGACGTCCAGATTGTTGCATTTTTTATAATAATAATTACAAACATGGAAAGAAGCAACTTTACTAAATCATTCCATCGTCTTTTTTATTGATATTTTTGACTTTAGTAGATTTTCTACAATAATATAAAAGAGGTGGCAGACATATAGGTTTTTGATTAATGCTATAATTCTAAAAGCAAATTCACATTTTCTATTGTCTGAGGTATTATTCCAATATAATATTGTATTAAGGTATACACAGGTATACACAGAGTGATAAGAGGAGAGAAAAATTTAACAATTATTTAAGAAAATATACGAATAAATTTTGTAAAAAATTGGGCAAAAAACTCAATAGGTGTCTCATTATCTGTCGGCTTCGAATAATCAGCATTGAAATTGTATGCCTGTTATTTTTTTACGTTTTCTTATAATTAATAAAACAATTATTAGGCTTAAAGGCAGACACGATTAAATGATTTCATAGTTTTTTTTTTAAATAAATTTGCGATATTGCAGTTTTCTAATGCAATGCTATCTGAGTGGCAGAAGTAACTTTTCGTGCTTTTTATAAAATAATTTGAATAATTTACGCAATCTGACTATGGAATAAAATTTCTTTTATATATCATACATTTTTTTTAAAAATCAATTATTCTTAGACACGGTAGGAAAAAAGGTCTGCCAGTTGCATTTCTTTTTCTTTTTAATTAAACCAATTTTATTACAAGAGGCAAACGCGATAATGTTGTTTACAGCACTGATTCTTTTACATACAAGCTCTCATTTGATATCTCAACAATAAATTAAAGGCAGAAGTTGCCCATATTGTTTATTGTACTCAGTTCTTTGCTTTAATCAACATCTGCCTAATGATGAAATCATTTAACAGTTATTGCAACCAGCCTCCTAACTATCACAGGCCGTAGAGAACCAGAGCTTTTGATGGTGGAGTTTAGGTTTCTTGCAGGTATGAGAGCAAATTTCGGAGGGATCGGGAGTCGAAAAACAGATAGGTTCCGGCATGATTTCAACGAACTCGAGATGTATGGGGTATACATAAAATTACCTTTATTTCTCGTACCGGTGTGGTTCTTAATGCTCCTGTTATGTTTAAACAGGCAGTCGTTTGTACTCCGTTTAGCGTTTAATTTTATTTTTTAAATTTATTTAATTGCTTGTTCGATATTGGGCCACCATGCAATAGCTTCATGCGCATAAGTCACAATAGCAGTGTATATCCACATTACAACTTTAGGTTTGAGACCTCATATTTACCTCACCATCTGGCATACTAACAGCTTAAGTTACTGGGGTACTATAAATACAACTACTTATATTTTGAATTTAGGCCGTTAAAGTTTAATTACTGCATATGTTTTTCAAAAATATATAGTTTTGGTCTTTAAACGAATGCGCTAGAACATAAGCAGGCACAGGCTATTTTATTTAGCATGCAAAGCTGCTTTTGGTTATCAAAATGTCAACAATACTATCAAGAAATTATAACTCATGACCACCTAAACCCTGTGGTTATCAAGTGGACCATGCCCAAGCTATCAAACTTTCCATTTAGAAAAGAAGAGAAAAGGTTTGGTTGAAAATGTTAGATGAGATATTCACCTCTTCGGTATATTTAATATTGTGACAAGACAGGCGATAAAGCATAATCAAGTAGCCTGTGGACAAAATGATATTTAATGTATTTTTTAAAAGGCATACATTCTCAGTCTAAAAAGGTGTCTGTAATTTTATAACGCTAGGAGACCGTCCTCAGTTTTATTTTCGTTAAATACGTTATTTATTTATGTACTAGCTGGTACCCACGGCTTCGTTTGTGTTTAAATTCCATATTTTATTAAATCAAGTAAATAATATATCGATCACTAATATTTTGCATATGGTTGTTTCTCCCCAAAGGGTACTTTATTCTCTAGTCAAATTATCAATAACTGTTCAATCAGTGAAAAGAATTTTAATCGGCTTCCTTAGCATCCCTTCTTGTTAGTTTTAAAGAAACGTTTTTCGTTTTTAATTTTAATTATCTGCTACGATCAGTACTATCATTAGATTAAATCTTTAGTAATTAACGTTATTAAGAAGGGGGTCCATAAGGCGGGGTTTTGGTTCCAAAAAATTGACGAAAATTTGAATAGGTCCTACAAAAATAATTATAAGAATTTTTTCTGGAACGTATGTACTATAAGGTTTTGTCAACATTTTTGACATATTGCATGTTCGTTTAGACGTACAAAGTTAGCAATATTTAAAGTTCTGACATTAAAAATAAACTATTTTTGGTATTTGAGTGCAGCAACGCTACACACTTTATTTTTTACATTTATTATGAAATACACTATACACAACCTATACAAAAATCAATTGCTCTCAAATTAAAAAATGACGCGAACTACCAAAATCGGTGTTCTTTAGTCAAAACATTCAATACTGCACACTAATTTTTACTTTAATAGGACATCTTTAAAATGCCGTAATAAATATTAAATTACAGGTTTTTTACTTAAAATATCCCTAGTGCTTAAATTATTTCCGGAATTCTCCGAGATCGCAAATATTTTAAAAATTATCCCGAGCCATAGGCGAGGGATGATTTTCATAAAATATTTGCGAACGAGGAAAAATTTCTGGTAACTAATTTAAGCTCGTGGGATATTTGGTACGAAAATTTCGCCCCTGGCAAAATTTTAGAAACATTTTAACAAAATTGAAAATTTTTATCCCTACAAGATTATATGCATATTACATGACATTTTCAAACTTAAGTTAAATAAAATTTTTATAAATCACTTAAAGCCATCCTATATTTCCGTTTTTTATTAACTTTAATCTACTATAGTATCGGTGAAACATCATTTACTTTTGATAATACAATCATTCCGAAGCACTACAAGATTATATGCATAATAAAGTAGGTAGGTACTAAATTCCTTAGCGTTTTTCATTTTTAGTTAAGTAAAACTTTTATAAATGTTAAATACATCTTATAGAATATTTGTGTATCAAATTATGCTTTTTTGCATGGAAAAATAACTTAAATTTTAGATGCTCCGATAACCGCGTCAATATTTTAACATTTAAAATGACAGAAACATTTCCAGTGTAATTTTGCCGGAAGCTCAAGCTGGGTGAATGTTTCCGGAAATTTTTCTCGTTGCCATGGAAACGATTCAAAATAAAATCTTGTAATTGGTTAAAAAAAGTGGGTGCGAAGTTTTCTCATAGTTTTTTAAATCTGTTTTACACTAAAGATATACTTTAAAATTTTTCTCACTACCGTGAATATCAATTAAATTATAAATTTGCAATATAAGCATTAGATGGAGTTTTAGATGTACTTAGATGCTGACAAATTTTCAGCAATCAATCATTATTTGGCACGACTAAGGACCTTATAAGTTACATGGTGTGGTAGTTGGAGTATTAGTAAGTATGTGACGAGCTGTTTGGAAAAGCCTCGCATGTCCAATTGTAGAAAATTTAGTTTATTATGCCATCCCGTAGTACAACTACTAACAGACCTATTAGTTTTCATATCCCCATTCTGTAAATACTTCGCCCTAAAACTGATACATTAGTGTAATACTGTATAAACAGCATATTATGTCCATGTGATTTCCGGTAAAAAACCCACATGTCTCGGACATGTGTCATCTAAATTGACATTTGAATACTTTTAAGATTAGTTATTTTATTTTGTTACAAAAGACGATGAATTTTGATAATACCGAGGCGTTACTTAAAAAATTAAAATAGCGTTGCAAACGGTCTTTCCTTTTTCTTAAAGACATGTCCATCGGTTTTAAAGTGTATAGAAAATAAACATTTAAGGTAACATAACTAATAAAGTTGAATAATTATGTTTAATTTGAATTAAAAACAATGCATTTTGCAGTTTTTACATTTTTTCTTTAGAAAAACTACAACTCCGCAAGTTTTACTTTTTTCTTTAAGAATTAGCAGCGATAATATAAATCCAATGACAGACCTTCATTCCTACTTAACCGGTGTAAATATTAAAGAAAAGAACATCACTCAATATTAATATTCTCAGATAAAATTACAATTAAACGGTTAAATATAGAAAAAAAAAAGAAATTAAGGACAGGGAATAATAAGAAGAATTTAATACCGGGAAATCTAATATCAAATCAGGCTATAATTACAGATTTAGTGTGAAATATCAGGAAAATAAAATTTTCTTTCTTTCCCACTATTGTTGGCAATAAAACTTTTTTCTTTTCAGTATAATTCCAAGATCTGCAATTAGGCTGAAAAAAAACACAATTACACTTCAAAACACACACAAAACAGGTGAGGCACAACCAGGGGCGGACCCAAAGTACTATGTTTGGGGGATGGAAGTGGAGGAAAAATATACAGCTATAAAAATCCAAAATTGTCAACCTTGTTTTGTCAATTCTCTCCGAGCAAATCTGTCGACGTTCTTGGAACTTATTTTTACGTTTGCTGGAGTTACACTGGGGGCGAGCTCAACCCCCCTACAAGTACGCCCCTGGGTACAACGCTTTATGCTTTACAGGACCACTTCCGAATGTAAACGCTAATATTAAGCGTTATATTTTCGGTAACTTGACAAACATTTAACACTGAATTTAGATTTAACACTGTGTTAGCTAACAACGAATTAAATTTTCTTACTGCAACCCTCTGGTAGTTATAGCTGATTCTTTCAGCTAAGTTACTGTATTATTACTGCAATTTGTTGGTTTTACCAATAATTTTAATCTTGGAATGAAATGAATTTAGTTTAGTTATTGAGAACATCGCATACTTAAGTTGCTGTTCTCTTTATAAATTTGCGAAAATACCCAAGTAAATTCTCTTAAATTCGTTTGTTAAATTTTAAGACAATCTTTATACCAACTGTGTCCCTCTCGCCATCGTAAATCTTTCAGTGATTATTGTTTAGCCTTCCAAGTCAAAATCCTATAAATTTTTCTCAGTAAGCACAATTCAGTCCCACCCAAGCCAAAATTCTTGTTGCGCCGTAGGAAATGAAATGACTATAAAATACATTCGTATTTTTTTAAACTACCTAATCATTGCGAGACACACACTAAAAGATTTTTTTTTTAATAAAAGATTAATTATTAATTCTTAACTATTTACCATAACTGGGGAAATACCCACCAAAGCAGTTAGGAAAGATAATCTTATACATTTTTCTTCAAATATCATATAATCCTTGACGAAGTCTTCATAAAACGCCTGCTACTGGTAATTTCAGATTAAAATTATTTTTATGAATATAAGTAAAACGAATGTGGGATGTATCTGAGTGATGTTTGATTTTAGTTTTGTCAAAACTGAATAGGTACGTGCCTAGTGGAAAAGTGATGTGCTTGTAGGTTAGCTTCTGGATTGTCCATCTGTGTAAAATTAGCCTATGCTTGCTCCAGACAGTAAAAGCCTTCTTTATTAAAACTGAGCATTTTCAAATAATTAATTACGAAAAAGTAGTAATCCAACAAACCACATTACAACGATCGGTCGCACAAACCATTTATTACTTGTAACTTGTAATGTGACAGCACTCATGTTAATATTGTTGCCAAAGATAAATCTAAACGTCAATAAATTCAGTTGATCGAACGTTTTGAGCAACTGCAACTGGGCTGTTTTACTGTTCACTTATAACTCATGAATAACAACGGTTTAAAAAGATTTTAAGATTAGCTTCTATAGTTGGAAATAAAGTCCATAAAACATATGAAATCAAATTTTTTATAAATCAATAAATTACTTCCAATTATCTGATAAAGAATAAAAGAATGCCTGGCTTAATTCTTGGAACATAACAATTTTCCTCGGAGTAAAGGTGTTTAATCTTGATTAAATTGGCACTTGGCGATAAACTTATAACGATCCGTGTCGGCAAAAATTAATTTTTAAGTATTTCGGCTGAAATTCTTAAACATTTTTATAGTACGGTAAAAAGCAATATTAGGCAGTTAAAAAAACAATGGCAATATTTAAACGGTACCGTAAACATACACGCATAAAATACATGTACTCTGCTTCAAAATGTCAGTTGAATTCAGCTTCGTTCTAATATCTTTTTAGTACCCAACCATTGTAGTGATCTTTAAACAGTTTATTTAAATAAGCTAAATAAAGCAAAACTAAAGCTTGACCCCAAAATAAAAAGTAATAAAGTTCATGCTTATGCAAGTTCTATCAATTACTTTAATTTAATTAACGAAATAAAAATCTTTTAATTGGTTAATCCGCTTATTAAGCTCGAGATTAAGCACCTAAACCAGTTTTTTGTTAACGTCTGTACCTGCGTTTTTAATAATAAAAAACAACCCGTTTTTAGTGGATGTAAATGTTTACTGTTTTCAGTGAAACTATATTTTGTGGAATATCACGTTAACTCTCTATACTGCAGTACTATTTCAGAGTTTTGAGGTGTCCAAAAATTGCTGTAAATATTTTGAAAGTGAACCAAATTTAAAAACTTTTACCATTTTTACCAGTGACAAAATTATGTAAGAATGTTATCTATAGTTCTTATATTGTGAAATAATATTTTTCTGGTATTATTTCTAATAGATGATTATAGGTGTGTTTGTTTTTCACTAAATCTACAGGGTGTTGGAAAACTCCACCGATAAAGTTTTAAAAGTGATTGTTCGGCCAACGATAAGACAAAAGTCCCTGTTAACAGTCCCAACAACCTTTCGAACACAAGGCTTCAGCGCTAAAACGTGACGTCATCGGATAAAGGCCGACATAATCATGGATTAGTAGTAGTTTAAAGGGTTGTTATTTAGTATTTTTATTTAAAAAATTAGAGAAGGTGAACAGAAAAAACACTATCGTGTAATATTGAATTGGATACCCATTCACTCAATGACACACTCTATTCCGTATTGCACAATACAAATTCGGTTTATTTCAATGATTAGTTTATCATTGTTAATCAATAGGTCGTAATATAAGGTTTCATTGGTTTTTAATGGATCGTTCAAATATATCAATTATTATTTGATGCCAGTAATACCCTGTTCTAAATTCAATGCAAACTATCATTGGCTTCACTAGAAGTTTATTTGGAAGAATAAGCACCTCATTTCATGCAAAATAGCTATTATTGTTTCAATTACAACAGTAATTAATTTAATGTAACTTCCAATAGAAATAAAACATTTTTGTTTAAATCCACTCATATTCGTGTTTTGAAGAACAATTACTCTTATTTAATATAATGAAGAATTTCTATTACATCAATTATAGGATTATGGATAGGTACCTATCCATTTCGAACGTTTAGATATAAGGTCTCTTGTTGATTCTGGTCAAAGTGTGGTCTGTTCGTCAGCCTGGGTGTGAGCATGCCTGGTGAAGGGTAACGGACCAGAAATCGCGATAGCAGGAGGGGACCAGAATCAAAAAGAATGATCCTTCTTCTTTATTTTGCCATTTTACGGTCTTGTGTTTTGCGCTAGCGAAAGATAAAACTTTTGCATTTGCCTATATATATATATATATATATATATATATATATATATATATATATATATATATATATATATATATATATATATATATATATATATAAATATATATATTAGGGTGTCCGTTATTTGCCAAGTTGATTTTTTTTCTTGCGACGCCCCCTAAATTTCTAGTTTATCGTCTAAAAAAACTGTCAGACCAAAATAAGCCCGTAATATTCAGAATAAACCTTGCCCTAAAGACGATACATTTCCCATTTAAATTACATGGGATTTTGCCACTTTTTACAATGAATTTTTTTTTTCTTGGAAAAGATGACTTATAGCAATGAGGTATAAGGTTATAGGAAATTGAACGCTCTACAAAAAAGATCTCTTATAATTTTTCGATTAACTCACTCCTTCAAAAGTTATTCAAGGTACTAAATGCGACTTAGCTTGCGTGAATAGAAAATCCTTGTGTTGGCGGGAATGCTTGTAGTGTAATTTTGAGTCACTTACTGTATTGGAGGGAAATTTCATGAAAGTATATCAAAATTTATGAAATTCAATAAAAATTAGTTGACTGCGTGTTATAAATGAATAGTTTCAAAAATGATTCAAACTAGAACCAGATACCTGTTATGCGGTATATTATTTTCCATGTTTAAAATTTTTTTAACCTAATTCCACCAGAATTATCTATTTTTAGAAATAAACTAATAACTTTTATCGAAATAATAATCACTTTGCCCCTTTGCCGTAAAAGTAATAAAATCGGAAAATTTATATAGAGTTCAAATTTCACCTTGAATAACTTTTGAAGGAGTAAATTTATCGAAAAATTATGAGAGGCCTTTTTTGTAGAGCGTTCAATTTCCTATAAAAATATGTATGTCTCATTGCTATAAGTAATCTTGTCCGAGAAAAAACTAATTAATTGTAAAAAGTGGCAAAATCCCATGTAATTTAAATGGCAAATGTATGGTCTTAAGGGCAAGGTTTATTATGAATATTAAGGGCTTATTTTGGTCTGACATTTTTTTTAGACGACAAATTAAGAATTTAGGGGGCGTCGCAAGAAAAAAAATCAACTTGGTTAATAACGGACACCCTAATATATATATACATATATATATATATATATATATATATATATATATATATATATATATATATATATATATATATATATATATATGTAGTAAAAGTAAAATTTGAAACAAAGTTATAAGACTGTTGTCTCTTCCTACACTTTGCAAGATCAGAGTAGAACCAACCTGACCAAAATCAAGGGTTTGTAGAATGATGCATACAGTAGAAAAAAAATAAAATAATAAAAATTTATATTATGAAACACTTATCACCCTAGCTGGACTCACACCACCATCTTTTGTATGATTTGCTTACAATAACCCTTTTTTAAGTACAAAAATGCATTTTCAGTAATTAATTTTCCAAAAATATTAATTGCAATAAGTATAATGAACGCACTCTCCATATAGTCGGAACCACTGTGCTATGTAACAGAAATTGTTTTTCTTACTTTTGGTTAAAGAATCACCCAGAAAATTTCGTTGCTACAGTTTTTCAATACCCTGGTTAGCTACCGTCTTAACTCCCTGAGCAGTAAATATAAATTCATTTACACAGTCCTGATCCATCAATTGACCATCTAAAAAATTGTTTTAAATAAATTAACACAGCCTTTGGTCGCCCATTTTTTAATCTTAACTACATTTATCCTGACTGCAAACCAGTTTTATTCCAAAGATAAATATTTAGTGATCACTATCTTCACCTTACAAGATCTTATCCGATCGTGTAAATAAATCCAAAACACGAAATGTGTTCAAAAATCATTCTAATTAAGGTCGATTTAGTTCGTATTAACCTACAAGGTGACTATTTAATATTTTAATTTGTTTATCAATACACAACATCGATAGAATTATAACCGTGCTGTATATGAAAATTACTCTAGACGCGTTGCTCCGGCCAATCAGCTAATGCATTACTCATTATATTAACATTATTGAAACTTTTAAAACTGTCAGATGGATTATCTAGTTAGTGAATCAATTTGATATAAAATTAAATTTTTCTGTCAATACTTTCTATATGACAAGATAAATACTTTCTCAATGTGCGCCTGTTTGGCTACACGCTACCGTAGTCACCTTTTATAACAGAATTTTTGCAATTAGAGTTTGCAGTGCACAAAACAGACGAAAAGCTGCAAATAGAATGAATTAAGAACTAAGCACCAATCCTAATCGTGGTTCCATTTACATAAAGGTAAAACCTAGACTAGCACCTCTCGTTGATTTCATTATCTAAAAAATTGAGATATTTGAGCATTATCATTGACTAAATATGTAGTTGGACGTACTAACTTAAAGGTAATCTGGTTTTGACGAACCTACGTCATAATTAAAACCCGTTTTAATCAAGCTTAAACCAAAAACAATCTATTACGAAGTAAAACCTAAGTACACATGTGTCTCTGGTGTGACAGTTAGAAATCTAAAAATAGAAATGTAAGGAAGTATAACAAAGTTTAGATACTTGCTTATTCGTAAGTAACTGGTGTAATTAAAACTCGCCCATCCAGAGCAATGAAGGCAATGCTGAATCCACAGCTACCTTTATGCATACAGAAAGAGATGTTGCTAAGTACTTCCAAGGTAATCCAAAAACTTATCTAACCAGTCGGTTCACGACCCTCAGAGATTCAGAGATAAAAGCAATGACGAAATCAACTGATTTAGTACCAAGAGTGTTGGACTTTTAATGCTCTTTTAATAATGATCATAAAGGACTGCCAGACTGCATCGAATGAAACATGGTAAATTCTGATAGGCGGTTGATTAAATTGCCAAAGACTTTATTGATATTTAAAGAACAATGAAAATCCGAATTATTATTAAACATTTACGTGGACACATATATACCCTCTTGCGTAAGTCCATCCCAGTGGACTTCATATCCAAAAATAAACAAATATCCATTACAATAGATATTCCTGTGACCTAAAGCTGCTGATTCATAGATATTCTGGACTACCCAGGGTCATCCAAAAATATCTGTCCATTACCTTTGGTTTGTTCGGTAGAGTAAAAGTTTATTAAGGCCATCAGCTTAAATAGATATACAGTGGATATTGAGTGGCGTACGAAGAAAAACGAAAATATAAAGGAAAGGTTTTCAATTTATTTCTGTTGTAATAGGTAAACTATTCAGTCGAGCTGATTGTGTAGTCTTATATTATAACAAGTAATGTTGCCAAAGTAAATGTGTTTTTTTTTTAATTCGGTTGTCCAGGTCAAGTAATTATTTTTCAAATGTCTATGAGCCCCGAATTCCTTTTGGCAATATTTGATTTGGAACCGCGCAAAATCATTTTATAATGTCTATATAAGAAAATGTTCTTAAATATGGACACATCTAATTAATATTCGCACAAAATTGTATTACTGATCTTTGTAAACATCTTTAAAATAATATATACGTTTGTTTGTCCTGAAAAGTTTATTACAACTGCATAGGTGCAATATTTACGTATGTAAACAAGCGGCGTCTGCTAAAAAGAAACATTGCAACAGAGTAATGCCGAACATCATATTATATCGGGAACAGAACGATAGCTATACAACTTTTTGCATAATTTATTCAATTATAGGAAATACTCGCAATCGATCAAAGAATGCAGCAAGTGTGCTTGCGCGCAATTCTAGCAATACGTAAAGCATATTCGAAATTAACCGAACCGATTACCATTAACCACCGGATTGTTATACCGGTCGACAAAAACAATTGCAAGAAGCCGTATCCATCTGAACTATTGATGGAATGTCAATAACTCTGAGATCGACAATACCGAGTCGCAACGTGGCCACACAGGCGGCATTATGTATACCTAGAACGATTTTTCAATTATAATAAAAGTATTCAAAATAATAACTACAAATTTCATTGATACGAGCTTTAATACTGGAACTGGAAAAGTGGTGCGACCAGAACTGTAGCTCGGGATGCTGAGCCTAAACTCGAATAAGTAAAAATAGAAGTAGGAGGGGGGATATTTACGAATGTATGTAATAATAAAAGTATTGGAGAATAAGTAAAGATTCAATTAACATCAATTTCAATATTGGAACTAAAGTAGGGGTGCAACCAAAATTGTAGCTCGGGAAGATGAGGCTAAACTCGATTAACTAATAAAAATAGGGGATAGAGTAGTATTCACAAACGTCACTTATTATTGGTATCGGTTATGCTATTGCGCGGAGCAAATAGCATTGTTATCGATTCTTACACTTTTTAGTTTTTACTTGTATACCTTGGTAAGTTTATTTGCTTTTTAATAAATATATTCTTATTTTCAATTAGGTTGGGCTGCTTTTAGTTTGACGATAATATATGTGATTTTATTATGACGTATTTTAGTGTTTCCAAAATCAAAAAATGATCTCGTTCTTCGCACCATCATCAAGCAAGCGAAGTGGCGACAGCTCGAACGACGGAGGTTTATTTATTTATGACGCGGTAGTTCAATCCACTAACGCTACCCTTGTTTGAATCTGCACTGTTTGCTAGTTACAATTCTTTCTCTCTTTTTTCGAATTACCCGAAATCGCAAGTTTCGATTGTAATCTGGTTGATGATTTTTATAATCGGATGATACCGATTATTTAAAAAAATCTGATTTTTTTTATATTCTTACAACCCACGAAGGTAGCAAGCCTAAGTACTAAGGTACCGTGGGTTGTATATCACGCGACCGACTCACACACCCAGTGCTGGAAACATCCCTAAGGATCACCAGCCCTTTAAGAGGGTGTGTGTGGTGGTACCTCCTCGGTCGAGGAAGAATTCCTCTACCACCTTCCAAATTCCCCTACCAACTGATGAGATTATCTCATCGCCAATATCAACACTGGAACTAGAGTAGTAGCGTCACCAGAATTGTAGCCCGGAAAGATGGGGCTCAACCCTTATAAGTAAAAATAACGAACGGGGCGGGATTCCCTAACGTAAATATCAACAAAGCATATTGGAGAATAACTAAAAATTGCATTAATAACAAACTGAGTATTGAAAATGTAGTATTAATAAAAGTATAGATATTAAAGAATAACCAAAAATTCTATTAATATCAAAATCAATGTGCCTATACAGCAATTTTTTTTATTTCATGATATGAAAGTACTTCATACAGGCAATTATTTTTCTCCATTTATTTCTTACTCTAAATTCACATTTCACTTGGGTACAGCTCAGTCTATTCCTTTTTAATATATCCGCAAATTCCTCCTTCCACCTTCTCCTTGGCCTTCCTCTCCTCCTCACTTTCCCCGTTTCTGTTTTCCATATTACTTTTACTGTCCTGTCTTCCTTCATTCGAACTATATGCCCGAATCCCCTATTTTATTGTTCAATTTTTTGTATTACACATTATTTCTAATTAATTTTTTGTTCTGTCAAGTCTGGCCACTCCCGCAATTTCCCTTAAAATTTTCTCGCACACCTCTATTTTTTGTTTTAGTCTGTTTGTTAGGACCCATAATAACCTTCCATATTAGCACAGGTATGAGCACTGATTCGTAGATCATTGTTTTTGTTTTTCTTGTTATTTCCTTTTTGTCAAAAAATGGTCAGTATAAAGTATTTATATAATGCACTCGCTTTGCTCATTCTGTTTGCTATTTCTTCTTTCAATCTTATATTGGTTTTGATAATTGTACCCAAATATTTCAACTTATTCACTTTTTTCGTTGGCTCTCCCTATATCCGCAGCTGCATTTCTTCGGTCTGGTTTCCCATTTCCATTATTTCGGTCTTTTCTATATTTATCTTCAGTCCATATTTCACTATTTCATTTCCTCATCTTTTCATTTCGTTTTATAGTTCTTCTTTACTGTATATTAACAGATCGTCTGCGTACATCAACCCATTTATATACACTGGTCTAAGCTTTCTGTATCGTAATCACGGAATTTATTATATGCGATCCCCTTTTCGTTTTTTCCTTTACTTGTTTGAATATTTCATCCATAATGATGATAAAAAGCAACGGGCTGAGTTAAACCCCACCCTGTCTATCTCCTCTGGTTGTTTGAAAACTTTCTGATATTTTTCCTCCTGCCCGTACTACATTTCTGTTTTTCTGTATATTGTTCAAAACAACTCTCGAACCTTTAAATTATAGATTTTCTAATTTCTTATCAGTCACCATGATACAACAAAAGGAAGATATGATACCAAACCGTATCAAATTCTTCCGGGTTCGCGCATGACGTCTCGCTGTGAGTTATTTTTGAAATTTATAACGCGCAATATAGAGTTTACATTAGTTGTAGGCGATTTCATATACCTAAATTCTATTGGCAACATACTTTGCCTCCTGCTTATAATACAAATTTTAAAGTATATGATTTAAAACAATCATGCAAATAAAGGGATAAATTATTTAAAATAATAGAGATTGGTAAATTATTGCCTGCCAATTGCGTTCTATGTATTTATTTACGTGAAAAGAATAGGTAAATAATTTTATAAAATAAAACGATGCCTGATAATAAGATAATAATTTTTATTCAGATGCCTATTCTTATTAAAATATATACCTACAGAGTCTTCCGAAAATATGTTATAAATAAGAATTTTGTTTGTTCCTATAATTTATCAAATATTTTTTGCGGTGAATAACATCTGCATGTTTGCGACGGAAACATGTTTTTTAGGATAGTTTTTTTTTAGGTTTTTTACACTTTAAATAGTAAATTATTAAAAATTATTGTATTTTTCTATTCTTTGATTTTTCAAATTTAAAAAAATCTTAAAATGTCAAAAATTATTCTAAACAAAACAAAAATATCTAAATTTATGAAATTAGGTAAAACAAGAAATTATTTTTTAAGAAAATAGCCTTTTTTTCAGTCTCTTTGTTTGTAGTATATTCATTAAAGTCTGGTGGTTCGTACCGTGGAGATTTTTAGCAATTGTTTGTCACAGTGAACTTTTTTATTGAAGCGAATTTGTAAAAATATTAAACACATTTGACATTCATGACATGACACAATTTATGCTTTAAATTACCTTCATAATCACTTTCGTTAAAATGTCTACAACAGATCCTAGCATTTTTCACATTAAATTTGTCTTCTCGTTTGCACAGACGCTTGCAAACACTTTGTGTTTCTTTGTCTTTGGGGAGGCTAAAAGCTTTAATATCGGGAATAAAGCCCTTGCAATGATTGTCCACATCACAACCATACACAACACCCCTCATTTTCACTTTTAATCTCTTAAAAGTGATATAAAAACGCCAACAAATAAATTTAAAAGACAACACGATCTTAACAAAGACGTGTCTCGTTTACAAAATATGGCGGAATTACTCACAGCGTGACGTACATGGCCACGCCTACCTGCGCGGTGTCATATCTTCTTTTATTTTTATCATGATCAGTCACCTTCCTGTGCTGGCGTATCTAAAGCTCCGCCAACCGTACACCTTTTCGGGGCGTCTATCGTTCTTACCCCTGTTGTTCTATTTACTCCGAACTATTATCTTGTAACAATACATGAATATAATGTAAACATATAAAGGGATTCCCTTAAGTCTAAACATGTATGATCATAATATGCTTAAAAACATTCCTCAAAACATTACCTCAATATTAAACCAAATTTACAAAAAAATGTCCTAGACTACACTAGTCCAAAGCATAGGCACGATCAAAACCCATCAAAGCGGAAAAGCCAGCCTGCTACTCTTGGTCCGCAGATATAAGGCGCGTTGATAAACAAGCGGAAGGTAGAATTCACGACATTCCTTAAAATTCAATGTGACGGGGAATTAAACCGTTACAGTTTTGAATAGCGATTTGTAAATAGTAAACACAAATTCCCCACTTTTCGGAACCAACCGATCCATGGATTTATTATATAAAAGGATTCGATATCCGTATACTGTGAAGCGTGAAGCCTTATATTTTGTTGTTTGTTTTTGGTTTGTTATTCTCTTGGGGGAGCAGTTTACGAACTACGAACACAGACAAGACTACGAATTACTACGTAATTGAATCAAGAATGGTATTAGAAAGAGATAAAATAGCATTGGAGTGTTGGAGCTCAGAAGTGTTGCTGTCTGTTATGGTTGTTTAGGAAAGCGGCTGAACCTCGGTCTGAACACTTGGTTACACGTACGTCTTTGTCTAATGAACTAGAAAAGAAAAAGTGCGACGTATAGATTTATATAGATTTATAAATGACTCGGAGCGACTTTAAATAAACACCTTTAGAAATAACATAACCTATAAATAATAAAACCTTTTTAACTTAAATTTATTATTATTTAGCAGAAAAATAAAATATTCTAGGGTTTTTATTACTTTTAGTAAATCTTGTGATGCTTTTAACGTATTTTTTGTACAAAAATACAAGGCAAAATAAGATGTGGCCAATGTTTACAAATTGTGTTTACAGTGTCGTTTAGAATGGTTTGTTTTGGCTTCAAAGAATGTGAAATCATCCCGTATCCAGTCCTAATAAATCCATGAACTGATCAATAGAAGGTCTAATTTAAAACAGTACTAAGTCGTAAACCTTTTTAATGAATTCCAGGCAAATGTCCAAATCCTATCAGTTATATTCTCACATATGTATAAAAATATAATATAATAAGTATATAAGATGATTTGACATTGAGACACCATTTCTGGGTATTGCAATTTTTGTGTTAAACAATCGATTTGTCCATGCTGCTTTCAGAATACGCTTTTAAATCTTTTATTTTTTAAGGACTAGCAATGTAAATCAGATAAATGCCTAGTAATACAATTATGTCACGACAAACACTTACTAGATTATTCAATGAGAGAAATTGTAACGGTGTCAGTGTTATTTTTCATGACAGCGACCAACGATGTGATAAGACAATAACCGCCGGGGATGCCGGACAATTGATTGAAACAGATAAAAAAAGTTTACTGACACGGAGTTAATTGGATTGATGGAGCATACTGATTGACAGAGAGTATAATTTAAGCGTTCCTCTTAAGTCAGTAGCGTGGATAGTCAGGATTAAGCAAGTTGCATTTCTTTCTGATTAGTAAAACCAGCCAGAATGGACTCATAGACTTAGAAAAATGGGTTTATAATTTGGTGATGTCGTACATTTAAACCTTCTAGTCAACCATTTGGATTTTGAAAAGTTTTAAGACTGCAAATGCCTTACGGCGATTTTCTAGTTGTCCAATATTTTTGCGCTATAAAGCGTTTTAAAAGTAAATTTGGCTTTAATAAGCGGGACAGTACGTATGTACGTACTCACATAGTGAGATCACTGGCATTTTTAGTGAGCTTGTTTTTGATCTTATAATTATAAGTCTACTTTTACAATCAAGCTAAATAAATTAAACACATTTAAGTCATTGTTAATTTTTTCAACCTGTAAAACCCTTTAGGATTTTGTTAACATTCATTATAAAGCTTTTTCGCTCAACACTGCCTAAATCAGATTTATGTAAAGTAAAATAAAATTAACGCTTAATTCATAAAAGTAAAAATTTTTATCCCTGTATAAACTCGTTACACTCTTGCTTCAGTTTGATAAAGAAACTTATTCATTGAATACTACCCCAATAAGTTTGTAGTGAAAACTGAGCTATTCGGTACCCTTACCTTCGTTTATCTTCTTTCAAATGGTGAATATTAATAAAAGTGGAAAAAAAGGAAAATCTCCATTAAACAATGAGATATCAAAACTCTGACAGATACGTCTGGAGATATGATAGGAAGCTCTAATAATCCATGTATAGATATTGTGAATCTATTTTGATATCTAAATTGCCACTAGCGAAAGTTTCCGATGTTTTCCATCGTTTGCTTTTTCACCCTGTACGTGATGTAGTTCTCACATTTTCTAAGTTCTTTCTAAAATTACAAATTGAAAAGAAAAGAGCTTCCCACTGTTGCCAAGCACGTCAAAATCGATCAATTACACAACCCCACAAAAAAAAATCAAGTGTTCGGACTTGTGGGTCAGACATATCGATTCCCATGTATTTTTCGACGCTGAATCCGATCCCGAGCTCAGAAATGGCCCTCCACGTCTGGAATTGGCCCCAGGGGCCAAAAATGGCCTCTATGGGGCCTGAAAGATGGATTCCGGGATGAGGCGAGGTCGAAGGTGCATGCTAAAGCCAAAGCCGGATTTGTGATCGAAAAGTTTATGGCCAACTGAAATTCCCCGTTTGGGACCGGGAAAATGACCCCTTAGGGGCCGGAAAATCGTGTTTCGGGCGTCGCAATCGCAACAGTGGTATTTTTATGTACTCTTAAATTCTGGAACTCAGACTGTGCTCGAAAAGTTTATGGCCAACTGAAATTCCCCGTTTGGGACCGGAAAAATGACCCCTTAGGGGCCGAGAAATCGTGTTTAATAACGTCGCAATCGCAACAGTGGTATTTTTATGTACTCTCAAATTCTGGAACTCAGACTGTGCTCGAAAAGTTTATGGCCAACTGGAATTCCCCGTTTGGGACCGGGAAAATCACCCCTTAGGGGCCGGAAAAAAATAATGAAATCACTCAATGTTCCAACCCCGGCAGGGGTATTTTTCATGGGACTACCACTGTTGCGATTGCGACGTCCGAAACACGATTTTCCGGCCCCTAAGGGGTCATTTTCCCGGTCCCAAACGGGGAATTCCAGTTGGCCATAAAATTTTCGAGCACAGTCTGAGTTCCAGAATTTGAGAGTACCTAAAAATACCACTGTTGCGATTGCGACGTCCGAAACACGATTTCCCGGTCCCAAACGGGGAATTTCAGTTGGCCATAAACTTTTCGACCTCAAATCCGGCTTTGGCTTTAGAATGCACCTTCGACCTCGCCTCATCCCGGAATCTATCTTTCAGGCCCTGTCGAGGTCATTTTTGGCCCCTGGGGCCAATTCCAGACGTGGAGGGCCATTTCCGAGATCGGGATCGGATTCAGCGTCGAAAAATACATGGGAATACATATGTCTGACCCACAAGTCCGAACACTTGTTTATTTTTGTGGGGCTGTGTTATTTTTTAAATTACAGCGTTCCAAATTCGGGGTAAAAATTTAATTATTCGAACCTATTGACGAGCAGTTTATTACTAGAATGAATTTTGTGCTATAAGTACTTAAATCCCCTTTTATTTCTAAATCTCAGAAAGAAATTCATAGTATAAAATTAAGTTGTCTTATTTTTACACTTGTCTGTTAAAAATTTACATTTGTTAGATTAAACGGGTCCAGCGTTGGAGAATCTGGTCGTTAAATTAGTGAAACAGCCAAGAAATTTTTTTGATAGGTGACTAGTTTTCCTTGAGTACGTTTATTTTAAATTTAGGTTAATTCTTTTGGTTAGTTTGGATGCCTCTTTACCATTTTTTAGGTTGCGTTTCACTATTGGTCCAGACATTTCATAAAAAGTCAAATTACGCTAAATTTCTAGATAGTAATTAGACGGGTATGTCATTAATGACAAATGATGTGTCAAGGTTTTTGTAAGACGTTTTAAAATCGATCATTATCGTTCAGATTCAGTAGGTGGTAGAGGAATTCTTCCTTGACCGAGGTGGTACCACCCCACACATCCTCTTAAAGGGCTGGTGAAATCCCTACGGATGTTTCCAGCCCTGGATGTGTGAGTCGATTCCCCAGTACACCCACGGCACATAGTACTTAGACTTTGGTCTTCGTGGGGTATCAGAAGATAAAAAAAACAAGGTGAATCACAACAGGATATAGTCCTGGTTTAAATTAAGATCTAGTTAATCAGTTATGATATGACATGTTCCTGTCCTGTCATTGTTAATATGTCGTCATTAAAAATTTCTGAATTATTCTCATATTTCAGCGATTTGCTTGGTTTCCAAATGATTTTCCTTTTGGAACGGGTTGCTAGAATAAATTTAGTTCTATTATTGTCGAAAGTACGTACTAAAATTGCCCTTCTATTTAAAATTTGTAACAAGCTCGGAAACAAATTCATAGTATAAAACTTAGTTGTCTTATTCTTATACTTGTCCGTTTAATACTTTTGGTTGAAAAATTAGACCGGACTAGCCTTGGAGAATCTGCCCGTATATTTTTAAAATGACGCTATTTAGTTTTGACACTACAGAGCACATGGTTACGTTTTATTTCTACCAAAAATCATCTTAGCAAAGCCACTGGCATCGAGAAATTGCAGTTCTAGGAAATTAGCAATACGGCGACTTTGCCAAAAAGTCAATCGTCAACTAACCGCCGACAAAGGTTTATAAGGCGCATTACCACATATGACCTGGTTGGCAACATTTTCACAATTTTTAATGTATGTGTGATAGCAACTCAGGAATCTCCTGCGAACCACGACTGCCTGTTTTGCTCCGCTTTTGCTTCACAATTTGCAAACCGATCACGTACCAGAAGGTCGGATGAACAATTCCTTAGTTTTTCTTTTTATATGCGAACGAACCACTCGAGGAACGCTGGCTTGTCGATATTGGTTTCAATCGTTTTTTTCCGCATACTTAACTGCGAATACAACGCTAAAGCAAAATCATGTAATAAATGCTTTTTATAGTATGATTGTTAAAGACTTCGCTACCAAAGAATTTTTTTATGTAGCAACTAGATCAGGTTACATCAGTGCATGAGTACCGTAGAATATTTTTATGTATATGTAAATGCTGTTTCAATAGACGCATTATTATTAAGCTGTAACTGTTTCAATATTACATGACGCAAAAATCTGGGTCGGACTCAGATACCTAACTTATAGAAAAGGTAAATGATAATATGAAAGTAATATGAATGTTGTCAGGTATTTATGAATTATTGCTCCTAACAAAAAATACAAACATGTTTTAAGTGCGCTGCGTTTATGTAATAAACATTACTTTTAAAATATTTTTAGTTAACGAATATGATGTATATGATCGAAACTTGGTACAACTAAAAAATAATTATGATGCAAATATACAATCTTCTAATATAAATATTATAGTTTAAAAATCAAGAAGACGCGCGGCGCGGAATAATTTTTTTCTATGGAGTAGTGTTGCAACCTACATAAAAAGGTCAAAATGAGACACAGTTTTACCGCCCAGGAGGGGCATAAGTCGACAACCGGTAGTCGACGTCTGGTACCAGGTAGTACCAGTCTGTGCAATCCATATGCGCGCGTCAATGTGTGCGCTCACATTTTTTTGTTTTTGTTGGGAACTTTTTTCCCAACTTTTTTTTTCGACTTCTTTATTTTTCGTTTTTTTATATTTTTCGTTTTTGACAATTATTATTTTTCTCGGTCTTGCTTTTTGTAGTCACGAAAACAATAAAATGATTTTTTAAGCAGTTCACCCTGTATGATCTATTGAACGAGCACCTTATATTATCTAATAACAACAAACCCGGTACGTCGAAAACAAGTACGATTTTATTCAAGCAAATAACACTTAAGCTAGTGCTATGGGGACTCTTTATTAACAATTAGCGTGATTTTTAAAACGCAGAAATCTCGATACCCACATATACAATATTGTAAATATGTTTACCATTTTAAGGAAGAAAATGCTCTTCTGCCCACCACCGAGCTGAAAATCTTGTTTTAAGGACGAACCAGCGGCGTTTAAAGTTTAGCTCTAGTAAAAACAATAATTCTAAAATTATTCGCATTTCTGTTTCCTCAAAAATGGGAAGGAACATAATAGTATTAACCTCTATAACACTATAACTATGATGAGTTTATTTCCTCACAATCTGTTAAAAGTTCATAAACATCACATATAAAAATTTTTTGTGCGATAACGACGTCCCATGTGCGTAAATAAGGGCGGAAGCGGAGAGCAATCTATGATTCTATTGGCCGATGGGCGGCAATGTTGGAATATTTCGCACACTCGCAAGAAAAGTGTCACAACTCAAAAATTACAAAATTTCATTTTATTGCCGCTTTATTTTGTGATTAGTAATTATATTCATCATTATTCAGGAAAAGCGTCACAAGTTAAAGCTTGTAACTTTTCTCGTCATTCTCGCGAAAGCACAGATGCCTCTATGGGTAAGTTGCAAAAGGATCGATCGCAAATCATCAATGTCACTTTTCAGTTGTGCCTTTAAGATAAAAATATATAAGGTACTATAAAAGAACTTGGAATATGCAAATTCAAATTTCTTATAAATGCATTTTAGTTAATGTTGTGAAACTAATTTTAAATAATAATGTGTGTAATTTTCTTTCTTTTCTCCTGAACAACTTACTGTTTTTGGTTTCTGATACTTTCCTTGCGGTTGTGCGATTTAAAGTTATCCTTAAATTTCTTAAAAAGTTCGTCCGGTGTAAGTTTTTACGGATGTACGTCAAAATATCGGGTGATTTTTGATGCAACGCACAACAACATAACCTAACTTGTTAGTTATTACTGTTAATGGTGTCCATTAGTGAAAATTTAAACAAACCTAAGTAAAAAGAACTGCTTTTATTTACGTAAGTATCTTCACCAAAAAAGTGCAAAACATATGAGTATTTGCGTCTTTAGTTCCGCACATGGAACGCCAGCATATTTTGTCTGGAGTAAAAGGGGGTTTACACGCGAGTTTACACGACGCCTGATGGGATAAAACGGGATAGCCACAAATGGCCTAAAGTTCATCTGGCCTAATCCCGAAGCTCACTTCGTACCGAATCGGAGATCTTCGTTTCTGCAATTAGCCTAACACTCGAGAAGTTGACAAACAAGGATGGAATACGCATACTTTCTTTATTGTACTCGTGTAAGTGTTGTATGGAAACAATTATTCGGTTTAGTATGTAGTGACGCAGTGGCAAGACTGGCAAGTGATATTGATTATTTTATTCTCGGATATTGGCGCCAAATTTTATTTCGGATTAGTTGCTGGTTAGATTTGTCTCAAGCAGCTTCCCTAGCATCAGCGTCTTTTTAAAGATCTGAAGTGATCTATTATTTGTTTGAGATCTCATTTGTGTGTTACAACAGTATTACAATTACAAAGCATACAAAGAAAATTACACTAACTTCAATAATTTTCAATTCAATTTTCAAATCAAATATTTTTTCTCTTAAAATTTAAGAATTGTCGACAAAATGATGTACCTACAATTTGTTTAGAAAAAATAAGAAATAAAATAGCTAAGCGTGTTAATTAATAAGGTGGGTTAATTCAAAAATTCAACTTTTATCGTAAATTACAAAAAAAATCTTTACCAAAATATTCCTAGTAGGACTGTTAACAAACCTGACCTTACCATGGGTCTCATAATTAGAACAGAGATATACAACTTTAAAGTTTTACGGGTCACGCCTGAAAAACAGTGCTAAATGCAAATAATAAATAATACACATTGTTTTATTTGAAATTTTTTATTTTAAATGTTTAGTGTTATTTTAGTACTACGCACAGGCAACCGTTGTTACATGTCTTTATGTAGGTGGCTGCCTATGGGTAGTAGGACACCTTTGAAGGCATGGATTCTTAATAAATCCATGTTTGAAGGCCTACTAAAAAGTTGCTAGGAGCAAGGAGAGGATTATAAGTTATATAAAAAAGAACAGTAGTAAAAACTGTTTAGTAAAAGAAGTCAATGATTCAGTGTTGCCGATTTGCGGGTAGTTAGGTACCCGAAAATCGTTTTTTTAACTGTTATGCGGGTAAAATTGTCATGCGGATAAAACCGGGTATTTCAAAATTGATATAAAGTTATACAAAGGTAAAATGGATGTCTAGCAACCGCAAAAGCAGCAAAATAGCTGCTGTAGCAGTTAAAAATTACGAGCATTTTTCAAAATGGTAATGTAACCATTTTAAATCTCCCGCCTATTTTAAAATTTTGTTAGGTTAGGATTTCTTGACAAACATGATTTTTACATGATGTATGAAAGAGCAGGAAAGCAAAAAGAAGTGTCTTGTATTTTTTAGATTATCACACAAATTATAATTACAATTCTAGATCATTTCACACTTAAAAAGCAAAGAACTACCCATTATAAAACCGTACGATATGAGGTACGCTGACAGTAAAAGTTCTTCGCTTCGGAGTTAGTACTGTGGCAACAATTTTCCAAAGTATCCAGTTGCATAAGATGCTAGAAAATATTAGAATTGTTCGGCGATTTTCTCCTGGAAATAAGTGAAATAACTAATAATAGCAGTTTCTTTTAGTTCTTCCACAGATGTGTCCTGTATGACATAAGTATTAACTGCTAAAGTTTAGTTTTTGATTACCTATTTAATAAGTTCAACCTCTAAAAACACTTATAGTCAAGTACTTAAATGCAATTTTAAAGTAACAAAATATTAGGTACTCGGAAACTGATGAAAATGAAGTAAAAACGCACTACAAATAGACCTGACCTCTTCGTTTTATCCCAAAAAAATCAATAAAACAGTTAATATTATTCACCATTAATTATATAAACCACTAAAAACTATTCTTAAAACGTAAGCTAATTAAACAAAATAAGAAAAACAACTAATTATCCATAAAATACTGAGAAAGGTGCAAATAACTTAGTACACACTCTTTTATGGGACGACGATAATTTGAAATTTCGTCTACGATCAGCTGTTCAGCCATTCTAACCAAAATCCAAAATAGCCTGTATTAATTTAATTAGTAATATTAGTATTCGTTGCAAAATAGTTTGCTGCACGTCAAGATTTAGGCCAAATGGGTGTAAAACGGATTATGCCATACGAGCTGAACCGAACGCCCGCCGGATACACTCGGGTTTAGGCCAGTTGAACTTTAGGCCCGATGGGTTTTAGGCCCGATGGAGCCATCTCGGACAAAACAATATTAGCTTTGTTCGCGGAGACGATCCGGAACTAGTCCGTGACAAGTGCGCGTGCGCTTTGCGATTAATTGCGTTCGCGGTGCAGAAAATCACTGATTTTGACAATAAATTTGGCGTTCGCGGTGATGCGAGAACAAGTTCAGGACACATCCGTAACCAGTCAAAACGATCCGAGGATTATGGCATGAATTATTTGTCCGCGCAAGTGCAGTGTGAAATTTGTTTGAAAATTGGGCATTTTGGGCGGGCTGTATTTTGCGATAACGAACAGTTAAATTTCATATGCTGTTAGTTGTATAAAGGTAGATATAAATTTGTATATAATAATATGCTCTAGTATATTCAATTATTCTTGTATTTAAAATTACTCATAACAGAACAAATATGTCTTTATGGCAATTTTAATCATTATATAATGTTAAATTAGGTTGTTCAGTCTAAAAATTTAATTCACAATAATAAAATATGTTAAGGTTAAGTGATTCGCAGATGTTCCGGACAAGCACGTTCACCAAAAACGTTCGCAGAGATTTGTCAATTCCTGATCGGTTTCGAATCGCACATGCGCATAAATGTTTGGGATTATTTAACTTGTACAGGTTACGGACTGGTCACGGATCGTCTCCGCGAACAAAGCTATTCTTCACGTATGAATGAACTATTCTAGGACAAGACAATGACTAATCCGTTGTCGGTAAATTATTTAGATTAATGTAAACAGCGAATTTTTTCATGAAATTTTGCACAGACCCCAATTTTGGGTCGTAGAACACGAATCCGAAGTCAGTTTTTGGCGGTCTCGTATGGTTTTTCCAAAAAAAAAAAAATTACTTTTAGGTTAGGTTTTTAGGTATATAGATTCCTTTAAGTTTCGACACTTTCACTTCAACATATCTGTAAACTAATAATATTATTATGTTCCGTCAAACAAAACACCACATTTAGGCAAAAATAGATAAGAAAATTGCTTTTTTCGATAGAAAATTCCATTTTACCGGCTATTAAGCCGCCATTATTTTCCTACCTGTCAACAATATTTCTGTCCGGTGTTGCCACGTTTACTTATTTTTTATGAAAAAGTTGTAAATTAGGAATAATAAAAAAGCTAACCATAACAAACTAAAGTTACTATTCTGTCGAAGTTAGTCAACAACATTTTTTAATTTTAACCTACATCAGACCTAACCAAAATCCTATTGATCAGTAATCCAACACCTGCATGCTGATGCATGCAACCATATCTGAACAAAAAGGTGTATACCCAACCCAAGCAAACCTGAGCAAAAAGGTGATCAGGTTTGCTCAGTTTTGATTGATATAGATACATATATCTATATCAATGAAAATTGAGCAAACCTGACCACCTTTTTGCTCAGGTTGGGTGAGCAAAAAGGTGGTCAGGTTTGCTCAGTTTTCATTGATATGGATATATATGTATCTATATCAATCAAAACTGAGCAAACCTGACCACCTTTTTGCTCAGGTTTGCTTGGGTTAAAATTTTTAAAATTTGTGGGGAAAACGATTTGCAAATTTGGCAGTCTTTCCATCAGAAATTTCGAGAATGTGTACCTTGGGCTGCGTGTTGATTTTCTTTCAGTTTTTATATATTTTCTCTGTTTTTTTAATGTGTTTTTACATAAATTAGCCTAAATATGGTCCAGAAAAATAGTGTGTAATGACTTGTATAGATGTGTTTAAGTAAAAGTGCCGAAATTTAAAGAATTTCATTGAAAAACCTAACCTAAAAGTTAAAAAAATTTTTTTTGGAAAAACCATACGAGACCGCCAAAAACTGATCGTGTTCGGATTCGTGTTCTACGACCCAAAATTAGGGTCTGTGCAAAATTTCATGAAAAAATTCGCTGTTTACATTAATCTAAATAATTACCATCTACCCAGTTGTCTTCCGTAATAACCCGGCTTTTTATCTACCGAGAGAATGTCTTCTTTCCTTATTATCTCGTCATCGTGTGAACGCACTCGTGACTAGATAGTACGACAGTAAACCTAAAAAATATATAATTTGATTAAATGCCATGATCATGGTCATGGATTCATGACCATGACCAAGTCATTTGCAAGTAGGTACCTACCTCACAAAGAACGGGACAATAATTGTTCTGTCCTGTGGATTGCCCCTGTGAAAATCCACCTTAAAGCTGCTAAAAATATCTACCTCCTTTATTTAAATATTACCTTAAACACATTAGCAGTGACATGTCAACATATCTGAAAAACGTCAACGGTTAAATTATTACTTAACTTTTTTTGGCAAACATAATCTAAATTATTCGTAGTAATGTCCGGATTGTTCGGTAATATTTTTCGAGGTGCGTTTTGGGTCCCTGGTGTAAGAAAAACTCATCGGTGTCCTACACCATCCTATTCAGGTTCTCCACAACACGAAGGTGGTTATAAACTTTACAAGAGACTTGGACTTTTTGTTGGTAGGTATTAAAATTGATTTTATATTTGTCTTTTATTCTTGTATATAATTTATAAGAAATTTTATTCCACAAAAATTTACAAAAAAGCAAGAAATTTACTTATGGGTTTTCTACTAAATTCAGTATCATTCTCTTGAAGTCATCGTATAAGGGCAAATCTCGGATAATAGAAAATTTTAGGGTAATTATTGATATTACTGTAAACAGCGAATTTTTTCATGAAATTTTGCACAGACCCTAATTTTGGGTCGTAGAACACGAATCCGAAGTCAGTTTTTGGCGGTCTCGAATGGTTTTTCCGCAAAAATTTTTTTTAACTTTTAGGTTACCTTTTTTTATAGATTCCTTTAAGTTTCGACACTTTCACTTAAACATATCTGTAAACTTATAATTTTTATTTTATTTCGTCACACAAAACACCACATTTAGCCAAAAATAGCTAAGAAAATTGCTTTTTCCTATATAAAATTCCATTGTATTTGGTAGTAGACGCCATTACGTTCCCAGCTGTCAAATGTCCGGCGTTGCCAGGTTTACTTATTTTTCAAGACAAAGTTGTAAATTAGGAATAATAAAAAGTTGGCGGGAAAATGCGAAAATGAACCAAATTTAACCAAAAGGGCAAAAAGATGACCCCAACCAACACCCTGGGGCACCGATCCCTCTTCGCCTGCGAGGAAAGAGACTGGTCAGGGCCCCTAACCAGGTGCTAACCCTGTTCCGACCTTAGGGTGCCCTCCGATCCACCGTTCGTATCAAAAACTTTTCTAAGTCGGTGAATTAGGTGACAGATCTAATATTTTCGATATAACGGTGGTATAACGGTGAATCGGAGGGCACCCTAAGGTCGGAGCAGGGTTAGCACCTGGTTAGGGGCCCTGACCAGTCTCTTTCCTCGCAGGCGAAGAGGGATCCGTGCCCCAGGGTGTTGGTTGGGGTCATCTTTTTGCCCTTTTGGTTAAATTTGGTTCAAAATGCTTTGTAAACGTGGCAACGCCGGAAAATTGACAGCTGGCAAAATAATGACGTCTAGAGCGATAAAATGGAATTTTCTATAGGAAAAAGCAATTTTCTTAGCTATTTTAGCCTAAATGTGGTGTTTTGTGTGACGAAGTAAAATAAAAATTATAAGTTTACAGATATGTTTAAGTGAAAGTGTCGAAACTTAAAGGAATCTATAAAAAAAGGTAACCTAAAATTTAACCTAAAAGTTTTGCAAAAAAAAATTTTTTTTGGAAAAACCATACGAGACCGCCAAAAGCTGACTTCGGATTCGTGTTCTACGACCCAAAATTAGGGTCTGTGCAAAATTTCATGAAAAAATTCGCTGTTTACCAATTTTAGTGTACCTACCTATAAACTAAAAGTTTGAAAGGTTGGGCAATATTTTTTTTTCTAGTAAAGGTCTATAGATAATAATACATACCATAGGGTAGTAGTATTCATTACCCAATAGTTTTATTTTAAAAATAATATTTTAAAAAATCAGTGGTGATGGAACCCCATTTGTAGTAGTGGGCTTGTATGAAAAAAAAATTATTAAAAGATTTATTTAAATACACATATTTTTTTCGCCATTCCCTCATTTTTAACAGACTTCACGAGGAGGTTATCAATTCGACCCATATGTGTCATAATTTTTTTTGATACGAAATGATTGCTAGAGTAGAAAAATTGTTAAAGGCAATAATAATTGACTCATTTTATCGTTTATGGTGTTTTTTCTTTACTTTTTTACAGATAATAAACACAAATAATAAAGTAAAATATCTTAAAATCTCTTTAAGGTGGCTACATACGATCCGGCCGGTCTGTCAGTTGAGACCATAGACAAGATATATTTAGACCATCACAACGTATTCGCGACACCAGCTGAATCCGTCCAATGTATGGGCGAAAAACTGCGTTTGTACGCATTGGGCGCCAGTCAGATTTTTAAACGACGGTCCTCTCGAGGCATGCGCACTCGGGACGTCTAGCAAAAGTGGTTGTTGAACTCAATGACGCAACGCGGCGAACAGAACCGGGCCGAAAAAATCTGTCATTTGTATGTTATGGTATTTTTGGTTGGGGTGGCGAATATAGCGAACCTCTGAAGCTTGTTATTTCGATACAAAAATAGTCTTTACAAAGTGTTACAGACATTTCATATGTTTCGCCAATTATGTATCCAACTTTTAAATATAAGGAATTATTTCGTAGTCTATTTCTTACAAGTAGTGCATAAATAGAAATAGTTTAATTCCAAATTTAAATTATATCAATATGTGAAAGAATAGGAGGTAAAAAATATAGTTTATCTTAAATGCACTCCGGTGTTGAAGTGAATACACACACGGAGAAGTAGAAATATTTGTCAGTTTGAGTGTGGTCAAGGTGTCAGAAAGGCACTGATGGGGTGTGTGTGTGTGTGTGTATTAGGGGCATTGTATAAGGGGTAAGATGGTGTAAGAAGGTCATATATAGTGTCAATGCCTCCTTCCCCTATATTGCATAAGAGTGAGTGTGACCAAAAGGCATATTTGCGCTTTCGCCAAAGGGGCACTAAAAATACTAGTGGATTAAGGTAGAGGGGAGTATTTCAAAAGGGATGGCGAAACAAAAAAGTGCTTTCGCCAAAGGATCGCTAAGATATCAGTGGATTAGAAGGGTGTGTCCAAAAGGCATATTTGCGCTTTCGCCAAAGGGGCACTAAAAATACTAGTGGATTGTGGTAGAGGGGAGTATTTTAAAAGGGATGGCGAAAGAAAAAAGCGCTTTCGCCAAAGGATCGCTAAGATATCAGTGGATTAGACGGGTGAGTGTCCGAAAGGCATATTTGCGCTTTCGCCAAAGGGGCACTAAAAATACTAGTGGATTAGGGTAGAGGGGAGTATTTTAAAAGGGATGGCGAAATAAAAAAGCGCTTACACCAAAGGATCGCTAAGATATCAGTGGATTAGATTGACATGGGGCCGTAAGTAGTAGCGCTTTCAGCAAAGTATCAAGTGCACACACTGTAAATAGGTGTAAAAATATTTACATCTTACCCTAGAACTTGCTTTGTTCAATAATTATACAGGATGGGATGCCAATCCAATAAAATATACACATGTAATTTTTTTGATTTACTATTTTACTTCTTAAAACAGTTGCATATTTTATTTCTATTGTTTAGAATACTATGTTTATGTTTTATTTCAACTTTCAATTTTGTAAATGTAACGTTTAAAAAAATTAAGAGGGGGGGACATTAAAGAGACGCACTGTATATATATATATATATATATATATATATATATATATATATATATATATATATAAACTGAGCTATTTTCGAGGAATTATCGACAGTTTTGTATAGCAAGAAAACTCAGATTTAAGCCAACAAACTATACACTTTTTGTTAAAATCTCACTAATGGTTACATTTTTATTATTAATAAAAAGAATAATTACAAGTAATATATTTAGCATTTATTACTCGATAAAAGATTCACGTCATGTAAAATAAATTTTGAAGTACGGTCCTGTCTATCACAAGGCAAACGTTCGACAATGCACAAGCCCGCAGAGGACCATCTTTGTTTACGGATTCAGCTCGGTAAATTTGCCGCATTCGTAATTGACATTATTTCTCTACTATATATTTTCTCTATGGTTGAGACTAAGCTAAACAGTCCGACTGAATGACGATCGCCTGACCTTTCTATATTCCGATACGCCTGTCGGTTGGAACTGTTCAGGCCACCGAAAAAAATTCAAAAATACGTTCGTCCATCCGGCAGGCATGACGAGGGCGCAGGCGTACCTGAAGGTGTGTGTTGTAAGGCGCCTGTCAGGTCGTCAATCCATTAGTTTAATCAAGTTCTTAGCTCATTTAATGCGAACGATTTATTTGAAAAGATGGTTAAAAATGTGGGGTGAAAAAAAAAACAAGTGTTTGGAGGAGCCAATCTTAATCCACTCAGCAAATCTACATTTGAGTAAGTGTCTCTTCTCTTTTAGCCACTCTTTACATCACAATTTACGTTTTTTTCTTAATTTTTTTACCCAAAGTGACACTAAATCAATAAGTGTGACTTTTGGCGCCCCCTCCCCTTATCTCCGAGGCTAGTTACGTTACTGGACTGAATTTTACAGGAGGATTATCAAGAAGACGCAGTATTTCAAAGTCTAGGTGGAATAGTTATAGAGGTACGAGTGTCACAATTTTGGGCATTCACTGACTGACTGACTGATAGATCATCATAAATCTAGGGTACTTCCAATCGAGCTAGAGCTTTGAAATTTGGAACAAAAATAGTATTTAAGGTGATAATTACCAGAAAAATCAAAAATCAATAAAAATCCAACATGGCGGATTCTGACACGAAATAGCGATTTCCGCTTTGGAAAGTTACGGAGTACAGGCAGCCGGTGTCGGAACTAAATATCATTTGGTTTTATAAGTATCTGAACAAAAAGTTATGATATCCCACCAATAACATATAGATATGTAAAAAAACAGGTCAAGTTATCGTCAGGACTGTGTGTTTTGTTATATGAAAAAAACTAGCTGAAATGTAAAAAGTATGCCAAGTTCTTTGCCTTCACGTTATTAGCAGTGTTTTGATAAGCACGGAAAAATAGGTACTGTGTAGATTAATAAATTTACAGACAAAACTTGGCAAGTTTTAAAGAGTTTCAATATTGCTCGGTTCTTTGATGAAAACTTGCCAAGTTTGGTCTGTAAATTTATCAATTCACAAAATATTTTTCTGTGCTTACCAAAACACTGCTAATACCGTGTAGGCAAGGACTTGGCATAATTTTTACATTTCAGTTATTTTTTTTTAGATAACAAAACACACAGTCCTGACGAGAACTTGGCCTATTTTTTACATACATGTTTTTGGCGGGAAATACTGTACCGGCCGAGATTATGTTACGGATAGATATTAACTCCTTGTAAATATTTTTTCCAAGATATTATTTCGAGAATAATCTATTTTAGGTCTTCCAGTAGTATTAGCTGTATCAGTTATAACGTATCTAAAAAAGACTGCATGTCCGGAGGAGAGGACACCGTTTGTAAAATATGAATATCTGCGTTTACGTAGTAAACCCTTTCCTTGGGGCGATGGAAATCACAGCCTTTTTCATAATCCCAAAACGAATGCTCTTCCAGATGGGTATGAAGATGAAATAGAAAAGTGTGAAGAATAAAATAGTACCTACCTAAATATATGGAAAAATATTCGTAAGATATCCCAAAGTTTAGTTTACAATTAATGTTTTCTATGTACAGCTAGAAATATCTAAACTCTGTACGATTTTGATCAAATAAATGATATATTGATATAAGAAATGCTATATATTAGAAATTACAATACGCAACAAGGATTTGACACAAAATATGAAAACAAAACCATATACAGAGAAGATAGTTTTATTCTGTGGAAGTGCTACTTTTCCGCACGCGACTGCACTTTACCGATGGGCGTGAAGCGGAGTTTGGTCAGCAGTCGAGTGCCGAAAAGACACTTTCCACACGTGTTGGGTACAATGTTTTTTTACAAGCGTGAGGAAAATTATCTAGTCTTGGTATTTTTTAAATATTTTATATCAGTACAGACGTCAAAGTGAAAATACAATTCAAAATTCAAACTTATATTAAGTATTTTCATTTGCTATTAACGTATGTAACAAAAGTTTTCGGAATTTTTCTTCTTCTGCAGTATAGAAAAAACAAATCATTGTTTTGAAATAATTTATTTTGGAACTTAAAACATTATATTTGTTTAACAGAAAACACAAATCAAATTATACTTAAAAGTCCATTATCTTCAATAGCACGTAATTTTATTTTAACCTGTCGCATCATGTTCTGGACGGTCATGTTGTCTATTTCGCGAATTTTTTGAAATATTCTGCGTCATAACACTTGTTCATTTTCAGCTTCCCAACCACTGTTGTAAACCTTTCTGCTCAATATTGCCCAAAAATCTTCAATAGGTCTTTCTTGAGGAACATTTGGGGGATTGTCATTTTTTGGTACGAATGGGATAACTATCCCATTCGTAAATCCCACGATTTTGTTAGCCTATGGACTCGTCCACAATTTCTTTTTAGATGAAGTAAAAATGATTGCTGGTCATTTTTGACTTTGCTGTAGCTTTCTATTTAATTATGACATTCTAACAAGAAGATGGATTCGTTTTTCTCTCCCAGGTAAGTAATTAAAATATTTTGTTTGTAGTATGGGCCTCAAATTTGTCTAGAGCCTAGGGCCTCACTTTGGGTAGAACCAGTCCTGATTATATTATCTATAAAAAAAAGTTATATAGATATTTAACGTCAGATTGTCATTTGTCAGAAAATTACGATCTACAGTTGAACAAAGTGACTATTTCTACGCTGCTATTTTAAAAAAGTATTATTTGTTGTATTTAGTGATAATTAGAGACCGGATTCGAATATTACATTTCAGGAACGGACTCCGTTGGAAAGACGCTCTACACAGAAAATATTAAAAATATTTTAGACAGCACTAGGGGGCTATTGAGGTCCGAAAATTTAATTTTGGCTAACAGATGGTAGAAAACTTAACCGGAATGGGGGGGATAAAAAGAGAGCGATTGGCAATTTCTTCCAAATATTCCATTTTCTGAGTTATAAAGCTCAGAAAATCTAATTCTGCATAATAATTGATGTTAAGAAAATTAAAGGGGTGGGGGGGGGGGGTTGGGCTGATAGAAATTTCTCCAAAATGTTTACTACTCAATATGTCATTTTCGGTGTTACTGAGGTCAGAAAATCTAATATTAGATGGACGTTAAAAATTTAAAGAGAGAGAGATAGATAGATAAGATGAAGGGGGGGGGGGGGATAGGTGCCCTAAAATGAGACCATTTTGTTTATACAAAGTTATGTTTATTGCACTGCTTTCGTACAAAGCTGATCCATTGTATATCAACTTTTTTTCACGTAATATGTGGGTATAAAATAAAATTGCTGCCGGAATATATATACCAACCAAACCTTTTAGCAGCTCACCTTATTTTTGCTTTAAAGAAAACAAGTTATATGTCATCATAATAATACAATGTAGGTATTTTATTTAAAAGTTTGATTGATTGAGTATTTTATTTAAAAGATTTGGTATTGTAATGGTATTGTAAATACCATTATTTTTCAAGAGAAATGCTCCGAAATGTATCATCATGACTAACTTTAGAAGGAAAGGAAGTGATGAAATTTTTCATTTATAAGCAAATAATTGGTAGGACACCTTATTTACTCTTTGTTGTTCAGCTTCAGAAACAGGAGACGTAGTATTCGAATATTGCACCAATGATTTCGCGTGTTGCCAATTGAGTGCTCGACAAGGCTGCCAGTAGAATTTCTAAAGTAGTGTTTGAATGAAATCTTTTAAATAAAATACTCAATCAATCAAACTTTTAAATAAAATACCTACATTGTATTATTATGATGACATATAACTTGTTTTCTTTAAAGCAAAAATAAGGTGAGCTGCTAAAAGGTTTGGTTGGTATATATATTCCGGCAGCAATTTTATTTTATACCCACATATTACGTGAAAAAAAGTTGATATACAATGGATCAGCTTTGTACGAAAGCAGTGCAATAAACATAACTTTGTATAAACAAAATGGTCTCATTTTAGGGCACCTATCCCCCCCCCCCCCCCCTTCATCTTATCTATCTCTCTCTCTCTTTAAATTTTTAACGTCCATCTAATATTAGATTTTCTGACCTCAGTAACACCGAAAATGACATATTAAGTAGTAAACATTTTGGAGAAACTTCTATCCGCCCCCCCCCCCCTTTAATTTTCTTAACATCAATTATTATGCAGAATTAGATTTTCTGAGCTTTATAACTCAGAAAATGGAATATTTGGAAGAAATTGCCAATCGCTCTCTTTTTATCCCCCCCATTCCGGTTAAGTTTTCTACCATCTGTTAGCCAAAATTAAATTTTCGGACCTCAATAGCCCCCTAGTGCTGTCTAAAATATTTTTAATATTTTCTGTGTAGAGCGTCTTTCCAACGGAGTCCGTTCCTGAAATGTAATATTCGAATCCGGTCTCTAATTATCACTAAATACAACAAATAATACTTTTTTAAAATAGCAATGCCAGTTAAGGTAAACACATCAGCGTAGAAATAGTCACTTTGTTCAACTGTAGATCGTAATTTTCTGACAAATGACAATCTGACGTTAAATATCTATATAACCTTTTTTTATAGGTAATATAATCAGGACTGGTTCTACCCAAAGTGAGGCCCTAGGCGCTAGACAAATTTGAGGCCCTATTTGATACCAAATTTTATTTATGAAATAAATAGTAAGGGTTCCGATTAAGTTATTAATAAAATAGTCAAAAATTTAGCCAAGCGGGGAAAATGAGACAATTTCATTTTTAATTGTTTACACATTGTATTTTCTTGTAACAAAACAGAAACTAGCTGCGTTATACATATTCTTATTTACCCTGTGATAATATGTTTTGCAAACTCTACAAAGAAATCGAAAAAACATACTTAAACAATCAAATAAATCAATAATTTCATCGTAATCTAGTGAGCTAACCACTCCCGATTCGATAAAAAGCGGTAAAAGACTAGAAGTCTTATCCTGTAACAAACCTCCTTAAATAATTTTTAATTCTTTATAGAACTGAAAAGGAACGTTCTCCAGAAGCATTAGTAACAGGCAGGGTTAGATATATTTTTCTACACAACCATTAAAGAATGTAGAAATTCCGAAATCATTTTTAATAATAGGACATTATAATATACATTCTTACTCTTGAGTAAGAATATTTATTCTGAAACACTTACTTCTTATGTGTTTCGCATGTATTTTCATTCCATAACAAGGTACGGTATGAATATTCTGTAATCGAACCAAACGATATAGATTGCCGTGGATTTCAAAATTGTCAGTGACAGGTGCAAATGGTGGCGGCGTCATAATTTTTGTTTGATTGGGTTGGGTTTTTTATTCTAACCTTGTTACAGAATATACTATTAAAATTGTTTCTATGTTAGGAAATGTCGATCTTCGACCACATGTTTATACCTACTAAAAGGACCAGAAATATTTTCTTATTTAGCATTGTTTAAAAAATGCACCATTTCATCCTGAAAGTAAGCCACATTAATGTCATTTTTGTATAGATACCTGATACCTCTTTTATTGTATCAATACAACGATATAATAATATACAACGTGTGCGTGAATTTCCTTGCCAAATGAAACAATTCTTTATTATTAATTTTTGGGAAAAAAGTCACTCTTGATAACAAGTTTTGCTTCCAAAAATATTAAGATCGACATAGAACTTTTTTGATATTTTATACAGGGTCTCGCAAAAGAGGAAAAAATTAAACTTAAAATGTGACAAAAGTATAAGTAACACAAATATTTTTTAGCGACCAAACTGAAGAAAGGAGAACAGATGTCGAAATAAAGTTGTTATAATTAATTTGTAGCATACAGGACAACAATAAATTATTTTTTCAGCAAATAAATTTTTTTCTTTAAATAAAGTCTAATAAGTATAAATTAACCTTTAAATAATTAAATGTTAAGGTAAAACTTGTTAAGGCACACTTGACGAATTGACACGAGTCAACACAATTTTTGTGATTTGTATTTTTTCAGTTTGTATTTTAACAATGAGCTTTTCAAGAAAACGTCGAGACTGTTCAGGAATGTGCTGGGCTTCGGGGATATCAACTAGCAAATGCCGTCAGAAGTTTTAGAAATAAACTTATTAGGTAGGTGTATGATGAACAACGGGGGGCTTATTAAAATTTAATATTCTATTTATTCTCGTTGGTATTTACTGTGTAATTACTAGAAATTTGAAAAAGTTATGTTTAAATATGTTTTTATATAATTGTTTAATGATGAACTGAATTGAATTGTTGATAATCAAAATATTTTAATCAGTCCGTATACTAAATTAACCTGCAAACAGTACATTTACAGCTTAATAATAAATACTGCAATGGTATTCATCCAGTTTATTTTAAAAATAGTACCTACTAGAAGTAACTATTCAAATAATACTTTATCATTGCCCTGTATACTACAAATTCGTTGACGACCTAAAGTGCTTTTGTCTCTCTTCAATTTGCCCGGTAATAAATACTGGAAAGTGTAAAGTTTTTTCCCACTTAAAATTTAAGTTTAACGTTTTTTGAGACACCCTGTACAATAATAAAAAGTAATGTCAATCCTAAAATTTTTGAAAGCAAAACTTTTTATGAAGAGTAACTTTTTTCCCAAAAATTAACAATAAAGAAGTTTTCCATTTGGCAAGCAAATTCACGCCACGCTGTATGTAATTAATAATAAGAATAATGAAACTTTATTTTGAAAGTTAAAATTTTTTCGACTTTTTCAATTTCTTTTACAGGGTACTCTGGTGTACATGATTCGTTAAATTGTGTAAACATGCCCATGTTAAAATTCTTGAATGATGTTAAAAGACCAGACGACACGAAAAACAAGGTCGTAATTTTACCCAATTACACCATACAAACACACTTATCACCCACCATCTTTACGACACACGTGCTGAAAATATATTTAAGTTTTACTGAGAATCAACGCCTTTCGGGATACGGCGCTGAAATGGAATCATAAATTATGTCGATTTTCAATTATGTTAGACAGCTTACCAAAAGCATTTTTTATTATCTTATACTTTACAAATAAAACCTCTAGAGAGTCTATTAACATATGTTTGGAGAACTACATTTATTTGGGAAACGATTAAATCTGTCAATTCCAATTAAAACACTATTAAAATAGATATACAACTTCTTTAATAGCAGCGAGCTGCTATAGGTTTTTAATTTTCTTCGTTAATAAGCAAAGTCATCAATTTTCTAGTATGTGATTGAATTTTTTATTTCAAAACTAGTACAACAAAAGTCAAGAATCTTCAACACAATTAGCTTTTATAGTATCTGACTTATAGTAAATGATCGATGCCTCGGAGGAAAAATGCCTTATCTATGCGTCAACCGTGACAAAAAAATTAAGAACTTCATTACTTAATGATATTTGGATTATAATAAGACAAGAACAGATAGAACAACAATCTTGTGGTTCTTGCACATTCTATTCTAAAAAGACATTTTGCTATACCGGGTGCTATAAAAAGTTGAAATAAAAATTGAACAAATTCAAGAGACTACTAGTGTATTAATTGTCATTTTTTAGTGCAATCAGACCTTCAAAATTACCCCCAGTTTTTCCGTAGGTGACGTGAACTTTCTTATTTGCAATGGAAACTGATAGTTTTCATTTGATATTTGAGTTCTAAACAAAATTTCCTTGTCAGTGACATATGGCACATTAGCATTTGGTTTTAAAATGGTCGCATAGCTCAACTTTGATCCAATACTTAGTTAATCATGAATTTGTTTAAAAATCACAACTGGTGAATTGTAGGCCATGGAGACGATTAAATGGTTCATTGCAGTCTGATTGACTAAATAAAACTAACTTGTTTCAGAAACATGTATCGATCAGAGCTATTTAATTTACGTTCTATTTTGATAAAAAATAAGTTTAATTTACACATTTTTTTCAAATAGAAACCTATATACTATATCTTTTTTATTATCATAATGAGATTTATCCTATTTTCGTCACGAGTATCTAGTAGAGCTATAAACGAACTTAACTAAAATATCCAACAGGAACAATCTAGGGATATCCAAAGGTGGCTCGGTCCTTTTCGCATAGAAAATGTAATTTCAAAATTTTTAAAAAGGGGCGCTCCAATATCTATATCAACCAATGTATAAATGCCAACCATATTTTATATAAGAACAACTTTTTACTCAAGGGCTGTAGAAATAAGCTGTTCCTTAACCACATCAAATTTGATGTGTGTATTCACTTTTGTGTATACGCCCAAAGACTTTACGGTGCTGAAAATCAAGAGCCTCCACTGGTGACATGATCAGGCCACCGCCATGTGGACTTGTCCTTCATTACAATTTGTCTGTCAAAATCTTCATCATCCATGTTATACAGGGTGCAATGAAATTCACTACATATATTTGAATGGGTGACTCCTGGAGTAGTCTACTTCCCAATACTTTTTCCCTCAAATCGCACACTTTTTTTATATAAAAAAATACTCTAAACGACTATTAAGGGTGACAGTTTTACGTACCTATCTTGCAAAATTTGGTCAATTTGTCCTCTTCTATAGCTCATCCGCGGACATACTGTATATTATGGCAACTAACCTTGTATATGGTAACTTATATCTATTCCTTTTATATATTTCTTAGTTTTTATTTTATTAATTTTATTTTCGAAGTTTTAGGCGAGGAAAATATTGTTTTAACATATATATATATATATATATATATATATATATATATATATATATATATATATATATATATATATATATATATATATATATATATATATATGCAAAATGTCTTATACGCCTCCAAAATATATATGCTTTCATAGAACACGCCTCCAAAATCGGAGGCGCATTCGCAAAATCGGAGGCCAAAGCGAATTTGCGTGTATAATGGATTTATTTGTAGATTTAAGTCAGCAGAAGAAGTTTCACAAATTTTTGTTCGGAGGCTTTTTGGGTCGATATACATGTACAGTTATACAATGCAGTTCACAATATTTTATCTACGGGGCGCCACCGTTTTATACGCATATACACTTTAATTAATGGTACTGACGAATTTGCCTCCACATGCTCTCCGTACTATTATGCCTCTGAAATATGGCAACAAGGTAAGGAGGCCAATAATACGGAAGATTTACGCGTGTGTAAATAATTTACTTTTATGATTATTTTATGTTTTAAAGTAGTTGCTGAAATTACGATTGGGGCTCCGAAAATGTACATATGTGTATAAGATCGGTGAACGCTTTGACATAGGGGTCTGTAACTTTATTTGTAGTTTTTTATATGATAAGAAAACGATAAAAATAGATAATAGATACTCTTATTACTAATGTATGTTACAGTAGTAGAACTTTTTTAAAATTTATTTTTGCTAAATTGTTGTCACGCTCTAACACGAAACATTGCCAAGTCTAAACAAAAGAGATATTGCCCACATTTAGAGGGATGTCCACTAATGGTGTCGAGATTATGCTTAAGTTCGTATATTGTGCAACAAATATTAAAGTTGAATGAAGTCTACTTGTCACTTGTCAGGTGTACACGTAAATATGTAGAATGAGAATTTAGAGTTCTCTAAACCACCTGAAGATGCCTTATATAATAAGGACTAAACAAATGATGGTAAAACAAGCTATTCCCCGGACTATATGTCTCTACGAGCGCTGGATTATATATCAAAATTTGCCGTATTTTCTTCTAACATGCAAGAAACTACCAGGAAGAAGGAAACTTTTAGTTCTCATCAGTACAAGATAGACGAACATACCTTCCTTCGGAAAAAGTAAATTCTTTTGAAGCTGTGATGTCGAACTGTATAAGCAGTAAGACATAGGCAGCGCCTATGTCTATCTTGTACTGATGAGAACTAAAGAGTTCGAAACTGGTCTGCAGGTGACGACATCCTAACTAAAGAAAAAGTTTCCTTCTTCCTGGTAGTTTCTTGCATTCTGAAAACGTATTTTACAATCTAACTCTGTTAGAAGAAAATACGGCAAATTTTGGTATGTAATCCAGCACTCGGAGGGACATATAGTCCGGAGAATAGCTTGTTTTACCATCATTTGTTTAGTCCTTATTATATAAGGCATCTTCAGGTGGTTTAGAGAACTCTAAATTCTCATTCTACAAATATTAAAGTGTTTTTCTTTAATTTAGTATAATATTAGGAGTTTTTGATATTCTTGGTTTTTCTATTTAAAGAGCATGTTTTCGTTTGTTTCTGAGCTAAACTTACAGACACGCCCCTGAAGGTGTAACTTTTTCTGCTCCTAAAACAATTTATATCGTTAAAATTTCACTAAAACTAGAACTAGTTCTTGGACCTTAAAGGAATGTCTGAAAAGTGTTCGAATGAAAGTTTTTCAATCAAACATTCATATCAAAACCCTTCTGTTCTAGTTATCAAAATTACCATGTTATTTTTGTTTAAATTTACCGTACCGTTTGCGTAATTTTTTCTGTGTGGCATCAATTTTATTAAAACAAGGGCCTGCAAATGTTTAGTTTTTGAGTCGCTGGCGAATCCATTTGCACACGTTTTTAAAAACGCTATGGTTAAATTTCAGCGGCTCATTTCTTGGCGACTAGCATTAAATGTTGGTCGCTGATTTTCAACAATATGTTTTTTAGAAACGTGTACCAACGTCGGTCGTCAGTACCAACGTGTACTGACTACTCGAAACGTTTGGAATCGCCTGGTTAAATAGTCTACTATATTTTCACCCATTTAATGAAGGATTTTATTAAAATGCTAAAACGTATTTATTTATTTTTAATATTTAAAACTATTACCAATTTTGATACTTTTTTATTACTTACTTATAATTTCTCTTAAAGTCAATGTGTTGCTTAGGGTTGTTAAAGACTTAAGGCAATAAAAAACAAAAAGATGTAAAAAACTCCTTATGTTAGGTAAAAATGGAAAAATACACAACTTTCAACGTTAAAATATAGCGTTAAACAAAAAGCTTAAAGCCCATGTTGACGCAACTCTGTCAAGCGTCATATTCGGGTTTCAGGAGGTAGCAAATTCATATCTAATTTTTTTTTAATTAAAAGGGTCCCAAAGCACATCAAATAATTTTCTTTTAACCACTATGAAAACGTACGTCTATGAGGTAGAAAAAATTTTAAAACAGTGGAAATGTGCGTTGTGACTGCATCAACACGCCAAAAATGAAATTCCATAATTAACCGAGCTATTAGCTTGTGTCCACCTTAAGTAAGACCCTGGTACGCATTGGTCAAATTTATTTTAGAACCTTATATTTTCCATGGCATACTAGCTAATAAAAAATATTAAAATAGACTTTCGAGAAAATATCCATTCAAAATATTAAAATTAATAAAGACACCCAAATAGATTTGGTTCTTTTTAAATATTATATGTATTTTCATTTTTTATGCTTAAAAAATTGTTTTAAAGTCGACAAAAATAATAGTAATGAAATAAATCATTGCTTAAAAAATTACATGAATATCAAAATTTAATTCTACCCTTTACACCTGGTAATGGTGGATTTTTAAGCTAACAAAATTCTAAGTAGATTATATATTATATATCAACTTTAGCTTTTACCGATTTACAGCTAAATAATGTAATCTACATCAAAATGGGTTTGCTACATTTTAAAAGTTATTTAGAAAAAAATTACAGGTGAGACAGGTGTAAGAAATTATAGGCAAAGAGGAAAATAATAGAGCTTAAATTTGTTTTATAATATTATTATTTTCACACTGCGTAACTTATAAAGGATACAAAAAATCTGCCTTTCACGGAACAGAAATAAAAATATAAAAAATCGGTCCAGTGCAAGCTATACTTGCACAATTAGTGTTCCGTGCTCCCCACTTAACCTGAGCAAACCTCGGCCGCCCGACCTCCGCCCATCTGCCGCGCTACCCGCCGCCGACAGCACCAACGCCGTATCGTGTGTGCGCGAAGCTGAATAGGCCAAATTACAAATTTTGAGAATCGTGCAAGCACAAAAGTTGTTCTTTACATGGTGAGAAATATTTTTTGTCGAAAGTCTTTTTTTCTAAAACCAATAATTCAGCAGTTATAAGGAAATAAACAATTAAATTATTTATGACAATTGATCGCGTAGAATTGTTCAATCCTGATAATTTTGGTTTAATCTAGGTACAGCTAATTCTCAATGTTCCTGATTTTTTGTCAGATTTTTCTAAACGCTCCTTCTGGTGATAAGTGATAAGGGTGGTGGGGGACAACAATTTTTACACGTTTTTTCCGAAAAATATTTAAAAAATGCATAGAAAATATATTATAAATATTGTTTAATTCGTTCTTCAATAAGCTTTCATTAGGCTCCCCACACAATGCCCTTGAAAAAAATTTCCATTTCCCAATTTGCCACCCTAAATTAACCCCCAGAATCAAAATTTAACTTCCTATACTTCACGTCTATAATTGGTCCACCACACTCTATCTCTGTGCTAAATTTCAAATGATTACGTTGAACAGTTTCAGAGAAAATCCCCTCTGACAGACGGACGTTTTTAGTGTTCCTTGAAATGGAAGTGATTCCATTTCAAGGAACACTAAAAAAGGATAATTAGACAAGAATAAATAAGATTTAATATGTTAAAATGGATAAATACTCTGATGAAACAATAAATAAAAAGTGCATATAGTTTTGCCAGCGACAGAGCTATATGTGAAAAACATTAATAATATATTATAAATATTAAGTTAAATTTTCTAAAGTTGTCCGCCCTATACAGGAGCGTATTATCCAAAAAGCCTAGGAAGCTCGGGCTTAGGCTCCTAAAACTTTTAAGGGTGGCGCGTCAGCGATGCAATTTTTAAAAATAAACAAGAAATTAAAAAAAAATCAGTTTTAATAATTCAGAATTACTGTCAAGGTAAGAATAAATTCCTACTTGGTCCTCAGTTTATATACTTTCTTATAACTTCAGTACATCAGTTCAGTACTGAAAATATATAAAATTCTTTGCATGGATTGTCTGTCGTGAAATAATAATAAACTTTCAAAATGCAAACTATTTTGTCTTTAATTGTCAACAGTAGCACGTAACCTACATTAACTAGTAAGCTATAATATCAACTCAAACTGTAGCACATGCAAGTTTATAAATAATAACTAACTAATGTAAAATGTAACTAAGTATTATAAGCATTATCGTAGGAAAATATACAGTGCCTTAACTAGAGCAAAAACCAGCAAAATTAAATTTTTTAAGTGGCCCGCCCTATATCTAGGGCATCAACAGTGCCTTAAATTATATCAACGATAAAATCTTTAGCTATAGACAAAACACAATTTTTGTATTTTAGTTACAGCGACGAAATCAGAAATATAGTTTTTGAGGTTGGATTCCGCCCTGTATAAATTTTATTGGCCGGTTTCGAGCCAGGACAAAGCTTAATTTATATGCAATTTTTTTTTATTTTGTTCGAGTAATTAGCAAGTTTTCGCGCCCACGGACAGACTGACGGAAATGAGAAAATATTTTTTTGTGAATCAGAAACCCCAAAATATAAAGATCTGAAACAATTTCGGGAGGCGATTATTAAACGAAGAAAATATTAACTCCTCCAGCGAGGGAAGAAAAAGATAATATTTGTTTGTTCTATATACAAGGTAAAATGCACTTTAAAAAAGAAAAAGCCACGAACTTACGCTTAATCCCAGTCGGGAAAAAAGACATAGAAAAGATTTTTTTAAACTTCCCACCCTGTATAAAAATTTTACCAAGTTTTTTTGCGTAAAATCGTCATTTGCGTGTTTATTTCTTTTAAGCTAATGTTTTAGAGTTATTACAAAACTAAACAAGCATTTTTCTACTCTTTCACATTCTGTTGTAAGAAAAATCGAAATTGTCACTGAAAGCTTTGGGTTCATCAGAATGCTTATATTTTCGAATTAAAGAAACAATAAAAAATACTATTATATCAACGGTAAAAGACTTAGCTACATACAAAGTATAATTTGTGTAAAATGTATCATTTTAAACAAAAAATAGATACTATTTATTAAAATGTGCTCGCTCACGCTGTTTTTAAGTTTCCGCGCCAGCATACAGACGGAAATCGGAAACCATGTTTTCCCTGATCTGGGCACCCCCAAACGTGATCTGAAAAAAATCTCGAAAGATTTTTTTTCGCCAATAAAATACTTTCTCTCGCGATAGAAGTCAAAAGATCAACCCTCTGAATGTGGCGCAAAATTTTGGGGATCATCAGACTGACGTAACCATCAATAGCAATCCTGCATAGTCAACACTTCTTCTAAAACAGAACTATGCCTGCTGCCTGAGGGTTACGTCAGTCTGATGATCCCCAACAAGGTGAAAGCTTACTGTCCTCCCGGCCCGGGATTTTCCATTAGTTTTTGGATGCCACATAATTTAATGCAAGCGCAGAACACACTGTCTTTTTGGTTTGTTATGCCCCAAACATTTTTATTTGACTACATTATTTATTATGGACACTAATATCTTATTTTTAGAAATTAATGTTTTAAAGTGTTCATGCTGTACATAGTTAATCGGAAATGTTTTGGGTTTTAAGCTAGGTCTCAGACTAATGTATTTCTAAAATATTTTAGTTTTCCGTGAAGTAGTTTTTAAGTTTTCGCGCCAACGGACAGAGAGACCGACGGAATGGGAGATTTTGTATTGCTGTTCACTATATTTTACAATAATATTATAAGCCGTTTACTGGTATGTTTAAAAAACGAATTTACCACGTGCCACCTTGTTGAAGATGTTACTTAAATTTGGCAACGTTGTCGGAGGCGTATGCGCTCGCTGTGCGCATAAAAATTTATACGGAGGAGGCTTACTAGACGTAAAATGTATGGAGGCGTGTTACATTTAAAAGTATAGTAAAAATTTGTATCTTTTTTGGATGCTTATTTCTTACCCCTCTCACGTTGCTCACGTAGACATTTACTATTTAATGCTATTTGAATGCAATATACACGGAAATCTTTATTCTTTACAGTGGAGGCCTGGGTGCCTGTGTAACGTATGGAGCCCAGTTAGATAGCCATACACGTATATATATATATATATATATATATATATATATATATATATATATATATATATATATATATATATATATATATATATATATATTTATATATATATATATATATATATATATATATATATATATATATATATATATTATACATATATATATATATATATATATATATATATATATATATATATATATATATAATGAGAAAGAAGAATATCGGCTTTGCGGACTGTGGAAGTGTGTTCTTCTTTTGCATCAAAGTACGGGGAGTCCAAGAAAATGGACAACCCCGGGCCGGGTAGACCATGACAGCTGTGTCGTCCTTGTTAGGACTCATTCAGACAGCCATAACCCATTCGCACCGAGGCAAACGATGTTACTGTATCTTAAATCCGTTTTGCAAAACACAAGCAGGAAAAAACATACCATAACGCCACCTAGCCACCTTCCACAGTCCGCAAAGCCGATATTCTTCTTTCTCTCTTATATATTGTACGGACGATAAACTTCTACGTTATATATATATATATATATATATATATATATATATATATATATATATATATATATATATACCTATATATACCTATATATATGTATATATATATATATATATATATATATATATATATATATATATATATATATATATATATATATATATATAACGTAGAAGTTTATCGTCCGTACAATATATAAGAGAGAAAGAAGAATATCGGCTTTGCGGACTGTGGAAGGTGGCTATATATATATATATATATATATATATATATATATATATATATATATATATATATATATATATATATATATATATATATATATAAGCATTTTTTTACATTTCTTGCAATGAAAATTGTTAAAGTCCTTAACATTCATATTTCAAATAATACCATAGATAATTTGTAATGTCGTTTACATTGTCTGTATATTTGTTACAATATTTTAACGATTTAACCTAAACACGTCAGGAACCAAAACAGCTTCGGCAAAACCGAATATTCTACTTCCTTCTTGTTTATCTCTTACTCTATAGCTTCTTTCCAACATACGCCACTAAATCCAGTTGGGCAAAGTTTAAATTTATACTAACATTACTGCTAGTTTTAACAAATAAATACCGATTTTTCGTCAAGCCAAAAAATTGCAACGAAACTCATCTTGATGAAAGTTAATTAAAAACAATTAAGAAAGGAAATACAAATAACACTCGTAAGTATTTTAATACTATATTAAGCAAGTTAAAGGTATAATCTAAGAGCTACCTAATAAAAAAATAGTCTTTCAGGAATAATTATTTATAGATTCCTAGGTTTATATTCAGTTGGATACACAATAATTATATGAAAAGCAAACATGAATCCGCTGAAATCTAAACAATATTCTTAGTTGTTTAAATAAAAAATGCATTTTCCGTAAATTTTTAAACAATGTTCCAACCTCACAAGAAATCGAAATATTCGAGAAAAAAAACAATAATAAACAATTTAGTATACAGGGGTAGTCGGGAGGAACGCACAAAATTCTAGGAGTGTATTCTATACGTAAATATAAGTCAGACAAACCCAAAAGTTGAAACTCAATTTTTATTTGTTTTATAACCTATTCACACATTCATTGTAATCCGATTTTTACTTGTTTTCAGATTATAACGTTTTAAAAATACGATGAAGATGCTTTATTTTAATTTTTCTTAGTTGGTGAATATGTGATAAAACAAACAAAAATTGCATTACAACTTTTGGGTTTTTTCGTCACTTTTATTTACTTGTAGAATTATTCACTCCTAGAATTTGGCGCGTTCCTCTCTCACCCTGTATAATTACAATATTATAATAACTTTTTAAAAGCAATCGAGTAGTTCTGATCACAATACCTCTTAAATCTGAAATTATTAATTAAATTAATTAAAATTAATTAAATTAACGTAACAGAATTAAATTTTTAGCAGTCCATATCCTAAGAACAAATCAAAAACTAATTCCTACTAAAGCAGTGCAAAAATATAATTTTACTTTAAGATTTTACAGGCAAACCACAACAATGTGATTTAAAATTAAATAAACATAATCATCAATTTGCCACCATTTTGTGGTGGTACTTTTTATCTTTAAAATATTTTACAGAAAGATTTAAACTTCTTATACTATGGTACATCCATTGACAATTTAAACGTTCATGTTTAAATCGTCAAGCAATACATATCTGACAGTTTAAGTTGTCAATGGCTGTACATTATTTATACATCTTCAGGGGAGCAGCTCCATCCAATTTTGTTCTTAAATAAATATTTTTACAGTTTCGCTTACCTAACAGATCACCAAAAATTAATTTAGTTTTAAAAACAACCAATCTTTGGTATGATTAAATATGAGTTATCAGAATTTTACTATGTCTACAAATATAGGAACCAAATTGATATTAACTAATAACAAAGATCTTAACGTAAGAAGGACGCCCAGTGCATATAAATTATTAATTCAGTGCGATTAGTTAAGACTATGAAGTGGCTATAACTCGCTACTACGATGTTGAGATATCAAATATATTAGTAAATACGGCCAGATGATTTTAATTCAAAATACTTTTAAATTTGTAAGTTCACCGCTAGGGGCGCATTTGCTATGTAGGTGAAGCAACAGAGCAAAATATTAGCGATTTTTTGACATTAAACCTTATTAGAAAACCGCCTGTGCCATCATCTGAAAGACGATCCGTAGATGATTCCTGTTATATTTCCAACTCTGAATTTTTTCCTTTAATTTGTTATAAACATTTTTTAGCACAAAAACGCGATTTTTTTTAGTTTTTTGCTTATAAAATGGAAAGTAATGAGGCAACCTTAATGGTGTAAATGGACGATAGAGAATAAAAATACGAATAAAATGAGATGTCGAACGTCTCGATAGGATAAGTAGCAACGGAGAAAATCCGGAAAAACCGGAAAATTAAGAGTTTTTAAAAATTCATAAATCGACCATTTTTAAACGCAGAGGGCTCAAATTTTGGGAAAAAGTAGTAACTTACAGCTACTTTATGTGTGCAAAACCCCGACGCTGTGCGACGATTAGTTTTGCCACAATCGTGATTTTAATTTTTCAACACACTATTTTGCAACAGGTCTGGATGCTCTATGGATCGTCCGATTTTAATTATTGAAACGGATTTGGAACGTACAAGTTTAATTGAATAATATGTTTATTTTAATTTTTCCATAAAATGCTACGAAACCGTTTGAAAATGCACGTAAAGATGCGTGAAAATGGCCGAGCGCACGAATATTGGCTCCCCTTCGCTCCGCTTCTCTCCTGCTACTCGACCGATTTCGCGCGCTCGGCTATTTTCACGTATCTTTACGTGCATTTTCAATCGGTTTCGTAGCCTTTTATGGAAAAATTAAAATATACATATGGTTCAATTAAACTTGTACGTTTCAAATCCGTTTCAATAATTAAAATCGGGCGATCCATAGAGCATCCAGATCTGTTGCAAAATAGTGTGTTGAAAAATTAAAATGACGATTATGGCAAAAATAATCGTCGGACAGCGTCGGGGTTTTGCACACATAAAGTAGCTATAAATTACTACTTTTTCCCAAAGTGTGAGTCCTCTACGTTTAAAAATGGCCGATTTATGAATTTAAAAAAAACTCTTAATTTTCTGGTTTTTCCGGATTTTCTCAGTTGCTACTTATCCTATCGACATCTCATTTTGTTCGTATTTTTATTCTCTACAAATCGTCCATTTACACTATTAAGATTGCTTCATTACTTTCCATGTTATAAGCAAAAATCTAAAAAAATCGCGTTTTTTTGCTTAAAAATGTTTATAACAAATTAAAGGAAAAATTTCAGAGTTGGAAATATAACAGGAATCATCTACGGATCGTCTTTCAGATGATGGCACAGGCGGTTTTCTAATAAGATCACGACAAATCGCTCTATTGCTTGGCCTAATGGTGTTATGGCCTAAATTCTCTACATATTTTGTTTGAATAATATTTTCCAGTTATCATGATAAGGTCAGGAAAAGGGAAAATTTAAAATTTTTAAAATGCGGTCTTAAAATTAATTATTGCATAAATAGCAGATACATGTGTTTGTTCATTTCTCTATAAAAATATTACTTGTTCTACAAATAACCAAAGTTAAAACTTTACAAGATCTATCCGTAAATGATTATTTTTATTTTTCATAATTTTTTTTGATAACTGAAGTGTTTACTATTTTATTCTTATCAAAATGCATCATAGTACTTATTTACCTGTAAACTTGTTTAGATATGGGACACTGTCACAGATTAGGACCAGATGCGAATCTTACGCTTTCGACGGTGGCTCAATTTCGAGAAATTATAAGGCGGCGATGCTCCTTATTATTTAGTCTGTCGCCGATGGTCGCCGAACGGTGAATTCCTCGCTGTTAGCGTGTGCGAGCGTCTCGGTGGAATAGAGAGCAGGCTAATGTTATTACATCAGTTTTGTTGCGTTGATTTTATGGTTTAAATTGTTGTTGTACTAGGTTGTAGTGTAATTTTAATAAACGAGATACGTTTTTGTATTTGTTAATCACGATACACATAAACACGGTATGCCACTATTGGCGCCCAATTCCGTCCGCCACGCGCAGTGACGTCACATCCGAGGTTCGAGACTCGCCATTAGACTTGCTGATGCATTGTTTACATGATATTTTCATGAGCTGAGAGAATATTATATTATTTTGAGTGTATTATAAGACGTTTAAATTTATTATTTGTATTGTATTTTTTTTATTGTATGTGGGTGTGTGATTATATACCGAATTGTGCCGTAGCTAAGTGTAAAAACTGTAATCAAAGTACAAAAGGTGCTAATATAAAATCTATGAAGAAGAAGAAGTTTGCTTAACACGGAAAATGTTGTTTAACCTCTCAAAAACCGAAGAGCCGCTTGTGGAAAATGAAATAATGCCAATTTCTTTCGTGGAACCACCTTACTTGGAAGAAGTTATCGACGAAGAAACAATGCAGCTAATGCAAAATTTTGAGGTGAAAGAAAGAGTGACTCAGGAATCACTGAAATATATAGCAGGCTTTGTAGAATTCAAGTTTGAAAATAAATACTCAGTGGGAAAACCCACAGCAAGTATGGATATGAATAAGGCCCCTGACTGGATACAAACTATTTCTAGAAGTTTTCTTTTACATCCAAATAATGAATTGTGGGAAGTTGCTTTGAAACTCGAATCCGAGTTAAATAAACTGCATGGTAACTCTTTGTCTAAAGAGGAGAAAAATTTTCAGAAATTAGCCGATAAAACTGTGTCACAAATAAAAACCACATCTGTGCCTTACGAAGTTGTCCTGTACTTTGCCAGAACCCGAACATATATTAGACTGAGAGACTTGAACAGAAAAATCAGTTTGAAGAATGCTCAAAGGAAACTAGACAAGAAAATGTCGAAATTTACCAACTTTAGGAAATAGTATTTTTTGTTTTACCTTTTTCTCTTGATTTTGTGTTGTGTATTAAAATATTTATAAAAATCTTAGTATTTTTTTCTTTTTTTTTTTTGGGTGGGACTGGAACTAATAATATATTTATAACATTGCGGTTTTTCTCTTTTTTTAATATGTTTTGAAATACCTGGTAAAAAAAATGAATTTAAAACACTTTCTATTTTTATTCTCCTCAAAATCATAACAGAAAAACGATGATTATTTTTTGACGCTCATCTGCCCTTGCATATAATTTAAAAAACACACTTTATTGACTTATTTACAATGCGCAAATCTGAAGGAAGACAACATCATGCAACTATTTTCTCTTTCAATCAGTTTTAAATCAACCACCATAATTTTAAATTCGATAAAACTCGATAGCGCGCCGCGAAATTACATTGGAACGAGTGAACAACTTCCTCGCTTTGCCTCGAGAGTGACGTCACATGCGGCGAGAGAGACAGCGCTCTCATGCGCAATAGCATACCGTGTTTATGTGTATCGTGTTGTTAATGATATAATTTTATATAAAATGCCACACAATATCATGTTTTAATATTTTAAAATATAATCCATAATGTCTCTGAATTAAAACCTACCAAACGCGTGGAAAATTCCATTCACGGCTTCGACGCTCGAAGCGACCGGGCCGCTCTGTCCGTAGCGCCAAGACCGCGGAATCCTGGTATAGGAAAGTTATTAAGAGATTCGCATCTGGTAGGAGTAATCTGTGACACTGTCATGACCTGCTATGATACAGTATCTAGAATTAAATAAATTAATGTATCGTAATACATTAATTTATTTAATAAAATAATAAAATACACTACGTAGTTATTAAAAATATATATATATATATTTATTTATTCACGGATAAATTTTGTCAAGATTTAACACTTCTAATTAATGTAAAGAAAGTTATTTAGAGGATTAAATAAATGGGGCGAATGGTCTCGGATGTACCGTAGCAAAATATGTAATTGTGAAAAATTATAAAGTTTTCAGAGTGAGGAAGGGGACAAAAATATCTCAAAAACCGCTCTTGTCATAAGCTAAATCTAATTCAATTTTCATAATAAACTTCTACTAGATGGTGAATGCGCTGGCCCACAGTGCTTTGATTGGCAACTGCATAAGTCGTGACTCGCGAATATTTGCGTTGTTTGCCAGAGTCACCGTACCTTTTTTTCGTTTTTTCGTCTCGGTTAACCTCTATGTCGCCGCTGGTTTTCCAGATTTCTTAATGATAGAGAAATGTTAGACATAACATAAATGATTTTAAAAAACTGGGTTAGTTTTTATCAAAAGAAAAGTTCACTTACCGAAGTGAGATTTGAACAGCGATGAAAAACAACGTCAAAAAAATTGACACTAAACGGCTCATTTTTCAAGTTAATCATAAAGATAAATGATTTTCTTGTTTGAACACTACCTATTTGTTTTTTATTATTAAACATTTTCAGACTGCCACTGGCGCATATTTATTAACGGGTGGCTGTCTGTTTATAAACAACGTTGACTCCTTGCCCCACGTCTCCGGATTTTTGTTTATAGTATGGGACAAACAATTCCTATGCTTCGGGTATTTGCGTTACGAATCTTTATTATAATTTGAGGCTCAGGCTCTGTGGTTGGATAAATGTTGACTTCTTTTTTTTTAACTTTTATTAGACTCTGACAATGTTTTCTTCGATGCTGGCGTTTTTTGTGAATTTTCTAGAATAATAGTTTTTGGGTTCTACGATTTTCGAAAAATGTCAAATCGCAAGACTGGGAATTTTTTAAATAAAACACACCCTCAAAAATTTGAGTTATATTTGTAGTCAAATCTCAACAACTCTCTTTAGGGTCGCAAATATTGCCGTGAATCATCTATTGCCTAAAACAATAATTGAACTTTTTTCTACTTTATTTTGTCGGGTAGCACTCGGCCTGAGCCCACGCGTCGCCGCCTTGCCACGCGCTGCAAAGGCTCGCCGAGCTATGTTTTTCGATTAATTTCTTGTAAACAAAAAATTTCTGTCTGGAAAATAGCTTTTTAGACGTAAAAAATCCTGATATTTCGATCTAGCGCATTAAAAAAGATAAAAATGGCGTTTTTCGAGATAGAGAAAGTTTCATGTTTTTTTGAGGTTAAGGAGGCGAAATTCTGAAAAACATAATAATATTACACTATCGGAAAGCTAGGGAAAAATACATGGATAACCACGTTTCAGTTATTTTTTAACGGCGTTTTCATTGCGAGATGATGAGTTTAAAATGGCACGTTTTCAGGCTTGCGCGCCGCGCTGGGACATCTGAGGCGATTCGCCCCAAATACGCTTCTCTAAATACGCAATAATTTTAAAACAAAAAGAGGTATCAATATCCGGTTTTACATTTATATTTCTTAATTAACGTACACAGTAAGAAAAGGAGGGGTAACAATTAATTTCTTTACGAAATCGCAATGAGCTTGATTTTTTTTTGGAGAAGTTCACTTTTAAAATATGTATGTATGGTAAAGTTAAAGCAGTGGCCGATATCTGGTTTGTAAGGCCAGCAAACTTTAGACCAAATGCGCCTAATAATTATGAAGTTAGAAACTTAAAAATATGTTTAATCAGATTCTTTTTAGTATATTTGAAAATGAAATTTTTACCCCCAATTGGCCTTGTATGTTTAACTGATCACGTTGTATAACATTAATAACATATTATATTTTAATAAATCAATTTGTCATTGTAGGTGCACTGTGGGTAGATATCTTAGACGAAATATTATCCGATATGGCTGGATTGTCTATGTTATTACTGCCTCCTTGGATTTCCTCTAACTCACTTTCTTCGAGCAGTGGAACACCTATTTAAGAACAAGACAACAAAATAATTTTCCGCTGAGCAAAACGTATATTTTTTTAATCATAAACAATAGTTTAGTTAGGTTTGCACAGGTTTCTGACAGCCACTCCTTTATGTCACGGGACGGATGAGTGTTGGGTAGACAAATTCAAGAGCTTGAGTCCCTATATGAGGAAGAACAGTGCAGATTCTGTACGCCACGAATTGAGAAAAATAATGGTAATAATTTACCTAGGGATATTATAAGTGAACATATAACTGGATTTTAACCCTGCATCTACGAAAGGGGTAAATTCAGTGAGACACTTAAAATAATGTCTCTGCGTATTCGTTGAATTTTTTCCCACTCCAAACCAAATTATAAAAATAAGTACCAAGCTTATTATCCGGTCAAAGTAAACATTTCAAATAACAAAAATTTCCTTAAAGCTGAAAATTGGTAGAGATGTTAAGAATATCATTACAAATGAAATGTCAAAAGTCCCCACCGATCCCATGTACGCTAAAAAAGTTATTCAAGGTCAAAGGTCGAAATTATCGGTTTTTTGCATTTTAAAGGAAAACGGTAAGTTTTATCATAAAAATAGGTCAGACCGAAATTGTAGTACAATTGTCTACAAAAATTTTTCTTATACGTTTTTCCCTAAGTATCACCATTTCTGAGAAATCGCAGTTCTAAATGTTGAAGAAGTCATATTTTGCATTATTACGCACACATTTCCACGCCACCTGTGAGGTAGTGCACTTGGCGCATTTTTTGCAACAAATGTATCTCTATCTTTCTTTTCTCATTCATAATTTTAAAAAAAGGATGCAAATATACTTGAGGCGCACTAACTGTACCATGTATTATGTTAGAAGTTTTTGGAATAATACAGATTATCAAAAATTGTAACATATTGTAAACTAAAGTAAATTAAAAGTGCTAGCAAATCTAAACTAACTAAAAGTCTTAAAAGGTAGAGCAGTCACAAAATTCACAAACCACACAAAATGCGTAGTCGCGGGGCTATACCTACTTACTACTGTAAAAACTAGGAGCTGGGAATATCCGAAATCTGAAGTTAGATGTCTGTATAGAGAATATGGGCACCGAATCGTTATTCATAGTTCGATCGGTTGCTGAGTGATTAATGTTTTTTTTTACTTTACTTTTATAAGATACTAAATTCTTATATTAAACGTCCGAGAATGTAGGTATATAGGGGGTGTAGGCGTGCATATTATATAGAATATACCTTCTTCAACTTTTAGAACTGCGATTTCTCAGAAATGGTGATACTTAGGGAAAAAAGTATAAGGATAATTTTGGTCTAATCTATTTCTATGATAGAGCTGACGGTTTTCTTTTAAAATGAAAAAAACCGATAATTTCGACATTTGACCTTGAATAACTTTTCTAGCGTACATGGGATCGGTGGGGACTTTTGACATTTTATTTCTAATGATGTTCTTAACATCTCTACCAATTTTCAGCTTTAAGGGAATTTTTGCAAACGTACTATTTTTTTTAACTAATTTGACCGGATAATTACACAGTCTAAGACTCTGAATATTGATATGTTAGGGTGTGGTTGGAATATGTATGTGATGCAGTGCTACATGAAACTCTATTGCCGACTAAAATTAAGAACTTGGCGTCCTCATCGACCGGTTTGCTAACTACTATAGCGGGAAACGTTTTCGTTTCGTCTTTGTCTTCACCCTCGTGTTATTTGGCATCTTTGTCAATTTTGTCGTCTAGTGAGCCTGTCTTTCCCGTTGAAAATCAGCTTAATTTGATATAGAGAAGTTCCTGATAAAGATCAAATACCTAAGCAGTAGGCTAACTGTTTTATTAAGCTTGGACGGTTGTAACTTTGTTCATTTTTTACCGATCGTATCGGCATTAGTGATGTAAAAAAGTACCGACCCTTTACAAAGTAACGGGTATCTATCCAAAACTTAAAGTACCGATTCCCTGTTGTTCGAAATACCCCTTACTTTTGTACCTATTCCTTAGATGTATTTTCATTTTTATACTTACTCAATGTTTTAAAATTTTAAAATGCTGTTCATTGTTTGTTTTTATAACTATAAATGTAACGAATATGAATAACTAACGATATTGTCGGCGTATTCGGCAAGATGAAAAAACGCGGGGAAATGTAAATATCTAAATAAAGACGCTTGCCGAAAGGGGTGTCGGCTCTTTTGAATTTTGAATTATTAGACACGGGACACCGCATGTAATACATGCGTTGCAGGTTGTGGGCCATTAAACGATTTTATATTAGGCCGACTTTTTTTCTAATAAAAAGAAAAAGAGATATGTATTATTAGTATGACTCTAAAAAATAATCTGATATACTTTTATTTTTGTTAGTTTGAAACATTTGTTTGCTTTGAGATGGGTTTTATCTAATGTTTACAGTGTTTGTTTACTGTTATGTTTTAAATGTTTTTATTATTTACCGACTACCGACGTAAACTATTACCATACTATTTATTACCTTTTAAATACTAAATATTCTAGTAAAATCCTTGAATCATAATGTTTCTTATTTCTGAATAAAAAACAATAAAAGAGTAATCAATCTACTAAAAAGTAAAAGTACCGAAAGTAACGAGTAACGGGTATAGAGTAACGGGTATTGATAATAAAAGTAACTAATCGGTACAAGTATTCAAAAGTAACGAAAGTTTACATCACTAATCTGCATCATCAAATTGCTTCTACGAGAAAACCTGCTCGTTATTATTCCAATGGTATATTTTTTAAAACCATTAACATAATACACTGGGTATTGTGTTGAGAGAGATGAAATCTGTAAAACACGTATTTTGCCACAACAAACACCGTTTACCTACCTTCTGTATTTACCATGGAGCAAGCATCAAAAGAAGCCAAGCTTCCACAATGACCACGACATGAAGGATTTTGAGACACTGCACTGTGTGATGAAGCTGTATCCAGGGTAACGTTGGTGGAGCCTTCAGATATTGTGACGGTGTCAGTTGAACCCATGGATTCTCCTCCCGATCTCATGCTTGGCGTATGAGATGCACTGAAACAAAAAAATAATTAAGAATTCTGCTGCTTGGTGTCAGTTTCCTTAGGTTATTGTTTAATATATTTTTTATACTCGAGCGTTGAGAATTGATTTGATGTCCGGTTGCAATTGGACAGTTAAAAAAGATAAAATAAAGATCTGTTACAAAGGTATATGTTTTAATTATGATTTTTATTAGTTTTGCGACTTCTATGTCGTTTCAGGGGATTCTTCGATTGGATCGAGAGGCCGCGATATACCTGTTAGACTAAGGCCAGGTTTACCTAACTTCTTCATTGTTAATTTTTAACTTTATTCCTAATTCGTACATTTTTTTCAAATTGTACCTATGCTTTCTGCCTGTTGTAAAATATGAAATACTAACTTTTAAAAACGGAAACGGCACGTTGTCAGCGTAGTCATTTTTAACAAATAGGAATTAGAAATTAAGGAATTCTCTGAATGCTACTTAAAGATTAAGAAATTAGCTATAAATTAACAAATATGCACTAAAAATAAGAATTAGAAATTAAGGATAAAAAACTTGATAAACCCGACCTAACAGATAGCGATGTCCAAACATACACTGACCGGCAAAAAAGTGGCACACCTAAAATTTTGTGAAAGTTTGAAGTCTAGTAACTTCTGAACTAGTTAATCGATCTAAACGAATTTTGGAGGAAAGTGTGAAGGCTGTGTGCACTTTTTAAGTATGAATGAACCAAAATTTTTGTATTAAGTGCAAATTTGCACTTAATACAAAAAATTTTTTTCCTCAGGTTTTTCGCTACTGTACTGTCCCATGTTTTTCTTCGTCTACCTCTTTGCCAGCCATACTGTTTTCGTCCCCCTCTCTTCATCAGGGTTGTTTAAACATATTTTCGAATTTATTAATTCCGAGATTTAAGTGCACACTCCCGGGATTTCTCGGGGCTGAATTTTTTACGGAATCCCAGGATTGCAAGCCCTAGTTGAAATACTATGATGAGTAAATAAGTCTGAAATTGTCGTTTTATGACATCATAATAACGTTTTTATATGGTGACCAAATAAAATCCATATAAATTGTAACAAATGAAATAAACATGTTTAGTGTGGTTTTTTTTTACCTAAATATAAAGGTTTTAACTTGACTAAAAACAATTATCTGCAGTAAACCCACTCCCTGATTTGATGCCAAATTTAAAGGTCTTTGCCCCACAGTGCGTTGGCACCAACGCCGTATCACATCACGTATGCGCAAAGCTGAGTAAGGAGCGTTTCGACTGAGTCAAATTAAAAATTTTGAAAAACGTGTAAGAATAAAAGTTGTTCCTTACATCGTGTGAAATATTCTTTGTCCAAACACTTTTTCTCTAAAACCAATGGTTCAGTAGTTCTAAGGAAATAAGTAATTAAATTGTTTATAACAATTATTGATCGCGCTACAATTTTTCAATGCTGATAATTTTCACTCAATCGACACTTAATTCTCAATGTCCATGATTTTTTCCAGATTTTTCTGAGCGATCCTTTTGTTGATAAGGGTGGGGGACAATTTATAAGCGTTTTTTCCCGAAAAATGTTTAAAAAAATGCATAAAAAACACATCATATATATTGTTAAATTCGTGCTTTAATAAGCTTTAATTTGACACCCTACACGACCCTAACCCCCAGAATCAAAATTCAACTGTTTATACTTCACGTCTATAATTGGGCCACCACACTCTATCTCTGTGCTAAATTTCAAATTTTTGCGTCGAATAGTTTCAGAGAAAATCGCCTGTGGCAGACGGATGGACGGACGGACGGACGGACGGACACCGAAATGATTCCATAAGTGCTCCGTGAATATTGAACACTAATAATTATGATAAACCGTTTAAAAGGGAGTGTATAAACGTAGTTTGTGAAGTATTAAATATCGGTAAGAAAAGAAAAAGACAATAAAGTTTGTTTTTTAAATTTTCTTAAATAATACTAAACCAAGTCAAATAGAGTTAATTTATGATAGAAATCAGCCTTTGGACATTTGAAAATCGCATATGACATCAACAGCCGATATTGGTTCCTTCGAAAAGTCCCTAGATCGGTAGCGGGTTGGTAGTGGGCCGTATCAAGCTGACACGACAGGTCGCGTCGTTTTATTTTCGACTGATTTGGTGTTTTGTGTTTGTGATGTTGGTGTTTCTGTGGGTGTTTTAACCATTTTACTTTTGGAATTTATAGATTTCAGAGACAATATTTTCTCGGTGTTTATTATTTAAGTTGAACGGTGAGTACAAGTCCGGCCCTGCCTTTTAGTCAACGTCTAAACGTAAAATAGAGCAGATTTCAACAGGGTGCCATAAATGACAAGTGACTTGGCTTGGGTTTTGCGAGATCTAAGGAAAGTTTACTACAGAAAAAAAGTCGAGAAATCTATTCTTTGTTGCTCTATACAAAATGAAAATTTAGTCCAAAATCCCATTATATTAAAAAAGTAAATATCTAATAATATAGAACACTATCTTAATTGGCGTAAAAATAAAATTTTAAATTACCATCTTACCGTGATATTAGAATAAACAACTTTTTCATTCTGTAATTACAAAATGACATGTAGGTGCTGCTGAAAATTGGTAATTGATATTTATAAGTCGCCCAAGTTGCCAGGTGCAGCCACAAGAACTACCGCGTGGGCTCCTCATTGACAAACACAAACAAATTAAAATTTTATTTATTCATTAATTAATCTAGATTTAGTAAAACGCATTATGCGTGTGTTTATTAATTTGGTCACGTACATTCTTGCAAACCGAATCTTGGACAAAAACAATGCGGTACGCTTTTTTTACACAACAAAATTTGCTTATTCCTCCCTAACCCAGGTGCAGATTTAGGGGGGAAGCCTGCCTAGAGCTTTGTACAAAAAGGATTTCAGTAGCGAATTTTGTAAAAATAAATATTGTAACATAAAATTAACCATTCGTACATGTTCTACAAAATATTATAAACAACAATAAACACTTGTCGTGTGTGCAAGGTCTTTAATATATACCTAATAATTATACATCAAAAATATGAATAACAGATCTATAAAATATGTTATATAAAAAATATGTTATATAAAATATATGTTATATAAAAAAATTTTCGGCAATTTTCATTTATATGTTGCTCTCATATGGTTTTTGAAAACATTCCTTACTAAAGGAAACAAATAACCAAAGAGGTTTATTTTTCGAAAAATCTTTTTTAAGAGCAATTTTTTTGGAAAATAGCTTTTTCGAAAACGGATTTACGAAATTTCTCGTAATTTTCTTATCGAAAACCTATTTCGAAAGTATCTTTTTTAAAAAATATCTTAACAGTTCCTTCAAAAGATGCTCTTTTGAAAACGGATCCTGAACAAACCTAAACGAACCTTTTTTTGAGATTGATCAGGTTTCCTTAGGTTTGGTACGTTACTTTCTCGAAAATTACTTTTTCCAAAAGCCGTTGTTTAAAAAAAATATTCCAAAATTGTTCTTCGAAAAAATTTAATTTCGAAAAATATATGTTAAACGGATCCTGAACAAACCTAAACGAACCTTTTTTTGAGATTGATCAGGTTTCCTTAGGTTTGGTACGTTACTTTCTCGAAAATTACTTTTTCCAAAAGTCGTTGTTTAAAAAAATATTCGAAAATTGTTCTTCGAAAAAATTTAATTTCGAAAAAGATGTTCCCTGAGAAAAAAGTATTTTTAAAAAGTGCTTAAAAAAATCCAACCCAACCCAACCCAACCTGAACAAAAACAATGCGGTAGGCTTTTTTTGCACAACAAAGTTTGCTTATTCCTCCCTAACCCAGGCGCGGATTTAGGAGGGGCGTCAGCCTAGAGCTTTGTACACAAAGGATTTCAGTAGAAAATTTTATAAAAATAAATATTGTAACATAAAACTAACCATTCGTACATGCTCTACAAAATATTATAAACAAAAATAAACACTTGCCGTCTGTGTACGGTCTTTAATATATAATTATACATCAAAAATATGAATAACAGATCTATAAAACGAATATGATATATAAAAAATGTTTTTCGGCATTTCTGATTTACATACATGTTGCTCTCCTATGGTTTTTGAAAACATTCCTTACTAGAGGAAACAAATAACCTAATAGGTTTATTTTTCGAAAAATCTTTTTTGAGAGCAATTTTTTTGGAAAAACAGCTTTTTCGAAAACGGATTTACGAAATTTCTCGAAATTTTGTTATCGAAAACCTATTTCGAATTTTTAAAAATATCTTAACTGTTCCTTCAAAAGATGCTCTTTTGAAAACGGATTTATGAAACTCTCCAAAACACATATTTCGAAAGTACATTTTTCAAAAATACAATTTCCAAACATGTAATTTTTCGAAATCAGAATTAGGTCCTGGACTCTACTAGCTTGGAAAATGTTAAATAAAAAAAGGCGAAAAACGATCCTGAACAAACCTAAACGAAACTTTTTTTGAGATTGATCAGGTTTCCATAGGTTTGGTACGTTACTTTCTCGAAAATTACTTTTTCCAAAAGCCGTTATTTAAAAAAAATATTCCAAAATTGTTCTTCGAAAAAATTTAATTTCGAAAAATATATGTTAAACGGATCCTGAACAAACCTAAACGAACCTTTTTTTGAGATTGATCAGGTTTCCATAGGTTTGGTACGTTACTTTCTCGAAAATTACTTTTTCCAAAAGCCGTTGTTTAAACAAATATTCAAAAAATGGTCTTGGAAATAATTTAATTTCGAAAAAGGTGTTCTCTGAGAAAAAAGTATTCTTAAAAAGTACTTAAAAAAATTTGAAAACTTGGTTTTCGAAAAATTGTACTTACGTAAGTACTTATATCCCCCTAAATGAGTAGAAGGCATAAATAAAAAAATGCTAAAATATTTACACTTTCATATTAATCAAACAATTGGACCTGTCACTTGTAGGTACTGTTTTTTTTTTCAAAAATTATTTCTTTAATGTTAAATTTGGGCGAATCCCTTGTCGCGGGTGTTACATTTAGAAGCTTAAAATGACTATAAATAAACTAAAGGCATTTTGAATAAAATTATTGTATGAAGGAGTCCCTTTTTGCCTAATATTATTATTTAATATGGACCAATAATTTCCACAGAATTGATACTATGGCACCAAAGCGACAAAACGTGCCATTGAGGGAGTTACAAAATTTACACCCCCTTTAAACTTCGTCCAAGAAAAATACACAAGTCTGTTAATTGGTAATCATGTATTGAGATATTTGTATATATTTGGAAACTAAGAAATCAGAGAATAAAATAAACACAACTCTAAAACACACATTTGTTTATGATATAATTCATTTGTTATTGTTTATAATCACTGATTTATTGCTTTCAAATATTAACAACTAATAAAAATCAACATTTATTGTTTAATAGAATAACTCATTTTGCATTAAAATATAATTATAAATTCTCGGTACTCTCGTATACTAAAGTATTATTGTCAACCTTGACATTAACTTTGACTTACCTATGAAGAAAATTTAAAAAGGTAGCAGGTATTTCGTTCGCAACCTGGATAGGTACGTTTACACTATGATTATGCGAAATAATTTTTAATTTGAAGTATTTCAAAAACGATTGAAAACCACATAGGGTATGATATACAAAATATGTTTAGAACTTCTTCCAGATCCAAAAATATGAAAAAAAAATCATACCATCCAATTTAAAATAAGCGAGAAAATCAATGTTTTATACCATATTTTTTTTATTCGATGCTCAATTGTTTTGCTAATAAGATGATCCATAAAAATCTCCAAAACTTTCATATTTGACATTTTTTCCCATCTTTAGAAATAAAAAAGTTATAAGGCCTGTTCACTTTTATTTGGATATCCCTGTACGTTCTTGCACGCCTAGTAAAAATGTGAAGTTTAAAAGAATGTCACCAAACAATAAAATTTAATTAAATTGTATCTGTAAGCTTTAGGTGTTGACAGCATTTCGGTAGTTTCTTCAAGTAGTAGTGCATTTTTTGAATTTTGTGTGTCTAGGATGCTGACTTGGGCCCTGCAGCCCCCCAGCCTCCCTCTGGGTGCGCCACTGACTCCAAAAGTGTAATAGGCACGGATGAAAAAAGAAATATTTTTCATTCATGGTAATTGGCGATTTATGTAAATATGAATGATGATGAAAAGACTTAACGTCATTTTTTCCATTTTTATGATCATGGACATTACAATCAATCTTTACGGTTCCTTTTTTACTTTTACGCTTTTAATACATCGAATTGCCCAACCACAAGACTTAATTTGTCGATCGGAGCAAAAGAGGAATTTTAACAAGATCATGTCCTCGGGAGCCATTTTGGCACTGCGGTTCACCAGTGACCACTTTACTGCTATTTATCATATCATTGTAGGCATTGGCGTAGTACTATTAGATGTTTTAGATTCTATTTGCATAATTGTCAGCCATTTGACGTAATGATAACGATAAAAAATAGAAAATATATATGAATATGCGCGAAAATAATTAATTTCTAAGCAGCGTGTAGTTCTAACCTGAGAAAAAACTTTATTTGTGAAAAGAATATTTTGTTCGTTTTTAATCAAATAATTTTATTGGAAGAAATCGTTTTTGGTTAATCTAATCAAATATTTTCTCAGTGTAAGTGAAAACAATATAAACTAAACGTCGTCAAAATTTCGGCAAATTGATTTCTTAGGGTATTTTTTTAATGCAAATGACACAAAAATAATTTCTTTAGGCTAAGATTAACAATTATCATTAACATGTGAGGTATAAAATATAAACCGTGTCCCAAAACAGTTGATGCAAATGGAAAGTTTTTTGGTATTATACAGCGTGTTCAGTAACCATCTTAACAAATGAGAAACTTTTTTATTTTTGACTTTATGGAAAAAAGTTATTCTTCATAAAATATTCTGCTTGTTGAGAAAATAACACTCCAAAAAAATTTTTACCCAGCATGTACGGGGTGTCAAAAAAAGTAAAAACGATAAATGCCGTAGAAGGAAAACTATCTTTAATTTTAATTGCAAAGTACAATAAAGTAAGAAAGTGTCGTCCAAAACTGAAGTGATCGAATAGTAAATTTGATAAAAGAACGTGTTCATTCATATACGTATGTACCTTTGAATTTAAAAAAAGTGTTTTGAAATAAGTGTTTTAAATAACATACTATTACCAAAAAGAAACAACAATATCGTTTTATGAAATACTACACTAAGCTTCAACATAACCACCGTTTCTTTCCATACAAACCACTATAAGTCGTGAAAATTCCGCCACTGCATATCTAACCATTTGAGAGGAAATTTCTTGGACACATTCTCCGATAATTCTCTCTAAATGGTCTATATCTTCGAAATGTCTGTGTGCATAGACTTTTCTTTTAAGAATTCCCATAAGAAAAAATCTAGGGGAATTATATCTGGGAACCTTGGTGGCCAAGCAAATTCTGACCTTCGTCCAATCCACCTCTGTAGAAATGTCCGGTTTAAAAATTCTGTCACTCTTGCAAAGCTGCGTCATGTAGCACCGTCATGTTGGAACCAAAGTCTGTTTCTTATATCCAGTGGTAGTCGATGAAAAAATTCAAATAATTCAGTGTTCTAAAAGTTCAAGTAATATTCAGCGGTATTATCTAGAAAAAAGTACGGCCCTGAAATTTTGTTCTTTAAAACACCACATCAAATATCTGTCTTGAAAGAATACTGGTCACGATACTTAATTACAAAATGGGGATTCTCATCACTCCACCACTCAATTTGAGGTGAACGTGGCCTCATCTGAAAATAATATTTTTCTCGCAACCCAACCTGAGCAAAACAAAAATAGCGAATCAAAATCTATAGGCTGCAGTTTGTGAATATATTTTTTTTGTAAGGGGGAAAATGATTTTTCCTTAAAATAACCTGGGCCGTGCATTTTGTAACAGTTCGTGGAACAGTTTGTGAAATATTTCTCAATGAGATTTTTGGATTTTCCACAACAGCTGGCAAAACCTCTAATTTGGCATCTTAGTCCGTCCGCCAAATCTGGTGCTTGTCACAAAATTTATTGCTTCCAGATCCGGTACTTTTAAATTTATTAACAATATCTCCAGCAGTCACCTGGCTTATTATTTTATTTAGATGTATTCCATTAAACATTTGAGCAGACTATCTGTGTGTTTTATAGTGGTATCCAACAATTAATATTATTTAATTTTTTTCCTCCGTGGTAAGTTGAAGCGCCATATTTAATAAAAAGGAAACACAACTGTCAGTATTTACAAATAAAACAGTTAGTTGTCAACGTTTTACTTGCTATTATAGGTACCTTATTTTGTACTTTTCCAGGAAAACTGGATGAATGAAAAACGTTCCGAAAATATATTTTTATATTTTAAATAAAAACAGTAATTTTTTTATTGTTTATTTTGTCATAATATGTTATTTAAAAAGATGTATTACAAGACACTTTTTTTAAAAATTCAAAGGTACATATGAATGACATAAAATTATTTTGTCAAATTTCATGTTCGAACACTTTTCAGTTCTGGTCAACACTTTCTTACGTTATTGTACTTTGCAATAATTAAAATTAAAGATTCTTTCTACGGCATTTATCGTTTTTACTTTTTTTTGACACCCCGTATATGCTGGGTTAAAATTTTTAATTTAAATGTTATTTTATAAACAAGCAAAACTTTTTTCTGTAAAGTTAACAATAAAAAAGTTTCCCATTTGTTAAGATGGTTTCTGGACACGCTGTATTTAAGCTCAGTAGAAAAAGTAGTAGAGAAGAAAGTAGAAAAAGAAAAACTAGAAAGCTCTAAAGAAATATTCTCCTATGGATATAAGTTGTCCCAAATTATGATTTAATTGAATGCAAGTATTGTTGCTATACTGTTTAGTTCAAAGCAACACATTCTAAAGATTTTCTGTATATCTCGAAAAATACAAGCATTTCACCCCAGAACGCTCGCAACCATCGTTTGAACAGAAAATCTCGAAAAATCAAAATATTTCAAAAACTATTAGAGATAGGGATAGGACAGCTATAAAACTGCATATAAACATATAGGGTGTTCCATTTGATAAAAGTGCCATTTTTTAATTGGGAGACTTTGGACCTAGAAATAAAGAAGAAATAGAATAAAGTAAGTAAGTAAATAAGATGTCAGATCTTTCATAGGGGATATGTTTTTTTGACTTAATTTACTCAAGATACAAATTATGAATCGCTTGGAGTCAAACTTTAAGTAGTATTTTTACAAAAAAAAAGGACGCCTGCAAATGTTAAATTTTGAACTATGACTTTTTCGAATATTAAACCTAGTGAAAAGGTTATGAAATTACTCGTAGAATTCAAAAATCCATTGAAGTACCATTTTAAAAATTTTACCTTGTGACACCCTACTTTTTGAACGCACCCTGTAACTTGAAAATATTTTTAAAATGTGCAGAATATCGAACCATACCTTAACAGAAAAGCTTATTATCGACAAATCTTATCTTCCATAAAATTACTACGCGCAATCGTTGAGTCCCCCAGTACAATACTTTCTTCACGACTGTGTCGCTCGAAAGCAAACATGAGCTTTTACCACTCCCGAGAGCTTGCACGAGGGATTTTTCGTGAATTAATAGAAGAATTGATATAAATTTGTAAAAAGGGCTAACTAAGAGAAAGGAGAAATTTAAACAACAATCAAGTGTAGCATCGGAATATGCGTTTACATCATAAGATATATCTCCGTCACTGGTAATCTGGAGATTATATCCAATTCAGCTTTTATAAAAGTGGTAAAAGAGATCTCTCAATTACTCTAAATGATGTGATTCAGATAATTATACCATTAAACAAGTCAAGAACATCAAACTGAAGCTACGCAGTGGTAGTATACATACCCGATTTATTTTTAAAAAATGAGAATAAACAGGTTAAAATTACATATTAATAATAATAATATAATTCGCTTTACTTTGTATGCGATATTTTAAACTAAATCTGGGTTCTTTAAGATAAGCAACAGCTGCTATTTTAAATAACTGATTATTAAATAATAAATGTAAGTATCGAAAAAATGACAAAAATAAAGGTAATTATTCGGATTATTGTAAGCACCGAATTTTTTCATGAAATTTTGCAGAGACCATACTTTTGGGTCGTAGAACACGAATCCGAAGTCAGTTCTTGGCGGTCTCGAATGGTAAAAAAAAAATTTTAACTTTTAGGTTACCTTTTTTTATAGATTTCTTTAAGTTTCGACACTTTAACTTAAACATATCTGTAAACTTAAAATTTTTATTTTATTTCGTCACCCAAAACACCACATTTAGGCAAAAATAGCTAAGAAAATTGCTTTTTCCTATAGAAAATTCCATTTTACTCGCTAGTAGCGGCCATTATTTTCCCAGCTGTCAAGTGTCCGGCGTTGCCAGGTTTAGTTATTTTTCATGAAAAAGTTGTAAATTAGGAATAATAAAAAAGCTAACCATAACAAACTAAAGTTACTATTCTGTCCAACTTAGTCAACAACAATTTTTAATTTTAACCTACATCAGACCTAACCAAAATCCAATTGATCAGTAATCCAACACCTGCATGCTAATGCATGCAACCATATCTGAACAAAAAGGTGTATACCCAACCCAAGCAAACCTGAGCAAAAAGGTGGTCAGGTTAGCTCAGTTTTGATTGATATAGATACATATATATATATATATATATATATATATATATATATATATATATATATATATATATATATATATATATATATATATATCTATATCAATGAAAACTGAGCAAACCTGACCACCTTTTTGCTCAGGTTGGGTGAGCAAAAAGGTGGTCAGGTTTGCTCAGTTTTCATTGATATAGATATATATGTATCTATATCAATCAAAACTGAGCTAACCTGACCACCTTTTTGCTCAGGTTTGCTTGAGTTGGGTGTACACCTTTTTGTTCAGATATGGTTCATTTTCGCATTTTCCCGCTGACTTTTCACTGCTAGCTTTATAGAGCTGGCAACAGCGCGTCTTTCCATCAGAATGTGTACCACAGATGGCGTGTTTACTTTCTTTCAGTTTTTTGATATTTTCTCTGTTTTTTTTAATGTGTTTTTACATAAATTTGCCTAAATATGGTTCAGAAAAATAGTGTGTAATGACTTGTATAGATGTGTTTAAGTAAAAGTGCCGAAATTTAAAGAAATTCATTGAAAAACCTAACCTAAAAGTTAAAAAGAATTTTGCGGAAAAACCATTCGAGACCGCCAAAATCTGACTTCGGATTCGTGTTCTACGACCCAAAATTAGGGTCTGTGCAAAATTTCATGAAAACATTCGGTGCTTACAATAATCCGAATAATTACCAAAATAAATAGTGTTTTAACTTGCCCACAATTATTCGCGAATTCAAATGACTGACTCTGACTTCTAGCTGTAATAATTCGAACCATTAAATAAGTTGTAAACATTGCGCTTGACAATGTATAATATGTTTAAATATCATAATTTAAATCATTGTTGTTCTGTACTTCAGTGAAAATGTAGGTGTGCTAAGGAAATTTAATCTTTTTTTCTGTTAAATATCCCTATAATAGATTTTTAATAGAGAAACTTGCCAAAATATATGGGACAAATGACGTCACAAATTTAATGGTGCTCAATGAAACTTGTTACACTGATATTTAAATAGCATTTTACGATAACTTTTTGGTAGACACATATTTATTTCTGATATATTCCGTCCTTGTCATAACGAATATGTTAATAAGGGATGTATGTACCGGGAAATCGAAATAAAAGTGAACAGGCCTTACCCCTTTTTTATTTTTAAAGACGGGAAAAATGTTAAGTATGAAAGGTTTGGGGATTTTTATGGATCATTCATATATCTTATCAGCAAAACAATTGAGCATCGAATAAAAAAAAATATAGTATAAAACACCGACTTTCTCGCTTATTTTAAATTAGATGGAATGATTTTTATCATATTTTTGGATTCTAGGAGTAGTTCTAGACATATTTTGTATAACATACCCTATGCGGTTCTTCGATCGTTTTTAAAGTACTTATTTCAAATTAAAAATTATTTCGCATAAATTTACTTTAAACGTAACTATACAGGTTGCGAACGAAACACCTGCTACCTTTTTAAATTTTCTTCGTAGGTAAGTCAAAGTTAGTGTCAAGGTTGACAATAATACTTTAGTCACTGTAAATTTAAAATTTTGTTTTATGCAAAATGAGTTATGAGAGATACAAAATGTTAAAATTATATTTATTTTAAAAATATCAATAATGTTAGCGGCTCAAAGATAATATGAAGAAACTATTGAAGAGGGGCAAAAACTCCATCATTAAACACCATAATTAAAATAAATAGAAGACTAGAAGAAAGAGGTATTCTGGGCAATGGAAAAAAAGAAGAAAAAGAAATCAAGAAACGGGGACCTAGCGATTTTATTATATTTTCAAGGGAATCCAAAAAATCCATTCTGGGTTGTGTGCGGTATCTCAATATGGAAGAGATAAAATGCTAACTTATTGAACAGTGCAAAGGACGTTAAAGTATTTTAAGTATAGACCATATAAAGTTATGCCAGTTCAAAAGCTTAGTGCCGATCAAAAAGAAAGGAGATATACTTTTGTCACAAATATTAACGAAAGAATGCGGCAAGATCCTAATTTATTTCATACTATATATCGGTTGGACAGAAGAAGCAACTTTCTCAACTGCGGGAATGTTTAATACACGAAATGTTCATGTCTGGTCGGATGAAAATCCCTTTACCGTCGAAGATATTGCTGATCAGGGGCGTAATTTAATCAACGTTTGGTGTGGGATAGTACAAAATAAAATTCTTGGACCATTATTTTTTTTAGGGAGCATTAACTGGCCAGCGCTATCTTAACTTTTTAGAAAATGAAATCGAAGATATTCTCCACGAATTGCCACTTGAAGAACGTCGACGTATTATTCGGCAACAGGACCGTGCTCCTCCCCATAATATAATTGAGGTTCGCAATTTTTTAAACCATCAGTATAACGAATGGACCCGTAAATATGAAACGGTACATTCGCCTGCAAATAACCCAGACCTCACACCTTTAGATACATTTCTTTGAGGTCATTTGAAAAATGTCGTATACAGCAATCGCAATGAAAATATTGAAGAAATTCAAAGGAAGGTGAGAAATGAAGTAAGAAATCTGAACGAAAATGATGCTGAAAGTATTATAATATAAACACACTTCAGAGGCAGAGAAGAAAATATGAAAAGTGTGAAGCATTAAATGGCGGACATGTTGAAAATTTCTTTTGATAATTCGCCAATGTTAATATTTATCTGTTTATGTTATATATCATTCGTTATTGTTTATAATCACTGGTTATTGCTTTCAAATATTAATAACTAATAAAAATCAACATTTTTTGTTTAATAGAATAACTCAACGAAGAAAATTTAAAAAGGTATCAGGTATTTCGTTCGCAACCTGGAGAGTTACGTTTAAAGTAAATTTATGCGAAATAATTTTTAATTTGAAATATATCAAAAACGATTGACGGCATAGGGTACCTATGTTATACAAAATATGTCTAGAACTACTCCTAGAATCCAAAAATATGATAAAAATCATACCATCCAATTTAAAATAAGCGAGAAAGTCGAAGTTTTATTCTATATTTTTTTATTCGATGCTCAATGGTTTTGCTGATTCGATATATGAATGATCCATAAAAGTCCCCAAAACTTTCATATTTAACATTTTTTCCCATCTTTAAAATTAAAAAGTTATAAGGCCTGTTCACTTTTATTTGGATATCCCTGTACAAAGCGACGGAGCTGGATTTAAGAACTTAATTTACTTAACTTATAAACTTAATTTTATAAACCTAATTTTAGAAGCCGTGTTAACATTACACGTGGATGTTGTGACGTAAGTAAACCATGGATGAAGATTTAAAATATGATTAATTTTATGTTTTTACTTTTTCTGCAAAAATTTAAAAAAGCATACCGAAAGATATTTTTTCTTGCTCTATATGATGCCACCACAATCAAAATTTAAAGAATCTAATACTTGCTGAAGGAAGAGTATGGGGCTCAGAGGTAGTGTTACCAGGTCTACCGTTTTTGCGGTAGATGTACCGTTTTAATGGTATGAGCTACCGTTCTACCGCAAAGCTATCATTTCTACCGCTAAAACATTGCACTCGATTTAATTCAAAACTGCAAAATAATTATGTAAATAAAGCAACATCCAATTTATGGCTCGCATGTCGATATTGGAGCGACATCTCTTTTGCAGCACTCGCACTTCTACTTCTATTACCGATTACATTGGCGTTTGACATTTCGGCTTCGGGCAAATTCGGGCTTCGGTGAATCCCCCAGTTCGAGAGACGACTGTTGTTTATTATTTACAATATTTCTGGTCGCTTGACTTTTTCATTATTATCTGTCTGAATTGACAAATTAATCTTGCTGTTAGCTGAAGTTTAACTGTCGTTTAAGATTTAAGTGCGTTTATAACAGACAACAAAAACAACAATAATTTTTAAACTTTAAATATTTCAACCGTTATATTTTTCAATCTACCGCTCTTTTATGACATATCTACCGCTCAGAGGTCAGCATCAGCCAATTAAAAGTGTCGGTTACATTACTAATGTTATACTTCTGGGTCTAAAGGAGGCTACACACGTAACGATAGATCGTAGGGATTTAACTGCACAAACCGAACTGCGCAGATTTATCGAGCGTGTGGATGACAAACCGGTGCAAATATTTGGATTTGTGCAGTTCGTTGGTGCAAGTTAAAATTTTCATTCGATATAATCGCGTCGATTGGGTTTGCGCAATTTTATCGGAACGTTTGTCTGACCGCGTTGACCGATCGCCGCTCAGTTGCGGCTAATAAACCAATCTGTTTGGATGGTAGTGTACTGCGTTTACAGAAACTAGACGTGTCTCAAGAAGCCCACGTGGGATTCGCGAGAATTTGGAAAACTTTATAAATAGTTACAGAAATGAACCTTGTCAGTGGCAAACAAATCAAAAAATTATGACAATGGCAACAAAACGGACGAAGCATAAAACAGGCTAATTGAAACTCGTATTTCTGCCCCCGACCCCCCTCTAAATCTTTGCATTGGAGAATATATGACTGAAATTTCAAGATCAAATAAGCGTCTTAAGTTCATATTCCTCTTTACTTTGAAAGTTAATTAAAACTAAAGATTAGCCAGATTGACAGCCACTCGCTCATTCACTCACTGATCATGAAAATTCTACGATACTTTCCGAGACCTTAGAATACTGAAATTCAGGGGAGGGGTGGGATTTTAATACAAAAAGAAGGAAAAATCCAAACACAGAGACTCTCTCCCTTTCAACCCCAAAAGTGACTGTATGTAAATAAATACAATGCCTCAGAAAAAGAAAGCATGAAATCAACTATGCCGAATCGCAGATCGTGTCTCTCGCTTACATTCGATACCGGTTCCGTTTTCTCTTTGCACTTTGCATTAGTAACCACCCGAAGGCGTATTTATTTCGATTCCGTATCGTATCCGTATTAAATACTTACTATTAATAACTTAAATTTTAAGTTCTCGACCGATTACGGATAATACGGATTCTTTTGATATTGGTATACAACGGATTTTTGAATACGCATCCTTACTTCACTACCTACAACCACAATAATTGAAAGCAAAAGTTAATAATGGAAGGATGACTCATAAAGTTATATTTCTTATTTAATTATCTAATTGCATCGGCAATTAAGTGGTTTGTACAGATCTATGTCTTAATCTTCACGATAGAATAAGCATCAAGCGCTTCCAATTATATAATAAATATAGGATGCACTCTGCTATTAGCGCCATCTATAGATAAAGAGCACATAAAATTTTCATCGCAATGAAACAACACTTTGACTCATACTCCCATTACGATGCTATTAAACGGCGTTAACGCGTGCAGATTTGCAGTAATTTACTGTAATAGCAAATTATTTATATTAAGGACTGACTTATAACACAAAAAAGGATAAAATGTTATTATAATACGACCACGCATAAAATGAGATAGTAAAAAATATGTAGTATAGTTTTCAATTTTAAAGAAGCAGGTAAATATTTTATCTTTTATGGCAAATTATCATGACAAGCGAATAATTAACTAGTATTTTTAGATAAAAATGGTAATAAAATAATAAAAAAGCAATAAATATAGTTTTAAATACTTTCTAAGCGCCATCGATTACAACTTCGAGGTATGCATAATTTATTATCTTTCAACGCTTTATCAGTTTTTAACGAAATTTCTTTCTAGGTCTTAACGTTAATACCATGTTAATGAGATAAAACAATTACATCTTACGCCGTTTGAATTCCGTACAAATTGAAAGTACTTACGTAAAGATGTGTACATAGTTTTGACTTAATGCAACCGATCGGATGCAAATAGATTTATTTGCAAATCGCGATTGGACTTCTGAACGGATGCTGTATTTCAACTCATCCTGTTCTGAAAGTGATTTGAATTGAATTGAATCAAACGGAAGGAATTTTCTTTCGATAAACACTGGGATTGAGCAAATTAGGACTGAGATGACATTTTACACCAATAGTTGACTGTTAAGCTACATAATTAAGGATGATTCACATTATCAAGACACAGCGACACGTCAGAAACTTCCAAGGACATGACAAAACATTCTTTCATTTAAATAAATATTGTACACACTGACCGACACAGCAATGCCGATAACGACAGAGCTGACAGACATTCTTTAGCGGAATGTTTTCCGTGTCTGTGCTGGTCGGTGACGGATAATTAACACATAATGTTTTGATGTAGTAGTGTATTGATACTAATAAATAGCGCGAAGTTAACTGAATTTGCACGTTATGATCACTCTTAATCGTTTCCGCTTCTTAGTTTTAGCTATATTATATATATATATATATATATATATATATATATATATATATATATATATATATATATATATATATATATATATATATATATATATATATATATATATATAAATAACATGTCCTGACCAGCGACATACAGATTAAAACGGACTAATATTGCTTGAACCAAGAATGACTCCTTTACGGACGCGCGCAGTGCCACAGGAACGCATGCGCAGTTAAAAGGTTACAGGACGGGTCTTAATATTTGTGTATGGTGGTAGGTATATCAGTTCACATAGAACACATATTTATGAAAGATTTAGTAAATTTTTAGTTTAATACGCCGATGTCCATGTAGAAATACTTATGGTAATAGGTCGAAAACTTAAAAAATATTTTTCATAAAGATATGGATGTTACCCGCGTAAATTAAAACTGTGAAAGCCAGCTGTGTGGATCCGGCAATCGCAAAGCGAAATAAAGGTTGCTAGCAGATTTCCATCAGCGAAAAGGCCGACATACCGCCAAGAACCCTTTTACAGTCTAGATTCAACACAGTAAATATTATGTTTACGTGGAAATACGGCGACACGGTTTTTTCGTGACGCCAAATTGAGACATGCCTTCGATAGACCCTTTACTAATTCCAGAATGATACTAATACTAAAAACGACACGAGACACGAGCACCAGCCACGCCAACACGCTATAGCATTTAGCGCAGTGTTGCCAACCGACAGGAAATAAAAGCCGTGGCAAAGGAAGAGATTTTTTATTCACGGTTTAAATTTAAACACGTATTTTTGTTCCACTCAGCGGCAGTTAAAATACCTTTGTCATTTTTAGCATATTCATGAAACTGTTGACAGCTTTCCTTAAAATTAAAATATATTAACAATTCTGAATGAACAAATCCCTCCATTTTTTAAAATGCTTCTCATTTTTTTACCTTCATATTTAGCCTTTGTCGTGCATAAAAGGCCAAGTATGCGTTTGGAGTTTTTAAACGAAAAAGTCGTGTTTCTATATGCGCGGCAGTACAGTAAGCTCGTGGCCGTACCTACCTTCGGTTTGAAAAGCCGTAAAAACACGGCAATTGCCGTGTCGTGGCAACACTGCTTTAGGGAGACGCGCTGACGCTACCTGCAGTGTTGCCAGAAGTCATTAAAAAAAAACTTGAGAGTGCTTGCGACTTAACCGCCGAAATTCGTGATAAATCGCGAGCCTGTAATGATTGCACCGGAAGTAAAAATAATAGGATTAAATAATCTTATTCTACTATCATTTATTTTAATAAAACTGAAAAAAATTTTACGATATCAAAATATTAGTAAACAAATTTACAAACTTAAACAAATATCTATCACTTTGTGCTATAAAAAACGAAATATATTTTTTTATAAATAAAAGTGTAAAACTAACACAAAACAAAGAAAAAGAAAGAAGTTATTCATCTGGAGTTTCCATCTTATTTTTATCTGAATAAAATACGTGACCACAACCTAACCTTTTAATCGTATTATTTGTGATACAAAAATCGTAGCAATTTTTGTCTCTTGACAAACTTTTGGTATATAAAATGCCTTCTATTGTTTTCACTTTAGGTTTGTTGCGTAGGTAGTTGAGTTTTTATTAAACAAATGTGAAAAAATGTTCTCTCTACTGCTGCTTTCGAGTGTGGTAAGCAAAAAATCTGAAAAACAAATCTAACGACCCGCAAATTTTAGAGAGTCATCCGAGATTTTTACTAATGAATTTTTTCCCAAAACAACAAGGTATCGTTATCAAAATTGTTTAGTGGGATCTTGACATTCGCCATTCGTTATTCAGATTTTGGATTTCATTTGGATTATATTGGAACTATTTGAACTACGTATATTGAGAAAGTGCAATGTGAAAATAGAAACAGAGTTTCAAACCTCAATTGCAATCAAATTGCAATTTGCAAAGATCAATGTCGTGAGATTCGCTGATTGATATTTCTATAAACGTAAAAATCGTGAGATTTGGTACTTGATTCATGGGATCGGGAGAAATAACCGAAATCTGACAACACTGGCCCACGCAAGCAGCCCGTACGAAGCTAACCGAAGCAGACCGAGGACGGACTTCGGCTGCTGCTCCGTTCCTGAATCTAGATTTGTTCGTTGCATAGATAAAGCTGTGTTTATTTGAATTTACTGGCGGACGAACCCGTCTCGTGGTTAAGAATACTATCCTTTTTTAACTACGTTATCTAAACAAGGAGAGCGCGCTGACCGACTGGAATCGGTTTGTCGTTGATGAATTCGGGAACAAGGCTATTCGTATACTGCGCATGCGTTCCTGAGGCAGAGATTTCGCCCATAGTGGAGTTAAATAGTTCTGCGCAACCTATGTAATTTATGAAATATCAGCAGTCCAAGTATGTATGTCGCTGGTCCTGACCGACTGATTTATCATCGCCGAGCCGAAACCGCTAAAGCTATAAATATGAAAGGTCAGTAGTTTTATTTTATAATGTCGAGACTCACTAAAGAGGAATTGTTCAATATTCAACCCCTAACGGTGTCAGTTTGTTGACAGTTTGTATGGAGAAAAAATATTAGTTGGTCCTTTAAATGATTAAACACGTGTTTTACAGTTTTTAATAGATCAACCCCTAAGGGGGTAAAATGGGGGTTCAAAGTTTGTAATGGAGTAAAATTCTTATACCGTTTACATACTTGTATAGTATACTATCAATGTACAACAAAATAAATATATAACACGACTAAAGTCCAAGAGATGATATTATCCACTACACAAAAACAAATGTCAAAGCACATGCTAAAATATATAAATCAGACGATAAACGCAAAATCAGTTTTAAAACTGGGGAAGTTTTCAAGTTACCATATCAGTCGGTCAATGTATTTTGTCTTTCTGTCATCTTTCAAAAAACAAGTTGTCTGGTGATTACTAGATTAACTGGAGAAGTCTGAGTAAGAATCGTTTCCATTAACGTAAATAACGATAAGTTTATTTCTGGAGAAACTTAAAAACATGAAGTTAATCAATGCATTTTACAACCATTCTCATAATTAGCATCACAAAATCTCTAAAAATATTCGAGAGTATAAAACTTTTAAAAAATCGAACGGCCAGATTGTCCAACGCTAGTCCGGTCTAATTTGACAACCAAAAGTTTTAAACTGACAAGTGTAAAAATAAGACAACTAAGTTCTATCCTATGAATTTGTTTCTGGGTTTTTTTCGCAAATTATAAAGAAAAGGGCAATTTTAGTAAGTAGGTACTTTCGTCAATAATAGAACTAAATTTATTCTAGCAACCCGTTCCAAGATGAAATTGGAAACCAAGCAAATCGCTGAATTATCAGGTTAATTCATAAGTTTTTAATGACGACTTATTAACAATGACAGGACAAAAACCTGTGAAAACATAACTCAACATAATCAACTAGATCTTAATTTAAACCAGTACTAAATCTTAAACTTTCTTAGTGAATCTGAACGGAAATTTCTAGTGTAATTTACCAGGCAGTATTTTATTATCGATTGGACCACGGTTTCCGATATTTACCAGTTTAGCATTCAAAAGCTGCAATCCGCGTAACTACCAAAACTCCAATATGAATCGTCAATTACTCCAAAACATTTCTCGTTTGCGGCACACTCTGAGGTATTTAATTGTCGATATCAATTAAGTGGCAACATGGACTGCGTGTCATTTCACAGTATCACAATTTCGGTTTAAAAAATTTTATGTTCTTCGAGTGCCCTCTTCTCCATGTCAAAGCGTATCGCTTATTTATTGTTATTAAGACATTTTCCGATTTCACGACACCTTCCTTGTTAATGATATATGGAAATAAGTTAAGCATATATACTGGTTCTTTTATGGATATATGTGTACATTTATCGTACATTAATAGAAACGATCACTTGACTACTTTTAGTAGATTTCCTATTGTAGGAAATTTACTGTAACATTATAAAGGGTTTTCCAGTAGGCGTGTCAGAACTTTAAAATGAGACACAATGAACTACAAGTGATAATCAAGTAACATATATTTTATTTTTTAGACAATATGTTTTGAAAATAATATCGTTTAAATGTTCTCGACTCCGTATATGATTGAATGCACTTTCTAGACCCAATGTTCACCTACTTTTTTAATCACGTGGTATATTTTCACTGATGCGTTGAATGTTCCGTTAAAGTTCTGGTGGCTTATTTGTGTAAACTAGGGAGTTTACATAACTACATAGAAAAAGTCCAAGGGTGTAAGATCGCATGGACTTGGTGGCCTGTTGACACTACCATTTCTCGAAATAATGTGTCCAGGAAACTTTTTTTGCAATTGATTATCTGACAAGATGTGTGACAAGTCTTGTTAAAAGAAAACATTGTGTATGCCAACATTTATCAATAAGGCCAAGTAAATTTTCTTATCATATTTCTATAGCGCTGATCATTACCAGTAATACGATTTCCATCAGCGTTTTCAATAAAATAAAGTCCGATCATGCCTAGAGCTCACAAAGTGCACCAAACGGTGACTTCCTGAGAATGAAGAGACAATTCCTGAGTCACTTGAGGATTTTCGTTAGCCCAGATCCTACAGTTATGCTTGTTAATGAATCCATTGAGCGAGAAATGTGCTTCATTGGAAAAGATTATTTTTTCTATAAAATGTGGATCGGCTTCCAACTGCTCAAGAGCCCAGTTTGCTAAAGTTCGACGCATATGACTTCACTGCTTGAGTTATTTGAACTTTGCTGACACTGTTTTTGCTTAAGAAAAACGAGATTTTTGTAAATGTTGTTTGTGTTCAGTAAAAACAAAGGTATTTTGCTATAAAATCATAAAACTTACGTAAGTATTTGGTCAGGTTAGAAATTTATTTTTTATGACAATTCCGATTAAACTTTCACAGTAGACAACCAGAAATACTTGCACAAACAAAGCCGACTGTGATAAAATATTTGATTATTCTTTTTTATTGGCAACAACATCGTTTTTATTGGTCTTTTACTAATGCCGCTTTTGCTAACAAGGATAGACAGAAATCGGATTCTGTTGGGAATTTTATCAGGAAAAAAAAAAAGAATTTTGCGATGATTAATCTTTCGAAGTATATAACCAGCAATACTTTCACAAGCAAAGAAGGTACGATAAAAATGTGAACAAATTCTTTTTTTATTTGTCTTTGTCCAATGCACTTTCGACAACACGGATAGAAAGAAATCTGATTCCTTCGTGATTATCAGGAAAGAAAAGATGAATGATGATCACTAAAATATGTTCTGGTGTAAACTGTCCATGGAACTGACCAATAGGGTGAATTCTTGTTTAATTGTTAATTCTGTCATCATTCCCACATCAAATTGGATACAATATAGTGCACTACGTACACTCGTGCTCTTTTTCAACTTAAAATGCATTCGGGCAAATTCCCCAAAATAATCGATTTTTATTGCACTTGTTATATTACTATTGATTATTTAACCAAAAAAAAAAGTGTTTTACCCTTCAGTATAATTTATTACAATTTAAAAAACTTCCATTTGCGCGCGCCTACAAGTGACGTCGGATATTGTGTCAATCAAGAGCTGGATAATAGACGCAGATGCACCTATTCCTCTCCCAAGACCTTTAATTAATCTAAGACTGGGGTGCCAAGATTCTTGTTCAGTTCAATGTCTCCGAAACTCACAATCAGTCTTGCTCGCAAAGTTTACCCCACCCACATGAATTGCCAAGCCCTACAGAACAATGAAACGTTTGATCTTGTTGGCATCGGTTTCGAACATGATCTCAGCTGGCACAAAGACATTACTTCAGTAGCCACAACGGCAGCTAAAAAGCTTGGTTTTCTCTTTCGAGCCAAAAAATACTTCTCCCCTTCCAACTTACACACTCTCGATGTTTCCCAAATAAGGCCCAACCAAGAGTACTGCTCCCACATTTGGGGAGCGGCATAATCTTCGACACTTAACATCCTTGATTCTATCCAGCAGAGAGCCATTCGACTCATCAATGACCCAGTCCTCACAAGAAAACTCCCTTCTCTCGCTCATCGCCGAGCTGTTGAGGATTTATCCCTTTTCTACCAGTACTTCCACGGATTTTGCTATGAAGAACTAGCCGGTATTATTCCTAACAGAACAGCAAGAGGCGCAATTTTTTGTTTCAAAAAAGTGCAAGTTCCATGCGAAAACTCCCCAAGAAAGAATCAAGCCAAGCAATCGTCGAAAGATTATCCGAGCTTGCTCCGGGCTGGGTCGTATTTTAAATTGACCTCATAGGTTTATATGGACGATATAAATTCATTAAACTAAGAGAGAAATAGACATACGCGCTTTAGGAAGTTAAAAAGAGACCCAACTGGTCGACGGCCCAGCAATAATAGCGGGCCACTCCCACTATGGAAATACACTCAAACCGCCCCGTAAAATATACTCTTTCAAAACATTTGGTTTGGAAAAAGAAAAACTAATTAGGTAGCTAATATGCGCATTGTATTTGCATTGTATTAATGTATTATTAATTAGCGGTTAAACATAAAAAATTATAAATACAGCCACGCCAGCACTAGTCGTCAAATATAAGGGCGTCGGACCGGTTTTCTTACATTACCAGCGTGTCCAGAGGTAGAGTCTCAGCGAGTTGACCGAGAGGGCGAGGGTTCGGGGCTGTGTTGGGGTAAACTTTTTTAAAACTTTTGTTATTTAAAAAATTAGATTGGCTCTAAACGGTGTATTGGCAACAAGTTAGGACTTGTTCCTCGATAAAATATTTTTAAAATTATTGGCAATCTCATATTTACTACAGCTGGCAGCCTTCACGTGCGTGGACAAAGATCGTATTACTATGTCTAGTCGCCTGTATTGTATCTATTAAAGAAAATGGAGTTTCGGCAGCGTTACTAATTTTATTTTACGAATGATCATACTTTTAGCTCATAATAAACGTCACCATTTATTTATTCTGGGCTTTTAGTACAAGGCGCGACCTCTATTGACGAGACGCTAAACGTATCAAAACGGGAAGCCGCTAACAATCTACTAATCTAGAGTACTAAATCTCAGAAAAAAGCCATAAACATCTAGAGTAGCAATGTTCAATATACTGCAGTACCTATTTTATGATTTTTGCGGTGTTTATTTGTAGGTAAATAATTTCTTGGCAAACTTTCCTTTTAAAAAAGTGTATTTTGCTTGTTGCGTTGATATCACTAGTTGCCCACAAAATTTTGATCCACCTGTAAAAAAACTCACGGGCCGCGCCTGGCTTTTACTCCTTTAATTTCTGCCGATGTAGGTAGTCTGGATTTGAAGAAAAATAAGCAGCATAAATAAATTAACTTTCGGCACCGAAGAAAATAGAATAGGTTTATTAGCCCGCAAATTATCAGATTGATATTGCGGTGACCCTTGATTAATCCTTTAATAAAATGTAATGTTTCTTATCCATAAAATCTCCCAATCTTCAGGAAATTATCAAAGAAATAAATTAAACTCGAATTTACAGTACACCAGTCATAATAGCACTTATATTTAAATAGCATGATGTGACAACCAATAGGATCACGTTTTGCAAGTTTCAAATTTTGAATGAAAATTTCTAAAATAATGTTATTTCTTAACAAAAACCGAAGTAATTGGTTAAAAACAACCGCAATTAATATTTAATTCAAGCAGAGAATACTAAAAAAAATATTTTAGATTTATTTGGAACACATGCAAATTGCCTATGTATAAAGTTTCAAGACTGGCCTTAGTTGTGATTCAAAATGTACACAATTTAAACCGAACAGTTTATTAATAAGAAAAGCACCATTACTTACCCTCAGTTACGAAATTAACAAAATAAATCGTTTTGCGATTTGAGGATTGTTTATTAACTGACTACAATTTTATAGTAACCAAAAGTCCAGACTGCATTAAAATTAATAAACGTGCTAAAAAAATTATAAAAATTATAGAGATTACCAAAAACCCAATGAGATTCTACTTGTTTAATATTAGGTTAATAAGCGGTTCCTTTATTTATTTAAGAATCACTTCGTACATCGCGTGTGAAAAATGACAAGTTGTCGTGTATAAATTATATGATGCTTAAAACTACCCGGTTATTTGGCGAGATTTATGTAAACGTACATTATACAGGGACTTTTCAATATTTTATGTAATTTGATCTTAATGAAATCAGACTCGTTTCTTTGGTTCACAGGCGGGTCCAAGATAGATTTAAAGAAGTTGATGTAACAATCTTACATCTACTATAGCTACTATAACGAATAAGTCAGAAATATGTAACCAGTGTTAGACGACCAAGTAGTCCAAAAGGCTATGGTTTCATGAAATTCGGACTCGTAGCTGACCTGAAAATGTTAGTAATCTTTGAACTTATAAGCAAAAAAAAACAACAAGAACATTCTGATACCAGTTAACTAGAAAAGATACATACGATAAAGGCCTGGGCTGGACCTGGACGCTTCTGTTGTATTGCTAAAGGTTAAATTAAATATAAATTTAATCTATAAAAACCCATATCGATTGCGGGAATACTCCGGAATAAAAATTCGGTCAAGTGCAAGCTAGACGAGTTGCTCCAAAGAATAGAGGCGGTTTGTGAGGAGGTAAGGCAAATGTCTGGAATATTTAAGCGGGTACGGCAGTCTTTTCTACGTCGACTTGATCTGTGTATGGCGCGTGGTGGAGGAAATTTTGAACAATTTTTGTGAACATGCTTTTATCGTTAATATCTTTTGTTATGATTAAATTAAATATTTGTTAGGTCAATAAATTATTCTTTATTTGGCCAGATTAAAAATTTGGCCTTAGTTGAAATTATATGTATTTTGCCAAATATCAGCCGAACCGTATAAGATGCAAAAAATGCAATAGATGAAAAACTTAAAAGCTAAACCAAAAAAGTTGCTTTCATACAAAAGGACTGTCAGTGTAGTATTAAAAAAAAGTTCGGGGTCAAAGTAGTCATGACCCCCCCCCCCCAAAAAAAAAACAGAACACCCTGTAGATAGCTTTAAATGGCAATAGGATAATTTTGTAAGTACCTTAATATGTAACACTCGGACAAATTTTGAATAAATAACCCTTAAGCGCACATAAAATAAATAAGAGAAACCGAAACAAAAGTTTAACACCCTGTATCTCGGAAAAGAAGTGTTCCGGACCTATATTATCTGTATCTGGAACTTTCTGTTGTTTTGATAGACGACTGCTGAACACTGGACAGGTCTCGCGCCGCAATGTAAATGGGTCGATTTTGTCTCGTTTCCTCTCATCTTCCATTTTTGCAGCCACTTCTCTATTTGATTTAGGTTAACTTGCAAGTTTGAAGAATCTCGTTGTGGATTATTATGAGAGGCGAGAATGGCCGCATCATCTAAATATGTGGCAGCTGTGATGGGTCTGATAGTTGTTGGAAGGTCAGCTGTGAACAGCAAGTATAATTCAGGACTAATAATTATACTACCTTGTGGGACTCCAGCCTCCACTTTGAATATTTCAGAACGGGCATCTTGTTGTCTCACTAATGAATAACGATCGTATAGGCATGATTTCATTATTAGGTAGTAAGGGAGATTTTTTGGCTTATAGAAGAGTCCTGTATGCCACACATTATCAAAAGCTTGACTGATGTCTAGGAAGGCTGCGCTATTTTCTAAATCATTACTTATATGCTTTACTAACCGGTGTGTTTATTCTATTGTTCGATGATCACCGCGGAAGCCAAACTGATGGTGTGGGAAGTTTTTTTCTGATATTATCAGTTCTAATCGTTTAAAGAAGAGTTTTTCGAACAGTTTAAAGATTACAGGTAGAAGACTAATGGGTCTATTGGTATTTTCTCCAGGTTTTAGCACCATAGTAATCTTAGCTACTTTCCATTGATTTGGCAAGTAAGCATAAGTCAGTATTGCATAGAATAGAGGCAATGGCTGTAACAACACCTTAACTCGAGTTAAGTGGTTTTTGCTGAAACCTACGTATTCGTATTCCTTAGCCTTCAATTTATATATGTACAACTACAATCGATTTGCTTTACTAATATTTTTTAACTGTATTTTTATAGTCGCATTTAATATGGGTGGAACACACCTACCTATTACAATACACGAGAGGGACCTGAGAGCCAAGTATTCTAAAGTTTAGTACGATTTCTTAACAAAGTTCTTAAAAATTATATGACATTTACGCAACAAAACATAAAATTACGCTTCTCTTTGACCGCTAATTTAGTTAATATAGCAGAGGCCATCCAGTTATTATGAGATTTAAAGGCGATTCCGCGATTATACCTTTTTTGCGTTTCAGTGTCGGCGTCAATAAAAATAATAATAATCAATCCGTAACGGCTTCAGCAAATCTTGCCAACGAAATTACGTGTAATCATGAAAGGAAGAAGAATTAATTTTGTAACTGGAGCAATCAATACAGAAGTATTCTTTCTTGACAATTTCCCAATATTATAACTGATATTAGTATACTTCCCTATTAAATGTACAATGTACATATAATAATTAGGAAGTTTCGCTATTTTTTAAAAATTCCGAAACTAACAGTAAAAAAAAGTTTGGAGTATAGTATTTAAAAACAACTGAGATATGCCGCCTAAAAGTTCAACTTTGATACCTTTTCGCACTTTCCTCGGCCTCGATGCGAGTGACGTCACGCGACACATACATATGACCACGACGCAATAATAGCAATAGGTGTAGTGGTCGTCATAGATATATTGGAGAACTACAAACCATAGAAACGTCGAAAAAGCACTCAGTATTATCCATTGATACGTAAAACAGTACGCAACAACTATATTACACGGGATAGTAATTTTGAAGTCTGTAAGTTTAAGCCTTGCATTTAATAACACAGCCATACAAAAAAAAAAGAAAGTTTTGGAACTCCTATCGAGACAACTATATCCCTATGTAATTTTCGACGCTGAATCCGAATCCGAGGTCAAAAAAAAATCGTACACCCCCAAAATCAACCCCTAGCGCTAAAAAACACCTCCTCAGCGGGGTAAAAATGACTTAACGCTCCACGAATAGTCCTAAATCTCAGTAAATCGAATTAAATATATTCCAGTATATAACACAGAGTTAACACTACTTTGCATTGAAAATCACCCCCATGAGTGGGTGAAAACTACCCCTCATACAACAGGAAACTTAAAAAAAATGCAGTGATTGCAAGAAAAGCTTACGATGCCCAGTTTTTTTTGCAAAGAGTGAGTAACTGCATTAGTTCCGATGCGATGCTCAAAATCTACCCCATAGAGTGGCGGAAACCACCCCTAGATTAAAATTGCAAGGAAAATCGGGGAAAATAATCGTGATTTCTATTTTAATCGATGCTAAAATTGGCTAAAGATATGCAGCACTGCAGTTTGGAGGTGAAAACTTACATCGCACCAAAGTCCACATCCCCATGAGTGTGAAAATTACCCCTCACATAACAAGAAATTCAAAAAATATTTGCAGTACCTTTTAGAAAAGCTCAATACATCTGCATTTTCTTATTTAAGAAGAATCTTCGATAACGTACTTGAAAAGTATCCATATTATGAAGTAGCAAAAATTTACCCGTAGTCTTAATTCAATTAAATTTATTCTTTCTTTTTGTAATATCTTTTGGATTTGTTTTCGAATGATCTTCTGACCGACCGCCGTTTATGCTTTTCAGACGTCTCTCTTTTTAAGGATCAACAGTGATCTGCCATCATGTGTTCGTCCCATCTTCCTCCTGATATATCTTGGTGAAAGCGTTCACCCTGCTCTTCACTGTAGTCGCCTAAATTCATATTGCACCCTAAAGATTTGAAATTTTTAATCATTTCTGCAACAACTTTTTTATAATTTTTATCTCTTTTATTTCCCAGAAAATCATGTGCTAGTTTTTTGAAACTTAGCAATAAAAAAATTAAATTAAATTTAGGGGTGGTTTCCGGAACTTTATGGGGATAGTTTTTGAGCATCGCATCGAGACTAATGCAGTTACATACTGTTTCTAAAATAACTGAGCATCGTAAGCTTTTTTTTGCAATCACTGTAGTTCTTTTTAAATTTCCTGTTGTCAGAGGGGTAGTTTTCACCCACTATGGAGGTGATTTTCAATGGAAAGTGGTGTTAACTCTGTATTTAAGCGTTATATACTTGAATGTTTATAGTTAATTCGATTTAAGACTATTTGTGGAGCGTTAAGTCATTTTTACCCTGTTTAGGGCGTGTTTTTTCGAGATAGGGGTTGATTTTGGGGGTGTACGATTTTTTGACCTCGGATTCGGATTCAGCGTCGAAAATGACATAAGGATACAGTTGTCTCGATAGCACGATGACAAAATTTTTTCCCTGATTTTCCTTGCAATTTTAATCTAGGGGTGGTTTCCGCCACTCTATGGGGGTAGATTTTGAGCATCGCATCGGAACTAATGCTGTTACCCACTCTTTGCAAAAAAACTGGGCATCGTAAGCTTTTTTTGCAGTCACTGCATTTTTTTAAGTTTTCTGTTTTATGAGGGGTAGTTTTCACCCATTCATGGGGGTGATTTTCAATGGAAAGTAGTGTTAACTCTGTATTTATGCGTGTTTATATTTAATTCGATTTACTGAGATTTAGGACTATTCGTGGAGCGTTAAGTCATTTTTACCCCGATGAGGAGGTGTTTTTTAGCGCTAAGGGTTGATTTTGGGGGTGTACGGTTTTTTTTGACCTCGGATTCGGATTCAGCGTCGAAAATTACATAGGGATATAGTTGTCTCGATAGGAGTTCCAAAACTTTTTTTTTTGTGGGGCTGTGTAATTAATATTTCATATTTCGAAAGATCACGTGATTTTAAGTGTCAAATGATATTGAGTGACTTTCTTTGCACGGCTGGAATATTAAACTATTTTATGGCACGGGATAATTTCCGCAAGGTTTTACCCAACAGTAGTTTTATTTGAGTCCATTGCGATAACAATATAACATGTAATATTTTAATTATAAATTATGATTCCGAAGTTTCCATTTCATTAAGATACCAGTAATGATAACATCGCACAATAATACGTATAAAGCGTAATTTTAAAAATACTGAAATATCTATTTCAATATCTTTAAGTTTGATGAAGTAATTTAATTTTTTTTGTGTGTAAATCTGCGCGACGCTGGGTCAGCCATTATGACGTTACGCGATACGAGATGTTATTCATTATTTTTAACCAACACTCATGCCATTTGCTACAAAAATGGCTTAGCAACTTATTTTTCTGAATTATTTGGGAAAATTTAGATGCACTTATGATATTAACAACGATAATAGTATATTATTTAACGAGCGGTAATGTAGGTCATAACTCACGCAGATGAAGTTTGCAGCACGAGCCGCAGGCGAGTGCTGTAATTCATCAAGTGAGTTATGACCATTACCGCAAGTTGAATACTATACTTTATCTACGACTATAACATTTTTTTTAGCACAAAATTTACAATAATTAGGTATTAACTTAATTTGAAAACGTCAAAATTATTCGAGTGACATTACTTCCCTCAATAACAATAATGGACTGTTTCCTTTCGGCCAATCGGCTTGTACAGAGCCACCTTGATATTCGGTTCGTAAATCTTTTCCGATTTATTATAGTGAGTTATAGCAGTGAGTTATTATAACTCATGTTGTTTGTTTATAGATACTATTAATTGTTCAAAAGTAGTTGAATAATTAATGTATAATTTAATAGGAGTAGATAAAAGTATATAACATATAACGTAAATAAAAATGTAACTTTTGACGCAACACTTTGAAACAATTTTCTTGCAGAAGTATTTAACAAGCACATGCTAGTCTTAAAAAAAAAGAAAAAAATATCAGGCCAACTTTTTTTTACCTAAGATGGATTTACCGAAACTTATTAAGTTATTACCATAAATATATAAAGGGGGGGGGGGTCTTTTAAAGTGTTACAAAGCGATATCTCGAAAACGGTTCAAAATAAATGTTCATTAAATTTTGATAGAGTTAATAGGGAGATGGGGGACATATTTAAAAATATTTTTGACATTTACTCCTTCTCTCTATTTTGAGGGGTAGGGGTAACTTTAAAATTCGAATCTATGTAAAAAACTACGTATACGTGTACAATTTTTTTTCGATTTGCTCTTTCGGTTACGGAATTATGATTTATAAAAAAAGATATTTAGAATTTGATTTCAACTTATTTATCGTCTGTCATGCCTGAGAAATTGTTCGAAATGTCCCCCTTCAACTTGAAAACACTTTCTCACTTTTTTTCTAAATGAATTTCGTACCCGCTGTAACATTTTCAGGTGTCACTAATAAGCAGGCAAAGCGGATTCGGTCTTTTATATCATCTAAAGTTGTAGGTGCACTCGTCATCACTTTGTCCTTCATAAAATCCGCAAGAAAAAGTCAAGGGGAGTCAAACCCGGGAACCTAGCAATAAACTGAGAAATATACGTTAAAACATCAAAATTCTCAACTGACCTAAGTAAAAATAACACATTTCCATGGAAACGAATAATAATTCTGAAATAAGTGAACTTGATTTATTGGCAAAATTATTTCTTTTTTAAAATCAATCAAAATTTAGTTACCCATAATTCCGTAACCCAAAGAGCAAATCAAAAAATGTTTTGTACACATACATAGTTTTTTACGTAGATTCGAATTTTATAAACAAAAGTACATAATCCCATTTAAAATTCCAAAGTAACCCTCACGAGGGTTTCCAGTCTCGGTATTTACTCCCGGGATGGACCCGGAATTTTACACAAAATATCTAATCCCGGGACCACAGAAAGGGTCCCGGGACCTCAAAAGTCCCGAAATTTATAGTAACGTCACGAACACGCGACGGCCAATTTGGGGATTCCCTGGCGTTCGGTATTCGGCAGTCTTATTTTACTTCAAACTAATAATTATTATTTAATTTTATTTCAATACAGAATGTAGTATTTATTGTTTCTTTGCAATTATATTTGTTTATCGACACTCGGTTTAGTTTATTTTAATAATAATATATATTTTTTGTCGTGTCGTATATGTTTATTGCTGTTGTTTTATACTAATACTGCTTATATAAAATTCTTAATTTACATGAAATATTTCATTAATTAATTTTTTCACAGAAAATTTGTTGCAGTGTAACATTATTATAATTTCGGGACCAATTTCGGGATTTTTGGGACTAGTATCGGGACTTCAAATTTGGTCCCAGAATACCTATTGGGTACCGGAATCTGAAAACCCTACCTCCATCCCTCAAAATAGAGAGAGGTGTCTCCGTGTTGGCGAAAGTGCATTAGACAAAGACAAATAAAAAAATAATTTGTTCAAATTTTTATCGTACCTTCTTTACTTATGGAAGTATTGCTGGTTATATACTTCGAAAGATTAGTCATCGCAAAATTCTTTTTTTTTTCCTGATAAAATTCCCAACGGAATCCGATTTCTTTCTATCCTTGTTAGCAAAAGGGGCATATTAGTAAAAGACAAATAAAAACGATGTTGTTGCCAATAAACAAGAATAATCAAACATTTTATCACAGTCGGCTTTGTTTGTGCAAGTATTTCTGGTTGTCTACTGTGAAAGTTTAATCGAAATTGTCATAAAAATAAATTTCTAACCTGACAAAATACTTAGTAAGTTTTATGATTTTATAGCAAAATACCTTTGCTTTTATTGAACACAAACAGCATTTGCAAAAATCTCGTTTTTATTAAGCAAAAATAGTGTCAGCATAGCCACATTAACCTTCTTATTTTATACTACTTAAAATTGTTTCCTCCCAAGTAACAATACTCCTTCTAACCATTTTGAAACTTTTTATTTTAAAAGTTTCTCGGAAGTTTAATCAACTTATATCTTCCACCAAAATTGACTTCATGTGACATGCCCGTTACACATTTTAAGTAATAGTCGTCGCCATATAATATATTCTGTAATGCGTTACGAGTAGTTTTAAGTAACAGTCACAGCCATGTCACATTTCTGTAATGCGTAACAGCCATAAGTCATATGAAGTCAGTTTTGGTCGAAGGTATAGGTTAATTAAACTTTAGTTACTTGAAAATAAAACGTTTCAGATCCAGTAAATAGCATTAATGTTAAACTTGGCTCAACATGACCAGTCACGAGCACTTGGCTCTATTTTATAGTAATTTCTTTTTGGGATACCACTCTATATTCAAGGAGACCTGTTTAACAAGACTACCTTTGCAATTAAAAAAAACATGGGAAATGACACTCCGCGGAGCCGCCTTGATTTCTACAACACTAAAACAATCAGAAAATTGTGAGGATTGAGTTATTTTTTAACTTGAAACTACCGATCAACTACATATCAGTCCGCAGTTTATCACGCCATCCAATAACTATTATTTGATTGGCGCTGACCGGATTGTGATTTTAGCTGTAGTAATTAAAATGCAACAAATTTCAATTCTCACGCTCAGATTTCTATTTACAGCAATTCTAGATGACCGGCACCTAAGCAAAACTGAAAACACTAATTTTAAATGCAAATTTTATATCTGCCTACAAAAAACAATAAAATACTCACGAAGAACCATGTCGAGCAACGTGGTGTCCAGAATCAATATTTGGTGAACCCCGACTGCGCCCACTGCTTCTGCAAATAGCCAAGTTAGGCCAATGGGGTCGTTGAATTTGAAGTCGGCTCACTTGAATCAATGTAGATCTATCTCGAGTCGCTTCATCGTAGGAAGGTAAAGAATTGTTCTGGAACAAAAAAGTCAGCTAAGTAGTAAAAGCTCTAGACATTTTCTAATTAATTCAAAAAACTGACGTAGTTCATGTATTTCTACTCTAATATTGTTGAAGAAGGTGCCACTAAATGGATAATCTCTAATGTCGAGTTTTGCAGGGTTATAAAATTCCTTGTGAAGATAAGTGTTAGACGCGGCATCGCTCACATAAAATCTGGGATTTGGTAAAATTGTTTTTGAAAGAAATGTAAACTTTCTGTGAAAATCAAACTTACTATGCTTTTTAGCATTTTAGGTTGGTGCCCTAGTGAAGTAATATTTCTTGCAAATGTAACCGGGATATTAAGCTTCATAACAGCAAAGCAGCTATATATTTTCCCCTCTAAATAGTTTTAGCGTGTTGCGGGTATATACATAGGTACAATCAGACAAATAAAGAAATAAAATCCAGTAATTAGAATATCTATAGCCTACGAGCACAAGAATTAGATTATTTAAGTACTTCTTTCTAAACTACATTAGCAGTTCTTCCTTTAGGTGCTAGAATCACCAGACTGCTACATGAGCTCAATCTGGAACAGACCACGTAAAACTGCCCATATGAGAAGTAACCTCCCTCAGATCAATTCCCGCTACCGTCAGGGTAGCGGACTAGGCAAATGCTACTTGACTAGGTCATAGTCAAACAGCATTTGCCTAGTCTTTAAGCAATTAAAAAATAAAAAAGTCATTTGGCCAGGCAGATAGCATTTGCCAAGACAAAAGCCATTTGCCTGAAATAACCATTTGCCTGCCACATATACATATAAATTATAGAGGAAGAACAATTTCATTAAACATAACGAAACACAGTGACAGGCGTTAAAATGTATTGTATTTCACTGTAACAGTAGTCAAAACTTTATTTCTTACAATGATGTCTTTTCCAAGATACCGTGCGGCAAAAAGGGTGATTTTCAATTAGCCTCAATAAAACACAGAATTACGCAAAGCGGAGATACCTACATAGGGCCTATTGAATTAAAAGCACGAAATACTAATATGTTTAATATGTTACTGCGGAAACATCGATGGGCTACTGCCAAATAAGAGGGCTTCACTTTTTGCATAAAAATGCACCTACCCTCCAACTGCAAGTTTCAAAGTTGCTGTTATGCAGATTTTCAGTGATGGTCCACTCCATATAATGAGGTGCAGTCCCCTGTGATAATCTTTACCACAAATGTACTGTTCTCATGTTGGAAACAACATCTTTTAGTACATAAAGTATGTTCGAGTTATAACAAGCAGATTGTTTTAAACTTATTCTAGGACTGCGCAGAAACATGTACACGTTTGATGCAAATTATGAACTTTTTTCAACTAGTTTCACACAACGAAAAACTCGAACGCTCTTTGCATCTCTTGAAGAGGAACTTGAACTTGAAGAATTTAAAAAAAAATTGCAATTCGTTCTGATCCGATTCTTTCCTCAGATGGGAGACTGATCTGGGTAGTTTAGAACCAGTTCGAGATGTGTTCGTCGAACAACGGAAACATTAACTTGTTCGAAATTAATTCCAACGCAGTTCCAACCCGAACAGGAAGGCTAATGGGCATGGTCAGCACAGTTCAGAACCGCAAATAAGAGGCACCTGAACAAAGTTATAAAGAACTTAACTATACGTTGTGAACAAATGTACCGAAGTAATGAAAAGTTACTTAGAAACACAGCACAGAAATTTCTAAATGTTCTTTTTTTCTATAAGGTCGATAATACATAAACTGTAATACACACACTAAAAATATATTAAAACTATGTAAAACTTTTCACATTTCTGTCACAACCCAAGCAAAACCCGAATTGATTGAATTTTCCATTTAATATTTTTATAGCTTGAAATTATAATTTTTTTCTAGTTACCTGAATACCAGGGTAATCATATTATACGAGACCGCTGAAGTTATTTAACAGTATCTATTAGACGGAATGTATTTCATTTAAAGAATCTTAGGTATCTTTGATAAATTAACGATACAATTTTTATAAATTATGTATCAACAAGTATTCCTAAGAGACTACCGACCTGCACTACAAACCTAAATGTAAAGGATATTTTATATTTTACAAGGTGTTCTACGTAAGATTGCACAGGTTCAGAATTAAATTAAATTAGGCAAGAAAAAATAGAAATTTTCAGCCTCTTACTTTTTTATATTGAAATTTTTACTGGAAAATAATAAAAAACACAAAGACTTCTTAGGAAACATAGCAAAAGTTTTACTTACGTCACACACAGTGGGGCTGGGAACCCAGAAACTTGGCATTTATTCAAAATATGAAATTCAACATTGAAATTACCTTTGCTTATATTTCTTAATACCACTGCGTTATTTCCCCTACCCTAATACTATGTACGACCTTTCTCAAGCGAGAATATATCAGGCGACCACTAGCATGCCATTAAATAGTGATGTGTGTTAAATATTATTTGATTATTGGTACGATTTTGCGAAGTCAATACTGTTTCAGTATACGCGTTACAGACTTTGCTTGATTATGGATTCAATACCTTCAGGGATGTACTAAATTTTTTTACTTATTTGGCTTATAAAAGTTGTGCTATGGTTTTTCCATACTCTGTGTAAATAGACTCTTGCAAATAGGTTTCAGAATTCACCAATTATAGTATTTTGGTAGGATTATAGTTTACTTCCACGGGCTTTCACACTGACCATTTTATAAATTAATAAAGTAGGAATATTGTACTTTTAAACAGCAAAACAAACCGTTGCTCATATTTTCTCCTTTTAGTTTAAATACTTTATTGTTCCGTGCGTTTCTTTATTAAAACATTACCCTACCGATGCGTTTCAGATGATAATTCCTCCTAATATTTCAGTAGCAGATTTAAGCATGGAGAATGGAGATAATTCTTCTTCAGATTCTTCATAACTTCTATGCAAAATACACTGCGCGCAAAATAAATTGCCGTGTTTAACCTATTCCCAAATATTTTAAAATTTATTTTTAAGTAAAAAAGCAAACAATAAATATGTGAATTTAAAAAATATGTTTCACAATCCTTTATCTTGTAAAATAAAAACATTTGGAATTTCCACTTCATTCTGCAAGCAGTTTGGTATACAAATTAATTGTAAGTTACGTTTAATCTTTATTAATGCATATTCAAAATTATTAAAGCATATGTTGAAATTAGGACCTGCATTAGTACAGTAATAATGTACTTCAATATAATATGTTCTATATGTCACAATTTTTGCAAAAGAGCGAAGTAAAGTACCAATGTCCACAATTTTTCGATTTCGTTACACTGTGCGACGTCGGATAATCAAATCGTTAGACACCGTATAATATGAGAATTCGCCTTAACAAGAAATCATAATATTATTAATTTAGGTTATAATTTACCACCGTGTAATTTTGCCGCTAAAATTAATTGGTTCTTGTCAGTGTCAAATATTAATTTGTGTGTCATAAAAAATGGCAGCTGCAATTGATTTGAAAAAGGCTAGTGCTCAATTTGGAGATGTTCTAAAGCCTCTAAAAGCAGTCATTCATGGCGCCCCGGCTTCAGGAAGAACTACAATAGCCAAAAGAATATGCCGACGGTATGGGGCTCATTATGTATCAGTAAAAACTATGATAGACGAAACTTTGGAAGAATTACAACAAAATATTGTAGGTTTAAAAGAACGCGCTCTCATAAAACCTGAAGGAACGAAAGAAGAAGCGGGCGAAGGTGCTGAAGAAGTGGAAGAAGAAGAAGACGAAAATATAGGAGACGATGCTACGGAAATTGAAGCGTATGAAGAACAAATTCGCGACATCAATATGCTTATGAATAAAAGCGAAAACAAAAAATTACCTGATGATTATGTCGTGCGAATGATGCGGGTATTTCTTGCAAAAGATCGGTGTCAGAGCCATGGGTATATCCTCGATGGATTTCCCAAAACCATTTTGCAGGCAAAAGAATTGTTTGGCCAGGCTGCAGAAATACCAAAAGACCCTGGCGAAGCACAAGCTGGAGAGATGATAGGCGAAGGAGTTCCAGGAGAAGGTGGTATGGTCAAAGTAGGTGACATGGCGGGCAATGCAAGTGTCAGCATTATGCCTGATTTTGTAATTAGCCTCCAGGCCGACGATGATTTTCTGTGCGAGCGTATAATGAAGTTACCAGAAAGAGAGATTCGAGGAACTCATTACGACGAGCCAAATATGATCCGCCGATTGATAGAATTCAGAACAAATAATACTCCTGATAACACTGTGTTAAACTTCTTTGATGAGGCCGAAATTCATCCCATCACAATAGATATCATGGATGAAGGAATGCAGGATAACGAGAGTATTTTGAAACTTTTGTATAACATTTTTGGGCCACCGATACCGGGTTTTGGTTTAACTGATGAAGAAGAGGAGGAGTTACGAAAACTGGAGATGGAAGAAAGAAAACTTAAACAACAAGCGTATTTAATTAAAAAGCAGCTGGCAGAGGAAGCCGCAAAAAAAGAGTACGAAGATAAGATGGAAAAGTGGGCAGAAACATTAGAAAAGCTTCAAATGGAAGAAGAAAAAATTATTGCGGCGGAAAGCGAGCCGCTAAGATTTTATTTAATGAAATATGTTTTTCCTACGTTGACCAGAGGTTTATCCGAAGTAGCAAAAATTAAGCCAGATGATCCAGTTGACTACTTGGCAGAGTTTCTGTTTAAAGAAAATCCAGAAGGAAAAATGTTTGATCCATCATATACAAGAAGTGGTGAAGAAATCCTAAAACAACACGAAACCGTCATAAAGAACATAGGTAACGGAAAGAGTGAATCGGATAACAAGCAGTAGTGAAGTTTTATTTTGTTAACAGTGGAGATGTAAAAACAAATATTAATTTCCAAATAAACAAATTAAACAATAAAAATTGTTTCTTGCTGTGAGCACCTACAAAAAACGTGTAGCTTGTAACAATAGGTATTGTGATGTCTGGATTTAGATAGCTGCATTAAAAAAATATATTTTTCCAAAAATCGCTTACGTAAACTGAGTTTCCTAGAAATGCTTGATAAATTGTTTTTTCGAAATTCCAAAATCAGGGCTATAACTAAAAATATACGACAAAGTCCATATGTTTAATGTAGCAAATGGTTGATTAATGATAAAACTTTTGTAAAGTTGGTAGCTCTTAGTTAACAGAAACAAACAAAATCGGCAGTCTAATGTTCAGCTCAAATCTATCGTCATATGTTTTTAAGAAGAGACCATGTGAGAATACGTAAGTAGATCTAACTCATTCTAGGATCTGGATTACGTTTTATTTGAAGGTTTTAGTAGAACATTTGCCGAGTTAATAATACCCAGGATGCTACTCCAATAAATGGTTGCCCTCTGTGTTTAGTTTAAAGTTTATACTCATTCTTAGCATGTGATGGTGATGCCAAGAAAAATCCTGGGCCTATAAACTGAGTTTCTTCACATCGGTTTTTTATAACCCTACAATCCGCTACATCATGGTATCCAAAGCGGAACTAGCCTGTTGTTCAAGCAAAGATTTTTAATGGTCTTTTTACTGAGTTAAGTCAGTTAGAGCTGCCTGATAATCCGACAGTATTTTGCGATTGTGTTTATTTTTCACATATTGATTCAATGGCACAGCATTTATAACATCCAAGGATTTGTAACATAGAAAGACTGGCATTCCTCCACACTCAATTCACTAGGCTCCTGTAACCGAATGTGCCTCTATGAATGTGTATCACTCAATAGAAACTCCTATTGGTACGACTGAAGGAAACATTGGTAATCCTATCATTATTATTCGTTACATTACTATGACTAACTGTCTTTTTAATTAAAATGTGTGGCTTTCTTTGTCTTTACTCAATTTTGCCTTTACACAATTTAAAACTAAAAAATCAAAAAAGTTCATTACTATAAGCTGCCATACCCAGTATCTCCAATATACCTAGGTAACCTAAGTTCTACATCAGTAACTTAATGTGTTGTTTTTTTTTCTAATGTGTAACCGGCAATGCGCCAGTTTTCCAAGATAAAAAAATCTTGTAACCCCAATAAGTGGACTAGGTACTACATGCTACCCAAGTTGGTTCATCCTCTGTCCGTGGCATTTCTACTTATTTTTCGCAATAAATTTAAATCATATTAGAAACTATCAGTAATAATAATTATCTGTGCACAAACAAGCCGACAACTAACTAGGCGAACTTCTTCCCTATATGGGCACGCGTTTTCTGTACCAGGGTCGTCTAACCTGAACTAACTGATATCTTGTATCGTTTCTTTTGCATAATTTTCAATTAATGATGCAGAAATACAAATAATAACAAATAGTATAACGCGTTTTAACTATTGAAAATAGAATTCTGCGATAAAATCATCAAGCTGTAGTAGTGCTACAGATGCAAAGCAATTTATCGGCAACTTAAATAATTTTTTTGTTCCAGCACACAAAAAAAATTACCATACCAAGTACGGCTTAATCTTGGGTATACTGATTTGGCGTACTTCGTATAAGAAAAAATCCTTTGTTTAAACACGGTAAATCTAAACTTTTGGTTTCAAATATGATTTATAACCGAAAAAAGATAATAATGCTAAAAGAAGGCGCTTAGTTTATAGGTTAAGCCGGTTCCTTAATACTTGTAAAAGCCCCCACAGACATCGTTCTTTTTTGGCAGGATTGCCTGACGGCCAAGACGGTTACGGGTAATCACGAAGAACGCGTACCTCCACACACTGCTCGTTTAATTCAGTTTTTCTAAAATGCCCACGCCGTTTATATGAATGCAACATTGGCATTGACGGCGACTTTAGCCATAAAGACGAAATGTGCCTAAAGGAAACGTTCTAAATGGGCAAAAGAGTGGTTACTAAAATATCTGTACAGTTGGATAAATTCGATTAAAAATTGTTTACTGCATTGCCATAAATCAGACTTACTGGCTATTTAGGTCATATGCCTATCAAAATCCGAACGAGACTGAAAAATCCTGTAGCGATTGCCTGCTGCATACCATATACGGGCCGACTTACATGATCACGTTCAAGACGGACGGGAAAAATCAAACTGTGACTGATTTTTTGAACGCCGGCAATAACGACAGTTTTTCGCCACACACCGACCGTGTTGCCCGAATAGTTTGGAACATCGGGCAAAAAAGAACGATGTAAGGCTCTCACACTTGCCCGACGGGCAAGACGGTTACGGGTAATCACGAAGAACGCGTACACACTCCTCGTTTTCTCAAGAAACTCTGCCAAGAAGTAATACCTGCCATTCTCGAAAATGCAAGAAGTGAGTTCCAAAATCAACTTTATTACTGCCAAGAAGTTCATGGTGGTCATTTTGAACAACTTTTAAAGTAATAAGAGAAATACAGGTATTCAAATTTTAATTTCTTATCTCGATTTTTAATTTTTAAAGGCTTGCAATTTAAAAACGAATTAAGATACGGACCTCGAGTTTGCCGTAAAATGTTTCTTTTTTGAAGACCCTTAAAATGAGGTCATAGGGTTGCATTTTTTTATTGCTCTATTGTTTTGCTGATAAGATATATGAATGATCCATAAAAATCCCGGTACAATGTAATCATTTTATGTAAAACGATAAACTGCTGGTAGGTACTATTTGGCCTATTAGCCAATCTTTTAGCGTCTTCCATCGCTTCAATAACATTTAAATAAATTAAATCATTTAAACTTGCCATTTTACTAATTTTTTGACAGTTTTGTCACACCATCCGTACACGAAATCCTTAATTCAAATGGCATACCACGGCATACGAATAAATTCGGATACGAACTTAATTTTCATGTTCAAAAATAGAATTATTCAGTTGTCGTGGGAAAATCGTCATTCTTCGATCACGCTCGAAAATACGGGAGAGATAAATGAGGTTGTGATTGTGATTTGTCAATTTTTAAAGATTGAATACAGTATGGGCGAGTTTTTAAATTCATCGATGTCTAAAGATTAATTACATTTCCATCAAACCGTTGTGAAATTACCGCTGCAAGTTTGCTGAAATTAAATTTAGCGCATTGAAATTTATCGTATTTTCATCACCCAGCAACGCAGTCTTGCTCCCTGTCACGCAAAAAATCGTGAAACCCTTACCCCATCCACATGAATGGTCAAGCCCTACAAAACAATGAAACGTTTGATCTTGTTGGCATCGCTTTCGAACATGGTCTCAGCTGGCACAAACACTACTTCAAAAGCCATATTAGCAGCGAAGAAGCTTGGTTTTCTCTTTCAAGCAGAAAATACTTTTCCCTTTCCAACTTACCTACACACTCTCTGTTTTCCAAATAAGATCTGTCCTAGAGTGCGGCATCACCGTCGGTACTTAAGATCCTTGATTCTATCCAAAAGAGAGCCATTCGACTCATCAATGACCCAGTCTTTACAAGAAAATTCGCTTCTCTCGCTTATCGCCGCGCTGTTGGAGATTTATCCCTTTTCTACAGATATTTCCACGGATTTTGCTCTAAAGAACTAGCTGCTATAATTCCCCCTTGACTGTTCCTAACAGAACAATAAGAGGCGCGTTACGTATGCATCCCTTTACTGACCAGCTACAAAGGCCTAGAACATGCCACTCCTCTCGCTCATTCATACCTAGGGAATCTAGATTATAAAACAAATTGGCTGCAGATGTGTTCCCTTATCCTCCCAACCACCAATCCTTTAAATCCCGAGTCAATAGATTACATTTCCCTTCTCTTCAGACGCCTACGGTACGTTAGTATTTGACTTGAAGTCTACGTGGGCTGTCTCAGATAAAAAAAGAGCACACTGCTCATCGGATTCATCACACTTTTGAAGACCGATGTTTCCCATGGATGCGTGGTGGGAACAGTCAGCTGTACGAGTGTGAGGTAAATGGTGAGATTAGCAAACTTTCAAATTTCTTGGTTTCAAACAGTATTTATCTAAATCGAACCGAACAAGATTATAATGGCGTTCTTGTTCGTTTAACAAATAAATGGAAGTATATAAATAATCTAGTTTTAGAAAATAATATTTTATCCAATATCCATCAGTTCAATCCGTTCTTAAAATCGTGCTCATCTGAAATCTATTGACTTAACCGACCATAATGTGAATAAATGAATTGATGTTTTCCATCAACAATTTAAAAATTTGCCCTATTATGTCAAAGCAGACTGTGTCCCATTAGGGTGGATCGCTTGTATGCAGAAAAAAAAATCCCAACCAAGTTTGCTTGCTTGCATATTATAATTAGCACTGTGGCCAAATTTCATGAGAAGATATTGAGATTTGATACTGTCCCCACGTGAATAAACTTAGGTTACTTTCTACAAAAAAATTAATAAAAACTATAGTGCAAAGCACGGAAGATATTTTGCAAACATAACCTTTGCTTGGTATGAAACATAAGCGACATTATGTAATTAAAAATGTTTAAAGTATTTTCGGCAACACTGGAAAACATTGGAATTATAAAGAAAGATGGTAGTGAACAGGAATTTGATTCGACGATCGCGTGGTTCAAAACGAGAAAATCTAAAAAGTAAAGCAAAAGATGGTATGGTCAAAAGGACAATACACTTACCGTGACTGACAATCGACGTAAAGTAATTATAGAAGAATACATATCTTTGTTAAAGAAACCAGGTTCCGTGTATATAGTATAGACATTATTTTTACTAATAATTCTTTGGAATTACAAAAAATGCTGGCAGTTGGTTGTGACGGTACTGTGACAAACACAGGTCAAAAAGGTGGTGAGATACGTCTGTTGGAAGTACATTTAAAGAAACCCCTGCCATGGTTCATATGACAACTACACGCCAAAGAACTGCCATTGACTGCACCTTTTTGAACACTGGGATGGTGCAAACCGTGGTCCCAGAGCTTTTACTGGTACTATGGGAAAAACTCTTATTATCTGGGAAGATGGGTCTGTAGTTAAGTACGAGAGATTTGCGTGCAATGTTTCATTTATTACAAGTAGGTAACGATTTAAATACAGATCAAGAATATCTTCTAGATATTTGCATCACTTGATTCTGGTACTTGTTCCATGGGTTTGGTAAAATGTAATCCAGGAAAATTGGTCCATTGAAGATGGCTGATGACAGGAAATTGAATATTGCGATTATATTATTATGTATCTTCTGGCAAACCATCACACAATTTAGTAACACTGACAACTTTTGTAGTGAAAGTTTATACCCCGATGTGGTTTGGAATTAAAAGTGAGTTATTCTGTGTCAATGGAGTCAACCATTTAAGTCAGTCAATAGTCTTATCCCGATTCTTACCACGAGAGCTAAAAAATAATATTGACCCAGTTATTCAGAGTAATGGTTTCTATGGTCATCCAGAGTATATTTTATTATATGTATGTTGTATGATCCCAGACCAGAAATAAGATAGCTGGCTTTACGACGAATTACAAAAGCCAGATTACAATCAGAATCGATCAAAGTTAGGACATTTACAATAAAAATATTTAATTTTTCAGCTACAGACTACATTGATTTAGTTAATTGGCAGGGACATATAGATCTCTGAGCCACCACTTACCAAATCTTTATCAAAAAATGAAATTTTGCGAGCTATAACAAAAAAAGATGTTAATTTGAATGAAATTCTGCCTGATGTAGCAGGTCTTCCTTGTCACACACAGGCAGTAGAAAGATGTGTAAAAACAGTTCCAGCTATATGTAGTTCATCAAACTGACATGGATCTATCAGGGCGAAAATTGAATCTGGAAAGATATTACCGACTTCGCTTAATACCAAAAACGAATATCACATAATATGTATCACCCAGATAATTAAGATTTTTGATTTGGTGTTTGTTTTAATCCTAACAATGTTTGCTTGGATTTTTTTGTAAAATTATATGTAAATGTATATAGTATTTTCAAATTTATTTTTTCCTTTTATCAATTTGATTTTTGACAATATCATATATCGATCATAGAGCACCTACCCCCACCAAGCCAAGTGTAAATTCTAACTTACATTTTTTCGATCCACCCTAGTTCCCATTTCTAATAAGACTACACGGTTCCCTTACTAAAAGAACTATATCTATCTTATGATTATTATTCCTGTTGAATGAAGGTATAATTAATAAAAAAAATACACATTAAAAAGCCACCATATATCAAAATACGAAACAATAATTCATACAAGTCCGAATTTTATGTGACAAAAAAGGTTTTATATTATTTTAATTTCGTTTTATTGTCAGTGCATAAACCAGTCAAGAATACTAACGATCCTGTTTAAAACAATATCAGATCGTAAATATTTTTTATTCATAATATAAATCGGTATTTCTGCGTTCCACGCTGTTGTATTATAATGCCAATAACGCGTATTCTGTGTACTTTTGTTTTTATGGTACGATAAATTTCTGGTTGTAACACTTATAGTATGTTACGATTGCTTCCTTGTTGATAGCAAATAGAATGAGGATTTTTTCTGCGAAAATCTAATAAATAAATTGACCAAACGAGTGATGGTCGTTTTATCAGGATTTAGAAGGGATACCAGATCGGCTCCCGACGCACTGTGGGGCCAAAGACCCTTAAATCTAGCATCAATTCAGGGGGTGGGTTTACTGCAGATAATTGTTTTTAGTCAAGTTAAAACGTTTACATTTAAGTAAAAAACTACACTAAACATATTTGTGTAATTTTTTTTACAATTTATATGGATTTTATTTGGCCACCATATAAAAAAGTTATTATAGTACCATAAAACGGCAATTTCATACTTTTTACTTATCACAATATTTCAACTAGGGCTTGCAATCCCGGGATCCCGAAATCGCGAGATCCCCTGATCCCGTTAAAAATTCAGCCCCGAAAATTCCCGGGATTGGGCACTTCAACCTCGAAATAAATAAATTTTAAAGTATGTTAAAAAAAACCTGATGAAGAGAGACAAAAACAGTATCGTTGGTAAAGAGGTAGACCAAGAAAACATGGGACACTACAGTAGCGGAAAACCTGAAGAAACGAGAAATATCCAGGAACGATGCAAAAAGAATGACAAAGAACAAGAAGGAATTTGCAAGATTTATTTACACTAAGTAGTAGAATTAATATAGGAATATGTATACTTTCACACCCTGAGGGTAATTAAGGTAACTGATTATAAAAGAAATAACACTTTTATGTGTCCTCTGTATAAACATTTTCTTGTTTTTATTTTAAAATAACAATATTATAAATAAAAATAATTTAACTTTATTAATGCTACCGTTTTTCGTGATCAATCCCGGGAGATTCTTTGTTCGATCCCGAAAGGCCGGGATACAAATATACGTCCAGTTGCCACATATGCTTTAATAATAATTGTATAAATATGCATTAATAAAGATTAAACTGTAACTTACGAGTACAATTAATCTGTATACCAAACTACTTGCGGACTGAAGAGGAAGTTCCAAAAATTAAAGGATTGTGATTTTTTTTTAATTCAAATCTTTCTTGTTTGCTTTTTTACGTAAAAATAAATTTTAAAACACTGTTTTGGAACAGAACAATTTCAAAGTTCTAGACAACAAAATTTGCGAATGGAAAGTTTATCCAAATGATAATAAAAAAAAAATAAACAAATCCTAAACCTAAACCAACGCGAGAATATCTCCCGAATTTGCCTTTTGTGGTTTGTTCAGGTTTGAGTTTGCTCAGAATCCTTGTATTATTTTATTATCATGGAGATGATATAAAAAAATTACACATTTAATGATATGCGACTTCGACAAAATCCATGTGCCAATTTTGAAAGTCCAGCAATGAAAAAAAAAATTGTCCGCCATTTTGCACTCGTTATTCTGTACTGTAAATAAACTCTTATACTATATATATACAAACAAATCCCATGAACCTCCCAAAAATCGTATATTTAACGGACAGTCTAAAAGACAAGTCCGTACGAAACTCCTTGAGATACCATTAGGCTGTTACACCCAGATTCACCAAAAAGGTTTAAGATATACCTGGTTTAAATTAAGATCTTCTAGTTGATCAGTTAGTTTTTGACAGGATTTTGTCCTGTCATTGTTAATAAGTCGTCATTAAAAACTTAATTATCGTCATTAAACTCATTAATATTTTATGGATTTGCTTGGTTTTTAAATGATTTTCCTCTTCGAGCGTGTTGCTAGAATAAATTTAGTTCTATTATTGTGAAAAGTACGTACTAAAATTGGTGCTTTCTTTGTAAATTTGCAAAAAGACTCGGAAACAAATTCATAGTATAAAAGTCAGTTGTCTTATTCTTAAACTTGTCAGTTTAAAGCTTTTAGAATTTCCTGGGCGCAACGTCACCTCGAGCTACACAAAAGTATGGGTCAAAAAAAACCGGGCAAGTTCGCGTGCCACATTATTTCTTTATTGTTAAGGGCTCTAAGAAATGTACATTATTTCATAATGGACGAAATATCTAACCCTTTCTTGCGAAAACAGAACGGTTTGTTATCTTAACTTACCAATATGATGGCATTTTTTTTTATTTATACCTTCTGTCCATTTGGACTGATATAATAATATGAAAATTTTTCGAAAACACATTTTTTGAAAGCACGTTTTTTCGAAAATTTATTTTCTCGAAAACATCACTTTTTCGATAATACAGATATTCAAAAACTAGGGATGTTTTCCCTTTTTTTTTTCGGAAACAAACTTTTCCAATTTTTTTTAACCACTTTTCGAAACTACATTTTTTTAAGAAATCATGTTTTTAGAAAGTACATTTTTTCAAACATTGTTTCGAAAAAGACTTCGAATATTCATATTAAAAAAATAACACTTTTTTGGAAGTAATTCATTACAGAGTAACATTGCAGATACAAGGAAACGTAAACCTAACCGAACACAAAAACGATTCGTTTAGTTTAGTTGAGGACCTCTTTGTCATTTTTCATTGAAATTTTCTAAGCCACTAAAGTTAATTAAAAAAAATACGTTTTCTAAAAAATATATTTTCGGAAAATGTGTTTCTGAAATAGTCTTTGAAAAAAAATATTTTCGAAAAAATCAATCCATTGCCGAAAGACCATCTTTCGAAGAAGCTGTTTTTCGAAAAAAATTACTTAATTTAGCATCAAACAAGATGTTTGTTGAAAAAACAACAGAACAGTTGATCATCCTAGCTTACAGGCGACATTGTTTAATTAATATGACTGTGTAAATATTGGCATTTCTTTATTTATGCTTCCTGCTCATATGGGGGGATATATGAGTACTTACGAAAGTACAATGTTTCAAGAATCAATTTAATTTTTTTTAAACCACTTTTTAAAAATACATTTTTTCAGAGAACATATTTTTGGAAATTAAATTTTTTCGAATATTCATATTTTTTCAAGCAACGGCTTTTTGAAAAAGTATTTACGAGACAGTAACGTAGCACACCTAAGAAAACCTGATCAGACCCAAAAAAGGTTTGTTTTGAAAAATTTCGTTAACCGTTTTCAGAAAAACATACTTTCAAAAGAGATGTTTTTTGAAAAAATCGCAGGATCGCAGTGGGATGTGTAAGGAATGTTTTGAGAAACAATCTAAGAGCATGTAAATATTGTAAATCAAAAATGGCAAAAAAGGCTTGCATTTTTTATATTACATATTAGTATTATCTATTATTCATATTTTTGTGGTATAATTAATTTCAAAGCTTACATAGACGGCAACTGTTTGTTTTTGTTTATATTTTGTATAATATTTAGGAATGGTTAATGTTTATGCTAGAATATTTATTTTTATACAATTCGCTATTGGAATCCTTTTTCTACAAGGTTTTGGGAGGTGGCGCCACCAGCGTCCCCCCTAAATCCGCGCCTGAAATAATCAGATGTCCAAAGAATTTCTTCCAGGTTTAATACATTTCCCACAAAACTTAAATAAAAATATTTAAAATCACAACCGAAACGGAGACGGAAAGCTATAAACAGCAAATTTATATAAAATTTTGCAAAAGAATTCAACATTTTTCCAAATATATACTGTATAGGTTGGTATCTTTATCATGCTTTCGCTTTTCGATTTTTCTGAAATGAAAACAGGTTTTCATCCTGAATCGAATGTAAAATTTATGACAAACGATTTGACAGAAATAAACTGGCGTCAGCTCGGTTGCATTTTACCGGGATTTCACAATGTACAATCATTGACAATTCAAACTTTCAGGTCTACATGGAAATGCAATGCTCATCTAAAAGTTTGAGTTGTTAATGGCTATACCTGTACTCAATGGTTCAGTTGTTTCTGAAAAAATTCACAGACAAACATATAAACATATAATATATATATACAGTGACCGGCAAAAAGTTCGCAACATATGGGAAAAATTTTTATTAGGAGAGTATCGGAAACACTTTCCCAGGGGATCGGTTCTGCATGTCCGATAACCTAAAAATCGATTTTGACATACGTCACGTGACCACTGGTATAGCGTCAAATTAAAAAAAAATTGTTAATTTACAAAAAGTGAGGTTAGTTGACGAGATATCAAAAAAAGTTATTTGAAAAAATTGCTTAGAATTAAATTCTAGGTCCTTGTGCAAAATTTTAAGATTTTATTTAAAAAAATTGGAAAACTCAATTTTTTTTAAATATTTTTTTATCGATTTACAAATTTCCGGTTTTTTTCGTTTAGATAGCTTGGCTAATGTAAAGCCCATGTATCTGGATGAAAATAAACGAATGTAGTAGTTTTTTCTACAATTGACAGGACAAAATTTAAAAAAACAGGGTTTCGCCGGACGCTAGCTGTTGCAATGATTTGTATCTAGCAGCAGTGTCAAAATTTTAGAGACATTTCAATGAGATTACATTGAGAAAACCTTAATCGTCTTAAATATATCTGAAGTTCGACTTTTTGTAAAGTTAAGGGGATTAAAATAGATAATAAACAAAAAATTACCTGTTTATTTAATCGATATTTTATAAACGAAAACCAATGTAAGAAAAACTTAAAAGTAGTCAAATTCTGTACTAACAACACAAAAAATCATTGTTTTTCCTTGGGTGCACAAAATTTAAAACTCAGTATGACCACCATTTCTCTCCATACATACTGTTGTTCTCCAGCGCAACTCTCGATTAACATTTCGGAGCATTTTACGATTTATTTGCAATACACAATTTCTAATGACATTCTCTAAATTTTGTATATTCCTGAAGGGTCGATGTTTGTACACAGGGTTCTTTAGGTATCCCCACATAAAAAAATCTAACGGAGTCAGATCTACAATTCTACAATTGACAGGACAAAATCGAAAAAATAGGTGTTCGCCGGACGCTCGCTGTTGCAATGGTTTGAATCTAATGAAATGACTGTATCAAGATTTTATTAAGATTTTTCGCACATAAATTTAACAACCAGGTCTATTTAGTTGTACTTAAAACTACCAAAGCAGGCTCTGAAATTAAAACAACCAAATAGTCTAGTAGGTTAAAAACAACAGAAAAATGTCAAACAAATTATAATTTGTTTGATTTCAACCTATGTCATTGGTTTATGTCTCGCATCTTACTAAGTTTGATATTTTACATAAGTTTATTAATATTTTATTCCTTAAAATGGCACCCACACTACTTCTTCAGGAAAAGATAGAAATTATTTTAATTTCTGGAGATAAATACAAAAGCCATAGAGAAACAGCAGCAATTTTTAATGAGAGGCACCCCGATAAATCCCTCCATTATTCCACAGTATCTCGTCTAGTCAATAAATATAAAGAAACGGGATCGGTAGAAAATCAGTATAAAGTTTCCCATGAAAAACCGGTAACAGGTGACGAAGGTTCTCTGGATGTGTGTTTGTCGATCACAGAAACACCCCAATTAGCAGTTAGTCAAATATCGGAGATCACTAACATTCACGAAAGATCTGTGCGGAGGATATTAAAAAGAAACAAATTTCATCCGTACAAACCTAAATTTGTACAAGTATTAAAAGATAGGGATTATGACGCCCGCTTCGATTTTTGTGCCTGGTTCCAGGGTATGATTGAGGAAGATTTTAATTTCCCAAAGAACGTTCTTTTCTCGGATGAAGCTACATTTACCTCTAACGGAACCGTCAGTTCACAAAACTGTAGATGGTGGGCCACCGAAAACCCAGACTTTGTAATTCAGAGTAAAGACCAATATAGTTTTAAGGTTAATGTGTGGTGCGGAATTTTCAACCTCAGAATAGTGGGACCTTTTTTCTTTAGAGACAATTTAAATTCAGAACGATATTTAGAATTTCTACAAACTGAGATATCTGACTTTTTAGACAATTTGTCATTAGCCGAAAGAAGAAATTTATACTTTCAACAAGAGGGAGCTAGCATTCATTCCACAAATGAGGTGAAGAGATGGCTGGATCAAGAATTTGGAAACCAGTGGATAGGACGGTTTTCTGAAAATCCGTGGCCTGCGAGATCACCAGATCTGACTCCGTTAGATTTCTTTATGTGGGGATACCTAAAGAACTCTGTGCACAAACATCGACCCTTTAGGAATATACAAAATTTAGAGAATGTCATTAGAAATTGTGTATTGCAAATAAATCGTAAAATGCTCCGAAATGTTAATCGAGAGTTGCGCTCGAGAACAATAGTATGTATGGAGAGAAATGGTGGTCATACTGAGTTTTAAATTTTGTGCACCCAAGGAAAAACAATGATTTCTTATGTTGTTAGTACAGAATTTGACTACTTTTAAGTTTTTCTTACATTGGTTTTCGTTTATGAAATTTCGATTAAATAAACAGGTAATTTTTTGTTTATTATCTATTTTACTCCCCTTAACTTTACAAAAAGTCGAAATTCAGATATATTTAAGACGATTAAGGTTTTCTCAATGTAATCTCATTGAAATGTCTCTAAAATTTTGACACTGCTGCTAGATACAAATCATTGCAACAGCTAGCGTCCGGCGAAACCCTGTTTTTTTTAATTTTGTCCTGTCAATTGTAGAAAAAACTACTACATTCGTTTATTTTCATGCAGATACATGGGCTTTACATTAGCCAAGCTATCTAAACGAAAAAAACTGGAAATTTGTAAATCGATAAAAAAATATTTAAAAAAAATTGAGTTTTCCAATTTTTTTAAATAAAATCTTAAGATTTTGCACAAGGACCTAGAATTTAATTCTAAGCAATTTTTTCAAATAACTTTTTTTGATATCTCGTCAACTAACCTCACTTTTTGTAAATTAACAATTTTTTTTTTAATTTGACGCTATACCAGTGGTCACGTGACGTATGTCAAAATCGATTTTTAGGTTATCGGACATGCAGAACCGATCCCCCGGAAAAGTTTTTCCAATACTCACCTAATAAAAATTTTTCCCATATGTTGCGAACTTTTTGCCGGTCACTGTATATATATATATATATATATATATATATATATATATATATATATATATATATATATATATATATATATATATATATACCGAGAATCGATTTAAAATAGGTTCCATTCGTGTGAAAGCCCTACAGACAGCAATATTCAATTGTTGTTTATTAAAAAATCGCAGACGTTCGCAGCCCACTAAAATAATAATAAAAATTTGGGTATATCTTAACCTTTGACTTCCACTTCAAGTCGTGCATCACACATCATCATGGGAATCAAAATCGTCTTTCGATTAAGATTGTTGGCGGTGATAAGATTTTGTTTATTGTCTTTAATATCGTGAAGTAAAATGACAGTTCGTTGATTTCTTCATTATTCTTTATTATATAAGTATTTATTAAAAGAATGCATACTAATTACCTAAAAAATAAATGAGAAATAACAATCTTTAGCCCGTGTTCTTTCTAGATGCGGCTATTTTTCGCCTTATTAATTGCCGTACCATTTTTGTATTGGGAACAGGTAATGTGCTAAACTTTGGGTAAGTTTAATCAACTTGCTTGCAAGTACTTTCAGTCAAATATCTCCAGCTGCAAAGGATATTACCCTAAATATTTACAAAGTGGACTGATTTACTCCCTGATCTAAAATATCATATTATTGGAAACCTAACAAAAATATGTTTAAGGTAATTTCTCTGATAGTGTATAAGCAACTTATTTATATGAAAATACTTTAATAAATAGACTGATTAAAAACTACTGGCTTGTTTTATTTTTTAACTTCACATTAGGATACACAGAGCCTCAAATCCTTTCAAATTAATTCAAAGACGAAAGCAGCGTCAAATACAAATAAGGGTAATTTCGATGAGCCGTTTTAGTGCTATATATTTCAATTACACTAGATTCACAAAATGAAATACATAGGCAAAGGTTCCCTGAAACGAAAACAAATATATATGTTCTGCTTTGGATGCAAAAGAAAATGCTGTGGCAGCTTTCACTAGTGTCGATCATCTTATTAAAAAAATTTGGTCAATTAGTGTTCCGTGTCATCAGCCGCCCACTTAACCTGAGCATCTCCCCCATCTGCCGCGCTACCCGCCGCCGACGGCTCCAACGCCGTATCACATCACGTATGTGCGGAGCTAAGTGGGGAGCGTTTCGACTGAACCAAATTAAAAATTTTGAAAAGCGTGCAAGGACAAAAGTTGTTACATCTTAAGAAATATTTTTTGTCGAAAAACTTTTTCTCTAAAACCAATGGTTCAGCAGTTATAAGGAAATAAACAATTTAATTATTCATAACAATTGATCGCGCTAGAATTTGTCAAACCTGATAATTTTGGCTCAATCTAAACATAATTCTCAATGTTCATGATTTTTTTCAGATTTTTCTGAGCGATCCTTTTGGTAATAAGGGTGGGGGACGCCAATTTTTAAACGTTTTTTTCCGAAAAATATTTGAAAAAATGTTTGAAAAAATGTATAAAAAAATACATCATATATATTGTTGAATTCCTGCTTCAATAAGCTTTCATTTGACACCCTACAGGATGCCCTTGAAATTTTTTTCGATTTCCCAATTTATCCCCTGAAATTAACCGCCAGAATCAAAATTCAACTTTTTATACTTCACATCTATAATTGGTATCTTTGTGCTAAATTTCAAATTTTTACGTTGAGTGAGTAGTTGCAGAGAAAATCACCTGTGACAGACGGACGGGCGGACGGACACCGAAGTGATTCCGTAAGTGTTCCGTTATGCTAATTTTAGCACAGAACACTAAAAATGACCTAAACATTAATTGAGTTTTGTGTTTTGTACAGTTTACGCTGGCGCTGCAGCAAAACACAACTTGTAATTATTTTATGATACTTGCCTGAAATAAGAATTTATCTATCAACAAAGTGATGTTATGTAAACGAGCTGAAAAATTCGGATTGATACCGACAGTTTACAAAGCTCAAATAATCAGGCAAGGAACCAACCGTAATAAAATTTATTAGATACTTACTGTATAATCGAATATATATATATATATATATATATATATATATATATATATATATATATATATATATGTATATACAGTGACCGGCAAAAAGTTGGACACATATGGGAAAAATTTTTATTATTGGAATATTGAAAAAACTTTTTATGCCGATTGTCTCTGCATGATGGGTAACCTAAAAATTCATTTTGACATTTGATACGTGATTACTCGTTTGGCGGCAAAATTTAAAAAAATATATATTGTCATGGAAAACTGGTATTAGGTGACAAGATATTGAAAAGAGTTATTAGAAAGAAGTGTTTAGATTTAAATTTTATACTCCCAGGCAAAGTCTGGAGCCAAAATTAAAAAAAAAAAATATTTTATATTTTTTGAAAAAAAATGTACAATAATAGTTTCATATTCCCATGAATTTAATAAAAATGTGTTAAATGATCGAAAACCAAGGTAATAACCTATTATCTCAACATTTTTGTTATTACTTAAAAGTTTTATTTGATAAAATTTAAAATTTAGCTTTTGTCCATGTACTTGGGTGTGGCCAGGCCCTGTATCTGGCAACCATATTTACCATTTATAGTTACTTCTGGAACAATATGCTTACGAAAGACCGTTTGCTCTAATTTTGAAGAAATTTTAACGTGTCTACCAAAATGGTTGCCAGATACAGGGCCTGGCCACACCCAAGTACATGGAAAAAAGCTAAATTTTAAATTTTATCAAATAAAACTTTTAAGTAATAACAGAAATGTTGAGATAATAGGTTATTACCTTGGTTTTCGATCATTTAACACATTTTTATTAAATTCATGGGAATATGAAACTAATATTGTACATTTTTTTTCAAAAAATGTAAAATATTTTTTTTTTAATTTTGGCTCCAGACTTTGCCAAGGAGTATAAAATTAAAATCTAAACACTTTTTTCTAATAACTTTTTTCAATATCTTGTCACCTAATACCAGTTTTCCATGACAATATATATTTTTTTCAATTTTGCCGGCAAACGAGTAATCACGTAACAAATGTCAAAATGAATTTTTAGGTTACCCATCATGCAGAGACAATCGGCATAAAAAGTTTTTTCAATATTCCAATAATAAAAATTTTTCCCATATGTGTCCAACTTTTTGCCGGTCACTGTATATATTTAAAAAGCCCATTACAGTCCTGGGTTTTTATTTTGGACAACTTATCTTAAACAGAGCACACGTAATCAAACTAAGCAAAACTTATTTATCTAAAAGACAAATTAGCACAGATTTCCTAAATTTATGTCCAATTCTTAAATAGATTTGCCGACCTAAATAGGTTTGACAGGCTTGTATAGAATTGCTCCATTTTTGCGTTTTTAGTAAATAATGACAAATAAGCAACGAAACAGGCTATGTTATACGGTAACACAAACAATAATTATGTAGCATACTAGCTTAAACTGTCTGCCTTTAAAAAAAAAAGATTAAAAATCAAAACGCAAACAACATGCCGGTTGCCGCCGAGTCTCATCTCATAATTTACTCACACTAATTCAGAACAACTACACAGTATTATAAAATTATAACAAATACAGTAGGAAATTTTGTCAAAGAAAACTTATTCTGTTAAATACAAAGTGTGTGCAAAGATGTCCAAAACCAACAACTGAAGCTTGTTTTCGAACTTTGACGAAGACGAGCGATTAACGATCGTTGTCATTGTGCGAGTAATTTAGCGTTTCTACTTAATATTATGAATAAATAGCTAAATAGGTGTGTTATTACGAAATATCGATTTGACTAGATAATACACGTGTTTTTATTTCGTTTATTATTAACTTTTATTTTGTTTCTTGACAAAATGGCAAATGATATAAATAAAAAATTCGCCGCCACCGCCGTGCCTTCATCTGATTGGTCACCAGAAGTCCGACACGTGCTGCATTCCCCAGACAGAATAATAATAATAATAATAATAATAATAATAAAGTTTATTTAAATTAATTACAATTTAAACATGATTTCACATATGTATATTATAAATAAACTTGAAGATAGTAACATCATTGTTGATGAGATGAATATCGCATTATCGCTGTTCGAATTTTTGCTTTCTGTTGATTAATTAGCGAAAGAAAATAGTTTTCAGCCCTTTATTAGTGCTATTAGTATTAAGAAAATATCGTACGCGGTTAGTTAAAAAAATAACGTTCATATTTACTAAGAAGGTTTGAGATTTAGTACTGGTTTAAATTAAGATCTTCTAGATGATCAGTTATGTTTTGATAGGTTTTTGTCCTGTCATCGTTAATGAGTCGCCATTAAAAGCTTCTAAATTATTCTGATATTTCAGCGATTTGCTTGGTTTCCAAATGATTTTCATCTTGAAACGGGTTGCTAGAATGAATTTGGTTCTATTGTTGCATTATAAGTTAGTAAAACACATTTGTTGTGTTTAGTTTCGTGTCAGGTTTGGTTTGAACAGCTGTTCTTGGATCGTTTTGCGTTATAATATTTTACGTTTTTGAAATTGAGACCTCTGGAAGATTTAGTAGGATTTCTTTTTTTAAAGGTGACAAAAATATTATTTCTTCAATCTTGTTACACAGAATTATTGTTGAGAGACTTGGCGGCACAACAACCTAGCTCACTTGTTTTTATATGTCCATGCGTTTACTACCAGTGGTGCACAGGGCTTAATTTTTTTTTGTGGGGCGATACCTAGATTATTATCGCGAAGCGTCATTTATGACTAATTTTCGCCCGTCTGAATTCGTACTAGGATTTACCGGTTTCAATATATGCAGTGAATTTCATAACACCCTGTATATGTAGGTTCGAAACTTATTAGTAAAAATGGTTCCATTTCGTGCAGGCTTTTTGGACCACACTGTATACATAATTAGGTATTTAAGTAGTGTTAAGAAAAAAACTTACCTGGCTATTTTGTACGCCATCCGCAAAAGCAATTAGAGCTAATCGGTCAGGATGCTGAAGAAGGATGGCGTGATCGTTTCCAATCTCCGGAGCATGTCTAGTAATAGGGGTGGTACCAGCAGTAGGCAATGTAACAGCTCTTGCCAGTGCCTTACGTTTTTTACAAGCAACGACCAAACACGCCAGTAATAGGATACCCAACACCGCGGCTCCAGTTGCGCTGGAGATTAAAATCGCGTTGATATTGTTGAGCTCAACTGAAAAGGAAAATAGTGAGGTACTTACAGCAAAGCCCTCGACAAAAGGGCTTGAAGCCCCAAGCCACAAGCCCTGTTAAAAAGGGATTGAAAGCCCAAAGCCACACTTTCTTTTTAAACATGAGGGGCTTTGCAAGTCCCAATTCACTTAAAAAGGAATTGGACTGAAAGCCACAAGCTCTTTTGCAAAGGATTTGAATCCCTTTATTTGCTGAAAGCTCTGCAAAAGAGCTCGAAGCCCTTTAAAAGAGCTTGAAGACCTTTAAAAGAACTTGAAGCTCATTAAAAGAGCTTGGCGCCTTTTAAAAGGCTTTGAAGCCCTTTAGAAGAGCTTGAGACTACCTTTATTGTCCATTTCTTTTCGAAATTTAAGCACAGCTGTTTTTTAAATAAAAGTTTAGGATTAACAAGTTTTCAAACAATTTCATCTATAGGGTGTCTCAAAAAGTTTTTTTAAAACTTATTATTTTAAATTTTATTATACTTTTGCCCATATAAGCGCTTTTGATTTTCCTTCATCATCGCATCTTCGCATCATCATCACTATCACTACTATAACTTGACATTTTTAAAATACAAAATACAATTACTGCGCTTACACCTATGCGATCTGCCTAACATGTAACGCAAAGGCAATACCCAGGTAATTACCCGATCGCACGGACTGCGCCGGTTCGCATTCGCGGGGAGTTATCGAAAAAAGTTCATGACTGCGTCGTCGCAGAGCTATATATTTACAGGCGTCCAACCATAGACATAAATAACTACAGGTGTTATAATCGAGCATTTTATGAAATAAATTTAACAACAGTTTTTAATTGATTTAATTTACATTTTAGACAATTTAAAATTTCAGAAATCATTCATATTGAGTAATACTTAAAAAATCATTAAATATCCTCTACTCATATCGTGAGATTCGATACAAAATCGTGAAATCTTACTATAAATCATGAGACCTGGAACACCTGATTCTAAAGAACAAAACCGATTGTGCCAAGGGGAAAACCAGGGATTCCCCGACTCTCTGCGGCTCGTTCGCTCGTCTATATACATATAAATAGAAGTGACTGCATTCGATAATTTCGAACGGCATATAAATCTATGCAAGTATTTCAAGTATAGCTTTTCGGCATATTTATTATTTAGATTATTTTAGGTTTTAGTTTAATCAATGTAATTTTTGCAGATATTTTGATTTGATGTACATAGGTACCTACTTAAAAGATCGTATTTTTAAGTACCATCGCACTGCTGCGATCGTACATCGTATCGAGAGTTAAAACATCGTATAAATACAATTTAAATCGTACGGTTTACAACACTAGCTTGTACAGCTTCGAAATAGCTTAACAAGCCCTTTGGTTCGTTCTAAAAAGGGCTTTAAGCCATAGAATTGAAATTCCTAAAAGGGCTTGAAGCTCTTTTTCAAGTCACAAGCCCTCAAGCCCTGGCCAGCTCTGCTTACAGCCCACTAGCCCACGTAGCGACTAGTATAATCTTTAGTATGGGGATGGACATATAGATTATGAAAAAAATAGTGAACCGTTTTTCTTGTTAATTTGTTTAGGTTTGCTTAGGTTATAGGTGTTTCCCGTGTTTTGGCGCACCTGCCGTGAGACAGATGGACCACAAAATTCTCCACCCCGGAACATGATGTTGCACAACAGGCAGACCAACGAAGGCCAAAGAATCATCTGTACAATTTTCTCGGTGGAGGTTTGCAAAACCCTGCATATATCGAGGAATACTTTTTTGTATAAGTACAGTATTTTTCTATAAAAATATACTTAAGTTTTATTCGTTTGGTATTTGTATTACAATTTAGCTCATTGGCAACACTCCAGTTGATTCAGTTAAATTCGTTTAATTACCCGGTGTAACTTTTTTTATCTTCTGACAGCCCACGAATCAATATATAAATTCAATATATGACCAATAAGGACAGCAAAACATTCAGATGTGACAAAGTGTCACTATTGTATAACCTTGTATTTCTTGTCAAATATTAGATATAGAAACGCTGTCAACCTAATTGAAACACAAAGAAAAGGTAATGTTGACAACTTCTTTTAACTTTGACATTTGTTTATAGAGAAAAAATAAGTATAGGTGGCAGCAAAGCAACAAAATCAGTATACTATCGTTCTTAACAAATAAATGAGGCAATGCCAAAATATTTTATTTGATTTTTATTATTATAATATTATAACTTAAGTACTTACTGAAATAGTTATCCTTGGTTCTAATGCAAGTTGGCCATAAGTCAGATGGTTCCCAACATCCATTTGGTTGACAACTTATTACAGGACTTCCATCTAAAATGTATCCTTTAAGACAGGCGAAAGTAATTTGGGAGTTGATGGGGAAAAAAGGCAAGCCACCGGAATCGAAACTGGCTTCGATATGACTGATTACAACAGCATAGGGTACTGCAGGTGGTGGGCTGCACATGTTAACATCAACTAAAACAATAACGTTAAAATAATATAAACTTAAAAGCGAATACAGCTCTATTTACACCATTTTCTACCAAATATCAAAATTTTCAAATTTGTCTCCAGATTTGAAAGAATTAAAATCATGAATCCATTTCCACACTTATATGTAGCTATAATAAATACTAGCTATTGCCTTGATTAGATTCTTTTTTCCATTAAACTGTTCTTCGTCTACACCATGGTGAATTAGGCAACAAGATCAAAATTTAAACCAGTACTAAATCCTAAATTTGTTTATCGAATCCTGGGGATTAATACATTGTAAGAGGATACTATTAATACAGAAAAGGATATGGTTTCGTTAATTTTTCTACTTGGCTTGCCTATTAACCTAATAAATAATATTGCATTAATTTCTATTTGAGTGCCTTACATGTGTGTCAATAGACTTGTCCAAAACATCTAATGTTAAATTATTTTTTGAACTACGTACATATAGTATATATGAGGAGGGTCATTCCAAAGTGCATCTTATCCACTTTTTATAAAATTTAAGTTTGCAACAGAAATTGAAACGATACGTTAGTCTTATCCTTTTAGAATATAAATATCGTTTCCACATTGCATCTTATCTTATGTAAAATTAGTCTAAAAATTGTAAGTCGTTCCAAACTGCACCTTATTAATTAGTAGTGTCGAATCATATCCATCATCCAGCCAATTAGTAAAAGACATTGAAACATTGTTGCAATCACACTTTGGTTCCGAGTGGAAAGGCAGTCACAAATGCAGGTTCTTTATAAATTTTATGAATGCCTTTAATGTTGATAATCATACTGATCCCACCGAACCTAATCTAAATATATGAAGAGGATGATAACTTTTGTGAATCCTTCCAGGAACCCACAGATCTTAAAGTGTAATCAGAATAAAAGTTTCAAGGTAATTTTAGGTTTATCACTTTTTTAAAGTGTTTTCCAAAATACAGGGTGTTACAAAAAGATGTTAAGAAATTTTAAGGGCAGATTGTACATCTAAAAATATGAAAATAAGTTTATATAAACGCAACAAACGCTTCTCTGTCGAGATACAGAGTGTTTAATATTTCCTTTTTCAAATGTGTTTGTTTAATTTCTCAAAAATGCGTTACGATATTGACATGAATTTTGGTACACGCCAGTATGTAATCAAAGGGTATCTTTACGTGCAAAAATTTGATTTCTAATGTATGGCACGCCACTGATATTTTGCAAGATTGATATCGTTCTCTTAAAGCCCAATTAATTCTCCGTGAAAAGTTAATATTGAGCTTTTTCTTTTTGACGCATGGTTTTCGAGACAAAAATTAATTTATTTCTTACAATCGAAACAAATAATGAAAATTAATTTTTTCACATATTTTTTGTTCAGGAAACAGTGCTTTTTGATTTGAGTTTATAATAGTAGATGCTATAAATGACTACTCTGTGCTTCAATACATGCTCTAAATCGCCTTCGCCTAACTCTTCGGAATACTTGAGGTGTGAAAATATTAAACACCCTGTATTTCAAAAAATAATCGTTTGAGGATCCACGTTTATATAAACTTATTTTCATATTTTTATATGTAGAATCTGCCCCTAAAATGTCTTAACATCTTTTTGTAACACCCTGTATGTTGTCCCAAAACGCTTCATGTCCAAATTGAAATGAAATTCTTTTGACTCTTCAAGAAAAATGAGTCGAATGTCCCAGCTTAAATCCTTTTAATTCTATATTTCTTTTATAAAAAAACAAAGACGCCCATAAAAAGTCTTCATAATATCAAAAAAAAAAAAAAAATTACGATTTCCCAACATTTTTCCTAAGTGGATAAGAATCACTTTGGAATGACCCTTCTCATATAGACTTGCTAAATACTTGCCACATTGAGGATATACACCAATCCATTTTCCGTTTTTGCAATAGAAATTGGATGTTTGACACGGAGCTAACGAATTCTGGTAATTTGCTTGACATCCCACTTCAACCGTTGTACTTGAGATCGAACCTATCAAAATCCTGGCGTGCGCTTTGGGGTCTAACAGAGGAACTGAAGCACATGAAATTGTTGGATACAGATCTAAAACAATAAAAACACACAATAAGGAAGAGCAAAGAGTACCAAAGAGTAACTATGGAGCCTAGTGCCCCGTTACACAGATGCCAAATGTCTGGCAGAACAAAAAAAATGGTTAAATTTAAGAACAATCAAAATTTGTTATTACGCGCTTACCCATAATAGACCTGAATTGTTAAACATCCAGAAATACACCCATTTGCTTTCAGTAAACGCGCTAGTTTTTAGTAATTCATATGAATCTAATGGAATGTTTTGAAATACTTTTGGGACTCAAACAGGCGAAGACTGAAGAGACACGCTGAGAAATGAAGTAAATCTCTACAAATTTCAATAATGAGCGATTTATTATTCACATATCTTTGCATCGGCATAATCGAGGACTAGCAAAGGAACTAAATTATATTGTGATTTTATTAAAATTTCGATACACACTGACATACCTACTGTAATATCACAGTCAGACAGCGCTAAAGTAGCAGCTCTCGTATGACCAACAAGACACATTATTATTATAGGTAGGTACATCAAAATATTTTTTTTTCAAAAGGTATGTACATTGATTTACAACAAAAATTTAAAAAAAATCTATTTGAAACTGCACACTTCGTAAGACACATCTAAATAATAGCAACTTACTTATGCAAAATACAGAATAAGTAATATTAGTCTCAGAAAAATGGTGCCTTAATTAGAGTCAAAATCAATAAAATCATCGGCCAGATTCTTCAACGATAGATCGGTCTAATTTGACAACCAAAAGTTTTAAACTGAGAAGTGTAAGAAAAAGACAAGTAACTTTTACACTATACATTTTTTCTGAGGTTTTTCTCAAATTTATAAAGAAAATGGCAATTTTAGTACATACTTTCCACAGTAATAGGAGAAATTCATTCTAGCAATACGTTCCAAGAAACCAAGCAAATCGCTGAATTAGAATAACGATTTTAATGACGTCTTAATAACAGTGACAGAACAAAAACTTGTTAAAACCTAACTGATCAACTAAAAGATCTTAATTTAAACCAGTACTAAATCTTAAATCTTTATAGTGAATCTTAACCTGAAACGCTGTATTTGGAGCATCAAACATGCCTCTATGTATATCAACGCAACGGTAAAAACCTTGGCTGTATACAAAATATATTATTTGTAAAATAAATCTAAGAACAAATTTATATGGTATACATTTATATATCAATATACTGTATATCCGCGGATAGGATTAAGAAGAGGATAAATGGACCAAAAATGTCACTACTAATAAAAGATTTTGATTGTAAAATAAATAAGATTCACATTATGAAAAATTTAATTTTTTATACAGGGAGCATAAAAATACGAAAACGTTATTTTGCGTAAGAGTAAACATACTTTGTTTTTGAAATATGTTTTAAATTAAATTCTAAACCGAAGTACAATATTTCATTCAAAAATTTAAATATTAAAAGTAACGAGTTTTATCACATCATTTTTTTGAAACCCAACCCGACTCTTCCCTCTCACACCTTTAGCCAGAGTAGGTACTAGATTCTACATATTAAACAATAATAACACCTATTGGCATATTTGTCAATGTCTTTATTAAAAAAAGCAATTATTTAATTTAAAATACTTCTTATCCCATTGCTATCTACTGAACAAAGGATTTTTATAGTCCAGTGTTAGATGGCCAAGTATCGTACCGCTACATCGTGGAACAATTTAGCGAGAATTCTGTAGGAATCCCAATAACTAATATGACAATCTACAACATAATAAAAAAAATGCCAAAGAACTGCTTCGGTTTTGAATCTCAAGAAGAAGACATATGATCACAACGATGCTGACACAATTTTAGTTCTTCAGTCTGTTAGAGAAAGTCCTGTGATGTCCCTTATAAATCGTGCTAAACATCTTCTGGAAGTAGTGAAAAAAAATCATATTCAGCTGGTCTTAAAAGAAAATAAATAATTGTCGTTCAAGCCCTACTTTAACCAAACATTGGAAGCGAAAAGATTAGATTTTTGTTTATGGGTGGGAGACAAAGTTTTAAGTGAAAATATCCATTTTTATAAGTTTATACGTTCAGCTTCACTAAGAAGGTTTAAGATTTAGTACTGGTTTAAATTAAGATCTTCTGCTTGATTATTTATGTTTTGGCGGGTTTTTATTCAATCATTGTTAATAAGTCGTCCCTAAAAACTTATGAATTATTCTGATATTTGAGTGAATTGCTTGATTTCCAAATGACATTCCTCTTGGAACGGGTTGCTAAAATGAATTTAGTTCTATTATTGTCGAATACCTTAATTGCCCTTTTCTTTATAAATTTGCAAAAAAACCTTAGAAACAAATTCGTAGTATAAAAATTGGTAGTCGTATTTTTACACATTTGGTTGTCAAATTAGACCGGACTAGCGTTGAAGAATCTGGCTGATAAGTTTTCTGATGAATGTACGTTGTCTATTAATCGAACTGTAGCATTCCAGCATGTCAGGTACTGGCCTCGAGAAAACCCCGAATTTGGAGTAATGAGGCGAAGACAATATTTTACACAAGTGAACGTGTGGTGTGCGGTATCTGTCCATAGCATTATAGGCCCATATTTTTTAATAACCCCTGCAATAGAACGTACTTAGAAATGCTGGACGCATTTTTTAGCTATTAACTCGAAAATTTGCCAATAAATTTTCGCCAAAAATTGTTGTATTTTCAACTAGATGGTTGTCCAGCACATTGCGCTCCCGAGGTAATAGAATAGTGTCACCGCAGATTTGGTCCAAGGTGGATTGGTACAAATGGACCAATTTTGTGGCCCCCAAGGAGCCCTGACTTAACGTTGGCCGAAATGTTTCTATGGGGCCGTTTAAAACAATTTGTTTATGCCACTCCAATACCAAATAATATTGACGTGCTAAAAGGCAGAATTACCCAGGCTGCTCGTTCAATATCTCAGGAATAAATCTGAAATTCCTTCAGATATATAAAGAAGCAATTAAAAAAATGGATAAAATATTGGGGAAGAGTTTTTGAATTTTGATATCTTTATTGTTTTGCTCAGTTTATATCATATTGTTTTAAGTTTAATTAAATGTTCGTATTATTTAAAAATTGCACTTGAATAAGAAAGAAATAATATTTTGAATAACTGGTTCATTTAATAAAGACATTGACAAACATGTCCATAGGTTTCATTATTGTTTAATATGTAGAAACTAGTACTCTGGTTAAAGGTGTAAGAAAGAAAAGTTGGAACTTTAAAAAAATAATGTGATAAAACTCGTTACTTTTAATATTTAAATTTTTTAATGAAATCTTGTACTTCGGCTTAGGGTTTAATTTAAAACATATTTCATATTTGATCTTTTGGTAGAAAATGATAAACAATTTATTGTTACGAAAATAACGTTTTCGTATTTTTTAAGCTTCCTGTGTAAAAAATTTAATTTTTCATAACGTGAATCGTATTTATTGTAAAAGAAAAAACTTTTATTAGGAGCGACATTTTTACGTATGTTGCAAATTTTGGCCCACTTATTGTCCTCTTCTAAACCCCATTCGCGACATACTGTATATGTATGATTTTTCAGACTACTAAATCAGATTTAAAAAAACTTTGACGGGACCAGACTGAAACTTTCTGAGTGTTAAGCGCTATACAGAATACATAGAATATTTTAATATTCGCGTCTTCGCTCACGTGGATAACGGAAAAATGAATTTTCGCAGTAGTAAACCAGTGTGAAAATATTATATGCTACATCATAGTATGATACATATACAAACAGCGGCAGTGTAAACCCAAGCAGTGTAAAACTAAATGCGGGCAAAGCCGCGAGTAACAGCTAGTTATTTATACAAAGCTAATTGGCACCGCGGGTGGTTCAAGAAAACTCTTCGACTCGTCTTGAGCAGTAATCGTAGTTTTTTTCATTTTTATGTCTAGTGGCTTTAAGCTAGGCAAAAAGGCAGCTGCCATTACCATTTTACGACATAAGAAACAACAGGCCAATTCAATTTCCTAGATAAGAAGTGCCGGTGCGAATGGCGCTCGTTTGTGACCCATAATTATCGGTTTGACCATAAATCACCTGTGGTTCCGGAAAACTGTTAACAAGAAATAATTTACTGCGTGCGGAGGAATGCGCGTAACCACGAGGGACATTACGTATTATCGTGCAGATTATACCTTACACTCAAGGGTGGGTCGAAAAAAATTAAGATTTTTTCGATCCGCTATAGTGCGGAAAAGTTGCCTTTTAAAATAAGAAGAAAATGGACGTAAAAACTTAAAAATCGATTGACATCTTCCGGTCACGCATCGTACTAAAAGTTTAAGAAATTGACGAAGCTGAATATTTTTCGTAATTTTTTATATTACTTAAAATTCTATTTTCGACACTCTATAGTTTGTTATGCTTATTTTATGGTTCATAAAGTTAAATAAATTAAAGCATCATTAATATTTCAATGGTTTCCGGTCACGCAATGTGTTCCATAAATGGGAATTTTCAAAATTTTTGCCAGTTCATTGTGCAGCTCTTCGCCTGTTTTGTCTGAACAAAACGAGCCAGGAGGAGGTGGCTGCACGTCGATTTCCACCCATACCATACCTACCAAACCAACCATCCAAAATAGAAGTGTGTTATTCGCATTATGTTTTACCACTATTTACAACAAATTGACTTGTTGTTACTTCTACTGTTTCTTTTCAATATTAAAGTCTGACTTTTGGGTGAAATCAGGCATAACCGATCTTGATAACAGCGTAGATTTGATGTAGCCATCTCTAGCTTCATACCCACATACTTTAGCTGAGGCCTCGGTAACAAGTTTGACATATCTCTGGAGTGCCTGAGTGTGACAGGGAAACTTTTTAACCTTTGAATGGCGTCGGCCTTTACTTGATGGAAATCCATTATACACATAATGATAGACCATTTTAGCCAAATTTACACTTTTATTTAATACTTTATAACATGACGCGTTTCGCTACACTATAGCTTCATCGGATGTTTGTTACTAAACGGCTAGACTAAAAGTTCACAAAGGTGTCATAAAATACAACAATCTAGGTAGATAAATAAAATTTTAATTTAGGTTTTATTATTATACTAATTTACTATGGGGAATTCCCACTGGGCTTCATGTCTATTAGGTAAATAAGCTGAATAAGGGTGAGCTATTTAATTCCAAATTTCATTTTTTACATTTATTTTCTACATGTAGTATTTTAAAATTGTTATCAAATGTAGGTCGATTCTGTAAAAGATGGTTTGAATATGTAGAATTATTTTTATTAATAATAAAACTTCTCTTATGCTCTGTTATACGTGTTAAAAATGATCTACCTGTTTGGCCTATGTATCTTTTCGGATATGATCCACAAGTTAACTGACATATACCTGATCTATTATTTTTATTGGATTTACTTTTTGAATTTTTCAGAAATTTTCCTAGTGAATTATTTGTTTTAAATGCTACTTTTACGGTTTTTTTGATTGACTTTTTAAATTTTTTCTGCTGGTTTCCCGAAATAAGTACCTAATTGTTTGAAAAGTATTGGGTTTTTCTTTTATCTAAGGTAGACTGCAGCAATAGCTTTATTTTTTAAGTTTATGTGGCAAAATTCTATCAATATAATTGATGGGCAATAACCGATATTTATTGCGACTTGTTTAATTAAATTTAACTGAAATTTTCCGGGGATAAAGGGACACTTATTAACCTATGTACCATACTATGATACGCTGCTAATAGTTCGAGATCCGGCTGCGGGATTACTACGTTCATCGAGTTTTTAATCAAAATCTAATTTTTACATATAATAATGGATGGGGAAATATATTTTTGCCAGAGTGCCTATCAAAATTTGGCCGCTAGAATTTTTAATTAAAATAATATTAATTGATTTTTTCGAGAAAATTTAATTCACTTAGTTGTAGAATAAATCATAATCCACTTCAAAGCAATATAAGAACTTGAAGAGTGTTGGTTGCTGTCCCGCACTTGTCCGCAACCTCTTCGCAGCCAGGTGTAAACAGGTATTGCTTTGTTACATTTATACGTTTATTAGGTATATTCATCAATTATATATCAAATTAAAGTAAATTTTTTTCTGTGTGTGATGGAATACCTATGCCTGTGTGAAAGTGGCCGCAAATAGGGGTTGCTAGCTGTTAAAAATAGATTAGAGTGAAAGAGAGTTAGCGCGCTACATAGTTCGTTAGACGAGGATGGTGATTGCCAGCTGTACGAGTTTTTAAAGCCAATGTGTTCTCAACCAACGGCGCAAACAGTAGTGGGAACGACTTTATAATACTCCAAAAAAAATATAATTAATAAATTTTTGTTTAGTTGTATTTAAAATTGCTCAAATATAACAAAACATCCATTCTTAAATAAAAAATCGAATCGTCTTTTCTTTAATATAAATAAGAAAAACAAACATTATTTTTAAGACAGATACCTGAGGTATCGATATATTATATGTATATAGTAACTATAAACTAAATCATTCTTAAGTTAAATTAAAAATTTTACTTATGGTTTGCGTTTTGCAAAAATCTTCAAATTCTTGCTTATCTTTTAGTTTTAAAACTGTAATTTTTTTCAGACATTCTCTATGATATCCGAAATTAATTGTACGTAGATTCCACTGTTAATAAAATGTCATGCTACTTATATTTTTTTTTACGACGAAACAATATCATTAATAAACACTTTTTAAATGATGCATTATTAAAGTCAAGCACATTATTCTTTTTATTACAGAGAAAACAATTCTTAATTTTTTTTAAATTTAAGACTTATTTTAACAAACGTGATAATATGTAAAGTTAAATAAAACAACGTTGTGTATTAAGAGCTCCAAAACAAAATGGTTAGAATAAGAATGTCGCTCTTTAGTTGAGAACACTAGCGATCGACGCATGCGCATTGTATTTAAAAACTCGTACAGCTAGCAATCACCATCCTCGTCTAACGAACGATGTAGCGCGCTAACTCCCTTTCACTCTAATCTATTTTTAACAGCTCAATTAATCAATTAATATTATTTTAATTAAAAATACTAGCGGCCACATTTTGATAGGCACCCTGGCAAAAATATATTCCCCCATCCATTATTATAATATGTAAAAATTAGATCTTGATTAAAAACTCGATGAACGTAGTAATCCCGCAGCCGGATCTCGGACTATAACTTATGTTGTACAGGATGTGTGGAATTTTTGTGAATTTCTGTGTTTGTATGTGTCGGTTTGTGGTAAATTGAAAAACTGTGTTTATTTGAAATTTTCGTAATTTTTAAATCTAAAAAAATTAAAGAGCTGTTGGTTTCAATTTCTATTGTAAATTTTATGTTTTTATGTAATGAATTTATATAGGTATTCTAAAAATGTTTTTAATTGCCTGTTTGTACCTATAAAACACGTAAATATATCATTTACGTATCTGTACCTACCAGTACAACATATTATTTGTTACTTTGTTATTGTGTATTATTATTTCTAGGTTATTCATAAATATTTGGGGTAAAAGTGGACTTGATGGGCTGCCCATTATAAGAACTAACATTGCTATTATAAAATTCGTTGTTAAAAGAAAAATAGTTTTGTTTTAAACAAGTTGTTAGGAGGTTAATAATGTCTATTCTTATGATGGGGTTTACTTTTAGGTTTATTAACATGGTATCCGCCAACGCTACCGTGTACCATAATTTTTTAATGAGGAATTGATGGCTATCGTCAAAACTCTTCGAAACTGCTTCTTTGCTGCTTAACATTTGATACGAACATGTAAGTTATTTGCAAAAGTTCCTCGTTGCTTTGAGAGTTTATTTGCAAAACTGCCTGTTTGCTCGTCAGCCAATAGCGTAGGCTCCACGTGACGGCCAGGTGTTTTTTTACATGCGGTCAATAAAGAGTTGTGTCAAAATGAAAACGATACTATGTCTTCTCATTTTTTTTTTATTTTGCTTTGGAATATAATTTCTTTTAACTTTTTTATATTAAATACTTTTTCAATACCAATAAGAAGTTACTGAATGTTTAGTTATCTTTGAATAAAAAGACTCGAGAGCTTTCTTCGTTTTTATTTTTTTTTTATTTTCAAAACTCTCATGGAACAAAATCTCTTTTTTCTCAAAATTTGTGACACATTTCGGTTTAGAATCATCAAAGTTACTTTAAGTGCCTGTTAAACTACTGCTACCAAAATAAAATAATGCGAAAAATTATTTGTTTGATAGTTAAAAGGTTTTTCTTTGCTCCTGAAAAGATCACCAAATAGCAGAGGAATTTTTGCAAATAATGGCCTTAAGGGGTTTAGCCCCTTAATGTTACATGTTTGTTACACCAATAGTGTTTAAAAATACTGCTGTACCTAAGTTACAAACTACAACTTTATATTGACATTTCATATGCATATGACATAACCTCGGACATAACGTTGTTAAACGTGGTGTCAAAAAAATATATAGCTGTTATTTGTTGTACAGTTTCACCTTGTGGTTACATAGTGGTTGGTGGTTTCGCTAATTTTTCTGAAATTTGGATTTTCCTGACAACCAGGCGAATGTATGGGTTTGATGACTCGCACAGGAAAAAGTAACGTATACTTACGTGATCCAATGTAACCTAGGCCTAAATATGCGCTTAAAACGACACACTGCACACAGGAGCGCACAATCCACCGTTCTAGCTCAGCTTCTGCTTCAGCCATGGGCGCCCATAGGGAACAGCTGCAGGCGGGCAGCTGCCCCCCCTGAGGTCGGGTTCCACGGTGCTTTTTAACAACTGCGCAACTTCGTGATTTTGTAACATACGTTTTTTTGGCTGGTTGCCCCCCCCCCTCTGAAATTCACTTTATGGGCGCGCATGTGCTTCGCACAGATTATTGCGAACGAGTGGCCACATAAGTGCATATTATCCTGTCCCCGACAGCTGTGTCTAGATAGTGAATGATTTATTAGGGCATTTTTATCCTCATCTTTGGTTAAAGAAGATACTGTGACAAACTCAAAAAAGTGGCGTTTGTGTAAATAAAATTCAAACCCCGGGATATATTCCCTTAATAAAAAGAGATGCCTCCTTGGTGAATTTGAAAAGATCCGGCAAAGTTTTTAAATATATGAGAATGAGTGTAAGAACTATTGACTATCTTTTAAACAAAACTAACGTCAGAATAAAATAATCTTCCTTTATCCATCGCTAAGGTGCACTCTGCGAAGATTCAAAAAATACCTACTAAGCTCAATTTGCAAGTGTGCGGCGATGGCAGTGGAGTGGACTAGGCGGTGGTGCGTCGTGGTCACGCACACTTACGGCAATGGATATATTTAGGTACTTGGTGCGTACCATGATACAAATAAAAGAAGATATGATACCGCGCAGGTAGGCGTGACCATTTACGTGGCCAATTCCGCGATATTTTGTAAACGAAACACTTGTTTTTTAAGATCGCGTTGTGCTTTTAACTATTTTTTTGGTGTTTTTATATTACTTTTAGGAGTTTAAAAGTAAAAATGAGATGTGCTGTGTATGGTTGTGATGTGGACAATAAATCAATCAATGTATGTATTTATCCCTTTATTTATATGATTATTTTAAATCATATAGGTACTATATCATTTGTATTATAAGCAGGAGGCAAAGTATATTGCCAATAGAATTTATATAAAATCGCCTATAACTAACGTAACCTCTATATTGCGCGATATAAATGTATCTTATTGGTTAATAAATTATTTTTTTATGTAATTTAACTTTTTCAACCCCCTTGAGGGCTGACGCTAGAGAGTTGAGGTCAAAAATTTTAAATGCAACCCTGTACCGAGTGGTACCTCATTTTCAAGGTATTCAAAATAGAAACATTTCGCTGCAAACCTGAGGTTCGTATCTTGATCCGTTTTTAAATGGCAAGCCTTTAAAAAGTAAAAATTGTGAAAAAAATTAAATAGGTACCTTTATTTCTATTACTTTAAAAGTTGTTCAAAATGAATTTCTTGGCAGTAATAAAGTCGATTTTGGAACTCACTACTTACGTTTTCGAGAATGGCAGGTGTTAGCGGTGTTCCAAATTTTTTCATAAAAATCACAGTATAGGTAGGTACCTAGTTCGCAACACCGCACCTTCATTTTTTAAAACTCTTACGCCGACCTCCCATGCGTCCGTTTTCCGATGACCTGACGGTCCGACGAAGCTCCTATTAGTCAAAATAATTTCGCGCTCTTTTTCATACGAATATTTTAACATGTACGACGTCGGATAAAGTTAAAAATAATTTAACTTTTGTCCGATGTGTTATTTTTAACCTTATATAGTTTGTATGTTGTTATATGTTGACTTATTTTAGGTGTTTTAGGTCAGTAGAATAATAAAAGTTAAAAAATGAATGGTATGCAGGCATTGGCAAATCGGCGTAAACTAAATAATCTTTTACTTTTATCCCTTTTACTGCTAATTAGGAGAATAAAAAAAGGAAAATGTACAAGAAGATTCTGGGTACGAGATTAATTAAAACATCTTAAAACTAAAGACGCTTATTACCACAGTTTATTACAAGAAATGAGATTAACAGATCAAGAGAAATACTTTAAGTATCTGGGAATGATAAGTGTCCGATACGAATATCGGATGAATTAGACACGGTTTTTTTTTGCACGAAATAAGGAAGAAAAATAGGACACAGCGTGACGTCATGCGCGGACCCGGACGAATTTGACACGGTTTGGTATCATACCTTCTTTTATTTGTATCATGGGTGCGTACGAGGCTATGTCTACGGTCTTAGCTAGTTGCTGAGTAACGATTCCTTAAGTTCAGTTCAAGAGAAAGTGACAGAAAGTAAACCCAAAAATACAATACTGAACCATCAGTATATATGGAGACAGTTTATGGGTTTTATTAAAGAGAGGAATTATAGTTTAAACGAAAACACTTCAATACCGACGCCGGCAAATATTCTTACCGACTGGGCCTAGATCAAAAAGAAAAATGGTAAGGATTATAGAGACTACTGTGAATACTATTTGCAGTGTATATAAGGTCAAAACTGCTAATGGAAAAATGCCAGGACGAATATATTAAATTTAATTCTTTCACTGACAGGGAATTTAAAACAGCCGCGAGGCAAAAAATGCCAAAAGAAAGCAGTTGCATTTGTCCATTTCCATATAATTTTTATGTAATGTAGTTTTAATGTAATGCTGTTTAAATAAAAATTTCAAACTAACATAGAAGGTACTTTTATTCCTTCTACTCAAAAAATATTCTACCGACTTGTGCATCAAAATAAATCTGATAGCTTTTCATTCAAGCATGTTGTCAGTAAAAAACCTGTATTCGGTTATTTTCATATTTGGTTAAACAGCCCTTCTTCTTCGGAGTCGGACCTTTTGGCCGAAATATGAAAATATACTGATGCAGGTTTTAGACATGCTTTCGCGAAAAATTTATTGGTAATTCTGGTGGACTTGTGTAATGATGTGAAATACCCTTGTATTTATTTTTAGGGATAAATACCCTGGGTATTTTCTCAGCTATTTATCCATGCTGGGTATTTATTTTCGTTTTTTAAATTAAAATCCTTTTATTTTATGGGTTCGTATGAGGAACTAAAGACGTAAAGCGACGTCCCATGCGTACGATTTCCGATATCCGAAAAAGTTCGAAATTTCGTGCAAAAAAAAACCGTGTCTAATTCATCCGATATTCGTATCGGACACTTATCATTCCCAGATACTTAAAGTATTTCTCTTGATCTGTTAATCTCATTTCTTGTAATAAACTGTGGTAATAAGCGTCTTTAGTTTTAAGATGTTTTAATTAATCTCGTACCCAGAATCTTCTTGTACATTTTCCTTTTTTTATTCTCCTAATTAGCAGTAAAAGGGATAAAAGTAAAAGATTATTTAGTTTACGCCGATTTGCCAATGCCTGCATACCATTCATTTTTTAACTTTTATTATTCTACTGACCTAAAACACCTAAAATAAGTCAACATATAACAACATACAAACTATATAAGGTTAAAAATAACACATCGGACAAAAGTTAAATTATTTTTAACTTTATCCGACGTCGTACATGTTAAAATATTCGTATGAAAAAGAGCGCGAAATTATTTTGACTAATAGGAGCTTCGTCGGACCGTCAGGTCATCGGAAAACGGACGCATGGGAGGTCGGCGTAAGAGTTTTAAAAAATGAAGGTGCGGTGTTGCGAACTAGGTACCTACCTATACTGTTATTTTTATGAAAAAATTTGGAACACCGCTAACACCTGCCATTCTCGAAAACGTAAGTAGTGAGTTCCAAAATCGACTTTATTACTGCCAAGAAATTCATTTTGAACAACTTTTAAAGTAATAGAAATAAAGGTACCTATTTAATTTTTTTCACAATTTTTACTTTTTAAAGGCTTGCCATTTAAAAACGGATCAAGATACGAACCTCAGGTTTGCAGCGAAATGTTTCTATTTTGAATACCTTGAAAATGAGGTACCACTCGGTACAGGGTTGCATTTAAAATTTTTGACCTCAACTCTCTAGCGTCAGCCCTCAAGGGGGTTGAAAAAGTTAAATTACATAAAAAAATAATTTATTAACCAATAAGATACACCTTAAGTTTTGTGTCTCCATCTTTACTAATAGCAAAAGTATTTGCCCATACTAAGATTTTTCCGACATCCTGTAGATATACTAGTTTTACCAGTTTAACAGTAGTTTTGGGTAGGTAAATAAAATTTGGGTATATACCCGGGTAAATACCCAATTTTTACTTGCCTACCTGCTGGGGTATTTACCCAACCCGCATCTCTACACTTGTTTAATTACTTCCGAAAATTATCAAGAATCCGATACGAGGAAATTTGTCCATACTACGTTTACAAATAAATCGCCAGATAAGAACTAACTATAAGAATTAAATTTTGTGGTATTTTAGGACTAAAAGGTTTGGTCTCTCAGGAAATATAAACGAAAATATTTTAATGTTAACAACCGCGGCGTATCTACCACTAAACGTTTGCTGTGATTTGCGTAAAAAAAATTACTATTGTATACATTTTGTTCTTAAATCGCCTTCTTATAAAACGGAAGTCATAAATAAACCACAATTTAACACATAAGCGAAATATCTTTATTTTATTTTTAACTTTCAATATTTCATATTGTCACATACTGATTACAATAACTCTGCTAACGATATTATAAACTAAAAGTCTACTTTGCAACTCTAAAATCAGAGATTACAACTTTATCTTTGGCTTTTTACATTAATAACATAATTTATATATAGTTGAGCTATTACAACAAACACCAATTATAACAATTATTTATGACAATCACTGAGCAAAATATCAAAATGCGTTAGTTTTAATGGATAAAACCTTATTTGTTTTCACAAAAAAAAGGTGGCCTAGAAATCAAAAATTCACTTTTTCATAAATATATTATAAAATATTTTTTAAATTACACTAAAAACTGAGTCGTGTCAAAGAGCAAAAAAAAATTGACTTGTATAAATTATCCAAAGAATAAGTAAATCTTCATTTGACAATCAAGTTAAAATAATTTTTAAAATACATAAAGTATTTTAGCAAGTATAACCTAAATTAGCATTTGATATTTGGTAGAATAATTTTAATACATATTTCCTCTAACAACGATTTTGCTTCAATATCCCAACTATATTTAAGAAAATTTCAATTATTTGGAAGAATAATTTAAATATAGGACAAAATAAATAAAATTTAAATAAACATAAACAAAATAATTATTATGTATAAAGGAACATGGAAATATCATGACAATGAGATTCTAAATTCTAATAGATCATGTCGTGTATTAGCAAATATTAACTTTTTGAAACGGTACATCTCGTATCACTTCTTACTATAGTAATTGATGAAAGACCGTATCATGGCTAAAAAATAAGTTTAAAACACACGATATTTAAACGTGGAATGTGCAAAGTCTTCAACATTTCTAATAATCACAAAATAAAGCTCACTTTAATAGTAGAGCGCATTCCTAGATAAACATATTTGAGATTTATACTATATCTAGATATTATTCTTTAGACTTAAAATCAATTATTTTTTTTTAAACAAACTATAGAAATTTATACATTGGGCAAAGAAACATAGGCCATGAATAAATAGTAAAAGTTAAAAGCTGGGATGTTAAAAAACTGAGATCTTAAAATTTTCTATTTAAAATTTTATAAAAATTTGAACGAAGCTATAAAATATATCAATGTATAAATGACATGATTTAACCCCATTAAGACTTTTCTGGTATATTTAATGCCGAGTTTCATGATCATTGAATGAACTTTACATAGGGCATAGTGTAAAATATTTCATGAATGATTTTAGGTATGTCCCATTAATATGTGCCCAATACCTTTCTCGTGCGAGACCAGGTGATCAGAGTTTAAAAGTTTATTGGTATTTGAATGTTCTTTGTTTTGGTCCTTATTTATTTTTGAAAATAGATATTTTTTATCTGTTACAGTGCCCATGATACACACTAATTTAGATAGTGATTTTATTATCAGGTCATGTACCCTTTGGCCTCCTGAACTACTTTTGGGACGACAGTGACAGGTTTCCATAATTTGGTGGGATTCCTAACTTGAATTTATAACCTTTTCAGTGATGATTTTTTTCGCATTAAGCAAAATATTTTAATGTTTATTTTTATTGAATTTAACAAAACCAGAAAAAATTGGCGTACACAGAGATATTTTGCACAATAATTTGTAAAAGAGACGAATAATCGAAATAATAAACAAGGAATTTAGGTTATCACGTCTTAAAACAAACTTTGCCAACAAAGGAAAAGTTATCACAAAAATTTTCCATCTTAAATTATTTCAGATTATAGCAATCTGAATTTGTGGACACCATACATTTTTTTTATAAGTACAGAATTTTAATTAATTCTCTTTGGACAAATACCATACCTAATAAATTCTATGATATAAAAATATTACAACATACCCTAAGCTTGGAGTTCGTCTTAAAAACTTTTGAGGTAAACTAAAGTCATCTCAATCACTTTACAGTAATAGCTTTCTACCCTAAATAGCCACATTCTGACCCCTGTAAACCTCGTAAATATACCAGAAGGTTTTTTTTTCTATAAATAATTACACAGAGTAATATATAAAATGTTTCAACATAGAATAGCAAGAAATTCTGTATTATTTAAAAACTACATATCTGATCCAAAAGTGTACCAAAAGCTGCTATATAGAAGTGGAAGATAAAAACTGTGTATCATGTAGACACAAAAATAAATTTAGAGTACAGTATATTTTTTATTACCCTGCATAATCAAATGTTGTAAAACCCAGGGTAAAACCTTGAAAATATACAGCCTGTTTATCTCCTGTCGAAAGAGCAAACGCTAAAACATAAAACTACTTGTGGTGATGACATTGCCCTTATAAGAATTTTAATATTTGATACTTTACAATATCATATTTTTTCGTAAATATACACAATATACAATCTGATACCATTCAACTATTATGCTTCTATTTCATATTTTCGAATATATAAATATCATGTTGGTTTGATTCCTTATTGATATCAAAATACTAGTAAATTAAAATAAAAACTTTGGCAATAATATTTTTCTAAAAAATAGACAAAAAGAACACAATTATTTGAGTAAAGGAAAACTAAAAATTCATAAAAAATAAATAGTAGAGTATTTTTGGCTAATGGTTAATATTGTTTATTACTGTTTAATGCATAGTTATTGTTGCATAAGAGTGGTTAATTTGCTTTATTGCCTCAAAAGAGCAACATGCTGGTTAACCAAGTTAACAAAATCGAATTATTATATTATTTAAAACAAGAATTGGCATTAAACACCCAATAAACAAATCTGACTAGCAACATGTCTGACCTTCCCTAAAAGATATTTTACACCAAAATCTGATATTAGTGATAATTTCAGAGGATTACAATGCCCCAAATGGATCAAAAGTAGTTTGCTGCTGGGACTGAGTACCTAATGCTCCCATTTTAGGACTACCCATCATTTGAGGCTGTTGTTGCACTACGCCCATTGGATACTGCATAGGTGCTCCCATCATGGGTTGCATCACGGGTGGCTGACCCATCATTTGGGGTTGTTGAGCTCCCATCATAGGTCGGTAAGATGGTGCAGTTGTTGCTGCCATGAGTTGGGGTTGCCAACCTACAGCAGCAGAAGTCTTTGGTTGATTCTTTGGGGAATTCCACTTACCACTACCTGCATCCATTGTTAGATTTTCAACGAGGGAGTTAAGACTTGTTTCCAAATCGCCGGTAAGTATCTTGGAAGGTTGTGGGGGTCTTTGTGGGGCTGCAGATGGCTGAGGAGGTACTGTGAAAGCTTGTCTTTGTTCAAGAGGAGCTAATGGATCAAAAACTGAAGGTTCGCTTGCATTAAAAAATCCAGTTAGATCACTAAATGCTTGCTGTGATGAGGGTTGTTGAACAGGTGCTTGAAAAGCATTAGCTGATGTTGCATTACTTCCCCACATGTTCTGGTTATGGATGGCTGTGTTAGCTGCAGGCTGGGCAGCAAATAAATCTGAAACACCATTCGACACAGGCGCTGCAGCAGGTGCTGGAGCTGAGAAGTCAGCAAAAGGGTTTCCTAAAAAGTAAACAAATTGTTTTGCTAAATATTACAACATATTACTACCTCCCAGGGTTGGCAAAAATCATGATTTTTTTTAAAAAATCAAAAAAATCAGATTTTTTTGATTTAAATCAGATTTTTTGATTTAAATAAGATTTTTTGATTTAAGTAAGTCAGAATTTTTGAATTTTATTTAGGTTGTATTATTTCATTATTGTTTGTTCAGATGTAACACAGTTACAATAGTAGATAATTAAAATGCAGTAAATATTAGCTTTGTTCGCGGTAAGGATTCAGAACGGATTCGGGACTATTCGAAATAATGACGTTCGCGGATCACAAAATTCCGGATTTCTAGTTACAGTTCCGTGTTCGCGGAGAAGCAACATTCCATCAGATCCATTCTGAACTGATTCTATCGGTTCTAGGGATTTAACAAGAACCGTAAGTTCGGACACGCCCCGTATCAAATTTATATGATTTCACAATTGTGTTCGTTTGGTTAGGAATCCAAAGTTTATACTGAAACAGATTTTTTGCATAAGGTGATTTGGATTTTATTGTAACTGCCCTATGCCCATGCCCTATTGCCGCCAAAACCAAAAAAATATATTGACAGTAGACAATCCCAAATAATTCTAGTTCCGATGTTCCGAAATCGTTCGCGATAAAAACAAATCCTGAATCGGTTAATAATTAAGCATGCGCACTACGACAAACCTGAATCAGTTCTGATCTCGTTCTGAATCGGTTCGGAATGTCTTCCGCGAACAAAGCTATTAAAATAATGGAGTAGAAAATATAAATTTAATAATATTAATATTAATTGAAACTTCAGCAAACGAAACAGAAAACGGTAATTTTAAAAACACAAACAAAAAACAATAGGTACATATTATATAGCTACCTATACCCTATACCTATTATAATGGTAGATAATAAAATCAAGTCAAGTTAAAGTAAAATAATTATTCTCGTAATTATTATACAATAATAAAATACCATTATGAAGAAAAATGATTTAAATCATTGATTTTTTTTCAAAAAAATCACTTGATTTAAATCACGATTTAAATCAAACCAACCCTGCTACCTCCATTATTATTGTTAGTTTATCTAAAGGTACACACCCATAATCTTCTAAAGAGGTTTAGGGCTTAAACCTGGTACAGTTTTCATATTAAAACTCAGCTTAAGAGTGGTGTATGGTGAACATAAGAGTGGTGTATGGTGAACATTATTGTTAGTGAAGAACAGTTTAAGTTAATATATTAATAATTTTCAAAAATATGACTACCAGGTTTCTAACAACGTGCATGCCAATAATTTTGTAATTATTCACTTACTTAAGTCTAGATTAGACTTTAAAACTAGCATAACAAATTTGCACTTTTGATTTTTTTATTTGGAAATCAAGAAATTATTCCCAATTCCTCCTTTAAATATTTTATTGTAGTGAATTGTGGCTTTAGGTTACAGCATAAGTCATTTACCTATTAATAACTATGGCAAAATGTTTCTACGATTAATGATAATCGAGATGATAATATAATTATTAGTTGCTTAAAACAGGTGCTTTCTAAGAAAAGATAATTGTAAAGAACACTTTGGATTTATTTTTCGATGCTCTGTCAACACTATGATCAAAACTATTTAAAATTTAGACAACTTATAAAAATAACAGAAATACTTTGTCTCAACCCTATAAATATTGAGATTGAAAAGCAGAGTTAAGTTAAACTGCACATATTGATTCATTAAGCACTATATACTTATCTCTGGATCAAAGCAGTTCTGGATATAAAGGGTTTTTCCTAATCTTGGTTGTAGAATCCTACCTTTAAAATTCTTAACAACTTTCTGAAACTGCCTGCACTTTTTTGTACTTATACTTCCCATTTTTTTTTTTTTCATTTTCCTGAAGTTTTTAAGAAGTGGGTAACGGGTAGGTCTTGTAACCTGAAGTTTTTGTTGATGCATTTAATGAAAACAACCCTACTGCTCTTAATTATACTGCCCTACTATAATATGCTTCTGACCCAGCTTTTGGCTTACGAACAACTATTAGATAACCACCAAAGATACTATTAATACACACAAAACCTTTAATCAAGTAGTACATGTAATTGACATTTAGAGTCAGCTTTGGCAATGACATTAACATAAGTGCTGTCACATTACAAGTGTCTAATTGGTTTAATTTGTGTTTAAATTGTTTGTGCAACCTGATGATAATCTTCTCCAGTTTACTTAATATATTCTCTTTTATCTATCAGATCACATTTTTAACCCTTTAACTTTCAAAAGCCTACAGTCTGGAGACTGTACATTTTAAAGAAGTCTGTGGTAACCTAAGTAAACTAACAATAGGTACAATGGCAGTTAGATAGGCACTTCTATATTTACTTACCTCCTAATGATAAAAGATCATCAATGGCATTGCTTGGAACCAGAGCAGTGTTCGAGGGTGCTGAAGAAGTTAATATAATATCATCTCCAAACAGATCTAAAATAGGTTCAGACTTTACAACTTGAGGTTGGGACTCTTCACTGAGAAATGGATTTGTGCTGGCCAAGTTTGGTGACCCTACATTGGCTTTATATTGATTAAAAGCAGCTTCCTCTTCAGCCACTGCCGCTTGCTTGAAAGTATCATCCATTGCAGATCCAAAAGCAGAACTTGTATTTGACAATGCAGACACTCCTGATTTTAAGTTTTTCTGATTTGTGGCTGCAGTTGGTGTATTACCCTCTAAAGATGCTAAATGTTGTTCAAGAGCATCTAAGAGACTATTTGGGGCCCTAGTTAGATCTGGTATATCCCCCTTGTCAATGCCAATGTTTTCAGCTACTTTTAAAAACTCTCCCACACGATCCATTCTTATAAGGAATTTCTTATACAAATCTAATGCCTCTCTGCACTGTTTTTTATTTAACTCAAAATATTTTTCCAAAAGATTAATAATACCATCATTGTAACATGCAAATAATCTAATTAAGTCTCTAAATAACAACATAAAGCACATGTTTATAACTCCATTAGTTAGGTCATTAGCAGTGCAATCGAATTCTAATAAAGCATCCAACTGATTTTGTAAAGTTGGAAGAGTTTTTAATAAATTTTCTGCATCCATAGTACGTAAAGTACCCTCCTCTTTTCCTCTTTTTACTTTACAAAAATCAAAAGCCACTGCCCTATATGACAAAGCTTTCTCGTTAAGATACTTAGCATACCTACGAATAAATGGTGACATATCATATCCCGTTCTTGCTCCCACAGCACTTTGCACTCCTGTTTTATCTACGAAATTAGAAAGCTGAAAAGACACATTACTGGATGCTAGATATTGTGTAAATCTTTCATTTCCATAACACATCAAATGATGGGTGGTTATAAGGGATTTGAATACCACAACCCAACTTGTGCTCTGAGATCTTTCTATAAGCAAGTTTGCCATCTGCGGTATCGACACATTTGGTTCATTGGTACAATGAACTAGATAGTCCAAATGCTTCTTTTTGGGGCCCAACATTTCTTCTGTAGTTGCTTTACATACTGATTTAGCAAGTCCCTGTCCGGCAATACTATGTTTTGCAGCTAAAAGGCGGTCATTTATCGTCTGGCCAGCCATTTTATTTTAAGTTTTGGTGCACTTTCAACTTATTTTTTGACTAGCAGCTATTTAATCTCGATTTAGATTTTTTTAGGAAAGTCGA